>OX439000.1:37080984-37820038 GCA_949316495.1 Amphiduros pacificus
TGGTATGCTAGACAAACAGCCTCCTGGAATGTTTTACAAGCCTATCTCCTGGTATGCTAGGCAAGCTGCCTCCTGGAATGTTATACAAGCCTATCTCCTGGTATGCTAGGCAAGCTGCCTCCTGGAATGTTATACAAGCCTGTCTCCTGGTATGCTAGGCAAGCTGCCTCCTGGAATGTTATACAAGCCTATCTCCTGGTATATAAGGCAAGCCTGTCTCCTGGTATGCTAGGCAAACTGCCTCCTGGGATGTTATACAAGCCTATCTCCTGGTATGCTAGGCAAGCTGCCTCCTGGAATGTTATACAAGCCTATCTCCTGGTATATAAGGCAAGCCTGTCTCCTGGTATGCTAGGCAAACTGCCTCCGGGTGTGTGCATTTTGTAAGAGGGAATTACATTGGTTGCCATGGCTTGTGCATGTATGAAGTCTCATGAGGTCTCTTGAGGAGATGTGACATCTCTTTTAGAGAAACAAAGACATGTTGGGGGGAAAGGAGGTGCACAGCTGGGAAGATGAGGGCCCCTGAGAATACAACTGCTCATAAACTATTTCAAGGTCAGGTGCATAAATGACCTTTCTCTGGCCTCAGGGCCCCAGTGTGAATGCATCATGCTATATAAATAAAGGTTATATTGTAATATGTTTTCATCTTTGTCCAAAGCCATTGTCGAGTTTCAAATCTCTGCAGAAACTACATGGCAATTTTACATAAATGCCATGGTATATTCATGTAAGGGGTTTTAATGACCCTTGAGGTTTAGGCAATGTTGGTGGATGTAGAAATAATTGACATACCCGTCTTGGCACTGCTGGGCTTGTCCTGGTCCCTGCACACCTTCTTGAGGACCGTATCCTTGACAACAGGGGTTATCTGCAGCAGACCCAAGTAGCTTGTCTGCTCTGTTAGAAGTTAAGGATCATTCGTGAAATATGATATATCAATTTTTTTTATTTGCATCAACATTGAAAGCTTTCATTCAAAGATCAGGATATTACATCCAACACTACACCAATAAATCTGAAAATTCATTCCATCATATGAATACAATCAAAGAAATTCAGGAAACAATATTTTTGACAATAGGAAAGCAAATTAATTCAACAATATTGGCTTTCAAAGTATTACCCAATAAACAAAGAAAAATAGGGAATATTACTTCCTTAATGAGTCATACTATAAAAAAAGATAATATTAAAAGAATTGTTATACATATAAATAGAGCTTTGTATAGATCATTCTTAATATTACAGAACTAGTCAGCTTTCATTGCTCATGGTTCACTGCAGAGGAATCCTAAGGGCACTGCTTGCAATAATATCATACCATGGTCTGCCAAAAGCAGTTGCAGTTCAATATAGATCCAGAGAAAACCCTTTAAGCAATGCTAGCAAGAGAATATCACGTATAACTGCAGAGAAACCTTGAAAACACTGCTTGCTTTATACTATATTATGGTCAGCCAAGAGAACCTACAGTTCAATACAGATAAAATCTTGAATCATATACTTGCATCATATTGCACTGTGTTCAGCCACATAATCCTATACAAAAACACCCTGAGATCAGTGCTTACATTATACTGCTCAACAGGGTTGACTGTGCTTTATTCTGTACTTATATTGAAATATTAACTAAATACATTGGAAACATTATAGTATGTGTAAATACAGTCATCATAGAAAACATATTATCCAACATCTAATTTAAAAAAAAATGTTTGAGCAAATTTTGGGGGACAAAGTAATAATATAAAGAAGAACCTATTTTAATTCAACAGCCTATCAAACAAATAATATAAAAGACATTCCCAATTTAAAATGTACGTCAAATGTGAATGTTCTTGCAAAACTGGCTCCAGGAAAGGTAATAGGCATCAGCAACAATGACCTTGGCCACACCGAGTTACTTGATAAACAATATGCAATCACTGCAACATGAAACACAAAGCAAAATCATGCCTTATCTTTAAAATTGGTTTGTGCCTCATTTCATCTGTTGTTATTTTGAATCCATTTAACAAATGCCCTTGTATTGGCAGACTTTATCTCCGGTGTGTTGTGCAGCAGTGTGTTTTATGGTGCCTGGGCAGATGGGACCCTTGGACCTTCCCGCCGGAGGGGATACCACACCAAATATGATCCAGGTAATGACATAGGATTAGGAGAGGTGCCAAGTGGTGGTCTGACCCACCTATGACACCTAACTTGATTACAAGAGGATATGTGTGAAATTAGATGATGCTGGCTCAACCAGGGGCAGGTGACCTGTTAGGACAAGGCACATAGACACTGCATCATGTGTCGCCCTCAGCACCGTGCTGCAGCTTTTCCAGATTGTTTCATAAACTTAGTTACTATCGCCAGTAAGGACACAAACCGCCCTCAGCCTCTAAGTGAGACTCACTGGTGAGGGTATAATACAGACCTGGTTATAACACACAAAGGAAGGTCCCCAACCTCTCAGTGTGACACTTATAAGATGAAGACAGCTCATAGCATAATACTCATAGGAAGGAGACAGCTCCAACCATCACTGTGTAATACTCATAGGAAGAAGACAGCTCCAACCATCATTGTGTAATACTCATAGGAAGGAGACAGCTCCAACCATCATTGTGTAATACTCATAGGAAGGAGAGAGCTCCAATCATCATTGTGCAATACTCATAGGAAGGAGAGAGCTCCAATCATCATTGTGCAATACTCATAGGAAGGAGACAGCTCCAATCATCATTGTGTAATACTCATAGGAAGGAGACAGCTCCAACCATCATTGTGTAATTTTCATGAAAAAGTATGAAGCTCCAACCATCATTGTGTAATACTCATAGGAAGGAGAGAGTTCCAATCATCATTGTGTAATACTCATAGGAAGGAGACAGCTCCAACCATCATTGTGTAATACTCATAGGAAGGAGACAGCTCCAACCATCATTGTGTAATACTCATAGGAAGGAGACAGCTTCAATCATCAGCTCCAATCATCATTGTGCAATACTCATAGGAAGGAGACAGCTCCAACCATCATTGTGTAATACTCATAGGAAGGAGACAGCTCCAACCATCATTGTGTAATACTCACAGGAAGGAGTGTTCCAACCATCATTGTGTAATACTCATAGGGAGGAGACTACTCCAACCATCATTGTGTAATACTCATAGGAAGGAGACAGCTCCAACCATCATTGTGTAATACTCATAGGAAGGAGACAGCTCCAATCATCATTGTGTAATACTCATAGGAAGGAGACAGCTCCAATCATCATTGTGTAATACTCATAGGAAGGAGAGAGCTCCAATCATCATTGTGCAATACTCATAGGGACGAGACTACTCCAACCATCATTGTGTAATACTCACAGGAAGGAGTGTTCCAACCATCATTGTGTAATACTCATAGGAAGGAGACAGCTCCAATCATCAGCTCCAACCATCATTGTGTAATACTCATAGGGAGGAGACTACTCCAACCATCATTGTGTAATACTCACAGGAAGGAGTGTTCCAACCATCATTGTGTAATACTCATAGGGAGGAGACTACTCCAACCTTCATTGTGTAATACTCACAGGAAGGAGAGTTCCAACCAGCATTGTGTAATACTCACAGGAAGGAGACCGTTCCAATCAGCACTGTGTAATACTCATGAAAAAGTAGAAAGCTTCCAACATTATAGTTTAATACAGGATTGTGACAGCTTCAAACAGCATAGTATGACAGTCTTAAATATGCCATATAATTGGTAATATCACAATATCTACAATAATGTAGACAGAAATGTGTAGGCATATAATTTGTAATGGCACAAGCAGCAGAGAAACAAATAAAGATAAATACTTGGTACTAGTCTTTTGTAAATGAATTTCTAATGAATCTCTCATAAAAAGCTCCTCAAAAGTTATAATTTAAAGTGAAAAATTAAGCAATAGTTTTGAAACCCTATAACCAAATAATTTGGATATGGGGACAGCAGCTGTTACTAGTGACAGTTAAATAGGGGGAATAGCTCATATTTTGAAATCAAGTTTACAAATTATTGTTGTTACCTGTATCATGATCTTGTGATTCTGGCCTATGACTGGAGTTAAAATGACCAAAATGTCAAAACAACCAAAGATGACCAAAATGTCAAAACAACCAGGCATGTCCAAAATGAGTGAGCATGTGACCAAAAACTCACAACAACCAAATACATGACCAAATGGATTAAGTGTAACCAAAATGTCAAAACAGCAAACAGAACCAATTCGAGTAATAAACTGGTAATATACCAATTTATAATATCTCTATGTCATACAGTAATATCTCTGTGTCTCTGACTTTAACTAGATGTAACAATGATATCTGCAAAGCTACTCAGTGTGTACATGAACAATGCGGCCTCCCCAGTCTGCACGGCCTGGTAGTGCTTTCCCACTCTTCCATCATTATCCTCCTCATGGCAGATGAGGCATCCGCCACATCCAAACTCCATATTCAAACACATCAATTATACCATAAATTGTATTTATGGTATTCTGTCGGAATCTTAAATTAAGGTTACACTGAACTTTATGAATTTGGACACAGTACAAGCAGGTGTTTTTATTCACAAAGGATTGGAATGTGAATTTCATATGAAGGTAACACATACATGTTTGTAATGAAGGACATTTCTTTTATCTCAATATGCATTTATTTTCTGTCTTTGGGACATATTTCTATGATGGACTTTATGGTGTCCCACCCATCTTGATCTCTGACTGTCTGGGAGTAATATATTAAAGACCTATAATATTGTATTAAAGGGAGACTTTCACTTTTTGAACCCCTTTTGTAGTAAGGAGGAAAATTACAATCCACATTGATCTGTGAGCTCTGTTAGTTTGAGTGTTTCAGGCAGATGTGATTTTTTTTGGGTGAAAATGTGGCTTTCAAAATGCACATTTATTAATTTCAATCTATTTACATATTTGTATTCATATAAATATGTAATTTATAGTAAAAATATATTAAAAAGCATCTCTTTAATTACTCTAATTATGAACTTTAATATTATTCTGAGCTAATATATCTTCAAATGCTAATAAGGTTAACAATAAAATCCAAAATAAGATTAATTCATGTCATTACAGACTAAAATGAGGAAACTTCATATGAGGAAACCTATTTTTAGACAGACATAGATTGGCTATATTTCATTCCATAATGTCCATCTAATAGGCATATATAAACATTTGATGATCTCCTTCATAACAGTTCAATGCTATAATTGACCTCAAAATGATCTGTTAAAGATGGAATACAGGTCAGTTTGAAAGTACAACAAAAAAGGCAAGAAATGGCAAGCACTATTTTAAGTTTTTATTTCCCTGTGATATGGGCTGCAAGTCAAAAATAGTGTTGCTAGATAGAGATGATAGAGAACATCTCTGCAGTTATAACTTGTACAACAGTGCAGGTGCACCCGGGACACCTGTACATGATATAAGAATAGTATCCTCCATTAGGAACAGCCATCTTGAATGCTGCCTCATGGGATACATTGATTTATGAGATGGCAGCAATGACTCATGGGAAAACTGATCTGAAAACATGTGGAAACAACCTGTGACACTTCAGTCATTCATTTCGCAATACCTCTAATTAATGCCATGAAAATTGCAACAAAGCAAGACACATTGTTTGCTTAATTAATGAGGGCATTTTGTGTTAGAGTGTGGGACTCCCTCAGCTGTCTAGCTCAGGCTTAATGATTCAACTGGGCTCTGTGCACTTGTATTTACATTTCAAGTGTGTTTCACACTGATAAGTACACCCACAATTTGTGTTAAAAATTGGCCCATTTTCCTCCAGATTTATACTACAAATTCAATTGATATTCTAAATACATTTTAATATATTTCCAGCATTAAGATTGGCTTATGGGTCTTTGCCTTCATCAACAACTGTTTCCATCTAAACATTTAAAGGAATGAACCTCCTGACATACGTACTGGCCTGTTGGGCCAGTGAATGCTCTGTTGTATTGGCCCAGTTGGGCAACCATATTTTTGGTCTTTTGGTGGCCCAAACTTTCTTTGATATTTGTCTCATATTTGTCTCAATGGGCTTGTACATTTTAATTGGGACAGGTTACCCACACTCAGACACCAGTCCAGCCTTATGTGCAATGCTCTTTATTGTATCACACATCCTATTATCCTTAGAAACTTCGGGCCACCATTTCTCATGCTCTGGTGGCCCAACTGGGCAACCAACATTTTTCTTTGTATGTCAAGGCCTGAGCGTTCTTTTTAGCTAGCTTTGTTTGAAGGTATAAAAGGATAAAAAAATTAATTTACATACATCTTGCTGCCATTCAAATGTTAAATTTGACTATCTTTAGTTAGTAATTCTCAATATGAAATAATAGAATAGCTATTTATCCTGAAAGTTTAATCAATTAAATGGATAATTTTAGATTCTAAAATATATTAATCTGATACCTGAAAATAATGAAGACTTCAAGTTGATTTTTAAAAATTTGACTTTTGAAAGTTGTTAATGTTTAAAACCTTCATGTTTTAAAGCTTGCAATGGGACTCCAATGCTAGCCACATTTCAAAATATAATAATATATCAATAATATCAGTCATATTTGGAAATTCACGAGGACATTGCAGTATCATAACCTTTGTTAAGACTATTACCAATCAGTTTAAGAGAGTAGTAAATTTGTACTGATATCAATAAATTTTCGATAATAAGCTTTCTGAATAAGCTCTGCTCTCTGTGCGGATGAATCAGAAACAATAGGGCACCATCAAGCACCAAAAGAGGGCACCACCAACAACTAGCACCACCAACAAGCACCACAAGAGGGCACCATCAACAAGTAAGTTATCATCCCAGCATGTGATAAATGTTTCTGCAATGCCAAATATTGCAAACCACGGCATATATTTGGTAAAATTAACCGCTTGAATGATTGATGCTCATCTCAACACTGAACCTGATTTTTGCAATTCACAAGAAATTGGAACAAGTGGTTTAATTCTACATGATTTAATGCTGCCTGATTTAATGCTGCCTGATTTAATGCTGCCTGATTTAATGCTGCCTGATTTAATGATGCCTGATTTAACTTGAATGCAAGTTATAGTGAAGCAAGGTGAAAAGGAAAAAGATTATGATGTCCATACATAGAGGGACCACCTCTGCTGGATATGCAGTCTTTACTTTTAAAAACAAGATCATGATACTTCCTTAAAAATTAATCACAGAAACAATGCTTATAAAGTGACATTACATATTATACTGAATATGTCGAGAATCATAGAATAATGGGGTTGTATGGAGTGAAGGATACGAGCCAGTATAAGTGTCGGGAGTCCTTGCTGGTCTGGGTCGCGATGCTGGGCTGCGACCAGGGCCTCCATGTATAATCTCTTCCTCAGCATGTCATTAGGCACGGCCAGCACTGCATCCACTGCCTCCACAAACTCCTGCTCTCCCATCTGGTTGGAGTCATGGGCTGGGTGATTCAGCAGCTTTGTCTCCATCTGAAACCAGGTGGAAGTTGTTAAGAATGGAAAACATTAATATATATATATATATATATACATGTATATATGTTACAATATTTTACCAACTTGCAGCCACCTTTTTTAGTGCTTTCTCAACTTGCCTACAGCTACTACAAATCATTTTGATGCTAACACAACAGGTGCAAATGCATTTGCAGTAATGCCCTATTAAACTCTTTAATCCACCATGAGTGTTTCTTACTGCAGTGTTACACTTCTGAAGTCAGGTATATTCTCTTATGAAAAAAACATGTCATGAACAAAGCAACATAAACTTCAATAACATGTACAATTACTTCAACCAACATGGTTCTTTCTACATTTCAATAATAATAATACCATGCACGCTGTGTAAGTACCCAGTGTATGAACCAATTACAACAGCCAAAACAATGGTGGGAGACAAGGGCAATTATTTGTACAATTTGAGGCAGCTAGTAAATAATATGGATACTGATCCCTAACAACAAGGATCTCTCCACTAAAAATACTTTCAATGATATTTACCAACTGACTTTCCTTTACATTAATAATATCAATATACAGACATGACAGTGCATATATATTGTGCTTTTATAATATCTCTATTGCTCAATTAGTGACTAAATGTAGCAGGACACTCACCTCTAAGAACCTAGGTTCTCTGTATCTGAGTATGATGTAGACCAGATATTCGGCCACCAGCTGCTTCGAGATGTGATTCTCACTGAATGATGTGTATCCCATGTGCAGCGTCTCCAAGTCATCTTCCTGCAAAACCACAGCACATCATACAACACAGACTAAACTATATACTAGTACCAGGTTTCTTGGATCTGCAATGCTCCAGGATGGAAAAAAATAACCAAAACTTATATTTGTGTTGCCCTTATGTTATAAACAATAAAACATGAGCAAGATTAAAAATTATTTCTACAAAGTTTTCAAAAATTAGCTACACATAGAACATTTTCATGAGTTCATGTGTTTAAGGACATGCTTTTATAGTACCCCAGAAAGTCACCTGCAAAAGGTGTTTAGCACAATATGTAGGTCAAACCAAAACGTCTAAAAGATCTCTTCCAAAGCCATCAACTGGACCTCAAACACTGTTCAGATTGGTCAAAACCCCCCAAACCAGCACTAGACAAGGGCCCCACCTATGTGGGCTTACATTTCACACACACAGATTACTCCCAGGATGATATTAGCATGGAACTTGGAATTCATCAAAACTGTTCTGGACTCTAACAGTTAACTGGATGTATGAGAACATCATTGGATGTACCTCCTCAAAACTTTGGCACCTTAAGGTATCAACGCCACAGACGGTTCCAATCACATTGGGAGTCGCCCAAACAGATTCCAGGCCAAAGGGTGCCAGTCTTCCAAGAACTTCCAATAGCACTGTTTTCTACCATTCCACATGTCTTTGCTAAGCCAGTAATATTTTTTTCACACATCAGTAAACTTAGCACAGATCACCCTGATTATCCATCCTCCTGTTCACAAACTGACATTCAACAGGATAGCCCCAAGTGGGTCTCTGACTGACTGTCAAAACACACCACTGCCCCCAAGGGCCTTGTCTTGATATTACCAAGCTGCTTTCAGTCATTTAGGTTTCTCATACCACTTTTGCAAAAAATCTCTCTAAAACTCTAGAATCAGTCACAAGAACTCTGTGACATCATCCCCCTTGATCACAGAGTTGAATCTTAGCAGGAACCCATGGCAATCTTTGTCTAAAATTCAAAACGTTCTCAACACTGGACGAATTCCTGAAGAGAGCTCAGTCAAGCTTGAAACCATCCTGCGGTAGGAAGTCCGCTCAGCAGTCTTAAAAATTCTACATTTTTTCAGTATCCATTCATTGCTGGGTATTCTGATCTGTGCCTAAATATAGAACAAATCATCCTTAAAATAAAAAAAATAAATAAAAAAGAAACCATTAAATTGCTGATTTAAAATTTAATCCACATGAGAAAACACTGATTGTCATGACGTTGAGTTATGCTTTATAGAGTTTCCATGAATTTTCATATTTTAATGTACAATGATATTTTTCAAAAAGTGCCAAGTGTATATTAGTATTTACCGTATTATACATAAAGCCATGAATCTAAAAGACTTCCATGATTATTTTTATTTCACATTAGACAAATTTTAGAGAAAAAATAGTACATAAAGCATTCACACCTTGTGTACAGTGATGGTTGACACAGAATTAACAACTACATGACAGGATACATGTGAATCAACTATTTGAAAAAAAAAAAAAAACCCAAGTCCTCACTTCTTATTTCAATGTATCAGCTCTCATCAATGCCCTAATTTGTCATCTGAACTAATTGGAACCATGAATATTCATGTCAATAAATATTTCAGAAATCATCATTTCTGTATGGAGAGCCACAGCTGTTTTCATGCCTTCTTCAAAACTCTTGAGAGGCCAAAAACTAAGCAAAATGTTTAATTCCACATCTCTCAGATTGGTACAGATATAAAGGATATATTGTTCTAGGTGCAAATAATGAAATTACCTAACAGTAGATTGCCCTATCCAAAAAAGCATTCACACCTTCCTAGTATAAACAGTTGACGCCTATGTAAGAGTGCAACCAGAAGTTTGAAGCTCTGTGACACAGGTGTGAACAACTTCTAACTCATGACACTCCTCTTTAATGAGCACATCTTAATGGGTCATATACATGAGCACATCCATATGCCATCCTATCATACATATAATGGACCCCTCCATCAAACAAATCATCAGTCTCTCAGACAACTCTCAATATACAAGTATTATAGCACCATAACTCAATCAACATGAAATCCTCTCTCAAGACTCTCAAACCATCACACAGCACCAAGTCCTCAAGACTGGCCACCACCGAACACCGCCTCAACCAGGCTTGTGACCAGATGCAGGCTCTCCTGGCAAAGATCTCTCAAGTCAAAACTCACCACCAGAGGGCAGGCAAACACAATAACTGCAGTCGTCAACACCAGCTCAAGGTCCAGATGCAAGTCCTTCAGGGCATGTACAACATGTTCTATCAGTATGCTGATCTCAATGCTGCACAGCTAGCGACACAACTGTCCAAAGATGGCGCCACTCTCTAGGCATCAGCTGCTTAGATTACCACATGACTCTGCCATGATACCAGGGTTCTTATCAGAACCCACAAAACCTCCACAATGAACAAACCTTCAAAGCATTTCATTTGAAATAGTGTCAGGTATATTGAAACACCACTAAATATTCTGTCATAAATTCCTCAAAGCAAAGCAATTCTTTCATGATTGTTTATGGTAAATGACAAAACTTTTATTAGTTATTAATAATATCTCAAACAGTTCTGATCAAAACCTCAATGGAACATTTTACAAAAACTTTTGAAAATATTATAATTCTTTTGAAATAAAATGAGATATCAAATTAATCATACTTAATTAAAACATTGTTCAACACAAAACGAGAAGGCGTGAATAGATATGATAATTATTCAGTGAATTTGTATGGTTCCTTCTATCTTTCATGCAGCCTATCTCTACTTATTAGCTGTGATCATTGCCCTAACTTGCCACCAGATCTTATTCTTCCTGCTCGAGTCAGCCGTGCTGCTACCTGGTGTGATAAAATCTGTCATGCATGGGATAATATTGTAGACATGCAAGCTTGGTTTATGGAAGTAAAAATTATTAATTTATATGTCAATTGAATTTCAATCTCTTTAAACCACCCGTAACGTCTTTCTAAAATTTTCAAGATTTTTCAAGATTCCCAAATTGATTTTTGCTTCCTGTACATGCATTGGTTGCCAAAATATTGACGTATTCCATTGCAGCCAACAGAATGGTAGTAATCATATCAGTTGTCATGTCTACAAATCGATCTCAGCTCGCATTTGACACAAGAGACACCTGGTGGATCACAAATGTTGAAACTCAAAGAGTAAGAATTGAAATCATGAAACTTCATGTAACTAAATATTGTAGAAATCATCATTTCTCTATAGAGAGCCACAGCTGTTTTTTATGCCTTCCACAAATCTTTGGAGAATCCAAAACTAAAGCAAATGTTTAAGTTGACTTAAGATTCCTTTCCCCATTGTATCTCTCAGATTGATATAGATCTAAGGGATTTATTGTTATGTGTGCATAAAATAAAATTACCAAAGTGGTAGTTTTCCTACTTAGTCTAAAAGCATTCACACCTTCCTAGCATAAATAGTTGACACCTATGTAAAGAGTGCATCCAAATGACTGAAGCTCTGTGACACAGGTGTGAACAACTTCTAACTCATAACACTTCTCTTTAATGAGCACATCTTGATGGGTCAAACACATGAGCACATCCATATGCCATCCTATCATACATATAATGGACCACTCCATCAAACAAATCATCAGTCTCTCAGACAACTCTCAACATACAAGTATTATAGCACCATAACTCAATCAACATGAAGTCCTCTCTCAAGACTCTCAAACCATCACACAGCACCAAGTCCTCAAGACTGGCCACCACCGAACACCGCCTCAACCAGGCTTGTGACCAGATGCAGGCTCTCCTGGCAAAGATCTCTCAAGTCAAAACTCACCACCAGAGGGCAGGCAAACACAATAACTGCAGTCGTCAACACCAGCTCAAGGTCCAGATGCAAGTCCTTCAGGGCATGTACAACATGTTCTATCAGTATGCTGATCTCAATGCTGCACAGCTAGCGACACAACTGTCCAAAGATGGCGCCACTCTCTAGGCATCAGCTGCTTAGATTACCACATGACTCTGCCATGATACCAGGGTTCTTATCAGAACCCACAAAACCTCCACAATGAACAAACCTTCAAAGCATTTCATTTGAAATAGTGTCAGGTATATTGAAACACCACTAAATATTCTGTCATAAATTCCTCAAAGCAAAGCAATTCTTTCATGATTGTTTATGGTAAATGACAAAACTTTTATTAGTTATTAATAATATCTCAAACAGTTCTGATCAAAACCTCAATGGAACATTTTACAAAAACTTTTGAAAATATTATAATTCTTTTGAAATAAAATGAGATATCAAATTAATCATACTTAATTAAAACATTGTTCAACACAAAACGAGAAGGCGTGAATAGATATGATAATTATTCAGTGAATTTGTATGGTTCCTTCTATCTTTCATGCAGCCTATCTCTACTTATTAGCTGTGATCATTGCCCTAACTTGCCACCAGATCTTATTCTTCCTGCTCGAGTCAGCCGTGCTGCTACCTGGTGTGATAAAATCTGTCATGCATGGGATAATATTGTAGACATGCAAGCTTGGTTTATGGAAGTAAAAATTATTAATTTATATGTCAATTGAATTTCAATCTCTTTAAACCACCCGTAACGTCTTTCTAAAATTTTCAAGATTTTTCAAGATTCCCAAATTGATTTTTGCTTCCTGTACATGCATTGGTTGCCAAAATATTGACGTATTCCATTGCAGCCAACAGAATGGTAGTAATCATATCAGTTGTCATGTCTACAAATCGATCTCAGCTCGCATTTGACACAAGAGACACCTGGTGGATCACAAATGTTGAAACTCAAAGAGTAAGAATTGAAATCATGAAACTTCATGTAACTAAATATTGTAGAAATCATCATTTCTCTATAGAGAGCCACAGCTGTTTTTTATGCCTTCCACAAATCTTTGGAGAATCCAAAACTAAAGCAAATGTTTAAGTTGACTTAAGATTCCTTTCCCCATTGTATCTCTCAGATTGATATAGATCTAAGGGATTTATTGTTATGTGTGCATAAAATAAAATTACCAAAGTGGTAGTTTTCCTACTTAGTCTAAAAGCATTCACACCTTCCTAGCATAAATAGTTGACACCTATGTAAAGAGTGCATCCAAATGACTGAAGCTCTGTGACACAGGTGTGAACAACTTCTAACTCATAACACTTCTCTTTAATGAGCACATCTTGATGGGTCAAACACATGAGCACATCCATATGCCATCCTATCATACATATAATGGACCACTCCATCAAACAAATCATCAGTCTCTCAGACAACTCTCAACATACAAGTATTATAGCACCATAACTCAATCAACATGAAGTCCTCTCTCAAGACTCTCAAACCATCACACAGCACCAAGTCCTCAAGACTGGCCACCACCGAACACCGCCTCAACCAGGCTTGTGACCAGATGCAGGCTCTGCTGGCAAAGATCTCTCAAGTCAAAACTCGCCATCAGAGGGCAGGCAAACACAATAACTGCAGTCGTCAACACCAGCTCAAGGTCCAGATGCAAGTCCTTCAGGGCATGTACAACATGTTCTATCAGTATGCTGACCTCAATGCTGCACAGCTAGCGACACAACTGTCCAAAGATGGCGCCACTCTCAAGGCATCAGCTGCTGAGATTACCACATGACTCTGCCATGATACCAGGGTTCTTATCAGAACCCACAAAACCTCCACAATGAACAAACCTTCAAAACGTTTCATTTGAAATAGTGTCAGGTATATTGAAACACCACTAAATATTCTGTCATAAATTCCTCAAAGCAAAGCAATTCTTTCATGATTGTTTATGGTAAATGACAAAACTTTTATTAGTTATTAATAATATCTCAAACAGTTCTGATCAAAACCTCAATGGAACATTTTACAAAAACTTTTGAAAATATTATAATTCTTTTGAAATAAAATGAGATATCAAATTAATCATACTTAATTAAAACATTGTTTAACACAGAACGAGAAGGCGTGAATAGATATGATAATTATTCAGTGAATTTGTATGGTTCCTTCTATCTTTCATGCAGCCTATCTCTACTTATTAGCTGTAATCATTGCCCTAACTTGCCACCAGATCTCATTCTTCCTGCTCAAGTCAGCCATGCTGCCACCTGGTGTGCTAAAATCTGCTATGCATGGGATAATATTGTAGACATGCAAGCTTGGTTTATGGAAGTAAAAATTATTGATTTATATGTCAATTGAACTTCAATCTCTTTATACCACCCTAACATCTTTCTAAAATTTTCAAGATTCCCAAATTGATTTTTGCTTCCTGTAAATGCATTAGTTGCCAAAATATTGACGTATTCCATTGCAGCCAACAGAATGGTAGTAATCATATCAGTTGTCATGTCTACATATCTATCCCAGCATGCATTGACACAAGAGACACCTGGTGGATCACAAATGTTGAAACTCAAACAGTAAGAATTGAAACCATGAAACTTCATGTAACTAAATATTGCAGAAATCATCATTTCTGTATGGAGAGCCACAGCTTTTTTTATGCCATCCACAAATCTTTGGTGAATCCAGAACTAAAGAAAATGTTTAAGTTGACTTAAGATTCCTTTCCCCATTGTATCTCTCAGATTGATATAGATCTAAGGGATTTATTGTTATGTGTGCATAAAATAAAATTACCAAAGTGGTAGTTTTCCTACTTAGTCTAAAAGCATTCACACCTTCCTAGCATTAACAGTTGACACCTATGTAAAGAGTGCATCCAAATGACTAAAGCTCTGTGACACAGGTGTGAACAACTTCTAACTCATGACACTCCTCTTTAATGAGCACATCTTGATGGGTCAAACACATGAGCACATCCATATGCCACCCTATCATACATATAATGGACCACTCCATCAAACAAATCATCAGTCTCTCAGACAACTCTCAAAATACAAGTATCCTGCAACCATAACTCAGTCAACATGAAGTCCTCTCTCAAGACTCTCAAACCATCACACAGCACCAAGTCCTCAAGACTGGCCACCACCGAACACCGCCTCAACCAGGCTTGTGACCAGATGCAGGCTCTGCTGGCAAAGATCTCTCAAGTCAAAACTCGCCACCAGAGGGCAGTCAAGCACAATAACTGCAGTCGTCAACACCAGCTCAAGGTCCAGATGCAAGTCCTTCAGGGCATGTACAACATGTTCTATCAGTATGCTGACCTCAATGCTGCACAGCTAGCGACACAACTGTCCAAAGATGGCGCCACTCTCTAGGCATCAGTTGCTGAGATGACCACATGACTCTACCATGATACCAGGGTTCTTATCAGAACCCACAAAACCTCCACAATGAACAAACCTTCAAAGCTTATATCATTGTTGTCTTCATGCAACTGAAGAATTTTGAACATTTAATGAATAGTTTTCATGTAAAAAAATATCTGTGTATTATCGCCATGATTTGTTTTTAAACATATTTCCTCATGACATTTTTTTAATTGAATGTTTATTTAAGAATATTAAAACAAAATAAAAAATGTCTATATCAAATTGCAGGCACCAGGCTATCTAAGGTGAATACTTACATTAAGGAAAGGGTAGATGGCAGCAGCAAAGTTGCGGAAGTCGTCCACCTGTGTCCACTCCACCAAGTCAATGAAGTCACACATGAGCAGAAAGTAACGCAACACTGAGCCATCATAGTTACCAATCAGCACATGTGTGAACAACTGAATTATCTACAGATAGAGAAATCATCAATCAATAACTGCAGCTTGATTTGAATATCTGCACAGGTGTGAACAACTGAATTATCTACAGACAAAGAAATCATCAATCAATAACTGTAGCTAAATGCCTTTGAAATAAATATCTTGATTTGAATATCAAAATATTTTTGAACTACTCAATTGACCAAGAAGCATTTGAAAATAATGCAGATACTTGCCTTGTTATTTGCCGAGTAGTCGACAAGGGAGGCCAGGAAGTCGTGAGCAGCCATGTATATAATATGAGGTTTCATGTAGCGCTTGGCCAGGAAGTTGTAGAGGGAGTCTAATATGGAAGAGTACACATCATCCTGCGATGCTAGCTCATCCTGCCACAGAATGTAGGCTGACAACTGCTCAATCACAGACAGTGTGCGCGACTGCAACAAAACAACTTCTCCATCACGCTTTTTTAAAAATGAAATTCATAGATAAATGAATTAATTTATTTAGGGTTGCAGGAATTTTAGTTGCGAAATTGTAGCCAAACATACAATAGTTATTGCAATAATGGATGATATACAAATATAAGTGTGATAGATAAGAGTTTATTGTAGATCATAAGTGCTGTACTATTAACCTGAGAGAGGGACCTCGGTATTGCTCGCTCCAGACTGGTTCTGTCCTTGTAATCATCCCACAATCTCTGCATGGAGTTCACCTGCATATACAAGTATGAAACATATATCATCAATATACAAGTACCATAAAGCCTTGGTTTGTTTAACCATAAAAAGAAAAATATACCAAAATTCTGCAAAAATAAAGAAGGAGTAGTATATACCAGGTGTGACTCTGCCCCGAAGCCAGCAGTATCACAGCTTGTAACAGACGATTCCTCGGCAGGGCTCTTGGCCATCATTGGGCTCAGGGCAGCCGATACAGACAAGCGACTCGTCATATGCTTGAATGGCTTAGAGTCCGGAGTAAAATTGGTGAATGTATCCATGGCTATGTCCGACATACCGGCCTGGACCATAGTTCTGAAGTTGAATGAATTAACAACTTGAAATATTAACATGGTAAAAATATCTGGAAAATACTGGTAAAAAATGCGAAATCTCTGAATTATACATTTTGAGAAGATAGACATTGCATGTATGTACGGACCCCATCATTTCCTGGTTGATGCGGACCTTGGGGCGAGCCACCTTGAGATGGGTAGAGTTGACTGGCAGAAGGAAAATGTGTTCCTGCTGCAGGATCTTGTGAGCACAGATCACTGTCTGCAAACCAACACATTATGCAAGTACACTGACATATATGGAATGAGAAAGGTGCAAAAAGGGAATGGTAATGCATAATATGTGCAGACCTATTGTTATCATTATTACCTTTTCACCACAACTTGGACAGAACTTGGCATCTTTGAACTCATGGAAGGTTTTGCCATTGTTGTCGGAAGTGTAGAGCATGGCAGCGTACTTGCTGAATATGCGTTCCTGAGGTATGAATGGATCAGCACTAGGGTCGTCATCCTCAGCTTCATCCAGCCCAGCAGACAGACCAGACATGTTGGATAAAACACTGAACCCAGATTCTGAAGCAAATAACACACATACATCAATATTCTTAGACCTATTTGATAGAGATTCCAGAAGTCCAGAATTCACTGGAATTTCTTTTTTATTATTCAGGCCTGGAACTTAAATTTCCCTTAAAGTTTGTATTAATAAAGGCCCTGTAGAGCTAAAATAGAGGTTCTTTGTATTTTAATCAAAGAATATTTTAGCCTATTCTTTCTGAATTCACAAGTGTTTTTTTAAAACTTTCTGACAATTTAATCTACAGAGTGAGGAGTAGAGTTGGGAGTGGGATGTTTGTGTCCTCCTGAGTTTGGAAGTTTACTCTTGTATGGCCAGAGGAGGCTCCTAAATGACATTGAAAAACTTATAATAAAGCACAAACCAAAATATTAGCTGTGAAATTAAAAGATGGGACTAATGATATAGAGGTTTTTCTTCAGTTTCCAAATAAAACAAAGATTTTACTTTAGTTTTCAAATAAAATAAAGGTCTTTAAAGGTTTTGTAGGTCTTTGATAATCAGAATCAACTCAGTAGCAAAAATCCCCCTTTCTCAATCATGTAACATAACCAAAGTACTCGTCCCAACCAAGAATCAAACACTTGACCTTTAGCATAGGAGTCAAATTTTACCAACTGAGCAATGTCTCAATTCCTATTAATTATAATAATCAAAAAGAATTTACCCTGGGTCTGAGGTCGACTCTCCCCCATCATTCTTCCTTCCAGGACATTACTGCTCTTGTGAGGCTTGCGACGATTTTTACTGTAATACCAGAATCATATTCAAAAATTTTATTTCTTCCAATCAGCAGCACCAAAATATGGAACAAATAAATAGTCTCAACTTATCATTTCTTTACCAATGGAGAAATCCATTTTTTTCTGGTATCAGCAAGATATAAAATCATCAGACCTGACTTGGGGTTTGTTTTCATCCATGATCTGTAGTTGTTCTTGTAGCATTGTACGGTGTTGTCTCAGCAGCTCCAACTCTGTAGAGGACTCATCCATACTTTTCTGAAATCTCTCTTCCATCACCAGTAACTGTCAAATTCAAAACTAATGATGCACACACTTATTTATAACACCAATAAGTACCTCATCAATGAATGTAACTTAAACATTTTTGAAATCAAATGAAGCACCATTCAACATTAAATTTTATGGTTTGCTTTTATGCATATTGCGTGCATATTATATTTGTTTACAATAATATGTATATAACTTCAGAACAAACTTGCTGAAAAAATTCATCAAAAAAAAAAATTTTTCATCAGGCAATTCATCATGGTGCAGTAGTCTGAGTTACCTGCTGATCTGCGTGCTCTAAGCTCTGCTCATATTCAAATAAATCATCATCTTCATCTTCATCAGAATCATTTGAACATAAATCATCCTTATGTTGCTCCAAAAACTTGTCAAATTCTGAAATATAGCACAATGCCATCCAGGAAAAAGTAATGCATGTACCAAACAATAATTGATTATATTTTTTTAATCATATTTTTCTAGTTCTGATATTCTATTTTTTTATTTTTTTAAATATTTAATCACCATTCAATACAAAAATTGCCATATACATCAGCATGATTAGTCACATGTAGAAGTGTTCCTGCTTCCATGATACCAAGTTTCAGGTAAGTTTCCTGTGTTTTCTTACCTTCTATAGTAGCATTCTGTGTGGTGAGAATGTTCTCCTCCAGTTTGAGTGCTGAGTCTATGCTAGACGTTAGATGAGCCTAAAATGCACAGCATAAATCTCACCACTCTGCTCATTTAATATTTTAGTTCATTTTAGTAAATGTATAACATAAATAATAAATTTATTGTGTGAGACCTGTAAGTATGTACATCTTTTTACGAATAATGGTGGGATGTATTGGAGATAACATGGTCATATTTAATACTGATTTGATGGTAATATCTTTGTGGTAGTTGATGGCCATATCACAATGGTATTCAATAAAGGTATAAAGTCAGGATCCGATGATATATCATGTTGGTAATTAATGAAAATATCATGGCAGTATCTGATGGTGATATATCACAGTGGTATTTGATGGTGACATCATGATGGTATTTGATGGTGACATCACAGTGGTATTTGATGGTGACATCACAGTGGTATTTGATGGTGAGATCATGGTGGTATTTGATGGTGACATCACAGTGGTATTTGATGGTGACATCACGGTGGTATTTGATGGTGACATCATGGTGGTATTTGATGGTGACATCATGGTGGTATTTGATGGTGACATCACAGTGGTATTTGATGGTGACATCACAGTGGTATTAGGTGGTGACATCATGGCGGTATTTGATGGTGACATCATGGTGGTATTAGGTGGTGACATCATGGCGGTATTTGATGGTGACATCACAGTGGTATTTGATGGTGACATCACAGTAGTATTTGATGGTGACATCATGGTGGTATTTGATGGTGACATGGTGGTATTTGATGGTGACATCATGGTGGTATTTGATGGTGACATCATGGTGGTATTTGATGGTGACATTATGGTGGTATTTGATGGTGACATCACAGTGGTATTAGGTGGTGACATCATGGCGGTATTTGATGGTGACATCACAGTGGTATTTGATGGTGACATCACAGTGGTATTTGATGGTGACATCATGGTGGTATTTGATGGTGACATCATGGTGGTATTTGATGGTGGCATCATGGTGGTATTTGATGGTGACATCATGGTGGTATTTGATGGTGCCTTATGGTAGTATTTGATGGTGACATCATGGTGGTATTTGATGGTGAGTACCTACTCTTCTTGTGGCGATGGCTGCTTTCTTCTTCTTCCTGGATATGTGAGGATTTGATGTTGGTATCATAGTAAAGTTTGATGTTCAGTTTATGGTGGAATTTGATAGTGATATCTTGATGGTATTTAATAGTGATATCTTGATGGTATTTAATAGTGACATCATGATGGTATTTAATAGTGACATCATGATGGTATTTGGTGGTGACATCATGATGGTATTTGGTGGTGACATCATGGTGGTATTTGATGGTGACCTTATGGTGGAATTTGATAGTGATATCTTGATGGTATTTGATGGTGACATCATGGTGGTATTTGATGGTGACCTTATGGTAGTATTTGATGGTGACATCATGGTGGTATTTGATGGTGACCTTATGGTAGTATTTGATGGTGACATCATGGTGGTATTTGATGGTGAGTACCTACTCTTCTTGTGGCGATGGCTGCTTTCTTCTTCTTCCTGGGTATGGGAGGATTTGATGTTGGTATCATAGTAAGGTTTGGTGTTCAGTTTATGGTGGAATTTGATAGTGATATCTTGATGGTATTTAATAGTAACATCATGGTGGTATTTGATGGTGAGTACCTACTCTTCTTGTGGCGATGGCTGCTTTCTTCTTCTTCCTGGGTATGGGAGGATTTGATGTTGGTATCATAGTAAGGTTTGGTGTTCAGTTTATGGTGGAATTTGATAGTGATATCTTGATGGTATTTAATAGTAACATCATGGTGGTATTTGATGGTGAGTACCTACTCTTCTTGTGGCGATGGCTGCTTTCTTCTTCTTCCTGGGTATGGGATCCTCCAGTGCTGCCTGAGTGTGGAATGCTGTCAGTCAAATATATAAACAATGTCAGTCAATGTATGCCCCTCTTCCAAAACATTACTTCTATATCAGAATGAGGATGAGAAAAGATAAGAAAGAGTTGGGAGGATTATCAATACTAGAGCAGAATAGGTGTGATAGAATACATAGAGATTAGAAAGAGCTGGGCCAGACAATAGCAAAGGTGTTTGTCAATTTTATCTACTTTCTCCTTATACAAATCCCACAGACTAATTACACAGACCGTGAAGAGGACAACATTATTCTGTCCAGAGCTACCACAGCCACGGAGAGGATTTGTTTGCAACATACCTGCCTCAAGCTCATCATTATGGAAAGCCAAGTGTCTCAATATTTGGTTGTGAAAATTCTTTTCCAAAAAGATTAATCTTTGTTCAATATGATGGAAGAATGGTCAATTTGTTAAAGAAAATGCCAATATAATCTTTTAAATAATCAGTAGGAATGTTCATATTGAACAAAGATTAATCTTTTTGGAAAAGAATTTTCACAACCAAATATTGAGACAAACTCTGAATCATTTCAGTTATATTCTGTACTGGCATTGGTATATGGGGAAATAAATTGCACAATGTTTGAAAGTTGAATGCTGGGATTTAGCCATTAACCAATAGGCAATCGTCTTGTCATCACATGACTTTGATTGACAGGCCATTAAAGTGGCTCAAACCTGCTCTATCTAAGGGTGCATGCTATTGGTCAGTACATTTATATAAAGTCATCATCATCACAGATGACTCGGGGCTGTGCAGGCCTGGTCTGGCCATGTGCTTGCACTACATTGTAAGCTGCATTGTGCTGCCGGCTCTTGACTGGCTGGCCAGCCTACCTCCTAGCTTATACCGCCACCATTCATATTGTTTTATCTCATGCATATAAGATGCACACCCATGGCATTTATCCTGTGTGTCTTCACTCTTAGCTTATACCGCCACTATTTACATTATTTATACTTTACGCGTATATGATGCACACACATGGCATCTATCCCGTGTGTCATGAGTGGTTTGGGACCCCCCCCCCCCCCCCCCCCCCCCCTTGGGAAAGCAAGCGCTCCTTAGATACATAATAGACGTGCAGTGCCTGGTCTCACATTTTCACCCCTGGTATCTGTGCAGCACCGGTGGGGGGCTTGGAGGGCGCTCTCTGGGGTAACTGGCGCCGGTGGAGGGTTTTTCCCTCTTTTACCACTGTAATGACATATATATTACCGCCTTGGCAATATGCCCCATTGGTACACTTTCATTTAACAATTACTCTGCTACATTTTACGTTACAGTTATATCACAGTATGGACAATATGTCCATTTCATCGTGTCACCTTTTATTATAATTGGGGACATAGCAATAAGCTAGCAGCTCAGGCATAGTCAGTACATGTGTTCTGTTCTATGTTCTATTTTTAACTTCACAACATTTTAATCATTCATGGTCACGTGCTTCTGCACACCAGTGCTTCGCCACAACATATACCGCCTGTGCTTAGGTAGCGCACTATGGAGGGCCACCAGATCTGGCTATGGCCCTCGTGGGTTTTAATCCCCACGAATCATCATCATCATCATCATCATCATCACCATCATCATCATCATCATCATCATCACAGATGACTGTCAGAAATGGAGAATCAATACAGTTTGTTTTGGTCCCCACTGGAATCTTTGTTAACATTTTGCCAGGAAAATAAACCAGAGTTTATTCAACCATCAACACGCGATGATATTCATAACCGCCTTTGCTTGGCCATGGAAAATATTTCTTTAATTTTACATGAATGGCAAGACAATCAGGAGATTGTACAAGTCCTCAAGCAGATGCAGATTTGTTTAGTAATCTTGATTCGTGAATGTCATGTTTCTAGCACATACGAATGTACTCATGTGTGTGGCAGCTTGCACAATGTCAAAGTTCACACTGTAGAACGACTACACAGTGGACAACCAGGACAACCAAGGATCAAGACAAATAAAGAACAGGTAATTTAATTGTTTTCTATCATAATGCTCAAAAACTTTTTTCAATCGATATCAGTATAACACATCATGTTAATCCTCAGCACGTGTCTTTGTTCTGTTGTTTAAAGATGGCATTTTTGTGGCAGTGGCACCAATTAACTTTCTTCTAATATCTAAATGTATGAGATAACCAAGTTCAGGCTCAGATCTCACAATTGATTGATTCACTTAAATTTTACCTGACTGAGAAGTTATCAAAATAAAGATTTTATTCAGTTTGGGCAACTTAAGTCAGTAACCAATCTTGCATTGCCAAAATGGTAGTTGATTTCCCATTTCAATTTGGTAATTAGTATCCATATTGTGGCTATAGATTTGTGTTGCCTGAGAATGTAAAACCTTCCCCAGGTGTCTCAAGTGTGCAAGTGGATGAGCTTAATTCCACCAGGTGTCACTAGTATGTTATAGTCAACACTTCAAGGTCCATTGTGGTAAACATTTGTATTCGATATTGTCATAATAAACTCATTAAATTCTCAAGTCCCTCTAATTACAGATTTAAGTAATTAATTTCATCTCTGCATCTTCTGCATTTTTTAATACTCTGTGTTGATATATTCACCAAATATGTGACTAATATATTAAAGGTATTTTACACTCCTAACTTTAACTTTTTGTGACTTTGGGTGCGGCCATGGTCATGACCAGGATTGTATTAAATTGCACTTATCATTGGATATGTATTTTTTTCTTTTAGATTGAGTTCCTGTTCTCTATTCACTTTAAAGCCTCAGATATAGCCAGAATGTGTGGTCTGAGTAGGGCAACACTTTATCGTAGAATGGAGGAATGGCAAATACATAGAGATGGGTTTACAGATGTGACTGACGAAGAATTGGACAGTGTTGTTAATGGGATTAAGATGAACCATCCACATGCTGGCATCGCAATGATGCAAGGTTATTTGCTTGCAAGGAACATCAAAGTGCCGCGTTACAGAGTGAGATCATCCTTACGAAGAGTGGATCCAATCAACTCCTCACTCAGGTGGGGTCTAGTTGCCTACCGAAGAAAATATTGGGTTCCTGGTCCCAATTCATTGTGGCACATTGATGGCAATCATGCCCTGATAAGATGGCGCTTTGTCATACATGGAGGTATTGATGGATATAGCAGACTGATAGTCTACTTAAGGTGTTCAACAAACAACAGAGCTCGCACAGTTGGGGATCTTTTCTTGGAGGCAGTTTCCAGATGGTTTTTACCATCAAGAGTACGGGCAGATAAAGGTGAGACTTTTAATCAATATTAATACATTCCAAAAATGTGGTCACTGATTAAAGAAAAACCTAATCAATCTTATTCCCTGTAATAGTTGAAGTGATCAATACCTCCAACACCATTTCCATTATTGACATGAAGAACTAGTTGATAAATGCCATCACTCACAGCATATTTAACAACAATCCCAGGACATTCTAAATTCAGTGGGAATAGTGCTCATGTTTGAATATTTTTTGCACTCCTTCATCTTGCTGGAGTTTCCTTTGTATGCTCCAGCCAATTCACATCACCCCTCTCCAAAGGACAGAACACACTCACAAACAGACATGTGTCTTCCAGAATGTTTATTTAAACAAAGCTGTAGTCAAACACTAATTGGTATGATGAGCTTTTAGCTGTCACCATGAACATCTTTTTCAGGTTGACAATTGGTCACCAGAATTCTCAAACTTTGGATCATCAGAATGAGGCATTGGATGATTCAGGTGTTTTGTATGTGTGACACAATTCACTCTTTCCAAAAAAATAGAAAGCATTCATCTCCTGAACTTTATGGCTGAATTTCACTTCTCCCAACCTTCACCCTAACTTCATGTGAATGGTGCAAAAATATATGCATTTCCATTCAAACATTGCACATGTGGCTGAATCATAAGCTGGATGGGTGTATCTTAATCAGTTAATTTGCCATTTATTTATTATTGGCCCAGTGAACAACTTGTGTAATTTCATGCACAAAAATACCCCCATGATGCTCATTGAATCAAAAAGATAAAGATATATGATTAGGCATTAAAATAAACGGTCAATTCAAAAGTTGATGACTAGCTCAACCAGAGACTGCTTTCATATGGTCCTCATAAATGCATACTGTATTATCCCTAATAGCTGCCATTTACCTCCTGTCTGAAGCCTATCTGCAGACCAGGCCTTGGTGACTGGGGTAGTGGAGCTGAAGACTTACAATCCCACAGCGGTTTGCTATCTCAGTAATTAATATGTAAACAGTACTCACATCTTCACTTGATAAATTGCAATACTCATGCAAACATATAAAAACAGACACAACTTGCAATGTTTGCCACAAACCTTGTTTCATATTTCTCAATTTCACATTCACTGTAAACAACTGGTCATGTTTGCATCAATATGTAAGATCTGACAGTTGAGTGCTGAGTGAGGATTACATGGTAGTCACAGTATGGTAACACACCCCAGCCTCTTGTATCTTAATTGTTTAATTACCCTCAAGGCATGTGGTCGATTGGGGGAACTACAGGGTTCAATACTGATTTGTGTCTGGACTGACATATTCATTTTTATTAGTTCATCTAAAATATATTGAATAACACTGTTACATATTAGTGGCCCCCTCAGTGGCATTGTTTCCACCCCAGGGTGGCGATTAGGGATAATATGGTACTGCTTGTATCTTGCTTTCTCGTGAGAGGGGATAAACTCAGTAAAATAATGGTTGTACTTGAAGAAAAAATTCCCAGGTTTAAATATATTTGGAAATTAAATGTTATGATCATGATCCTAACTTTATGATAGTGAATGTCAATAATCCCCAACATCTTTGTTAGAATGTTTCACAATGTGCCTTGTATCTTAGTGTATTAATGTTAGCTTGTAATAAATAATTATTTTAACCTACCAGACACATTATTCTTATTGCTAATGCATATTAAAAAAAATATCTATTTCCATTCTAGGAGGTGAAAATGTATGTGTCAAAGCAGAAATGGAGAGGAGACTGGGTGCAGACAGAAAAAGCTTTTTAGCTGGAAAATCCTGCCATAACACCAGAATTGAGCGTTTGTGGAGAGACATGTACTATGCTGTAGGACAAACATTTTATGCATTGTTTTATTATCTTGAGAGTGTTGAATTATTAGATCCTACATATGAAAGGGATCTATTTTGTTTACATGTCATTTACAAGAGCTTTATCAATGAATGTCTGGTTGAGTTTTTAAATGCATACAACAACCATCCAGTTCGGACAACAGGACACAAAACACCAACTCAAATGTGGCATGCAGGCATGATGAATGTCCAAAATCAAACACAGACTGGCATACAGAATGCCAGGTCAGCATTATTTACCGACCCAAATGAGGTGGATGATTTGTATGGTCATGACCCCCATGCTCCTACTGCTCCACTAGAGTATAACCTCAGTGTTGTGGATGTTCCAGAGACAAGCCTGAATTTGAGCCAGCAAGACTATGCACAACTTGCTACTTTCATTCCCATTGCAGGGGAACATGATGATGATTACCATATACAATACTACAGACAAGCAAGGGAATTCCTAATATCTATTGGCTATTAAGGGTATTTATGGGTGTTGGTAGTGAGTGTCCTCTGGTGGCAGATTTTCTGAGTGAACTACTTTCTTTTTATGCCAAAATGGAACAAAAAAGTACGGTAAAAATTCTCAACTGTCAAAAAGAGTTCCTTTTTCATTAAAACTTTCAAGTCATGAAATGACATTTTATGGTATTCATCTTTTTAATAAAATTATTGATTTATATTTGAAAATCACGATGTAATTTCTTTGATTATATTGAAAGCTTCATATCTTTTAAACTCATGAAAAGTGGCATCGTAATATGTCACTGCTCCAAAATTTATTTTGTCATGTCAAAATGTTAAAGTGAAAAAGTTCTGCAGATTGTGGGGCCATAATAAAGTGGATTTCCAAACAACTTTGTAAAAGTGATCCTAGTGAAACAGATTTTCTTTTTTTTTGTCAAAAACATTAAGAGAAAAATAGAGGTAAACTACACACTTGACCATTTCAAAAATATTAATTCTTTCACCTCCCTTCACAAATATGATTGCCAAACCTTTTTATTTCCAAATTGTACAAATCAAAATGAGAAAATCTGTTTCACTAAGATCACAGTGAATTTTCCTCCCAATGAAATGAAATAAACACAGCTAAAAACAAGCCTACTCCTGTTGTGTAATCTACAGAACTTATTTGCTAGTCTTGTTCATTTCTCATAAAAAACTATCATCTAGGAAAATTAGGACAAAATACTACTTTAAAAGAAATATACTTGTAATCATACCTTATAGTTCAAATATTGTACTGTTTAAATATTGATTCAAATTGTTATTGTTTAATTTAACAGGGAATGTGTTTTTACACTGTGAATGTACCAATTCCCATCAAATTTAGTATTTTGGTAATTTACTCCTCTGCCACTAGGGGGCACTCACTGAAAAGACCCATAAATACCCGTAACACCACAATTTTGTTTTTATGTTCATGCATGTCTGATGCCTGTTAGAAAATTTTATGTCTAAATACTTTAATGTATCTGAATAAATGTAATGTTATGAAAACAAATTAAAATGTAAGTTTGAGATTTATACAAAATCTTTTTCCCTGTCATAGGAATTCTCCACAGAAAAGACTCATAGAAATTGTCCTTAGGTATTTTGTCATTATATATCTTTTGAGGGGATCATTCACAATGCAGTGCATCTCTCTTAATCCTGAGCTGTGGGTGAGGCAAAACTGATCTGTGAGTGAGGCTACATCTGGGTGAATTGTATGGATGAGCACCTGCACTCAAACTATATGTCCTCAATGAACTGAGCATGTTTAGAACATTGTAACAATGATTTGTAGAAAAAAATGTTTCTTGAAATATTTGTTGGCAATAATTGCTTGCCTTGTACTGGAATTCTGGGCTACATATAAGAATACAATTCAGCTTTGCAATTCATGGAGTCCTGGATATTTTCATTTATATTACCTGCCTGCTACCGTACACTGTGTTGTCTGCATGTCCGTTTCAAGAGTCATTAGGGATGAACCATTTATGATTTGGGGGGGGGGGGGGGGGGGGGTTTAAAAAAGATCCTTTGATGGAAAAACAATTATTGAGATAAGCCTTTCATGAGAAATGAGAAGATTTTTTTTGCCTGTTTCATGGTTTATAAACTCCAAAATTTACAAAATGTGCATTGGTCTTTTGCAGTTTTCTTTTGGTTTACATATTTGTAAACATTCTGTCAATGTTTTTTTTTTGCACAAATATGTAATTCATCTCTAAATTATGCATGGTGCCATGCGCTCGGTCCATTTTCACTCTATACCAGAATATAACTGGCAATATATTTCAAAATAATTGAAACTTTGAGGTAAATGCCGCTCTGTAGAGGCATGACATGGGAAATCAACAATGCTGTGCTCTTAACAACATATCTTTGTCAATCCACCCACATGAGAACCTCCATAAGCTCATTGCATAACAAGGTCAAGCACGTTTCTCAATCCTTTTGATTTTTTTCTCTGCTGTGCATTTCCTTTGTCAGCCTCTCTGACAACTCTACAAGCAGTGACTTCTGATGGTGTTTTTACGAAATGATCCTCCATTTCTTGGTGAATGTTTAAGGTAGGAATAAAGAGAAAAAAAATGACCGCTTGGCTAGATGAAATTCCAAAGGTCTGGTGAGTAAAGAATCAAATTGCAAAATCACTGCCAATTTGCCCCTGAGCTTGTGAAGTCTTCTCATAAAATGCTCTTCATCTTGGCTTGATGACATGGAAGAGAATGGATGAGTAAACACTCTCTAGGAAATCATCACTGTTTGATTGATTGGAGCCATTCCTGTAAAGGAAAAAAATATCAGATTATAATTGACTTACTTTTTTTTGATAGTATCTTAAAGCATCAAAGGTAACATAACTTATGAATATTAACATGGAAATATTGGCATGAAATGTGCTGTGTCGGTCTATTTTTTTGGATACTTCTACCTGAAAAGTGATAACTATAATATAAATGCTACATCCATTTTGCAATCTACTGGATTATATTTGTTCTGTTTCTTGAAATACATACCAGCAACATGCTTGCTCTGGAAATGTTGAATAATCCAATATCATTTTCATGCCAGTTCTGTACAACATCTTTGATGATACAGTCAAGGGACTTCTAGCAACAGTCCTGGAACAGAGCTTTGAATTTTTCTGGGGAGGCAGTCCGTTGATCTGTTACCTTGTTAATATGATTTTCTTGGAATTCTGTAGCTGAAAATACAAAATCATAATTAATAAAAAAACATCACATATTGTCAATATGCACACAGAATTGTAAATTCCTGCAAATTCTTCCCGGATGTTAATACCCATAACTCAGAAAATATTCATCCGTTTTTAATAATTTTACCACCAAAAGAAAGCCAAGAAAAGGCACTATCACTATGATAAGTGTCATCCTCCAAAACTCTCTCTAAATAGTGAAAAAATTGGCCGAAAATGTGTTGTTCCGATTTTGAACATTGTCATTATGCACACAGATTTGTAAATTCCTGCAAAATCTTCTCAGACGTTTATACTCATAACTCAAAAAATATTCATCCGTTTTTAATAATTTTACCACCAAAAGAAGGCCAAGAAAAGGCACTATCACTATGATAAGTGTCAACCTCCAAAACTCTCTCTCTTAATAGTGAAAAAAATGGCCGAAAATGTGTTGTTCCGATTTTGAACATTGTCATTATGCACACAGATTTGTAAATTCCTGCAAAATCTTCTCAGACGTTTATACTCATAACTCAAAAAATATTCATCCGTTTTTAATAATTTTACCACCAAAAGAAGGCCAAGAAAAGGCACTATCACTATGATAAGTGTCATCCTCCAAAACTCTCTCTAAATAGTGAAAAAATTGGCCGAAAATGTGTTGTTCCGATTTTGAACATTGTCAATTTGAATAAAAACCTCCTTCTTTGTATGCCCATCAAGTCATTTGCCAATCAACCTATATTGCTATAATTGATATATCAGTACATACCTCTCACATCTGGCCTGTTGGGTTGCTTCCCCATGTGTCCTCTGAAACCTGAGATACTTCTGTATGTTTATATATTTGAAAAAGTTTAATAGTGTTGAATAAGTTGTGCTGACAGTTGGGCAGTAATATGGCATCCTTTTGAAAGTAGGTCACAGTATCCAGCCAATTCAGGTCACCTCAGGAGGTCCTGATTGCCCAGTGCTAATTGTGGGCTGTCTCAGCTTAGGGAAGATCCATTTGATTTTTGTGGGGTGGGGTGGGACAGCAGTACTGGATGAATAAATTTTTTTCTTTGGTAGGGTGGATGAATAATATTTTTTTCTGGTGTGGGGTGGGTGAATAAATTTTTTTTCTGGTGTGGGGTGGGTGAATAAATTTTTTTTCTTGTTAACAATCCGTCATTAATTACTGGGCGGGGTAGGACAAAACTACAAAATATAAACCATCTAAATTATTTAAAAAATATTATCACCACATTATTTAAAAAATATTATCACCACATCCACAGGGTGGATGAATAATTTTTTTTTCTGGTGTGGGGTGGATGAATAATTTTTTTTTTTTGGTAGGGTGAATGAATAATTTTTTTTTCTGGGATGGGGTGGGTGAATAACTTTTTTTTCTCCAAAATCTCCCACCCCACCCCACAAAAATCAAATGGATCGCCCCTTATCAACCATACACATGTTTACAAGTTTCCACTCCTGTTATATTGCTCTCAGCTGAAAGGAAGTGGGCCACCTTGAGCATGAACTCATGCCCATTTGCAAGCCAGGTTTTATTTATTCACAAATGGCCAGTTTTAACATGCACATGTTAAGACAAATGCTTGCTACAGTAAATCACAGACAAATACATGATGCTGGGGATACCTCATATGCTTCAAAGGGTAACAGGGTATGTGGTAATTTTATAATTGCACATTAAAATGTGATATGTTCCTAGCCCAGGTGACATAAGGAGAGATGATATCTGAGTGTGAACAGTGTGCAGCAATATTTCCGAATGATATATCAGAAAAATTGCCTCCCATATCTTTTTGATGTCTCCCATATTGCCTTACATGTATATCAGTTCAGCCCCACTCATGGCAAGATTGCTCACTTACTATATTTGTTGAGCTCAAATTTCAACACAAACTGGTCACTGACTGGCATATTCACTGTGTTGTGTGACCCTGTTCTCATATTGTCAGTTTCATTCAGTGTGAGTGTGGTCATTCATTTGGCCAGACATACATGGACAGCAGAGGGACCCATGTAATTTAAGTTAAGTGTCAAACTTTGTGATATTATACTTTTATGCTCATATCCTATGACATTAACTTACATGTATACATTGTTTCCTTAATGTGGCAATGCATTAATTAAGCACAAATTGACTTGTTCTTGCTTTGTTTCCTTCCTCATATATTTATGATTGGACATTAGGGCTAACACATGATAATATGTTCAGGCCTGGGATTTTTTTGGCTTTATAGTGGTATCTAATGCAATCTATCTAATCACATTATCATCCATCCTATGAGGGGCTCAGACAAATATAATGTACAAAATATAACACTGGGTGCAATGATATAAATGGAATATATGTGAAGTTGAAGGCATGAACTTAGTTTAAAATACTTTAAAAAAATTATTATATGCTTGTGAAAGCCTTGGTCCTCCCTATTGTAGTGCGTCGTGGTCTGCAGTGCTGGAGTATCGCGGAAAGTAAAAGGTAGTAGTAACTGTAAATGATGACGACTAACTTGAGCTGTGAGGGGTGTAAGGCTGTGAAGGAGAGTCCAGTTTACAGTGAAAGGGAGCCCTGTGCTTCTGTCCTACGCTACCTGGAGATTGTACAGATGGCACAGTTCTAATTGTCGTCTTCACTTTCCGATCGCTGCTTCTCGACACGTCAAGATACTCGATAAGCTTGTGACAATTGGATATGGCCAAGGCAAATTGACCACAAAATTATTTTCAAACCTTGAATATTGTAAATTACCAGACAGGAAAGGCCAGCTCACATCCCTTCTTGTTGGTCATTGCAATAATTTTCTTCTTTAAACCTCTCAAATAGGAAAGTACAAAATATATAACCATTAATGTATCCAAATTCCTGAGACATGTTGAAGAATAAAAGAAAACAAAATATGGGTAAAAGGATGATTTATTATACATTGCTGCAGAAATATTTCATCTCTATATCTACACAACAATATTGTGTTGGTGGCAAGATGATTTGTTTTTACATATATGAGTAGCTACGGAAGACACCCAAAAAGATGAGACCACATATTGTATAAATATTACCAAAAAATAGTTTAATATTTAAACCATGCAAAAACAAAAACCTATGCAAATTACCTCATTGTAAAGAAAGGAAGTAACACCTTCCTGCCACACACTTTTCCAAAAAGTTTTTCTTTGGCTTTATAATTATATTTTATAGTATTTCAGGGTTTTTGAACAGGGGAGAATTAAGTTTTTATTCATTTATTTACTTTACTATGCATTTTGATAAGAGTATAATGTTCATAGTAAGCAATGTTTTCAATAACATCTTTCTTATTGTTTCAAGAGCACTTTATATTAATAGAAATAAAACAGAAATTATTTAACAAGGAGAAATATGTATTAGAAAATATGTATTAATTGGTTTAATCATAAACATGGTTTCATTTGAAAATATGTATGTTAGATAATTTCTCCATGATTATTTAAATTTAAATTTTATTCAAATTTAAATTTAAATTTCACAAAAAATAAGCTCACAATTATACTCTCACACTGTTCCAAAAAAATTATCTGCTCCCATTAATGCTGTCACCATTGCCCTTGCAAAAAGGGCAGGGTTTTGTGTAGCATTATTCACTTTTAACTCAATGAAGTTGCTGCAGGTTGTAGCTTTGGGGAGCCTGTCTTTTGTGTCAGATGTTAAAATAAAATGGGTGCTTGGTGATGGTGAAAATCCAGTAGTTGGAATTCCTGATGCACCAGTTGCATATATCAACAGCTGGTTGGGATTTATGGCAAGGAGGAAACTTTCCATTTCTGAGGTCATTGTAAAGGGCTCTTTCTCCACCTCAATGGATTCTCCTTCTACGTCATTGATAAACCGTCTCCAACTTGTTATATCCCTCTCTAAAATAATAATTGAAGTTATATTTAAACACATAATTTGAACATGGTAATGCAAGTACAAAATATCATTCCAACTCTATATTTCCATGCACTTAACTTCAGGACAAAGTGATTTGTTGTATTCAAGTTACCATGAAATATATTTAGCAATTGAAGATTTTGACAAGTCAAAACCATTCCTGACAAACGAAATTACATTGAAGATGAATTTACCATGTGCTGCAAACACTGTGTAATTAACTTTTATAATAAATGACAGCACATTTTGTAGAAATAGTCATATTGGTTCAAACACATTTCACATTACACTGATTCAGCTTTGATTGTAATCAGACTTGAAGAGCAAGTACTTGTCAATTTTGTAAATGTGGTAATAAAATCAGAACAAGTTTGAATATTCTCTTCTCTCAAGAGTGACAAGCCAAAGTTGCATCATAACACACCCATTGAATTTACAGTAATGTATAAAGTGATTTCACAATCAGACATGAATGTTAACTGTTTCAGACATCTTTAACAAAATTTGTAGACAAATTTTAGGCGTCAGACCACACAATTGTGTGTGATCACCATATGAATGCTGGAATTAAATTTATTTTACTGTGTGACGAGTAAAATATGTGCTGCCACTAGGAAAATGGGTCAGATTCACAACTTTCACTCTGTGGGTTTAAACCCCCTGCCACCTGTGATATCTAAATTTACCAGCAGCCTGCCTGAATGCCACTCCTGCCCCCCCTCCCCATATCCTCTTTCACCACCCATCTGTGGTCAGTATATCCACTATATCCACAACCTGCAACCTAACACCGCATCACAATGTGACTTAATTGTATACGCCGCATTCTAACCATAATCATTTGATAAAAACACTTATCCTGTTATCTGTGGTACAATTTTACATGCTTCACTTATTAATTTAACATCTTCTGTTCAAAGACTCATCTCTAATTAATGAACTGTCAAAGTCTAAACCCCCACCTCCACTACTGGCCTGCTGGTCTATCCCTCACCACTATATAATCCACTCCCTCATCACTGGACTGTCCATCCTCATCACCATGTGACTCTCACTAAAATGTCCATCCCTCAATACTAAGTGACCCTCTCCCTCATCTCTAGAATGTCCATCCCTCACCACAATGTGGCAATCTCCCATATCACCGAGCTGTACCTCCCTCACCACTCTGACCCTCTTTCTTATTTTAGAACTATCCCTCCCTCGCCACTATGTGACCCTCTTCCTCATCAATGGACTGTCCCTCCCTCACCCCTCTTTGACCCTCTTCCTTGTTACTGGATTGTCTCTCCCTCCCCACAATGTGGCCCTCTCCCTCAACACAATGTGAAAATCTCCCCCTTATTATAGAACTGTCCCTCTCACACCATTACATGGCCCCCTCCCTCATCACTGAACTGTCTGTCCCTCACTACAATGTGACCCTCTCCCTCACAAATGAACCCTCTTCGGAAGTTCCGTATGACTGAAGTGTCCATCCCTCAAAACTACAAACCAAATAGTCTTCAGAGCCTGCATACCTGCCTCATTCAAACGTCCTTCAGAGCCTGCATTCCTACTTGGAAGAACTAAACAGTAGTTTGTGAAGTGGTTTATTTTTGTGTTCTGGATAACAGTGTACACTATGGAATACCTTCAGTTAATGAACTTAAATTACCATGAGTCATTAGAATTAGGTTTATCTTCAAAAATTCACAGGAGGCAGATGCAAAATGTGATGGAAAATCGTCACATTTTGAGAATGTGATGGCAAACAGTCACAAACTGAAGTCTAGGTTTATCAGCTGGAGCTAATGCATTTTCATGCTTGACTACAAGGTTGACATCCTCAAGGCTATTTACCCATGATGCCTTGATGATGAAAATGTTACGCTCACGAATCTCAAGGACAAAATACGGAGAGTATACCTTCACAAAATGAAATCAATCATGCATGAAGTTAGTGGTGGACTATTGCTGCCACCTGGTGAATTAAATGTGCAAAATCATTTTGTGATGTCTACACATCACACATTTTGTGGCCCCAGTGGCCCCAACTGTTTGTTGAGAGTTAGACTGGGACATAAAAAGTGGACTCATTTAAAATACATACCAACGTACCTTCTATTTTACGTAAGAATTGCTCAAGGTTTGCATAGACAATCTCTTGCTGTGATTTTGCCTCCTGTGAGAGTCTGTTGAGGTATCGTGGTTTTAAAAGTCGAAGCACCTGTGTAGCTGTCAAGTTACTCTGCATGCTGAAATCAAGAAGCTGGCGAGCCCTATGTTTGACCAGCCAATCAAGTGTCTGCAACAAAAATTTTGTTTTTATCTTATATGTTTTTTAAAACTTCTGCTTTGATGAAATATTTAGAATTTAGTGAGTAACTATACGAATTATATTTTTTATCTTTTCTGTGGAAATTTATCAGTAGATATTTCAATACCCTCAGCATGATCAAAACTTACACCATATGTCTCTTCGAGGCCTTCACGGAATTGATTTATGTACATATTTATGGCATGCTGTGTAAAGAATTCAGCAGCACTGTCTGCCCAGCTTTCACGATCCTCAAACCTAACAAAATTGGGCAAATCAGGGATCTGGCCTATCCATGGACAGGCATCCCAAACTTCTGAAAATACTTCCACAGTTTCAGCTTCAGCAATCTGAAAAAAGTAGTGTTAAAAATATTAGTCACATTATTCATTGAGTCATTTTATGGTGAAAGGTTACTCTGCATTACACAGGAAGTATTCAATTACTACCTTTGCCATCACTGCCCAATATTTGATACCATTTAAAATTTGGAATTCCCCAAATTATAAAATCTTGCCTTAGTTGACCATGTTACATGTGGGAAATTACGCATGGACAGGTTGTTTATGCCTGCAAAGAAGAGCTGTCACTTCAAATTTCAACACCATAGAATCCTTTATTTTGCAATACAGTCATACCTTTGCTTTTTTCAAGTATTATATCATCTTTACAATGTAGGCATATGAAGTACGGTAGTTCAAACTACCCTATCAATTCCAGCAACATATATTTTAAGAATATTATCTTCAATATCATTCAATATTTATCATACCCTGGGTAGGTATCCTATGTATATAACAACCTGATCTATTCACAATCCAAGTCAAGGCACTTATCCATATTTCTATAAATGAGAAGAATCAGCTGTATCGGAGCAATTCCATCTTTGGCTTTTCCATAAATTCCAACAATTTTAACAATCCTATCTACAGCATTTTCTGTCTTGATACTGGTAGAAATCCATTATTCAGAGCTGTGTGTACATATAATTAACAATATGCTAAACCTATGGTGCATTGTGGAATTAATCACTTGTTTGTTTCTATCAAAAAATCAATTAAACTACCCCCTTATACTTTTGTTACAATCAGAATCAGACAGACAATTCATTCTCACACTAATCATATTTTCTATGAATTTGAACAATTATTTTCATAAATTGTTTGAAGTAATGTCAGGATGAATCAAGAATGATAAATATCTAAATAGCCTAGTTTATATCATTCAAAAGATCACAAATTCAAAAGGAATAATAGTACTGTCTTCTGTTTGTGTTTATTCGTACTACCTCGTGCCACCTAGGGTCTCCACATTTACCCTCTGTTCTTCCCTCTGTTTTCACATATATCACCCAACTTGTGGTCAATGTCCTGTCTGTGCACTATGTATTACTGAATTTTGAGGTTGCATGCCACATGAAAGCATAACAAATTTAACATTATGTAATAGTAAATACAGGGCACAGGGTGTTCTTTTGACTATAATCGCATATTAAAGAGATATATCCATTTATCTAATGTAGAAATCTGCACACCTCGTATGTCAATTTAACACTAAATCACGCACAAGGAGTTAAACTTAGTCAGGACTGAGGACTGTTAACTAACCTTACAGTAGATAGTCAAGACATAAACTAATGATCCTGGTAATATGTTTGATGTGTGGAGTAGATTTTGAGTCACTGACCAGCAGGGTAAATATTTGGCCCAGTTTGGCTCTATGTACTCTGTATTGCCTACTTGGCAGTATTCAATTACTTCCTCTGCAGTCTTTGTCCAATATTTGATACCATTCTAAATTTGGAATTATAAACTGGTGATAAACTGTAATAAAGTGAACAATCAGTACAACTGCCAGTACAAAACAAATCTATTTATATTCTTTCACTAATCAGTGGCTAACCAGATTTTTATGAATTATGAGGCAGGGACTGATATTAGAGAGAAATTCTGTTATGGGGGGTAGGGTCTCTGCAGTAACATTCCAACCTAAAAAAACTTAATTAATTGTTGAGACTCTCAAACCATTAATCTAAAAGTACTTTGATCCTACATGAGTTCATCATTAGTTATCTGGGTGTGCTGACCTGGGTGTCTTGGGGGGTCAGTGGATCTGACTTTAAGAGAGATACCAACCCCATGTGAGTACAATCTACTTTAATCACTGGCACTCCAGTGACACTCTCGAGACATGTATAAAAGTATTCCCTGATACCCGAGTGACATGTTTAGTGACACGCCAAAATAATTCTACATGCTACACTTCTATAATGGGTTTTTCGCATTCCATGCCAAATACCAAATGTGCTCAGAAGAAAATAACAAGACCATTTCTCAATGTCTTTTACCATATGTCGATCAAATACCCGCACTGCTTCCAAGAGGTCCTGCGTCAAAAGGTCCTGGGCACAGTTGACCATAACTTGTTTCTACTTTGTCTATTTTGTATATTGAGCCCCATTATGCCAGGTACAGGTGCATCATGAAAAGGTCCTTCCCAGACTTGACCAGAACATGTTTCTATTTTGTCTATTTTGCATACTTTGTATATTGAGCCCATTAACAGAATGTCCTCCCAAGACTTTTGCACCACAGTACCACCGAGAGGTCCTGCGTCAAAAGGTCCTGGTCACAGTTGACCATAATTGTCTCTACTTTGTCTATTTTGTCAATTTTGTATATTGAGCCCGATTATGCCAGCTACAGGTCCATCATGAAAAGGACCTTGCCAGGGTTGACCAGAACATGTAGGGTCTCTGCAGTATCATTCCAACCTAAAAAAACTTAATTAATTGTTGAGACTCCCAAACCATTAATCTAAAAGTACTTTGATCCTACATGAGTTCATCATTAGTTATCTGGGTGTGCTGACCTGGGTGTCTTGGGGGGTCAGTGGATCTGACTTTAAGAGAGATACCAACCCCATGTGAGCACGATCTACTTAATCACTGGCACTCCAGTGACACTCTCGAGACATGTATAAAGGTAGTCCCCTGATACCCGAGTGACATGTTTAGTGACACGCCAAAATAATTCTACATGCTACACTTCTATAATGGGTTTTTCGCATTCCATGCCAAATACCAAATGTGCTCAGAAGAAAATAACAAGACCATTTCTCAATGTTAGATATTCAGTGATGAATAAAATATAATCATTATAATCATGTGGCTTCGATGAATTGCCAGTGGCTATGTTCTCTGTGATGTATTTGCCACAACTTGTCAGCCAGTTGGGCATACAACCGGGAATACGTCATGTTCCAATTATAGCATCAGCTGCCCATTCATTCCCTGCTCTATATTCTATTACACGGCTTATCTGGACCCTGGCCTCACCCACCTCAGAGGGACACCACCTGCTCTCACAGAAACTTCACTCAAGAAAATACTATTTAAGTAAACCACAATATGTCAAGTTCTTTACAATCACAACTAAATGTACAATTCATAATGTACAAAATTAAAATATTTTGTGTGCACTTTTAATTAGAAAAGTACCTTGTAGTCTTAATGTGAAGAAGCAAATTTTATATAAAAAATCCAAAAATATTTACACAAGACTCTCTTCCAGCTCTCTTCAAAAAGATATCTTCACAAACTTTGTTTTTGAGAGTATCTTGACATGTTGAACTGATGTATTAATTATTAGACATACAACCCATTCTAAGTGGGCTTTTAGAAGGGAATTCCCTCTCAAGGTTTTGCAAAGAATTTCACTAAAATTCACACTTTAAGTTATAAGCCCTTTGTGAGGGGAAGAATGCTAAGAAATTTGCATATGTTGTAATAAATACACCCTCTGTAGCTTTTTTCTATAAGGATACCAAATGTTACTACTGGGGGATTGAAAAAAAAGAAGTTATATTGCACAACTTGTGACAACGTTGGTCACAGATTGACTCGAATCTCCCCTAACTTGGTCTCACAAACCCCTCTCTTCCCGCTCTCTTCAAAAACATTGGACAAAAAGATGGTTACCACTAGCTTCAAATGTTTTATTGAAAGTAATATTTCAAAGGTCTTAGCTATCTGATACATTTTACCCCCCATAATTTAGAATCTTGATCCCTCCATCATTTTAGGGGCCAATCCCTGCCCTACCTGCACAAGGAAGTGCTTGTCATGGCCATTTAACCAAGACTTTGAATTTGTTATTTATAGATATACTTGTGGTGAATGCCCAGATTGTGTCAAGATCATAATCTAGGCTAACATGTGTGTAAAACAAGGGATAATTGGGTCAGAATGGATAAGATCCCTTAATCCCAGCAACAAGTTGTTGTCAGTGCGCATGTGTTAGTGTGTCTTACAAGGGCAGCATCCCTGGTTGCCTAGGGTTACTACCCAGGCAGGACACTCAGCAATTGGCTGGGACAGTGTAAGTGTGTCTCAGGGTGGCTGCAAGTTGGGGTAATACCCCTCTCTCAGAGGGGTGACAGAGTGATGACGCTGTCCTGACTGGCACACTATAATTGGAAACATGACTCTCAACTGAGCTTCATATTACTCAAACAACTCTAGACTGAGTATGTAATCACATTAATCAGGTCATAAAGGTCACAGGGGTTTGATTCTGGTACTGATTTATCAGTCAGAAATAATTACAATTACAATACTCAATAATTCTAGGTGATAAATCCATTAAATGATGACTTTATTGTCCCATTTACCAAATGTGTTCTGTGGAATACAGAATCCCCATTCAATTTATGGGATAGATACACTATTTGTTGGAAAGATGGGATTGATGGTGCATTTCTTGGGCCTTTGACGATATAGGTGATAAAAGGTCTTCATGCCTCAAACTCAAAAGCGTTCATTTTGTAGATTATGTGTGAACTACTTGAAAAGAATTTTTATGGTTTTTTCCATGTATTATTTCACACTAACTCGAAATAAACTTCGAGAAAAAAATGATTATCATACCTTTTTTAGCTGTTGTTGTTTGGCCTCATCCACCAGATCATGTAGGGGATCACCTTTTTTCTCCCCCAGCAGAGCATCAACCAATGTTGGGGTGAAGATTTGTGGGGGTTCTCCACCCTGGACGATCATTATACCAATCATCCTACCCAACATTTTATACGTTTTTTTACGATACTCTGCCAGAGAAGGATGTAAGGTAAGGCCTTGTCTGCTGTTCCCTAAAATTGAAGTTAAATTTGTTAAGTTGTGCTCTCTACAATGATGTTCTCATTCAAAGTTCATAACGGAATATTTGTTCAAAACTATGCCTTGGCCATTGCATTTTCAACTTGATCATATTACAGATATTTTATTTCTCAATAAAATCAATAGATCCTCAGAGGAGTATATCGAAATGGCTTATGTTTGGAGTGAATGCCTGCTTTGCAGGTGTAAAACAGCTTTGAAGTTGCACTGAATGATAAGGCACATTTGCAAATGCATGAAAAATCAAAAGCTGGACCCCATTGGCACTTGCCCCTTCATGGCTTCGCAATTAAAAATTTATCCGAATATTTCTATGTGTAAGCCTGTGTAAGTCGAGGATATTAATTATATTGCCGTTTGGGGAGTTTGTATCTGGACAGTATGAGTGAAGTTTATTTACTTTTCATGCTGATAAAGTTAATTATTCTTGCCGAAAAATTACCGTCCACAGGTTGCCCTTGTGTATAAGACGGCCCCCCCCCCCCCCCCCCCCCCCAAACATTAACTAAGGGTTTGGGTACGAAAACCTCATCTTATATACGGGTATTTATGGTTATCTTGAGGAGCCATAGTTATTGCAAACATCACAGTGATAATTTAAAAATCTGATCAAGGTAAAAATTGTAAATTCTAATTGACTTCTATTTTTAATCCGGACACAGGTCTTACCATGGCAAGGGGATTTTCACTATAATCAAATTTCCTTACCAGTAAGAAGAGTACATTTTGGGTGTTTCCACTCCTCCAAAATTAACCGGAAAAGCTCTCTTCTTGGCCCACCTTCATCAATTCCAGGTTCCTCTGCATCCTGATCGTTTGTCAGGTCCAAGGCAAATCTGACCTGTGAAATTATCACTTCGTCATACCATCTCAAACATTTATTTCAAACTGTGAATGTATTTTTCTTAGTCTTTTTTTAAGGAATCATATTTTAATGTAATAGGTTTTGTTTGTTCTAAGATAATAGTTTTTATCCAGATTTTGACTTCCTTTGATTTAAAAATACCTTTAAATAGCCTTTTTGCCTTGAAAAGGAAGGTTGGTGCAGGTATCTCAACAGAGATTGCCAGGGGGAACTCCTTCTTATGATCACATCCCGCACTGGTGTGTTCTCTGGAATCTCTGTTGAGGCAAATGCCTCAAGCAATCCCTGCAGCTCATCTGGCTTCAGCTCGGGATTCCTTGTGCTGTTTTCTCTGCTAATTATAACATAGTTTTCTCTTATCCTGCCTTAAACAAAGTTTGAATTTTATTGTATTCTGACAAAGAATGTCAACAACCTATTTTTTATGGATAAAATATTTTTAGTAGTAAAAAGATCATATTAAGAAACAAAAAAAATTCTTGTTGGTAAGAAGATAATATATTTATTCATGTTTTTTTTCTTTTGCATCCATACCTGATGTTTAAATTGAAAGCTGCATAATGTACATCTAAAATGTGAGCAATAAGCATACCTATTGTCAGAATCTTCATGATGCATAAACGAAGCAACACTTTGTTGCAATGCCATTTCAATAGCTTCATCTTCTTCAAGTTCACCCCTGAAATATATTAAATTTGTATTATATACCATTCTTTGAATTCTTAGATATTTTTCATTTGAAAGGGACTAGTTTCTTTAACATCTCACATGATAGATCTGTAAAGATCATGATCTGTTGAACTTGGATATTCAGGATGATGAACATCGGACATCCGGCTTGGCCCAGGCTGGGGATCAGAGTCCCTATGCCGTGTCCTGGGTAAGGTCATTGAAGGCAAGTCTTGGGATGCAGCTGGAGAGTTTGGTCTTCCAGAGCCAGGAGAAAGGGATCTCCTGGAGAATCTCTCCCTGTCCTCCCTTGATGACCTTGACCTTCCACAGCCAGGAGAAGGGGATCTATTGGATCTCTCTCGCGAGGGTCTTTCACTGCACCCTCTGGTTGACCCCTGTCTTCCAGAGCCAGGAGAAAGGGATCTCCTACAGGATCTCTCCCTGCCCATCCTTAAAGACACAGGTCTCTCAGAGCTGAAAAAGGACCTAGAGGATACTGGCCTCTCCTCTATGGGTGATATTGGTCTCTGAGATACCAGTGAAGAGAGCCTCCTTGAGGATATCCCCCTCTCCTCTATGGACAACCTTGGTCTCTGAGATCCAGGTGAAGAGGACCTTGCGGATATCCCTCTCTCCCCCCTGGGTGACCTTGTTCTCCAAGCGCGAGGTGAAGGGGACCTCCTTGGGGATATCCCTTCATCATGTTCAGATGACCATTCTCTCCTCTCTGGAAAGTTTATCTCAGTAGAAGCAGGAGAAGGAGATCGAGAGGATGATTCAGGGTGCTCTAAATTCTGAAATGATACAAGTGGCTTATAAATAGTTTTATCAATTTTTTTTTGCCCATAACTGCTCTTAGTTAACTGAGATATTTAATAATAAAAAGATAACTTTAAGAGAAGAAATCATATACAACAGGAGGGGGCGTGCATGTTGCGATTATGAAATTGCATCCACAAAAAACTATACATCAAAGATCAGTAATAATCATAAAACACTGCATTGTTGAAATATTCAAATGACTTATCATAAAACTTGTATGACTTTCACAAGATTTTCAGAGTTCAATTGACATGACCTTAGAATGTAAGTCAACAAGGGCACCATTGTGAGAAATTAATAAATCCAGGGTTTAGGTTTGGTAATGCTATCTTTAATTGCTATCAACTTCTCATTCTATATAAGTTGATTTTCAAAAACAGGGTCAAAGCCATCAATAATTTTTCAAGTGACCCTTGACTGAGTTTCAGACCCCCTTCTCACATCGGGTATGGATCAGGTAGGAATCCTCACAGCATATGGATGTTAATGGTAAAAGGATAGAAACAGACAAATAAACCACAGAGAAAATGTTGTGCAATTTTCTAAAGATATTGATTGATATTTTATACAAAAACAGATATTCATAGTTACCTGTCCCAATTGCACATAAAGCCGGCCCTGTCCATACAAACTTTTAAGCTTGCTGCCATTCCACTCAAAGCCTCTTGCCACCACTGGGAATGTCACAGTCCTATTCTGACATTTTAAGAATACAATGTCTGTGGCCTGAAACCAGAATGCCAATTACCATTTAGTGACGCAAACAGTGTAAAATAGACGATGGTCAAAGAAGACCATAGTCCATCACACCCCGTGGGACAACAGCTGTCAATCACTGGTGGCTGGGGCTCATTAAAAGATGTTGTGCATCATGGAATAATTGAGACTGACATTATTTTGTTGTTTTGTAACCAAACACATTATGGACACATACATTTTTATGAATATTGGCTGATAACAATTGTCACAATGTTTCCAATTCAATTCCTTTAATCACATCTTACACACAAAGATATAAAGATGAGGAAAATATATACACTTGACTATATTTCAAACATTTTATATATTAGATTCTGAATATGTTGATGATTAATTTAGTGGCTTGATGACTCACCAGAGATATCAACAATTGATTACCATGATGTCATCAATTTAACTGAATATTCATTGATTAGATGCATAACTCTCACTTCATTATACACCTTCATTTTCATGTTTTCTAATTTACTAGTAAAAATGTTGGTATATTTCTAATTCTGCTTCTGTTATTGACATAATATATTATCAAGCAGATATGCACTTCTGAGTAGGGATGGGCCCGGTACTGAAGAGTCCTGGGAACCCATTGGTTTTTAATGTTTTGGAACCGTCCTGGTTATTTCTACTTGAACCGATTCTTGGAACCGGTACTGTACTAACCTACAGTATTATCTATTATAATCAGCATTGAGCCCTGAAGTTTCCCCACTTGACCACATGCCTATAGGGTAATTAACCAATTAAGTTACAAGAGGCTGAGGTGTGCTACTGGGCACCATTCAGGTGTCAAATCTTACACATTGATGCAAACATGAGGAGTTGTTTACAGTGTAGCATCATGTGAAATTGAGTAATATTCAAGTGTTTGTGGCAAACATTACAAGGGGTGTGTGTATCCTTTGATATGTTTAAATGCATATTGCAAGTGAAGTTGTGAGTACTGTTTGTATATTAATTACTGAGATAGCAAGCCCGTGTGGATTGTAAGTCTGCAGCTCCTCTACCCCAGTCACCAAGGCCTGGTCTGCAGATAGGTTTCAAACAGGACTATTAGGGATAATTCTTTATTGAGTTCAAAAAAGTTTTTTTTGCACTTTCAATTTTGTTTGTGAAGTTCTGGTGTGTTGTTTTCAATGGGACAGTATGGCAGTCCTATTGTCAGGTATTGGTATCATTTATAAAGTATCAGTATCATCCTGCTAAATTATCAACGGGGCCCATCCCTACTTCTGAGAGTTGTCTTTTGTCAGCATCATGGCATGTGGAGTGCATGTGAGTCATGTGTATGTTTCTTGAGCTTATTTTGCTAGTTTGTGACCATCAACAAGCATAAATGTTACATAATGATCATATAAATTGGTTATTTGAAAGTATTATTCTCATTTTATCACTCTGAATATGTTTGACCTGTTCAAAAAGTTGTACTCTACGAATGCAATACTAATCCAGGCTGATTAGACTTTATATATAACCAAAATCAATTTCTCATTTGGTAACTTGTGAACTGAGCAATGTCAAAGGATTTTTCATTGAAATGGACTATTTTTGGTATTCATGAATGAATGGGCTGCACTCAGGTCATGTAAGTGCATGTAAACAACTCACATGTGGACCCAAATACAACTTATTCGCACTGATTATATTTCATTTTGTTCACTCATGAAAAAAGATTGAATATGATCTCATAAGAATCAACTATTTGTAAGTGTTCTGTGAGATATAAAGTCAATTTTCGAAAGGACTTTGCCAGAGAACCAAGGTACTGACAGGGAATTCTATATGGATATGTTTGTGACAATATGATTCTCGGACACATGGAGAGCAAGTCTGAAAGGAAAAAATACCCTTTGATATATGTTTATAAAATATATCAAAATGTACATATAAATGTTGAATGGGCGTTTTTTTCCTCTGTACTTGCTCTCGATCTCTCTGTGGTCTTGAGGCTTGTGAGAGAAAATATCCACAGACCCACCTTGAGCCTCTCACTTACTGACTCACCACAGGTGTCACTATGCAAATGAGTAATGAGACATAAGAATCACAAACTGTGCTAATGACTTCACTCACTATGTTGCTAAAAGTAAAGAGATGAGACACATCTTGGCTTTATTACACATCTCAGATGATGTGTTGATGTCACTGTGCTCTAAGTTTAATACAAAAACAAGACATAATGTTTTCATTTTCCATCTTTATGTCTTTGTCTATAAACATATTTTTGTTGTCAGGTGTGATAATTCTTTTCAAGCATACCATTGTTTCTTGATAGCCAGGAATCACTTGCGCTGTCTCAGCAATGGTCTTTCTGATGTTGTGGTGATCATCATTCGAAGAAATATCCACAAATCCCTCCCCTATTTTGTAAGCGTCTAATACACCATAAGATGTCTCTCTTCCTGTTGGATTTTTCATGAATACCACATTAACTGTTTTTGTAATGCTATTCTTTGCATTTGATGTGGCAGAATATTGGTCTCGAATGGATTTTCGTGATCCTCGTCCTCTAGTGGCATGCAAACTTGGATTGAAGTTCGAAATTGCACTAGCACCTGTTGAAGAACTTGTGCCTGGATTTTCAAATGCCCTTGCCAGTCTCTGCACCAGACCTACTCCTTGTGCTGAAATAATAGAGAAGAGATTTGTTTGAAATGGTCAATAATAATTTTCTTTAACCTCAGTTTGACACAAAATACTCAGGCTCTATTACATTGCTGACCACTATTTCCTCCTATGTTCCAACACAATACAAGTGTGTTACACACACTATCAATATCTGACTGCCATGCGAGTCACACATATAACTACGTATAAAGCAAGCTTGCCAAAATCGGTTGAAAATGTATTAATATCTTGGCAACAATTTCACTTATAAAAATATTGCAAACAGTTCTGAACAGTTTATGCTGCAGTCATTCTCGATAAATAGTGGAAATGACACTGAGACACTTCATTTTTAATTGTGATGATGTGACAAATATTGTATAATTAAGTTCATATGTAGTATTAATCTCTAAATTCTAGATCAATTGTGCTGTCAATTTATGCAAGTACTTTCATTTTATGGCTTTTAAATTGCCTAGCCTTTAAATGCTGTCTTTGCATTTTCTTGGTGTCCAGTATCCCCAAATGTGCTGTCTTCTATGTGGCTGGCCATAACATAAGTTCCTGAGATATTTTTCAAAGATCTGTATCTGGACTACACTACTAACATGATATGAATTTTTGTCAAATGTTGTCTTAGTCAAGTCTCACGTGAAGTGTGGTGTGAAGAGTCTGGTCAAAATCTGAAGTGTAAAGTGTCCCCACCCTGTGGAATTAGTTAACTGATTTCCCTACCCACAAAGTGAAGGTTGGGTCATATAAGACAATGCTATTTAATTATGTATGCTTATGTGATCATTTTACCCCGAGGGGGATCGATTCTGTTGTAGGTCAAGTACCCCACTGATCCAACCTGATCCTGGTCAAGTAGTCCCTGATATGATATCTTTCCACTGTTCTATTGTTTCATCAGTTCATTTCTCTTCCTGACACTTTGTATACCCAGTTGCTAAGCCCATTAAGACACTTTCAGTTGTGCCCAAATCCTGCTTTGTCTGCAGATTCTCATGGATCCCACATGTTCCTAAATGTACCAAGACTGACTGTACTCATACAAATAAGATCTTATAATAATACAATAGATATAAATATTAATATTGGATAATCTTATAATTAATATTTAATTAGAAATATTTTAATTAGATGTAATATGGTGGACTTAACAAAGTGTTTACCCTGCAGAGCAAAACATGTGCTCTACTTGTCGGCCGGCCATTGTTTGATAATTTCAGAAACTAAATATTCATGGTAAGACATCTACATAGTAAATTGAGAAGCTCTGCATTTTTTTCAATGTAAATTTCCATAAAAGCAGTATCGGTGCTCAGTAAGAAAATGGGATTATTATCATTGGGAGATAAGATAAACAAAACCAGACATGTTATCCCTCAGTTGGTCTCCCTGCAAAATGCCCCCCCCCCCCCACACACACACCCACATCTTCTAATTATGGGGCATGGTGTCGGGTATGAAATTTAATTATGATGATGGTTGTTTACAATACTGGTCCATGTGTCATAGATTTCAGCTCAACATCTTGTGATAAATCATGTTTCAATGTAAGACTGTTTGGTTATACAAGACCACCAACATTTGATACAATCAATATAGGTCTTTAATTTTTTAAAAGTCATGTGATCTTGATTAACTTATCTCCTTATAAGCATTGAAACATGGAATAATTACACAAATGTATTGTGTCATAATAATAATCCCTATGATCCGAATATATCTATCCTATCATGCCCCACAAACACACCGTCAGCCACTGGTGTTTGTTTACATCTTATATCTATTAAGGGTTCATTAGCAACATGCAGAAATGAAACCCTCCCACAAAAATACATTATCACTCGGGCGTGGGGCTATTATAAAGATATTTTGTTCTAATTATGATATAACAAATGGTTAATATGATTACAGACTAAAGACAATTTTTTTGGAAAACAGTGAAACAGTGAGTGCCATTATACTATACTTGCCGAATAGAGAACTTGTATAATAGTTCTTGTTTTATTTGGATGGAATAATACTAAATGTGAAAAGTAAATTATGTAACTGGTCTGCTGTTAGGCTTCAGAAAGGAGGGGGCAGTAATTAGGTAAAGGGTGGCTATTTGGGATAATATAGTAATTCTGTAGGTCTTCTAGTTAATCTATTTTCATACATAAAACGACTTGGAAAAACTTGATGTTAAAAATATCCAAATTTCAATAACCTTACCTCCTGCATTCTGTACAAGGAATGGATCATATACCCTGTTGTCCTCATGGTCAGCTGGTAAAGTGATACTGTCTTCTGTAATGGGCAGAAGAATTTTTCCTAGTGGTGATTCAAAAGCAAGAGTCCTAGCTCCTGGTGACAGGGTCTTCAAATCCTGCAGATCAATTTTATTGTCTCTTGCCAAGAGACATAATATCTGATTGTCATTGATACGTACACGCACAATTGACATTATGGTACAGACTTGTAAGTATACTTGGACACTCTCACTTTGATGGATAGAATCCAGAATGACTGCAACTGGGAAGCAGTAAATGAAATCCTCATTTGAAAGTGTTGTGTGTGCTGTGTGTGCTGTGTGTGAAGACTCCATGAGCTATGAGAGTAGTTTACATTCTTTGATTCAGTTGTTCCTGAGCAATGACTTTCACACACTCTGGTCAAAATAGATTTCCATTAAATTTAGTACATGGCTAGATGACCATCAGAAATGATCAAATTTGAAATATTTTGCCCAGTATATGTTTATAATCATGGTAACCATAAATTCCTTAGTAACAGGCTCTGAGGCTCAAAGTGGCACTTTTCTATCCTTATTTTTGGCCATTTTCGACCCACCATTACAGATGGATAACTCTCTCTCCCAAAAAATGAAAATCGATGAATTCAGTCTGTGTGAAACAAGGTAATTCCATTACCTGATTAGCATAGCAACATTTTTGATCTTAGAAATTTTGTGTGTAACATTAGAGTATGACCTGTGTGTATCATTAAGGACAGTTTGTTCATTCAATGTAATTATGATTAGGAATTGCAAGGCAAGCTGGTACATTCATATTATTTTACACTGAGATCATGGAGGTCAAATATGTCATTTTGAGATGAAAATGCAGTAATGAAAATCTGATGACCTTTGAATAACCTTGAGATGACCTTGACTATAATCTGGCACGTTTCTTTTCACATCAATTTATTCATTTTGGTCTTTTTCAACAATGATTAAGATATTTTAAGGATCAATTTGATTTTGGGATGTTAATTTTGCTTGTAAACTGACCGCAAAGTTGCTTGGGATTAATTTCCTGTTGTCATGGTAACTGTGTTAGATTGTTACAGGCAAGGTATCTGTAATTAGCATGATTTTCAAATTTCAATGAATTAATCTAGGAATTGATAATTTATCTATAAGGACAGGTCAAATATGGCAAGAAACAAGGTTAGAAAAGTGTCATTTTGAGCCTCAAAGTACAGAATTTGTGGTTACCATGGTTACAGGAACGTCAGAAGTGAAATATTTCTGATTTGTCATTTTTTAACAAATGCCTAGCCATATACAAATTTTAAAGGAAATCTTTTTTTTGACCATGTCCACATGTTTATCAGTATTCAATATTCAGATTTATGGTTATATTCATTTGGAATTCATCCACCTATAAAAAGGAATCAACTGTTATAAATATATTGATGTTCAGGACACATATTCTGTATGCCAAGAAAATTTAACAATCAAGGTATTTTCATAAATTTCAAGCAGACCAAAGTGTCGATGCCTTTGCACAATTGTTGTTAGCAGAGGATATGCAGCTATCCATGATTCAGTCAACCTTTGTTAACCTTTGTTGAAATGGCACAAATATGGAATGCCAGGGAATTAGGAAATATGTCACTATTACCAGTGGCTGACCAGCTCATGTCACTGGTGTGGAACCATTGCCAGTCTGTTTAATCTATATTTCTCATTTTTACTCTCCAGGTAATTAACATCATCCTTGTCTCGTTTTCCTCTAAATCAAAGATGATTTTAAAATGTTTGAGAACATATGATAAACATAAAGGAGGGCAGAAAACAAGTATTTAGCAGTGTTTATACCAGATATTTGAAAAGTTGAGATACATACTTTGGCAAGAATTGGCATATGTAACAAGTATTTTAAAGAACATTTAACCAAGGTCAATTATACAAGACATATCAAGTGAGTTATACAATTGTAGAATTCACTATTTCCTTCTTTGCACTATTACGCTGATTTGCCGTCTTTAATTATTCCATTTTTCTTCAATTAACAGGCCATAATTTTTTATCAAAGTCTTGATCAAATTTGTAAATGAACGATTAGCTCAAATTTCCAGTTGGTAGTAAAAATGTCCTGACAAAGAACACATCTGTTTTCTGTTATATTAGACATTTATTTTAATCGTATTTGTTTGATTTTTTTAATTAAAGTTTTGATGACTGGATGAGAGGCAAACTATTCAGTAGCATCATTTCTTGGAATAAAAAGTAAAATGCAAGAACATTAATATAATTAAACAACATGTAACCAGATATTTGTTAATATGTGCAAGGTTTTGGAAAATATATTCATGTACATTTTTATTTATTCCATAATCATCATTCCAAAGCTATAAGAAATAGCACTAATTCTGCTACAAACAGGTTTCATCACGAAATGACTGAAATAATGTTGAAGGTGATGTAAGCCCCCAAACAAACAAAATCCATGTATGACCTAATCTCCTTTACATTAGGATCACTGTCACAACACCAGTAATCAGAGACAAGGCTGACCATGTATGGATATATATGACCAAATAAATGCTGAAAATTACATTTGTTGAAGAGACCAATCAGAGAAAATTGGGAATTTAGATAGGATGCAAGAATGGAAACATTTTGTGGATATGGAGATATATTTTGTGGGTTATGTGGTATGTGGTATTGAAAATCTGCATAATTTGCCAGCAAGACAAGGAGACCTTTGACAAAGAAGTCACAAAATATGGCGAAAACATATTGAATATTCAGCTCTTGACAGAGATCTGCTTGCAATAGAAATGTGGATGCCAAATATTTAAACACTGTCACTGAAATATCACAGAAATATTTTAGGACTAATTTGGGATCTCTGAAGTACATGTATATTGAGATAAGCTAAGAGCATTGCTCTCAGAGATAAGATATCTCATTTAAAATTTATCCCCCCAAAAATATAAATTTTTCCAGCATTTTGTTTTCTTGAATGAATGAAGAGAGGTGTAAAAGCTGTCATCTGCAGGAATATGGAAGGGAAAAGGGAATTATGATATGCTGCTGTACGAAAACAAGGAGGGTGTCATGATGAGTTTATCTTCAACATGGGGTGCAATTTGCATATACCTACAGAGGTAATTACCTCTTCTCTCAGATGTTATGGGACTATTTATGAAATAATGATAGGAAAATTGGAGATTGGGTACAAATTGGGGAGATGAGGGGCAGGGAACTTCAAATCACGTTTAAAAAAGATTTTTTTTATCGAAATAGATGAAATATTAAAATTTACAAACAAAATGTATTAAATCTCAAACAAATTTCATGTTATGATCATGATATTTTTACAAATAAAAGTCCTTCATAATGGTACAATTTGAGTTGAATCCCATGGTTAATTGACAAAACTTGAGTCATACAGAGTAAGCCTATTCCATCAAGTGTTTAATGTGTTTGTATGGCAATGTAAATCATCAAGGCGTTGGGGCCTGGGAAAAATGTTATATGTGTATAAAGAAGTCCTTTTCAAAGGGGTATCATAAAAATATCATTATGGTTGATAGGCAGCTCCTTCATCTAGCCTGCTCCAGAACATTTCCTGTCCATTATGCTTTGATTTTATGGAAATAAAAGGAATATCATATGTGATGACATTGCAAATTACACAAGTTCATGACAGTATGCTGAGTACAGCTCAATAAATAAGTAAATCAAAAGTAGGGTTTTATATCTGCTTCTGGTTCCAGCCTCACTTTTATTATATTCAAATTAGTTTTCAAATATATTGATAAATGACAAGCATTCCATGAATGTGGTAATTGCTTCAGAACATGTACTCTGCATATCAAGGTAGAGTCACTTACTACCTCTGCCTCAAATGTCATCAAATGCAGAAAACTTTCTTTGCATATTAGCATGCTATTACCATAGCGCAGTTGTGGGTTTCCATCTTGTTTGTTTGTATTTTGTTTGTGCGGCTTTGTTTGTTTTCAATGAGGCGACCCCTAATTAGCCCATACGGCTCTGCAATTGGTTGGCTTTTGGACAGTGCCACAACCACACATATGTACATGCCCATTTTATATGTTCAACAGTAATTTAGAATGTATCTTTTCAAAGATGATTCAGGGGGAAAGATATGTACCGGTAAGAACCTTTAGAGCCCAGGATATGTCAATGGAATAAAATATATAAATAGAAACTGTGTTTGTTGCCCACCTCCATCATAAAAGATGCTTAATTGCTTTTTAATGTACATGCATCTTAATTGCCTCCTGATTCTGATGCCTCAGACATCATCCCCGTGAATACTACACCAGGAAAATAGTTCCATGCAGGAAAATAAATCTGTTCTGAATTAGCTATTTTCTTTTGAAAAGTCACATTTAGCCACCTGGCTGCTGAAGTAATCCAGCCAACATTCAAAAAAGTCTATAAAGGTAGTACTGGGTATGGTCTCCTATATAAAGGTAGTACTGGGTATGGTCTCCTAAAATTGTAAATATTTTGTCCATGTAGTACAAATCTTTCGCCTCTCGATCCTATAATAATAATAATTATTTAGGGTGGAGCATATGCAACATGTTTTATTCAGTCATAATTCAACCATCAATTAGAATATAAAGATTTAAACATTGTTTGGTCGAGTGTAAAAATAAATGAAAGTAAATATATATATATATATGTGTATATATATATATATACACATATATATATATGTATATATATATATGTATATATATATATGTATACATATGTATGATATATATTTATACATATATAACTGCACATATTTTGAGCCTCAAAAGTTATATCTTGATTATTGTACTTAAGCAAAAATAATATCTCTGCGATACAGAAAATTTTGTATGCATGTTTTATTCAACATTAGAAATCAAACTAACCATTTGCATAATGCTTCATTAGATTGATTAGATCAGTTAAATAGTTGTTATGAACCCAAATGTTGAGAGGCAGATAATACAACTTGAGTGGCCTCTGGTGAGTTACTTGGTAACTAAAATATCCATATTGCTGGTGACACAAATGCCATTGACCTGTTTGAAAATCTCACAATTACAGAAATAATTTTATTCATGTTTTATTCAACATTAGAAATCAAACTAACCATTTGCATAATGCTTCATTAGATTGATTAGATCAGTTAAATAGTTGTTATGAACCCAAATGTTGAGAGGCAGATAATACAACTTGAGTGGCCTCTGGTGAGTTACTTGGTAACTAAAATATCCATATTGCTGGTGACACAAATGCCATTGACCTGTTTGAAAATCTCACAAGGCCTGCTGTGTGGACAATATTTCTTTGATTTATCTAATGACCTAATTAAATATTATCAGATTTAAAAACAAAATAATCACATAAATAACAATTTCTGCTGACAATGTTTAGAAACAAGTGTTGATTTTAAAAATTCAAGCTCGCGAAAGTTTGCCAAATCCCAAGGCAAAATCCAACGAAAATCTTCTTACTCTACCACGCACTCACAAATCAGTTCTCAAACAAAAGCGACATTTGACGGTGTAAGCAGAATTATTGAGCCAAAACATGGCCACCATGGACCGATAATTGGGGTATGCTCCATAGACTTGCAGCTTAATCAGTCAAAACCTCGAACATCTAGCCCTAAAGGCAAAACAAACGCGAGCGAAAATTGACCAAAACAAAGATGCCACGTTGAGGTGACCAAAACAAAGATGCCATGTTGAGGTGCACACCCGCACACAGTATCATCAGTGATGTGTGCCCGACACTGAGAAGTGTGTGAGGTGATGAATGGCCACTGTGTGGGAGGAGTCCACTTCTCATGGTTGAGAAAGTGGGAGGAGTCTATATCTCTTTCTGATGATACATATGTTAGGCTTGATCTGATTGGTCCTGACAATTTGTGGAATCCTACCCACAATTCAATTTTCAAATAGTACCCATGATTCATATACCGAATGGAATTTGACTTGACTCCAACATTATATTTGGAAACCAAACATCAGTTTTTGATAGTGAATTGGTATATTCAAACCAGGAATATATCATTCAATATAGTTTTCTGAAGTATTTGCAAATCACTGGATTATAGTCAATTAAGAAGGTTTTTTCAAACAATAATTGCATATTTTTGATGATAAGTGTTGGGTTATTGAAAATATAACCACTCACTAACCCACATTCCCCCTTTTCCACAATGAGAAACTAAATAAAATGAAAATAAAAAATACCAAATATTGAGACACTTTACATGCCATAGCTAATAAATTAACAGTTCAACATATTGTTGAAGATAAAACATTGTCAATCATCTGTACAGTTGAGCTAGAAATGGTCTGCTAATTATTATGCCTGCAAGGCATTACAAAAAGAAAAAGCTGTATGCACCTGCAGAAAAAAAGACTGGATGATATCAAGGCCACTATGCAAAGGTCAAATGTCAAATGCAGGGAGATGACTTTTTTGCCAGATCGAATGTTACTGCACATCACTGGCCAAGCTTATGTGGCAATGCCTATCACCCTTTAAGATCATCTCAGATACCAACTACGAATTCCTGTTTACATTTGCTGCAAAACTTCTGGACATTTTATGATTAAATGTCACTGAATCAAGGTCAGATTAAATTGACCTTGCAAACCCACCTGAGGGTTATCCTGTAAATCTAATATCAAATACCTTCTCTTGATGTTTTCTGAAAAATATTAAATAACCTCCTGCAAATCATAATTGTGAAAGACTAAAGTGTGTTCTGTGGTTAATAAAATTCAATATGATATATGTGACAGATAGCTGAATGTATTTGCAAAATTGTGTTTATATTGGTCGACAAAATTTAAAGAACTTCAGGTTTGAAATGTTAACTAAATAAGGTTGTTTGAATGATGACAGATGTAATTAGCCAGATGAAATCCTGTATTGCATTAATAATTTCAAATAAATTAGTCTTGCCGAGATCAGAGCTAGGGACTGGAGGCAATATTGTCAAAAATACAAGGTTACAAAGCTTTTACCTTTCCTTGTCTTGTCAATATCGTACTATATGTGCACAAGAGAGACAGATTTGCTGCTGTCACATACAAGAGAAGATGAGACTGGAGATATGGCTTGTGTGTCATGATGACTTCTGTGGTCTGTAGACTATCATCTTGCCTCCCTCCCCTGGTTACGCTGTATGCATGAAAGCCAAGCCAATCTCAAGGCTGTCAGGCCTCTGTCACAACATGCACAATAACAATGCCCTATTACAATGTGCCTTTCATGTCAAACAGCGATTTAAAAAGACATAAAAGCTACATGTGAAATCTATAATATGAGCTGTATATATGCAAGATAAAAATTATACATAACAAAGTTGAGACTATTATTTCTGATATTCATCATCAGAAGGGAGATTGCTAAATCACACAGACAAATTGGATTGTGACATTGGAGCTGACTTAACAGACAAATGATAATCTGATAGATCTGTAGTAGATTATGGCACCCTTCACCGAGCAGCTCACTTGACTAACATTGTGTGAGCGAGTATAGCTGCCATCTCCACCCGACACCAAAGTTCCTTTCAGTCATTTCCTCCAGACAGTTTGTGGATGAATCCTTCACTGGTAACTTCAAACAGGTAATCTGCATCTCAATCCTATAGCTCAAGACCATTTCTCCATATTTATTGATAAATTATCATTCATAACATATTCTTTTTACAAATCTATGTTTACAGGATAATAGCATGCTTATTAACTCCAGACAACGGAGCTATGCTAACTCTCAACATTTGGGACCATATTTAAATGATATGTATTTTTTTAGATCTCAAAGATTCTTCATGGATGTAAACTGAATGAAGTTTTGTTTCTCTGGCAATAATTTCTTAGTTACAAGTCATACTGTTGTGTGCCCTTACCAGTTCTGCATGAAGCATTACTGTTGTTCTTGATCTGACCCTCAGTCTGCAAATCAAATCCAGTGCAGACATTCCAAAGGCATGCATATTAAAGTAAAATGAATAACTAATCAGGAAAAATGCAGTAAGTTCAGACATTGTGATGTTTTTTTCCATTCCATCAGAATGACACCTTCTTCCAGCATTCTATATCAAACAATATTGTTAGTAGGATTATCCAGTGTACATGTATATATCTTTGGCAGTGTTGGGCTTATCCTACTAAACATGACTGCATGAGGGTTTACCCTGCTGTTCATGACTGTATGAGGATTTATCCTGCTGTACATGACTGTATGAAGATTTATCATGCTGTACATGACTGCATGAGGGTTTACCCTGCTATACATGACTGCATGAGGGTTTACCCTGCTGTACATGACTAGAGGTAATGTTGATTGTGTATACATGATACATTGATACACAATTTTTGTGACAATGTTGGGGTATTTGATGTTTGGATTGGGGATTTACATCACTTTCAAAATAATTTCAATCATTTCATGATAAGACCTAATTGGTGCAGGTATACTGGGGCATGTCCTTGACATGACAACTTACCTGGTCACAGATTTACAAGGACAACATTGACTGTGGCAAGGGGGTGGAAGGGTTGTACATAGGTGATACACTGTGGCAGTTTTAAGGTTGTATATAGGTGAAACACTGTGGCAGTGGGAGGGTTGTATATAGGTGAAACACTGTGGCAGTGGGAAGGTTACATATAGTTGAACCACAATTTCTGTGGCAGAGGGAGGGTTATATATAGGTGAAACACAATGGCAGTAGGAGGGTTATATATAGATTAAATACTATATGGCAGTGTGAGGGTTACATATAGGTGAAACACTGAATGTGGCAGTGGGAGGTTTATATATAGGTGAAACACTATGGCAGTAGGAGGTTTATATATAGGTGAAATACTGACTGTGGCAGTGTGAGGTTTATATATAGGTGAAACACTGAATGTGGCAGTGGGAGGGTTATATATTGACGTAACACTATTTCTGTGGCAGGGTGAGGGTTATATATAGGTGAAATACTGACCGTGGCAGTGTGAGGGTTATATATACCGGAAGGTGAAACACTGACTGTGATATATAAGAGTGACATTCTTTCTGTGGCAGTGTGAGGGTTATATATAAGTGTGACAATCTTCTGTGGCAGTGGGAGAGTTACTCTGCTCCTGCATCAGTCCTCCAAGGCAAACTTCAAAGGCACACAAAGAATCAGACACCATCCCTAATTAGTAACCATGGGAACCAAACATAGCTACTACCGCAAGACACTATCTACAATGAAGTCCATATTGATAAAAAGATGTCAATCATTGATTTAAGTCTTTATTATTTATGCTTTAGTAAGAAATGTTTCTTGGTAATATCCTGTGCTAAAACCTCTACATATAGCCATTGGTTCAGAACCTTACAATTAGGTCTACCTACACTCATTCTTGATATTCTAACTCTATGAATGTTGTGATGTGTGAGCATCTGTCAGTCAGAATTACTTCATGCCAGGATTACTGGACGTGCGGGTATCTGGCTGTCAGGATTACTGTACGTGCGGGTATCTGATTGTCAGGATTACTGGATGTGTGGGTAACTGGTTGTCAAAATTACTAGAAGTGTGGGTATCTGGTTGTCAGGATTACTGGATGTGTGGGTAACTGGTTGTCAAAATTACTGGAAGTGTGGGTATCTGGTTGTCAGGATTACTGGAAGTGTGGGTAACTGGTTGTCAAAATTACTGGATGTGTGGGTATCTGGTTGTCAGGATTACTGATGTGTGGGTAACTGGTTGTCAAAATTACTGGAAGAATGGGTATCTGGTTGTCAGGATTACTGGAAGTGTGGGTAACTGGTTGTCAAAATTACTGGATGTGTGGGTATCTGGTTGTCAGGATTACTGGATGTGTGGGTAACTGGTTGTCAAAATTACTGGAAGTGTGGGTATCTGGTTGTCAGGATTACTGGATGTGTGAGCATCTGGCTGTCAGACCCATGCATAAAGGGTTAACCCGTTGTCCTTGTAAATCTGTGACCAGTGGGTTGTCATGTCAAGGACCTGCGACATGACAATTTAGTGAGGCAGCACTATATCTGCCACAAGTAGGTCTCGTCACAAAATTTAGTCAACAATATTCAACTAAACTAATAGCTGCAACATTTTACTGATACATTTCCAATTATTCAAAACTATTTAAAACAATTTTGTACAGTATTGTTATCAACTGATTTTTCCAAATGATCCATAAGGGGCATTTTCTAGTTTTATTTTTTAACTCCTGACTTATCATTTCCATATGTTTTATTCATTTTTTGTACTTCTGACTATCATATGAGTATTCTTCTTCATTTTCATTTTTACTGATACACAAGCTGCCAAAATTCATTGCACCAACCCAAATCTTTCCATTCCTTATCATAAATAAAAACCATCACAATGTGGTACATGTCTAATAAGGCCTGAGGCTCTCACTTTCCTTCTGAATATTTAAATTCTAATACATTAACAAATGACTTGATTACCCTTTATGATCAAGGAAGACATTACATTGGTATCATATAACAACCACTACCCTGCAGCTATCATGAAATCTCTATCACATGGATGGCGGATCAACAAACTACTCAAAACATGCTACTGGTACAAGGAAGATATAAACAAATCATTATTAATGTCCAATGTCTATGTTGTTTCTCACCACTTCTATTTAATCATTCTATAAGTCTGTCTCAATCTAATGAAGTGAGAGATACATTGTGTGACTAATGAGGTTAACTAATGACCACAACACGACTAGTGGTTGTCCTGCTCAATTCATTCATGCTCAATTAATTAGCAATAATTGTGTATTGCTAATCTTATCACAACATCTCTAGAAAATTTGCCTCTTTAATTTAGGCATAGCAAATTCTTGGGAAATGGTCTGTCATGCTGACAAATTATATGGATCAATTAAATAAATTGCCATTATTCCACTTAAATTATGCTGTTTTTTTACCAAATACGTTTTAAGAAAGGAAAAAATGGAAGATTATTACAATAAATAAGAATAGCATCTTATGACTGTGAATGTGACAGATGGTTCCCTAACTGTCATTCATTTTCAAATAATGTCTCGGCATCTCAGCAGGTCACTAATGACACTGGTCCGGAGGCTGGCAAGAGATATCATATGCAGACTGATATCATATGCAGACTGATATCATATGCAGACTGATACACACAGACTGATACACACAGCCTGATACACACAGACTGATACACACAGACTGATACACACAGACTGATACACACAGACTGGTACACTCAGCCTGGTACACACAGACCGATACACACAGCCTGATACACACAGACTGATACACACAGCCTGATACACACAGCCTGATACACACAGACTGATACACACAGCCTGATACACACAGCCTGATATACACAGACTGATACACACAGACTGATACACACAGACTGATACACACAGACTGGTACACTCAGCCTGGTACACACAGACCGATACACACAGCCTGATATACACAGACTGATACACAGACTGATACACACAGCCTGATACACACAGCCTGATACACACAGACTGATACACACAGCCTGATACACACAGACTGATACACACAGACTGATACACACAGCCTGATACACACAGCCTGATATACACAGACTGGTACACACAGACTGATACACTTAGCCTGATACACACAGACTGATACACACAGACTGATACACTTAGCCTGATATACACAGACTGATACACACAGCCTAATATACACAGACTGATATACACAGCCTGATATACACAGACCGATACACAGCCTGATATACACAGCCTGATACACACAGACTGATACACACAGCCTAATACACACAGCCTGATATACACAGACTGATACACTTAGCCTGATACACTTAGCCTGATACACTTAGCCTGATACACACAGACTGATACACACAGACTGATACACACAGACTGATACACACAGACTGATACACACAGACTGATACACACAGACTGATACACTTAGCCTGATACACACAGACTGGTACACACAGACTGATACACACAGACTGATACACACAGACTGATACACACAGACTGATACACACAGACTGATACACTTAGCCTGATATACACAGACTGATACACACAGCCTAATATACACAGACTGATACACAGACTGATATACACAGCCTGATATACACAGACCGATACACAGCCTGATATACACAGCCTGATACACACAGACTGATACACACAGCCTAATACACACAGCCTGATATACACAGACTGATACACACAGCCTGATATACACAGACTGATATACACAGACCGAAACACACAGCCTGATACACACAGACTGATACACACAGACCGATACACACAGACCGATACACACAGCCTGATATACATGTACACAGACCGATACACACAGACCAATATACACAGACCTGGCACAATTCATGGAAATGTCGTATATATATATATATATATATATATATATATATATATATATATATATATATATATATATATATATATATATATATATCTTGTATATATATCTTGACACATACGTAAAGAAGCACAGGAAGGAAAAAAACTCCTTGGGGCTATTAGGAAAAGACATCTATGTATTTAAAACAAGAATTTGAATCTGCAAGGAAATAAAGTTTCAAATAACGTTCCAATGTTTGTAAAGGGATAATACTCAAATTTTTGTAAAAGAGAAATACTAGAATTTTGGACAATATATTTGTATTTCTATTGTGTCACAATGCCAGACTAAAAGATAATGATATATATAAATAATATAATTATTTTTTTAATGGAACATCATCATAATTTGGTTATTCAATGTCATGCATATTTATAAACGAACTAAAGATCAGATTGATTGATGTAATGTGTAAACTATGTCACTTTAATATTCCATGAAAATTGAGCTCCTTGATATTAGTGAATATAATATTTCATTCTTTGGTTAATTTATTGAGATGATTTAGTTTTTTTATACTTAGATGAATGTTATTACTGGCCCGTATAAATATCAAGTTGGCTACATTATGAATATAAATGTATGTGATTGACACTTTAAACACTGAAGGATTCCTTGTTTTTTTCTGTTAAGCTCATGTTATGACTAAAATATGAGGACTTTGTTAATGTTTAGTGCATCTTGCTTGTGTATATTGCTATTCAGTGCCTCTAATTGATACCACTGTTTGATACAATGCAACTTATTATTAATGTGCAAACTTTAATGTAATGAGATACACAGTATGATCTTGCCCAGCATCTCATTTTGCTTACAATGCATAGTATTCGACAGATTAATGATCAAAATTCTGTGATGCAGTTCTTCCAATTTATACTTGTCAGATTGAGAAATGTTAGTATGTAAAGTATGGATGTTTTTTTATTGAGGTGTGACTAGTCATTGAAATAGATTTGTCCCTGATACTTATACCATTCATCAAAATGAATCATAAACCAACTGATCATAAAATTCATATTCCAACCAATAATGTTTTTTTCATCAATCTCAGTTACTAAATATTCTTTTCAAATTTTTTTCAAAGTTTCATTGAGGCGTGAATGTCATTCAAGCATGATGTTCATCACTGACAGTAATACAATTAATCAAGTTGAATCATCTCGCCAAAATGACAGCTCAATCACTCAATATTAAATTCAAAGTTTTTTTATGTGATCACTGAGGCATGACTGTTCACTCAAGCAAAAAGTGCCCATACAAAACATTATGATGCATATTTCCATTAAGTTTTGAGCTTGGATGTTGTATGATAGCAGAAATGAAAGACACAAAAAAGTTTTTTTCTGCAAAATTGCTCACTAATTGGTAACTAATACTTCTGTTCTGTGATTATCATTCCACCAATAATGAATATAGCTCTTGGCTATAAATATAAACAGACGAACAGACAGACATACAGACAGTAAGGAAAGTGAAATCTGAGTCTCGCTGGCAGCTGTCACAGGCAGAACAAAAATATATCCTTAACATTTGTAAAATGATTTAATGAATTCAAAGCAACTCTTCCTTTTCACTATATTTGTGATAAATCATAAAATAATATTCAAATTCAAGATTTTTGATTAAACTATGATGAGGGTGTTATGATGATTGAAGCCCATCTACCTGCCTGCCATAGAAAATGGCAGTAACCCCTGACATGGGTAGGGCTAAAATCATTGTTGAGGGGCTGGAGAAATATTATACATTATGTGCTGTACAAATATTATTCATTATGTTGGTGGTAGATAGGTCTACCCAATTGGTTAATACAACAACTATGTGCTTGTGGGTAAAATACCTAGACATTTCTTCACGAACAAGTAACCAACTGAAACAAATTAATGCATTATGTTGATAAAAATACTGCGTGATCTTTTGAATTTCATCTTTTTCCATAATTTTCATTTTCACCATTGATTAATGATGTTAAAGAAACATAGCAATGTTCAAGAAGATACTCACTTTGCAATGTTTGAAGCTAGTTTTTTTGCCTTGGACATTGTGAGTAGTTTGGAATCTGAATTCGTGGAGTGGTGGCTCACACCTGCAAACAAAACAAGGCTTATATCTACAAAATCTGTAAATCATAATCATTTTCAACATTAATGTTCCTTTGCTTTTTCTTTCTCTTCTTAATTAATATATTATACAAGCCTATCTCCTGGTATATAAGGCAAGCCTGTCTCCTGGTATGCTAGGCAAACTGCCTCCTGGAATGTTTTACAAGCCTATCTCCTGGTATATAAGGCAAGCCTGTCTCCTGGTATGCTAGGCAAACTGCCTCCTTGAATGTTATATACAAGCCTATCTCCTGGTATATAAGGCAAGCCTATCTCCTGGTATGCTAGGCAAGCTGCCTCCTGGAATGTTATACAAGCCTATTTCCTGGTATGCTAGGCAAGCTGCCTCCTGGAATGTTATACAAGCCTGTCTCCTGGTATGCTAGGCAAGCTGTCTCCTGGAATGTTATACAAGCCTATCTCCTGGTATATAAGGCAAACTGCCTCCTGGAATGTTATACAAGCCTATCTCCTGGTATATAAGGCAAGCCTGTCTCCTGGTATGCAAGGCAAGCCTGTCTCCTGGAATGTTTTACAAGCCTGTCTCCTGGTATGCTAGGCAAACTGCCTCCTGGAATGTTATACAAGCCTATCTCCTGGTATATAAGGCAAGCCTATCTCCTGGTATGCTAAGCAAGCTGCCTCCTGGAATGTTATACAAGCCTGTCTCCTGGTATATAAGGCAAGCCTGTCTCCTGGTATGCTAGGCAAACTGCCTCCTGGAATGTTATACAAGCCTGTCTCCTGGTATATAAGGCAAGCCTGTCTCCTGGTATGCTAGGCAAACTGCCTCCTGGAATGTTATACAAGCCTGTCTCCTGGTATATAAGGCAAGCCTGTCTCCTGGTATGCAAGGCAAGCCTGTCTCCTGGAATGTTTTACAAGCCTATCTCCTGGTATGCTAGGCAAACTGCCTCCTGGAATGTTATACAGGCCTATCTCCTGGTATATAAGGCAAGCCTATCTCCTGGTATGCTAGGCAAGCTGCCTCCTGGAATGCTATACAAGCCTGTCTCCTGGTATGCTAGACAAACTGCCTCCTGGAATGTTATACAAGCCTATCTCCTGGTATATAAGGCAAGCCTATCTCCTGGTATGCTAAGCTGCCTCCTGGAATGTCATACAAGCCTATCTCCTGGTATGCTAGGCAAACTGCCTCCTGGAATGTTATACAAACCTGTCTCCTGGTATATAAGGCAAGCCTATCTCCTGGTATGCTAGGCAAGCTGCCTCCTGGAATGTTATACAAGCCTATCTCCTGGTATGCTAGGCAAGCTGCCTCCTGGAATGTTATACAAGCCTGTCTCCTGGTATGCTAGGCAAGCTGCCTCCTGGAATGTTATACAAGCCTATCTCCTGGTATATAAGGCAAGCCTGTCTCCTGGTATGCTAGGCAAACTGCCTCCTGGAATGTTACACAAGCCTATCTCCTGGTATATAAGGCAAGCCTGTCTCCTGGTATGCTAGACAAACTGCCTCCTGGAATGTTATACAAGCCTATCTCCTGGTATATAAGGCAAGCCTGTCTCCTGGTATGCTAGACAAACAGCCTCCTGGAATGTTTTACAAGCCTATCTCCTGGTATGCTAGGCAAGCTGCCTCCTGGAATGTTATACAAGCCTATCTCCTGGTATGCTAGGCAAGCTGCCTCCTGGAATGTTATACAAGCCTGTCTCCTGGTATGCTAGGCAAGCTGCCTCCTGGAATGTTATACAAGCCTATCTCCTGGTATATAAGGCAAGCCTGTCTCCTGGTATGCTAGGCAAACTGCCTCCTGGGATGTTATACAAGCCTATCTCCTGGTATGCTAGGCAAGCTGCCTCCTGGAATGTTATACAAGCCTATCTCCTGGTATATAAGGCAAGCCTGTCTCCTGGTATGCTAGGCAAACTGCCTCCGGGTGTGTGCATTTTGTAAGAGGGAATTACATTGGTTGCCATGGCTTGTGCATGTATGAAGTCTCATGAGGTCTCTTGAGGAGATGTGACATCTCTTTTAGAGAAACAAAGACATGTTGGGGGGAAAGGAGGTGCACAGCTGGGAAGATGAGGGCCCCTGAGAATACAACTGCTCATAAACTATTTCAAGGTCAGGTGCATAAATGACCTTTCTCTGGCCTCAGGGCCCCAGTGTGAATGCATCATGCTATATAAATAAAGGTTATATTGTAATATGTTTTCATCTTTGTCCAAAGCCATTGTCGAGTTTCAAATCTCTGCAGAAACTACATGGCAATTTTACATAAATGCCATGGTATATTCATGTAAGGGGTTTTAATGACCCTTGAGGTTTAGGCAATGTTGGTGGATGTAGAAATAATTGACATACCCGTCTTGGCACTGCTGGGCTTGTCCTGGTCCCTGCACACCTTCTTGAGGACCGTATCCTTGACAACAGGGGTTATCTGCAGCAGACCCAAGTAGCTTGTCTGCTCTGTTAGAAGTTAAGGATCATTCGTGAAATATGATATATCAATTTTTTTTATTTGCATCAACATTGAAAGCTTTCATTCAAAGATCAGGATATTACATCCAACACTACACCAATAAATCTGAAAATTCATTCCATCATATGAATACAATCAAAGAAATTCAGGAAACAATATTTTTGACAATAGGAAAGCAAATTAATTCAACAATATTGGCTTTCAAAGTATTACCCAATAAACAAAGAAAAATAGGGAATATTACTTCCTTAATGAGTCATACTATAAAAAAAGATAATATTAAAAGAATTGTTATACATATAAATAGAGCTTTGTATAGATCATTCTTAATATTACAGAACTAGTCAGCTTTCATTGCTCATGGTTCACTGCAGAGGAATCCTAAGGGCACTGCTTGCAATAATATCATACCATGGTCTGCCAAAAGCAGTTGCAGTTCAATATAGATCCAGAGAAAACCCTTTAAGCAATGCTAGCAAGAGAATATCACGTATAACTGCAGAGAAACCTTGAAAACACTGCTTGCTTTATACTATATTATGGTCAGCCAAGAGAACCTACAGTTCAATACAGATAAAATCTTGAATCATATACTTGCATCATATTGCACTGTGTTCAGCCACATAATCCTATACAAAAACACCCTGAGATCAGTGCTTACATTATACTGCTCAACAGGGTTGACTGTGCTTTATTCTGTACTTATATTGAAATATTAACTAAATACATTGGAAACATTATAGTATGTGTAAATACAGTCATCATAGAAAACATATTATCCAACATCTAATTTAAAAAAAAATGTTTGAGCAAATTTTGGGGGACAAAGTAATAATATAAAGAAGAACCTATTTTAATTCAACAGCCTATCAAACAAATAATATAAAAGACATTCCCAATTTAAAATGTACGTCAAATGTGAATGTTCTTGCAAAACTGGCTCCAGGAAAGGTAATAGGCATCAGCAACAATGACCTTGGCCACACCGAGTTACTTGATAAACAATATGCAATCACTGCAACATGAAACACAAAGCAAAATCATGCCTTATCTTTAAAATTGGTTTGTGCCTCATTTCATCTGTTGTTATTTTGAATCCATTTAACAAATGCCCTTGTATTGGCAGACTTTATCTCCGGTGTGTTGTGCAGCAGTGTGTTTTATGGTGCCTGGGCAGATGGGACCCTTGGACCTTCCCGCCGGAGGGGATACCACACCAAATATGATCCAGGTAATGACATAGGATTAGGAGAGGTGCCAAGTGGTGGTCTGACCCACCTATGACACCTAACTTGATTACAAGAGGATATGTGTGAAATTAGATGATGCTGGCTCAACCAGGGGCAGGTGACCTGTTAGGACAAGGCACATAGACACTGCATCATGTGTCGCCCTCAGCACCGTGCTGCAGCTTTTCCAGATTGTTTCATAAACTTAGTTACTATCGCCAGTAAGGACACAAACCGCCCTCAGCCTCTAAGTGAGACTCACTGGTGAGGGTATAATACAGACCTGGTTATAACACACAAAGGAAGGTCCCCAACCTCTCAGTGTGACACTTATAAGATGAAGACAGCTCATAGCATAATACTCATAGGAAGGAGACAGCTCCAACCATCACTGTGTAATACTCATAGGAAGAAGACAGCTCCAACCATCATTGTGTAATACTCATAGGAAGGAGACAGCTCCAACCATCATTGTGTAATACTCATAGGAAGGAGAGAGCTCCAATCATCATTGTGCAATACTCATAGGAAGGAGAGAGCTCCAATCATCATTGTGCAATACTCATAGGAAGGAGACAGCTCCAATCATCATTGTGTAATACTCATAGGAAGGAGACAGCTCCAACCATCATTGTGTAATTTTCATGAAAAAGTATGAAGCTCCAACCATCATTGTGTAATACTCATAGGAAGGAGAGAGTTCCAATCATCATTGTGTAATACTCATAGGAAGGAGACAGCTCCAACCATCATTGTGTAATACTCATAGGAAGGAGACAGCTCCAACCATCATTGTGTAATACTCATAGGAAGGAGACAGCTTCAATCATCAGCTCCAATCATCATTGTGCAATACTCATAGGAAGGAGACAGCTCCAACCATCATTGTGTAATACTCATAGGAAGGAGACAGCTCCAACCATCATTGTGTAATACTCACAGGAAGGAGTGTTCCAACCATCATTGTGTAATACTCATAGGGAGGAGACTACTCCAACCATCATTGTGTAATACTCATAGGAAGGAGACAGCTCCAACCATCATTGTGTAATACTCATAGGAAGGAGACAGCTCCAATCATCATTGTGTAATACTCATAGGAAGGAGACAGCTCCAATCATCATTGTGTAATACTCATAGGAAGGAGAGAGCTCCAATCATCATTGTGCAATACTCATAGGGACGAGACTACTCCAACCATCATTGTGTAATACTCACAGGAAGGAGTGTTCCAACCATCATTGTGTAATACTCATAGGAAGGAGACAGCTCCAATCATCAGCTCCAACCATCATTGTGTAATACTCATAGGGAGGAGACTACTCCAACCATCATTGTGTAATACTCACAGGAAGGAGTGTTCCAACCATCATTGTGTAATACTCATAGGGAGGAGACTACTCCAACCTTCATTGTGTAATACTCACAGGAAGGAGAGTTCCAACCAGCATTGTGTAATACTCACAGGAAGGAGACCGTTCCAATCAGCACTGTGTAATACTCATGAAAAAGTAGAAAGCTTCCAACATTATAGTTTAATACAGGATTGTGACAGCTTCAAACAGCATAGTATGACAGTCTTAAATATGCCATATAATTGGTAATATCACAATATCTACAATAATGTAGACAGAAATGTGTAGGCATATAATTTGTAATGGCACAAGCAGCAGAGAAACAAATAAAGATAAATACTTGGTACTAGTCTTTTGTAAATGAATTTCTAATGAATCTCTCATAAAAAGCTCCTCAAAAGTTATAATTTAAAGTGAAAAATTAAGCAATAGTTTTGAAACCCTATAACCAAATAATTTGGATATGGGGACAGCAGCTGTTACTAGTGACAGTTAAATAGGGGGAATAGCTCATATTTTGAAATCAAGTTTACAAATTATTGTTGTTACCTGTATCATGATCTTGTGATTCTGGCCTATGACTGGAGTTAAAATGACCAAAATGTCAAAACAACCAAAGATGACCAAAATGTCAAAACAACCAGGCATGTCCAAAATGAGTGAGCATGTGACCAAAAACTCACAACAACCAAATACATGACCAAATGGATTAAGTGTAACCAAAATGTCAAAACAGCAAACAGAACCAATTCGAGTAATAAACTGGTAATATACCAATTTATAATATCTCTATGTCATACAGTAATATCTCTGTGTCTCTGACTTTAACTAGATGTAACAATGATATCTGCAAAGCTACTCAGTGTGTACATGAACAATGCGGCCTCCCCAGTCTGCACGGCCTGGTAGTGCTTTCCCACTCTTCCATCATTATCCTCCTCATGGCAGATGAGGCATCCGCCACATCCAAACTCCATATTCAAACACATCAATTATACCATAAATTGTATTTATGGTATTCTGTCGGAATCTTAAATTAAGGTTACACTGAACTTTATGAATTTGGACACAGTACAAGCAGGTGTTTTTATTCACAAAGGATTGGAATGTGAATTTCATATGAAGGTAACACATACATGTTTGTAATGAAGGACATTTCTTTTATCTCAATATGCATTTATTTTCTGTCTTTGGGACATATTTCTATGATGGACTTTATGGTGTCCCACCCATCTTGATCTCTGACTGTCTGGGAGTAATATATTAAAGACCTATAATATTGTATTAAAGGGAGACTTTCACTTTTTGAACCCCTTTTGTAGTAAGGAGGAAAATTACAATCCACATTGATCTGTGAGCTCTGTTAGTTTGAGTGTTTCAGGCAGATGTGATTTTTTTTGGGTGAAAATGTGGCTTTCAAAATGCACATTTATTAATTTCAATCTATTTACATATTTGTATTCATATAAATATGTAATTTATAGTAAAAATATATTAAAAAGCATCTCTTTAATTACTCTAATTATGAACTTTAATATTATTCTGAGCTAATATATCTTCAAATGCTAATAAGGTTAACAATAAAATCCAAAATAAGATTAATTCATGTCATTACAGACTAAAATGAGGAAACTTCATATGAGGAAACCTATTTTTAGACAGACATAGATTGGCTATATTTCATTCCATAATGTCCATCTAATAGGCATATATAAACATTTGATGATCTCCTTCATAACAGTTCAATGCTATAATTGACCTCAAAATGATCTGTTAAAGATGGAATACAGGTCAGTTTGAAAGTACAACAAAAAAGGCAAGAAATGGCAAGCACTATTTTAAGTTTTTATTTCCCTGTGATATGGGCTGCAAGTCAAAAATAGTGTTGCTAGATAGAGATGATAGAGAACATCTCTGCAGTTATAACTTGTACAACAGTGCAGGTGCACCCGGGACACCTGTACATGATATAAGAATAGTATCCTCCATTAGGAACAGCCATCTTGAATGCTGCCTCATGGGATACATTGATTTATGAGATGGCAGCAATGACTCATGGGAAAACTGATCTGAAAACATGTGGAAACAACCTGTGACACTTCAGTCATTCATTTCGCAATACCTCTAATTAATGCCATGAAAATTGCAACAAAGCAAGACACATTGTTTGCTTAATTAATGAGGGCATTTTGTGTTAGAGTGTGGGACTCCCTCAGCTGTCTAGCTCAGGCTTAATGATTCAACTGGGCTCTGTGCACTTGTATTTACATTTCAAGTGTGTTTCACACTGATAAGTACACCCACAATTTGTGTTAAAAATTGGCCCATTTTCCTCCAGATTTATACTACAAATTCAATTGATATTCTAAATACATTTTAATATATTTCCAGCATTAAGATTGGCTTATGGGTCTTTGCCTTCATCAACAACTGTTTCCATCTAAACATTTAAAGGAATGAACCTCCTGACATACGTACTGGCCTGTTGGGCCAGTGAATGCTCTGTTGTATTGGCCCAGTTGGGCAACCATATTTTTGGTCTTTTGGTGGCCCAAACTTTCTTTGATATTTGTCTCATATTTGTCTCAATGGGCTTGTACATTTTAATTGGGACAGGTTACCCACACTCAGACACCAGTCCAGCCTTATGTGCAATGCTCTTTATTGTATCACACATCCTATTATCCTTAGAAACTTCGGGCCACCATTTCTCATGCTCTGGTGGCCCAACTGGGCAACCAACATTTTTCTTTGTATGTCAAGGCCTGAGCGTTCTTTTTAGCTAGCTTTGTTTGAAGGTATAAAAGGATAAAAAAATTAATTTACATACATCTTGCTGCCATTCAAATGTTAAATTTGACTATCTTTAGTTAGTAATTCTCAATATGAAATAATAGAATAGCTATTTATCCTGAAAGTTTAATCAATTAAATGGATAATTTTAGATTCTAAAATATATTAATCTGATACCTGAAAATAATGAAGACTTCAAGTTGATTTTTAAAAATTTGACTTTTGAAAGTTGTTAATGTTTAAAACCTTCATGTTTTAAAGCTTGCAATGGGACTCCAATGCTAGCCACATTTCAAAATATAATAATATATCAATAATATCAGTCATATTTGGAAATTCACGAGGACATTGCAGTATCATAACCTTTGTTAAGACTATTACCAATCAGTTTAAGAGAGTAGTAAATTTGTACTGATATCAATAAATTTTCGATAATAAGCTTTCTGAATAAGCTCTGCTCTCTGTGCGGATGAATCAGAAACAATAGGGCACCATCAAGCACCAAAAGAGGGCACCACCAACAACTAGCACCACCAACAAGCACCACAAGAGGGCACCATCAACAAGTAAGTTATCATCCCAGCATGTGATAAATGTTTCTGCAATGCCAAATATTGCAAACCACGGCATATATTTGGTAAAATTAACCGCTTGAATGATTGATGCTCATCTCAACACTGAACCTGATTTTTGCAATTCACAAGAAATTGGAACAAGTGGTTTAATTCTACATGATTTAATGCTGCCTGATTTAATGCTGCCTGATTTAATGCTGCCTGATTTAATGCTGCCTGATTTAATGATGCCTGATTTAACTTGAATGCAAGTTATAGTGAAGCAAGGTGAAAAGGAAAAAGATTATGATGTCCATACATAGAGGGACCACCTCTGCTGGATATGCAGTCTTTACTTTTAAAAACAAGATCATGATACTTCCTTAAAAATTAATCACAGAAACAATGCTTATAAAGTGACATTACATATTATACTGAATATGTCGAGAATCATAGAATAATGGGGTTGTATGGAGTGAAGGATACGAGCCAGTATAAGTGTCGGGAGTCCTTGCTGGTCTGGGTCGCGATGCTGGGCTGCGACCAGGGCCTCCATGTATAATCTCTTCCTCAGCATGTCATTAGGCACGGCCAGCACTGCATCCACTGCCTCCACAAACTCCTGCTCTCCCATCTGGTTGGAGTCATGGGCTGGGTGATTCAGCAGCTTTGTCTCCATCTGAAACCAGGTGGAAGTTGTTAAGAATGGAAAACATTAATATATATATATATATATATACATGTATATATGTTACAATATTTTACCAACTTGCAGCCACCTTTTTTAGTGCTTTCTCAACTTGCCTACAGCTACTACAAATCATTTTGATGCTAACACAACAGGTGCAAATGCATTTGCAGTAATGCCCTATTAAACTCTTTAATCCACCATGAGTGTTTCTTACTGCAGTGTTACACTTCTGAAGTCAGGTATATTCTCTTATGAAAAAAACATGTCATGAACAAAGCAACATAAACTTCAATAACATGTACAATTACTTCAACCAACATGGTTCTTTCTACATTTCAATAATAATAATACCATGCACGCTGTGTAAGTACCCAGTGTATGAACCAATTACAACAGCCAAAACAATGGTGGGAGACAAGGGCAATTATTTGTACAATTTGAGGCAGCTAGTAAATAATATGGATACTGATCCCTAACAACAAGGATCTCTCCACTAAAAATACTTTCAATGATATTTACCAACTGACTTTCCTTTACATTAATAATATCAATATACAGACATGACAGTGCATATATATTGTGCTTTTATAATATCTCTATTGCTCAATTAGTGACTAAATGTAGCAGGACACTCACCTCTAAGAACCTAGGTTCTCTGTATCTGAGTATGATGTAGACCAGATATTCGGCCACCAGCTGCTTCGAGATGTGATTCTCACTGAATGATGTGTATCCCATGTGCAGCGTCTCCAAGTCATCTTCCTGCAAAACCACAGCACATCATACAACACAGACTAAACTATATACTAGTACCAGGTTTCTTGGATCTGCAATGCTCCAGGATGGAAAAAAATAACCAAAACTTATATTTGTGTTGCCCTTATGTTATAAACAATAAAACATGAGCAAGATTAAAAATTATTTCTACAAAGTTTTCAAAAATTAGCTACACATAGAACATTTTCATGAGTTCATGTGTTTAAGGACATGCTTTTATAGTACCCCAGAAAGTCACCTGCAAAAGGTGTTTAGCACAATATGTAGGTCAAACCAAAACGTCTAAAAGATCTCTTCCAAAGCCATCAACTGGACCTCAAACACTGTTCAGATTGGTCAAAACCCCCCAAACCAGCACTAGACAAGGGCCCCACCTATGTGGGCTTACATTTCACACACACAGATTACTCCCAGGATGATATTAGCATGGAACTTGGAATTCATCAAAACTGTTCTGGACTCTAACAGTTAACTGGATGTATGAGAACATCATTGGATGTACCTCCTCAAAACTTTGGCACCTTAAGGTATCAACGCCACAGACGGTTCCAATCACATTGGGAGTCGCCCAAACAGATTCCAGGCCAAAGGGTGCCAGTCTTCCAAGAACTTCCAATAGCACTGTTTTCTACCATTCCACATGTCTTTGCTAAGCCAGTAATATTTTTTTCACACATCAGTAAACTTAGCACAGATCACCCTGATTATCCATCCTCCTGTTCACAAACTGACATTCAACAGGATAGCCCCAAGTGGGTCTCTGACTGACTGTCAAAACACACCACTGCCCCCAAGGGCCTTGTCTTGATATTACCAAGCTGCTTTCAGTCATTTAGGTTTCTCATACCACTTTTGCAAAAAATCTCTCTAAAACTCTAGAATCAGTCACAAGAACTCTGTGACATCATCCCCCTTGATCACAGAGTTGAATCTTAGCAGGAACCCATGGCAATCTTTGTCTAAAATTCAAAACGTTCTCAACACTGGACGAATTCCTGAAGAGAGCTCAGTCAAGCTTGAAACCATCCTGCGGTAGGAAGTCCGCTCAGCAGTCTTAAAAATTCTACATTTTTTCAGTATCCATTCATTGCTGGGTATTCTGATCTGTGCCTAAATATAGAACAAATCATCCTTAAAATAAAAAAAATAAATAAAAAAGAAACCATTAAATTGCTGATTTAAAATTTAATCCACATGAGAAAACACTGATTGTCATGACGTTGAGTTATGCTTTATAGAGTTTCCATGAATTTTCATATTTTAATGTACAATGATATTTTTCAAAAAGTGCCAAGTGTATATTAGTATTTACCGTATTATACATAAAGCCATGAATCTAAAAGACTTCCATGATTATTTTTATTTCACATTAGACAAATTTTAGAGAAAAAATAGTACATAAAGCATTCACACCTTGTGTACAGTGATGGTTGACACAGAATTAACAACTACATGACAGGATACATGTGAATCAACTATTTGAAAAAAAAAAAAAAACCCAAGTCCTCACTTCTTATTTCAATGTATCAGCTCTCATCAATGCCCTAATTTGTCATCTGAACTAATTGGAACCATGAATATTCATGTCAATAAATATTTCAGAAATCATCATTTCTGTATGGAGAGCCACAGCTGTTTTCATGCCTTCTTCAAAACTCTTGAGAGGCCAAAAACTAAGCAAAATGTTTAATTCCACATCTCTCAGATTGGTACAGATATAAAGGATATATTGTTCTAGGTGCAAATAATGAAATTACCTAACAGTAGATTGCCCTATCCAAAAAAGCATTCACACCTTCCTAGTATAAACAGTTGACGCCTATGTAAGAGTGCAACCAGAAGTTTGAAGCTCTGTGACACAGGTGTGAACAACTTCTAACTCATGACACTCCTCTTTAATGAGCACATCTTAATGGGTCATATACATGAGCACATCCATATGCCATCCTATCATACATATAATGGACCCCTCCATCAAACAAATCATCAGTCTCTCAGACAACTCTCAATATACAAGTATTATAGCACCATAACTCAATCAACATGAAATCCTCTCTCAAGACTCTCAAACCATCACACAGCACCAAGTCCTCAAGACTGGCCACCACCGAACACCGCCTCAACCAGGCTTGTGACCAGATGCAGGCTCTCCTGGCAAAGATCTCTCAAGTCAAAACTCACCACCAGAGGGCAGGCAAACACAATAACTGCAGTCGTCAACACCAGCTCAAGGTCCAGATGCAAGTCCTTCAGGGCATGTACAACATGTTCTATCAGTATGCTGATCTCAATGCTGCACAGCTAGCGACACAACTGTCCAAAGATGGCGCCACTCTCTAGGCATCAGCTGCTTAGATTACCACATGACTCTGCCATGATACCAGGGTTCTTATCAGAACCCACAAAACCTCCACAATGAACAAACCTTCAAAGCATTTCATTTGAAATAGTGTCAGGTATATTGAAACACCACTAAATATTCTGTCATAAATTCCTCAAAGCAAAGCAATTCTTTCATGATTGTTTATGGTAAATGACAAAACTTTTATTAGTTATTAATAATATCTCAAACAGTTCTGATCAAAACCTCAATGGAACATTTTACAAAAACTTTTGAAAATATTATAATTCTTTTGAAATAAAATGAGATATCAAATTAATCATACTTAATTAAAACATTGTTCAACACAAAACGAGAAGGCGTGAATAGATATGATAATTATTCAGTGAATTTGTATGGTTCCTTCTATCTTTCATGCAGCCTATCTCTACTTATTAGCTGTGATCATTGCCCTAACTTGCCACCAGATCTTATTCTTCCTGCTCGAGTCAGCCGTGCTGCTACCTGGTGTGATAAAATCTGTCATGCATGGGATAATATTGTAGACATGCAAGCTTGGTTTATGGAAGTAAAAATTATTAATTTATATGTCAATTGAATTTCAATCTCTTTAAACCACCCGTAACGTCTTTCTAAAATTTTCAAGATTTTTCAAGATTCCCAAATTGATTTTTGCTTCCTGTACATGCATTGGTTGCCAAAATATTGACGTATTCCATTGCAGCCAACAGAATGGTAGTAATCATATCAGTTGTCATGTCTACAAATCGATCTCAGCTCGCATTTGACACAAGAGACACCTGGTGGATCACAAATGTTGAAACTCAAAGAGTAAGAATTGAAATCATGAAACTTCATGTAACTAAATATTGTAGAAATCATCATTTCTCTATAGAGAGCCACAGCTGTTTTTTATGCCTTCCACAAATCTTTGGAGAATCCAAAACTAAAGCAAATGTTTAAGTTGACTTAAGATTCCTTTCCCCATTGTATCTCTCAGATTGATATAGATCTAAGGGATTTATTGTTATGTGTGCATAAAATAAAATTACCAAAGTGGTAGTTTTCCTACTTAGTCTAAAAGCATTCACACCTTCCTAGCATAAATAGTTGACACCTATGTAAAGAGTGCATCCAAATGACTGAAGCTCTGTGACACAGGTGTGAACAACTTCTAACTCATAACACTTCTCTTTAATGAGCACATCTTGATGGGTCAAACACATGAGCACATCCATATGCCATCCTATCATACATATAATGGACCACTCCATCAAACAAATCATCAGTCTCTCAGACAACTCTCAACATACAAGTATTATAGCACCATAACTCAATCAACATGAAGTCCTCTCTCAAGACTCTCAAACCATCACACAGCACCAAGTCCTCAAGACTGGCCACCACCGAACACCGCCTCAACCAGGCTTGTGACCAGATGCAGGCTCTCCTGGCAAAGATCTCTCAAGTCAAAACTCACCACCAGAGGGCAGGCAAACACAATAACTGCAGTCGTCAACACCAGCTCAAGGTCCAGATGCAAGTCCTTCAGGGCATGTACAACATGTTCTATCAGTATGCTGATCTCAATGCTGCACAGCTAGCGACACAACTGTCCAAAGATGGCGCCACTCTCTAGGCATCAGCTGCTTAGATTACCACATGACTCTGCCATGATACCAGGGTTCTTATCAGAACCCACAAAACCTCCACAATGAACAAACCTTCAAAGCATTTCATTTGAAATAGTGTCAGGTATATTGAAACACCACTAAATATTCTGTCATAAATTCCTCAAAGCAAAGCAATTCTTTCATGATTGTTTATGGTAAATGACAAAACTTTTATTAGTTATTAATAATATCTCAAACAGTTCTGATCAAAACCTCAATGGAACATTTTACAAAAACTTTTGAAAATATTATAATTCTTTTGAAATAAAATGAGATATCAAATTAATCATACTTAATTAAAACATTGTTCAACACAAAACGAGAAGGCGTGAATAGATATGATAATTATTCAGTGAATTTGTATGGTTCCTTCTATCTTTCATGCAGCCTATCTCTACTTATTAGCTGTGATCATTGCCCTAACTTGCCACCAGATCTTATTCTTCCTGCTCGAGTCAGCCGTGCTGCTACCTGGTGTGATAAAATCTGTCATGCATGGGATAATATTGTAGACATGCAAGCTTGGTTTATGGAAGTAAAAATTATTAATTTATATGTCAATTGAATTTCAATCTCTTTAAACCACCCGTAACGTCTTTCTAAAATTTTCAAGATTTTTCAAGATTCCCAAATTGATTTTTGCTTCCTGTACATGCATTGGTTGCCAAAATATTGACGTATTCCATTGCAGCCAACAGAATGGTAGTAATCATATCAGTTGTCATGTCTACAAATCGATCTCAGCTCGCATTTGACACAAGAGACACCTGGTGGATCACAAATGTTGAAACTCAAAGAGTAAGAATTGAAATCATGAAACTTCATGTAACTAAATATTGTAGAAATCATCATTTCTCTATAGAGAGCCACAGCTGTTTTTTATGCCTTCCACAAATCTTTGGAGAATCCAAAACTAAAGCAAATGTTTAAGTTGACTTAAGATTCCTTTCCCCATTGTATCTCTCAGATTGATATAGATCTAAGGGATTTATTGTTATGTGTGCATAAAATAAAATTACCAAAGTGGTAGTTTTCCTACTTAGTCTAAAAGCATTCACACCTTCCTAGCATAAATAGTTGACACCTATGTAAAGAGTGCATCCAAATGACTGAAGCTCTGTGACACAGGTGTGAACAACTTCTAACTCATAACACTTCTCTTTAATGAGCACATCTTGATGGGTCAAACACATGAGCACATCCATATGCCATCCTATCATACATATAATGGACCACTCCATCAAACAAATCATCAGTCTCTCAGACAACTCTCAACATACAAGTATTATAGCACCATAACTCAATCAACATGAAGTCCTCTCTCAAGACTCTCAAACCATCACACAGCACCAAGTCCTCAAGACTGGCCACCACCGAACACCGCCTCAACCAGGCTTGTGACCAGATGCAGGCTCTGCTGGCAAAGATCTCTCAAGTCAAAACTCGCCATCAGAGGGCAGGCAAACACAATAACTGCAGTCGTCAACACCAGCTCAAGGTCCAGATGCAAGTCCTTCAGGGCATGTACAACATGTTCTATCAGTATGCTGACCTCAATGCTGCACAGCTAGCGACACAACTGTCCAAAGATGGCGCCACTCTCAAGGCATCAGCTGCTGAGATTACCACATGACTCTGCCATGATACCAGGGTTCTTATCAGAACCCACAAAACCTCCACAATGAACAAACCTTCAAAACGTTTCATTTGAAATAGTGTCAGGTATATTGAAACACCACTAAATATTCTGTCATAAATTCCTCAAAGCAAAGCAATTCTTTCATGATTGTTTATGGTAAATGACAAAACTTTTATTAGTTATTAATAATATCTCAAACAGTTCTGATCAAAACCTCAATGGAACATTTTACAAAAACTTTTGAAAATATTATAATTCTTTTGAAATAAAATGAGATATCAAATTAATCATACTTAATTAAAACATTGTTTAACACAGAACGAGAAGGCGTGAATAGATATGATAATTATTCAGTGAATTTGTATGGTTCCTTCTATCTTTCATGCAGCCTATCTCTACTTATTAGCTGTAATCATTGCCCTAACTTGCCACCAGATCTCATTCTTCCTGCTCAAGTCAGCCATGCTGCCACCTGGTGTGCTAAAATCTGCTATGCATGGGATAATATTGTAGACATGCAAGCTTGGTTTATGGAAGTAAAAATTATTGATTTATATGTCAATTGAACTTCAATCTCTTTATACCACCCTAACATCTTTCTAAAATTTTCAAGATTCCCAAATTGATTTTTGCTTCCTGTAAATGCATTAGTTGCCAAAATATTGACGTATTCCATTGCAGCCAACAGAATGGTAGTAATCATATCAGTTGTCATGTCTACATATCTATCCCAGCATGCATTGACACAAGAGACACCTGGTGGATCACAAATGTTGAAACTCAAACAGTAAGAATTGAAACCATGAAACTTCATGTAACTAAATATTGCAGAAATCATCATTTCTGTATGGAGAGCCACAGCTTTTTTTATGCCATCCACAAATCTTTGGTGAATCCAGAACTAAAGAAAATGTTTAAGTTGACTTAAGATTCCTTTCCCCATTGTATCTCTCAGATTGATATAGATCTAAGGGATTTATTGTTATGTGTGCATAAAATAAAATTACCAAAGTGGTAGTTTTCCTACTTAGTCTAAAAGCATTCACACCTTCCTAGCATTAACAGTTGACACCTATGTAAAGAGTGCATCCAAATGACTAAAGCTCTGTGACACAGGTGTGAACAACTTCTAACTCATGACACTCCTCTTTAATGAGCACATCTTGATGGGTCAAACACATGAGCACATCCATATGCCACCCTATCATACATATAATGGACCACTCCATCAAACAAATCATCAGTCTCTCAGACAACTCTCAAAATACAAGTATCCTGCAACCATAACTCAGTCAACATGAAGTCCTCTCTCAAGACTCTCAAACCATCACACAGCACCAAGTCCTCAAGACTGGCCACCACCGAACACCGCCTCAACCAGGCTTGTGACCAGATGCAGGCTCTGCTGGCAAAGATCTCTCAAGTCAAAACTCGCCACCAGAGGGCAGTCAAGCACAATAACTGCAGTCGTCAACACCAGCTCAAGGTCCAGATGCAAGTCCTTCAGGGCATGTACAACATGTTCTATCAGTATGCTGACCTCAATGCTGCACAGCTAGCGACACAACTGTCCAAAGATGGCGCCACTCTCTAGGCATCAGTTGCTGAGATGACCACATGACTCTACCATGATACCAGGGTTCTTATCAGAACCCACAAAACCTCCACAATGAACAAACCTTCAAAGCTTATATCATTGTTGTCTTCATGCAACTGAAGAATTTTGAACATTTAATGAATAGTTTTCATGTAAAAAAATATCTGTGTATTATCGCCATGATTTGTTTTTAAACATATTTCCTCATGACATTTTTTTAATTGAATGTTTATTTAAGAATATTAAAACAAAATAAAAAATGTCTATATCAAATTGCAGGCACCAGGCTATCTAAGGTGAATACTTACATTAAGGAAAGGGTAGATGGCAGCAGCAAAGTTGCGGAAGTCGTCCACCTGTGTCCACTCCACCAAGTCAATGAAGTCACACATGAGCAGAAAGTAACGCAACACTGAGCCATCATAGTTACCAATCAGCACATGTGTGAACAACTGAATTATCTACAGATAGAGAAATCATCAATCAATAACTGCAGCTTGATTTGAATATCTGCACAGGTGTGAACAACTGAATTATCTACAGACAAAGAAATCATCAATCAATAACTGTAGCTAAATGCCTTTGAAATAAATATCTTGATTTGAATATCAAAATATTTTTGAACTACTCAATTGACCAAGAAGCATTTGAAAATAATGCAGATACTTGCCTTGTTATTTGCCGAGTAGTCGACAAGGGAGGCCAGGAAGTCGTGAGCAGCCATGTATATAATATGAGGTTTCATGTAGCGCTTGGCCAGGAAGTTGTAGAGGGAGTCTAATATGGAAGAGTACACATCATCCTGCGATGCTAGCTCATCCTGCCACAGAATGTAGGCTGACAACTGCTCAATCACAGACAGTGTGCGCGACTGCAACAAAACAACTTCTCCATCACGCTTTTTTAAAAATGAAATTCATAGATAAATGAATTAATTTATTTAGGGTTGCAGGAATTTTAGTTGCGAAATTGTAGCCAAACATACAATAGTTATTGCAATAATGGATGATATACAAATATAAGTGTGATAGATAAGAGTTTATTGTAGATCATAAGTGCTGTACTATTAACCTGAGAGAGGGACCTCGGTATTGCTCGCTCCAGACTGGTTCTGTCCTTGTAATCATCCCACAATCTCTGCATGGAGTTCACCTGCATATACAAGTATGAAACATATATCATCAATATACAAGTACCATAAAGCCTTGGTTTGTTTAACCATAAAAAGAAAAATATACCAAAATTCTGCAAAAATAAAGAAGGAGTAGTATATACCAGGTGTGACTCTGCCCCGAAGCCAGCAGTATCACAGCTTGTAACAGACGATTCCTCGGCAGGGCTCTTGGCCATCATTGGGCTCAGGGCAGCCGATACAGACAAGCGACTCGTCATATGCTTGAATGGCTTAGAGTCCGGAGTAAAATTGGTGAATGTATCCATGGCTATGTCCGACATACCGGCCTGGACCATAGTTCTGAAGTTGAATGAATTAACAACTTGAAATATTAACATGGTAAAAATATCTGGAAAATACTGGTAAAAAATGCGAAATCTCTGAATTATACATTTTGAGAAGATAGACATTGCATGTATGTACGGACCCCATCATTTCCTGGTTGATGCGGACCTTGGGGCGAGCCACCTTGAGATGGGTAGAGTTGACTGGCAGAAGGAAAATGTGTTCCTGCTGCAGGATCTTGTGAGCACAGATCACTGTCTGCAAACCAACACATTATGCAAGTACACTGACATATATGGAATGAGAAAGGTGCAAAAAGGGAATGGTAATGCATAATATGTGCAGACCTATTGTTATCATTATTACCTTTTCACCACAACTTGGACAGAACTTGGCATCTTTGAACTCATGGAAGGTTTTGCCATTGTTGTCGGAAGTGTAGAGCATGGCAGCGTACTTGCTGAATATGCGTTCCTGAGGTATGAATGGATCAGCACTAGGGTCGTCATCCTCAGCTTCATCCAGCCCAGCAGACAGACCAGACATGTTGGATAAAACACTGAACCCAGATTCTGAAGCAAATAACACACATACATCAATATTCTTAGACCTATTTGATAGAGATTCCAGAAGTCCAGAATTCACTGGAATTTCTTTTTTATTATTCAGGCCTGGAACTTAAATTTCCCTTAAAGTTTGTATTAATAAAGGCCCTGTAGAGCTAAAATAGAGGTTCTTTGTATTTTAATCAAAGAATATTTTAGCCTATTCTTTCTGAATTCACAAGTGTTTTTTTAAAACTTTCTGACAATTTAATCTACAGAGTGAGGAGTAGAGTTGGGAGTGGGATGTTTGTGTCCTCCTGAGTTTGGAAGTTTACTCTTGTATGGCCAGAGGAGGCTCCTAAATGACATTGAAAAACTTATAATAAAGCACAAACCAAAATATTAGCTGTGAAATTAAAAGATGGGACTAATGATATAGAGGTTTTTCTTCAGTTTCCAAATAAAACAAAGATTTTACTTTAGTTTTCAAATAAAATAAAGGTCTTTAAAGGTTTTGTAGGTCTTTGATAATCAGAATCAACTCAGTAGCAAAAATCCCCCTTTCTCAATCATGTAACATAACCAAAGTACTCGTCCCAACCAAGAATCAAACACTTGACCTTTAGCATAGGAGTCAAATTTTACCAACTGAGCAATGTCTCAATTCCTATTAATTATAATAATCAAAAAGAATTTACCCTGGGTCTGAGGTCGACTCTCCCCCATCATTCTTCCTTCCAGGACATTACTGCTCTTGTGAGGCTTGCGACGATTTTTACTGTAATACCAGAATCATATTCAAAAATTTTATTTCTTCCAATCAGCAGCACCAAAATATGGAACAAATAAATAGTCTCAACTTATCATTTCTTTACCAATGGAGAAATCCATTTTTTTCTGGTATCAGCAAGATATAAAATCATCAGACCTGACTTGGGGTTTGTTTTCATCCATGATCTGTAGTTGTTCTTGTAGCATTGTACGGTGTTGTCTCAGCAGCTCCAACTCTGTAGAGGACTCATCCATACTTTTCTGAAATCTCTCTTCCATCACCAGTAACTGTCAAATTCAAAACTAATGATGCACACACTTATTTATAACACCAATAAGTACCTCATCAATGAATGTAACTTAAACATTTTTGAAATCAAATGAAGCACCATTCAACATTAAATTTTATGGTTTGCTTTTATGCATATTGCGTGCATATTATATTTGTTTACAATAATATGTATATAACTTCAGAACAAACTTGCTGAAAAAATTCATCAAAAAAAAAAATTTTTCATCAGGCAATTCATCATGGTGCAGTAGTCTGAGTTACCTGCTGATCTGCGTGCTCTAAGCTCTGCTCATATTCAAATAAATCATCATCTTCATCTTCATCAGAATCATTTGAACATAAATCATCCTTATGTTGCTCCAAAAACTTGTCAAATTCTGAAATATAGCACAATGCCATCCAGGAAAAAGTAATGCATGTACCAAACAATAATTGATTATATTTTTTTAATCATATTTTTCTAGTTCTGATATTCTATTTTTTTATTTTTTTAAATATTTAATCACCATTCAATACAAAAATTGCCATATACATCAGCATGATTAGTCACATGTAGAAGTGTTCCTGCTTCCATGATACCAAGTTTCAGGTAAGTTTCCTGTGTTTTCTTACCTTCTATAGTAGCATTCTGTGTGGTGAGAATGTTCTCCTCCAGTTTGAGTGCTGAGTCTATGCTAGACGTTAGATGAGCCTAAAATGCACAGCATAAATCTCACCACTCTGCTCATTTAATATTTTAGTTCATTTTAGTAAATGTATAACATAAATAATAAATTTATTGTGTGAGACCTGTAAGTATGTACATCTTTTTACGAATAATGGTGGGATGTATTGGAGATAACATGGTCATATTTAATACTGATTTGATGGTAATATCTTTGTGGTAGTTGATGGCCATATCACAATGGTATTCAATAAAGGTATAAAGTCAGGATCCGATGATATATCATGTTGGTAATTAATGAAAATATCATGGCAGTATCTGATGGTGATATATCACAGTGGTATTTGATGGTGACATCATGATGGTATTTGATGGTGACATCACAGTGGTATTTGATGGTGACATCACAGTGGTATTTGATGGTGAGATCATGGTGGTATTTGATGGTGACATCACAGTGGTATTTGATGGTGACATCACGGTGGTATTTGATGGTGACATCATGGTGGTATTTGATGGTGACATCATGGTGGTATTTGATGGTGACATCACAGTGGTATTTGATGGTGACATCACAGTGGTATTAGGTGGTGACATCATGGCGGTATTTGATGGTGACATCATGGTGGTATTAGGTGGTGACATCATGGCGGTATTTGATGGTGACATCACAGTGGTATTTGATGGTGACATCACAGTAGTATTTGATGGTGACATCATGGTGGTATTTGATGGTGACATGGTGGTATTTGATGGTGACATCATGGTGGTATTTGATGGTGACATCATGGTGGTATTTGATGGTGACATTATGGTGGTATTTGATGGTGACATCACAGTGGTATTAGGTGGTGACATCATGGCGGTATTTGATGGTGACATCACAGTGGTATTTGATGGTGACATCACAGTGGTATTTGATGGTGACATCATGGTGGTATTTGATGGTGACATCATGGTGGTATTTGATGGTGGCATCATGGTGGTATTTGATGGTGACATCATGGTGGTATTTGATGGTGCCTTATGGTAGTATTTGATGGTGACATCATGGTGGTATTTGATGGTGAGTACCTACTCTTCTTGTGGCGATGGCTGCTTTCTTCTTCTTCCTGGATATGTGAGGATTTGATGTTGGTATCATAGTAAAGTTTGATGTTCAGTTTATGGTGGAATTTGATAGTGATATCTTGATGGTATTTAATAGTGATATCTTGATGGTATTTAATAGTGACATCATGATGGTATTTAATAGTGACATCATGATGGTATTTGGTGGTGACATCATGATGGTATTTGGTGGTGACATCATGGTGGTATTTGATGGTGACCTTATGGTGGAATTTGATAGTGATATCTTGATGGTATTTGATGGTGACATCATGGTGGTATTTGATGGTGACCTTATGGTAGTATTTGATGGTGACATCATGGTGGTATTTGATGGTGACCTTATGGTAGTATTTGATGGTGACATCATGGTGGTATTTGATGGTGAGTACCTACTCTTCTTGTGGCGATGGCTGCTTTCTTCTTCTTCCTGGGTATGGGAGGATTTGATGTTGGTATCATAGTAAGGTTTGGTGTTCAGTTTATGGTGGAATTTGATAGTGATATCTTGATGGTATTTAATAGTAACATCATGGTGGTATTTGATGGTGAGTACCTACTCTTCTTGTGGCGATGGCTGCTTTCTTCTTCTTCCTGGGTATGGGAGGATTTGATGTTGGTATCATAGTAAGGTTTGGTGTTCAGTTTATGGTGGAATTTGATAGTGATATCTTGATGGTATTTAATAGTAACATCATGGTGGTATTTGATGGTGAGTACCTACTCTTCTTGTGGCGATGGCTGCTTTCTTCTTCTTCCTGGGTATGGGATCCTCCAGTGCTGCCTGAGTGTGGAATGCTGTCAGTCAAATATATAAACAATGTCAGTCAATGTATGCCCCTCTTCCAAAACATTACTTCTATATCAGAATGAGGATGAGAAAAGATAAGAAAGAGTTGGGAGGATTATCAATACTAGAGCAGAATAGGTGTGATAGAATACATAGAGATTAGAAAGAGCTGGGCCAGACAATAGCAAAGGTGTTTGTCAATTTTATCTACTTTCTCCTTATACAAATCCCACAGACTAATTACACAGACCGTGAAGAGGACAACATTATTCTGTCCAGAGCTACCACAGCCACGGAGAGGATTTGTTTGCAACATACCTGCCTCAAGCTCATCATAACCAGTTTTGTACTGTCTGAGAAATGCTACATCTGCTTGGGCCTCACTCAGATAATCCTGCAGAGAATAAGTCAAAATTAAGCCTATAGTACTAAATAAGCGTACAGGATTGCACATTTATTGTACTTTTCTCATGGATGAAAGGACTTGATTATCTTTGAAGTTCTTGTTTTGTCAATTTTTAGTTGACATTTATTTAAAACCATTCACTCACTTTGAGGTCAGCAATATCACATTTCAGTTGAAACTCTAGCCTATCCTTTGAGTCTCTCTCCTGTTTCAATGCACTCTCCAAGCTTAGCAAAATAAAAAACATAGGCATCAAAATGATGTTTTACACCCTGGAAAAAGACAAAAACTCTCCTTGAAGCTACACATTTTCTGGCCAAAATGATAGTCTATTTGAGAGTGTATTTCCTGCCTTTAAAATCATTATTGGCAATATTGCTTTGTTTCTTTTTAAGCCATATGTTGTTATACCTATGCATGTCACATGTACATTTCTATGCAAGTAACATAATAAACATTGACCAGACTTCCAGAAAATTCTGACACAACTGGAAAACATTTACTGCAGGCCCTAGTGTATACGGCCTACGGCAAGGCCAGGGCATAATATGAAAGTGTAAAAAATTCCAATGTCACATACAATCTATATCACAAATTAACAACCTATAGACAAGGAAAATGGAACATGTCATCAGGAAGAGTATGGGATTACCTGTGTATTTCTGATTTGGAATCCTTGAGCTTGATCTGGAGATCATCGATGGTATCATTGAGATCACCCATCTCTCTCTGCAGGTCTGCTATCTTGTCCAAACTGTTCTCATACTCACACTGCTTGTCAAACAACCTGAAATATGTTATGAAGAACTATAATTTTGTCCATTAGATTTCCCGTTTAGATCAGATCCAAACTGCAATGTAATAATTATGATAGGGTATCGGGCTGATTTCTATTTAATATGGTCAGGATTTAATATAATTGTCACATAATTGGCACTGTGTTGCCCTTCATGTCAAACTTTCATGTAAAGCCTACGATGTAGCTTGCTTCTATTGCCTAACTCTTAATATCTGCCCTGTATTGCCCTCTTTGTTTGACCATGCCCTCTTTCATCCTCCCACAATGTCACATGTAGCCGGATAATGACCTTCATTGACAATTTACTCCTTCTTCTACCTATATTTTTAATTAAGATTGGCCTATGACGTTCCTGTTTGACCATGCTATTCTTATATCCTGAACCAAAGATGTATATGGCGCCGCAGGAATAATACAATATGCTCTGTGTTGCTGCAAGCCTTCACTCAATTAGTATTGTTATGTATATACTTGTGTTTCACTGCCTCGAGTTGGTTCTCCAGCAGTTCTGCCCGCTCATCACGTGCATTATATACACGCCTTGAAAGGGTGAAATATGGGATACGTTGGATGTAACGTGCCGTGTCAGCACCAGCGCCCTCTGGTTGTGAACCTGTGTACTGATCACTATAAACTGCATCTGAAGCAAAGAAGAGAAATGAATCATTTAGGAGCCTCCATCAAATAATTTGTCTTTATCATTTGAAATTGCTTCGCTTTAAAAAAAAAACTCACCAAAGATTGTATTTCGTATCTTGGAGCACACTTGAGAGTATACACCCAGGTCTGGTATAAGTTGGTCAAGCACTCGGAACACCAATACTACTTTCTCTTCAGTCAGTCCTGGTCCTACCTTCTCCAATAACAATGCATCATATTTCTTGGCTGAAATATGGTACATAAATAGCTTACTGATCATCTGTGAAATGGGTATCACTGTGTACAACATTAATATTTTACATCAAATTTGCACTGTCTAGTAGCTCTATTTCATATGTGATCTTAGTTAAATTTGGTGCTATTGCATTATTAAATATTGAATTAAAATGTCTAGATTTATGTCTAGATTTTTGACATTCAAAATTAAAAATAAAATATAGGTATTTAAATTCTTTGGCACATTCACAAATATATCATGAATACATCAAAATATATCTCAATCAAAAATATCTTGTAATATCATTTGAATTGATCTAAATTATTCTTAAATCTGAGACAATACTTAAATAATTTCCACAGGAATAAGGATTTGATCAGATCAGAGTAATTACCACCTTTGTGAACACAGGCTGTTAAATTAGATCATTCAAAGAATCAACCTCCAAGAAAATCACCAAATACAGGAGGTGGAAAGACAAATATATGTATGGAACCAATCATCTACATGTAGTTAGTCATTCTCACAAGTAGATGTTTGGTTGTAATTTTGTGATGAACGGATGCAGTGAATCAGACTGCCCAGGTAACACACAATGTAGAAACAATGTTGTGAGCACGTAGAAATAAGGTTTAGTTGCCTTTCTACATTTTTTCAACATGCTGAGCACGTAGAAGGAAAACGTTGTGGTCTAACCTAATAACTTTGCTCTTCTACGTGCTGACAACGTTGTCAGCACATTGTCTTGAAACATTTTTCAACAATGGGCTTACAATGTTGTGAGCATGTAGAAGAAAGCTTGTGATGATTAAATTGGCCAATAGGCGGCTGCAGTACTACAAAAAATGGCAACCTGTAACAGCTTAGTTGTTAGGTAATTCAAAGTTACAGTGAATTTAGTGGATAAGACATAGTGTTCTGAATGACTAAAATATAATTTAAAAAAAATATGTTCATGTTTTTTGTTGTGATAGAAATTTATTGTTATTATCTACGGCAATATTTAGCGATATAATTTCAGACAATGTCAAAAAATCAGCACAACATGCCAGCTGATATGCTAGAAGAGGTTGCTGATGAGACAATTCCAACTGAGTGACTAGATTTGGCCAAAGATAGCCAAATTTGTTTACAACTAGATCTATATGTACCACGTGCTTGCAACATGCTGAGCACCATGTGCTTGAAACATGCTGAGCACCATGTGCTTGAAACATGCTGAGCATATGCTTACATTGTTTTATCACAACATGTTCAAAACTTGTCAGTTTAAAATGTGCTCACATTGTGCTGAGCACATGCTCACAACGTAGTACAACAACATGCTCACAACGTTCACAGATTTACGTCCATACAATGTCATGTTGCATCATGCTCAGCACCAAAACACAGCATGCTCACAATGTAGAAAAAACGTAAAATTGTTAGCTGGGTGTGCCTTTTTGATATATTCATTCTCACCTGGAGATAATGTGTCTGACACAATCAACTCCTTCTTGTCCGCCATATTTTACTCAGTGTTTCCTTTTCTCTGTAAAAAAAAATCAAGCAAAATATGTTATGACAATGAGACTTACCTGTGAATATTTAGTATTCAGACATATTAAAATTTCAGATAAAATATGGCTACCAGTAATAGGATACATAGGATTCCAATATTTGAAAAATAGGCTGCAGTCCTAAGTGATGTGCTGATTATTGGTTTGTGGTAGTGTTTATGTGCATTTCCTGCAAATGTCTTCAATTTGCTTCATAAATACTTTTAAAACTTTCTTAGTATTTCCCATTGTCAAGAACAGACAATTTGGAGAAAATAGTTTATCCAATAAAGCAGTTGACTATAGTCACCACCACATCAATTTTCTCCGTAAGTCTCAAACTAAGAGAATATTTAGGTTGTCGGAACAAAGCATTGATTGCTCCAGACATCTATGCATGGGAGATACAACTCACTCTTGGCCATCAAAATTCTTTAAATAAAAAAAAAATAAATGAAAAGGATTCATCTCCCCAAAATAATACATCCTAAGAAATTGACCCAAAGTTTAAGTTTTAAGAGGAGTAGAGTTTGCTGTCTGTCATGCATTTTTTACAGGTATATATGTTGTTGATTGGGAAACTACACGCAACTCATCTACTAAATGTTTAAAGAACAAACTGCAAAAAAGTGCCTTATAATTGTGATTATTTAATAATCAGAAATTATAGTGAGTAAAAGAAACTTAAAAATCATTCATTCCTCCCAACCACTAGATTCCAAATAAAAGTGAAAAATAAATATAACACATGTACTCAATAATTGATTATTGTATAGAAACATATGGAAATGCTTCAAACACAAAAATTTAAAATATTGTAACTATAATATCATGAAATATTCAACTTCCTCATATCATAGCTCATCAGCCAATTCAAAATTTAACCTCTTGCAGGGTTTCCTACACCTTTTCCCTTATAAAATTCCCTATCATTTCCCTACCATTTCCCTACCCAAAATTGGATTTTGCCAGCTATCTCATGGCCCATAATTGAACACAAATTTAGGTCTCAGACCAGTCATTTTTTTCTTTTTTCATATCAATACACTATTGTAGAGATGGAACTCTTCTCGAAATTAATGCACAAATTGCCATTGAAGCTACTACCTCCTTGTGACGAAATTACGTTTTTTACAATAGTGCCATAGTATCAATGGAAATCTACAATTTTCTCTACATTTCCCAACCAGACAACCAATTTCCTTACTTTTTCCCAACCGGGAGGGCCCATTTTCAAATTCCTCACCTTTTGTGGGAACCCTGCCATGAATGTAGACTGAATGAATAGCCTTTTCAAATTTTATTGATTGGCAGGACTTGCCATTTTTTAGGACTAGTTTATCTGCACACTAACTTAATAAAATAACCATGATTTTTCAAAATGCTTAACAAGACACTTGGGTCAAAAGTTCAGAATCCAAACTGTCTGGGACGTCAGTTAACCCCTAACAGACGGCAAGGTCCACCACCGGCAACGGACAGGAAGGATGTTGATGTCCCCATTTTTCTGGCTTGAAGACGTCATTTGTAACATTCTGAAGGGCTGCAACTTGTTACAATGTAATCATGATAATGACGTCAGACTGACTGGATCATGAACTTTTGACCCCAGCACTTCATTATGCATATTGAATAACCATGGTTATAAATTTTATAAATTTAGCATGTAGATACAGAAAAAATTACCATAGTTAGTCCTGCCAATCAACACAATTTAGATAGGCTAGTTCATTAGAGTTAAAATGCTTCCTGTCCGTTGCCTGTAGTGGATGTTGACATCCTTCCCATCTGTAAGGCATGTTCTGTTCCCTGAGGCAAGCAGCTTTTGGCCAGCAATTTTTAAGGGTTGTCAGCCCCATTTTGCAAATATAACTATAATCAAAAATACTCTTGCATCTCAATGAGGACCCTATATTTTCTAAGAAAATAAGATATTCCAATCCCTAGTAGACCCTACCTCATAACAACAATTGTAGCAACAGCTTTGATCCCTGTCTTGACGATGCATACTTATCTTTACTATTAGTCCAGAAAAGGGATCACTGAGCCAATTTTACAAAATTGCAAATAAAGAAGATAAAAATGGGCATCAATTGATAATAATTTTCTATCAAAAATAAATTACACCTCCTAAACTGGCTAAAGAAAGTTGGATCCAAGGCTTGGTTTTGATTCAGGCGGAAACAATCTCAGGCCTCCATATTTTCTTGTACCGACACAGCAGAGAAGTCTTGTTAGACTCGATCTTGACTGTCAATACTGACAATACTAGTTTGTGAATAGATATTCAATGGTGACATTGAGCATTTGAGATAATCATAACCAGAGATATTTTGTTTTAAATGTCTGTCATAACAAACATCATAAATGTCAATGCATTAATTGCTGTTATAATGATCTTTTTGCATAACATCGCTTGTTTATTCAATAAAACTTAAGTACACGAGTGGTGTTGGAAAGTAGTCTAATTATTAATATTACTATTGCTTTGACTTACTGCGCTTGGTTTTAATTTTTGAAGCGATTCTCTCCACTCACCCAAAACACGATCAACAGGGGGCTGCCATTTTGAAATTCGAGCACCTGTTAGGTGTGTTTCTCTCCTTGACCCTCGCAACAGACTTGAAGTAACTTTTATCTTATTTCTACCTAACCGTTAAAATAAAAACAGACCAAAACTTCAAAAGTTAAATAAAAAATAAGTTGCTATAGACGCCACATTGTTGCTATGGACACGCCCCCTTGTGTAAAAATAATTATCACCAGATGACGCTCCAAGTCACCACTTCCTGGCAAGCTGTCAGAGCCTGCTGGATTGCCCCAGAACACTTGGATAGCTGTGAAACCCCTTCTATAATACCATTGCACTTCAACTAAATTCAGGAGGGCTTTTTGTGTCAGATGGTAGATTAAGTGAAAATTACAAATAGTTTTAGTGATACACATTGTTCTGTTCTGAGCCAGACTCGGGAGTTATTTTTGGAGTAGAAGTATTTCACTTTTATTGGGGCTTCTAGCATGTCAATGAAGCCTGCCTCAATCCCAAGATTAATCACACTGTCCTCCAGGGGCACATGCAAACTTTTACTGATAGGCTCACCATCCCGGAATCATCATGTCACCCTCTGGTGGAGTTTGCAGGCTGATCAATTTTCAAAAATCATATTTTCCAGGGGAAAAAAAAAGGTCTTTCTTTATCTGAATTATTTTTATTTAATCTATAACAACAAATTACATAATTATGTATCAGATTTCATAATAATGGTCTGATTATGGAACTCTGACTAACATTGTGAAATACAACAATTGCTATGAAATGATTTGTCTTAAACCATTGGCAAATATTTAATTCCTTCAGAAGATAACTGGAAGTAAAAATTCAAGTACTATGTTCTTTGATATATTACAATATAACAGAGGATTTACCATCCCAATGAACACATGCCAAATTTAAACAATAAAAATGTGAAATTATCACAATAATTAATAAAAACAAATTAAGTAACCAGACAAAGCTGTCAGTTAAAAAAACTCTAAACACCAGCCAGCAAGGTGACCCAGAGGAAAATATATGTGACTTTGACCTGATTATTAAGTATTGATGTTTGGGTTCACACGTTATGTAATATGTATCTAATAAGTGGTTCACAGCCTTTATTCATCATTTTCAAACTATTCAAATATAAAATGGAAGATTCTTTGACAACATTTACACAAGGCACAGAACTACTGAGATATTACAAAATGTACAATTTCTCTACCAGAAGTACAATCTGATGATTGACTTACTATGAGTTCCTATCTAATCTTAGACTAAAGGCTGACATCTCCTTTGTATTTCAACTAGACGTGAGGAAAATGGTCTTGAAATAAAAATCACTGGGTGAAAATTTGAGAAAGTGATGAACCTCATTGGCCTTAAGTTATACAAATGTATAAATCATAAAAATATGTAAATGACACACTATGAAACATATTCACCATATCAGTCATAAAATATATTTAATCTACCACTTTTATAAGAATTAAATTCCTAAAGGCATTTTGTTTAAAAAAAACAAAGAAATGTTGTAAAGCAAAGGAGAAGATTCAGCCTGATGGACAAGATAAACAACACATAGTCTGGTATGAACACTCCCTGCATGATCAACATTGATTATATAAGTCAATAGTATTGTAGCAGCTCAGGGTGACAAAATCTTTCATGCTTCAAAATAATCTGCCCATCACCCATTTCTCATTGTAAAATAATTTATTGAATGTTTCGGATTGTCTGCAGATAATCTCTTGATAATCTCTGGAAAAAGTAGAACAAGTGCTCTTCATAACTTCTTTGACAGTGGCAAATCACAATTTGAGTACTGCAAATAATTCTAAACGGTGAACACATGATCATGTAATACTCTTGTGGTTTGAAACATTTAATGCTGGCAGCTGAGTATATTTTCCTTTCAATTCACATTTCATTAATTCAGTCAATATCTGATACATGACGATACTATTAATTAACCTTCTCTCAAAAAACATTTCACAATTTGTACTCTCATACATCATTAACATTCTATCTCTAACATAAAACATCCCTTTCACCAAAGTTGAATATCATTATAATTGTCAATATCTGTTGACATTTTACAGATTAAAATCACAATCTAAATGCTCATTATATCTAATATAAGATTTTTAACCATGTCCAGGGTTAGATTTTTTTTCTTTAAAGAATAGCTGACTTGATATATGATTTTCACATTATTGGTGACTTCATTTTGTTCAGAACTCTTACTTCTTATTCAATATACTTGTAAAATAACCACATATAGGAATAAAGATTATTCTTGGTAAAAATATAAAATGCAATTTAGATTCAGTATATATGAGATGCATTTCAACTCATCGAGAATTAATTAAACTTTTCTAGTAGTTTTAAACAGATCTGTTTTATACAGATCTATTTGTTTACTCAATCTAGCACCCAGTTAGATTTTACACACAAGCATTTTGCACAATAAAATCATAATATTGGTAAATCATACAATTGTTAGTGTGTTAATGCCATGTCTTGTGGATGGTTTGTACTCTTATACATTCTAATACATTCTATGCCTTGATGTAGTCTGTCTTTCCGTCCTTGGTGATGACCTGCATCAAACTGCCATTGTCAGGGCGATCTTGATCCTGAGCCCAGTTGTAGAACAATCTAGAAAGTATAACATCACTCATATTTATAAGGTAATACATTTACAGCATGGTGCAAAATATATTTTATATGGACTTCAACCTGATCAATAATTTTTATAAAGTCCTAATCTATGTTTTCCAAAATATCTATTTTAATCACTGAAATTCTCTATTATTGTGAAATATATGCTGCTCTGACTGGCTAACAGTCAGAGCAGCATATATTTTTATTTGAAACTGGTTGGGTGGGAAGAGGGCATTCTCCAAAATAATTATGAAACTTGTTGGGAGACTGATTTCTAGATTCCCATTGCTGACACATTTCTATGTCAGACCTTGTTACTTACTCTGCAACAGTTTCGAGTGGTGTCCAAGTGGAATGGTCAGCATCGGGCATGAACTTCCTATTCATGGGAGTGTCCAGGGTCACTCTGCAACAAACCAATACCATACTATCATATCTTAAATTGAGTAAAAGAGTCTAAACAAAGTAAAATTGTGGCCCAAAGTGGGCAGTGGGGCCTATTGTCTGCCATGCCTGACAGGTGTCAATATCTTAAACAGGAAATCAAACAACTAAAAAGTAGAAATATTACTGAATAAATTATGCACAAAGATCTTATGAGATTTGGGGTAATATGGTAAACTTACGGTAATATAGCAGCCACCAAGGCATTAGCTGGAAGTCCTCCCTTGGGAGCAGCGAGACTGGCTACAAGCTGATGGACTGCAGCCTTGGCCATTCCATACCCAATCATACCTAAATGGTTAGAACATTAAGTAATCATATCTAAGCATTTCTTTCCATTGATATACTGTATACAGAGAAAAATTCGCGCCTAGTTATTTTCGCGCCATCGCCGTTTTCGACAGGTTCGTGCCGTTTTATTTTCACGAAATTTAGATTTGTAAAATCTATGGATTTCACAGAATCTGCACGCGAAATCTGCTTGTTGATATCTTGTTTAGAAGCAGAGAAAATCGAGTTTGAAATCTGCTAAAATTTTTAATAATTAAAAGCGATATAATGAATATCTTTGGCTTTATAATACACAAAGAAATATTCTACCACGTGTTAGTTTTGACGCTAAGATCAAGGACGTCACGTACATCGTATTACGTTTTAATTTGTGATAATTTTGGGTAAATACCTTTATTTATCATTTAAAATACAATCAAACTCGATCCGCTACGTCTGATCACTGGGTCAATATGGTCATGCTTGGTATCAAAATGACCGGGAGAGTCCCCTCTTCAATTTCGCGTCCATTTAATTTCGCGAATGACGTCCTGGCGAATTAACGCGAAAATGAAAAGGTCGCGAAAATTTGTCTGTATACAGTAGTGAGTCTAGTCAAATTGTTTATGAGAGAAAAATAAATTAAATTGGTTAATAGACATTATGAGACTTAATCATGGCATATAATCTTATCCTATTCCATTCACAACTTATATATTCACTGTTTTTTAAATATAATGTTAGCGATCTCATTTTAAAAACCAGATCTCACAATCCCTGGAGTCTTCTTTAGCAGCAAATTTGACATACTTCATGAAATGTTTCCTATACCAATCATTTTTGAAAATTATTATCAATGTTTTCCCAGTCATATTAAGCAGACAAATCGAACACCCAAAAACATGCTCTGAAATACTCTATATCTTCTTTTAGGGAACCACAGAAGCCCTGCTTTCTATTTTCACTATCCAATTCTTGAATATGGTACAGTTCTGTGAAGAGCTGCCCATAATCTGTAGCAAAATAATTATTCATGCTCTGTCCAATTCACAAGTGATGCAATAGTGTGCAATATTACTGATGGTGCAATTGTCACTTCCCTTTGTTTACAAGTCATTATACACTAGGAATCCTGTCAAGGCACAATATGGTGACTCAATGGCGACTTTAGTAAAGCAATACTTTGGTAAAGCAATATATAGTTAGACTTTCGTGATATCTACCTTGTGTGCTTTTGGTAAAATATGTACTATAACTGAAGACAACCTGGTGTCCCTCTTTGTAAAGCAAAGTGATATGACTGAAGCCTCCCAAATGTCTCTTTCTTTAAGCAATATTATATCAATGTTGCCTATCAAATGTCCCCTTGGTTAATCAATGTGATATAACTGAAGCCTTTCCTGTGTCCTTTTGGATAATCAATGATATCACTGAACCCTACCTTGGTAGCCTACCTGGTGTCCCCTTGGTAAAGCAATGTGAAGCCTACCTGGTGTCCCCTTGGGAAAGTAATGTGAAGCCTACCTGGTGTCCCCTTGGTAAAGCAATGTGAAGCCTACCTGGTGTCCCCTTGGTAAAGCAATGTGAAGCCTACCTGGTGTCCCCTTGGTAAAGCAATGTGAAGCCTACCTGGTGTCCCCTTGTCTTATCAATATGAAGCCTACCTGGTGTCCCCTTGGTAAAGCAATGTGAAGCCTACCTGGTGTCCCCTTGGCTTATCAATATGAATCCTACTTGGTGTCCCCTTGGTAAAGCAATGTGAAGCCTACCTGGTGGCCCCTATATAAAGCTATGTGAAGCCTACCTGGTGTCCCCTTGGTAAAGCAATATGAAGCCTACCTGGTGTCCCCTTGTCTTATCAATATGAAGCCTACCTGGTGTCCCCTATATAAAGCTATGTGAAGCCTACCTGGTGTCCCCTTGGCTTATCACAGTGTTGGTCAAAATCGTCGGCCACGTTGGACAAAGCCGGCGTGGGACTCCTATGTCCGACCAGAGGCTCTGACCACGTCAGACATTTTGTCCGACGGAATATTTACCTGTTTGACATCGATTTGAACAGTGTTGAGCCAGAATATGAAGTGAATTCTGTCTTCTTCGTGTTCGCGCCGCCATTTTGGTGGATCGTCTCCGAACTGAATGTAACCTGGCTTCTGATTGGTGGAGAGCGATGACGCAAATTTGCTCAGCCAATCACATCGCGTCTTATCTATTTCGGGTCGTTTCCTCCCTTCCGATTATTTCATATTTCATAAGCATCGCTGGGACCCAGCATCGCTCAATGTCTCACCAAACAGCAAAATGTCCCACCAAGACCACCATTTTGGTGGGACATTTTGTCTGACCAAAAGCTATAAAATTTGACCAACACTGTTATCAATATGAATCCTACTTGGTGTCCCCTTGTTAAAGCTATGTGAAGCCTACCTGGTGTCCCCTTGGTAAAGCTATGTGAAGCATACCTGGTGTCCCCTTGGTAAAGCTATGTGAAGCCTACCTGGTGTCCCCTTGGTAAAGCAACATGAAGCCTACCTGGTGTCCCTTGGAGTGCTGGCTGGGCCCCAGTCAGAGCTAGCACACCACCCTCCTTCAGGTGCTTTGCTGCCACATGAGCTGCGATGACAGATGTCCACACGCTTTGCTTCCACATCAAATCACAATTTTTGGTCAGATCTAAGAGATGATAAAGTAGCATGTAAATTATATTTATTGTCTGTAAATTTATAAATTAAAATTATAAATTTAAACATATATAATTTATTTTTAGGAGCATCAATCAAATTGACTTTTGGTATATTTACTCAATACTATATAAACAATCTCAGTGATTTGATCTAATACATGTGATGAATGGTCCTCTTAAAAATCCAAATAATATTGTCATATTCCATTTGCATTACCCTATTCACTGATAATTTAACTCAAAATTGAATCAAATTACCTATTGTGGAACATCTGTGTCAGAAGTTGGTAAATTGGGCTCAACATTATGGGGCAATCCTGATATTCCACAGAATGTAATAAAAATAAGAACAAACCTGCTTGCACCCATGGCCGTTTTTTTTTTTTTTTTTTTTTTCTTCTCCATGCTAAATGAATCATTAGATTCCTGTATTTGAATAAGGGGCCGTCCATTGAGTTGAGTGTGGGATGAAAAAGGAAATCAGTTGCAAAGGGGGGAGGGGGGGTCCAGAGTGCTGTTCATACTTTTTTGTAAGCTTATCCCACATATTTGACTTTTCAGGAAGTCAAATGTAATCAGTTCAAATAGGTGTCGGGTAAAGTGTAAACATTGTATACAGTATCATGTCTCTCTGTCAGACTCTGTTTACACAGCAATAAATGATCTTCAAATACATGGTCACCCAGAGTGCAATTAACAAGTTGACTACATCAGACCTGTTCTCTCTCAACATGCTTTGATATTGAACAGATAAAATAAAATCTATATTTAAAATTGTATTTCTTTGTTTGTTAACTTACAACACATAGTTATCACATACCGGTATATGAAAAAAAACATGGTACAATTTATGTACATGTCCAAACTGACAAATGTAATGTGTGGGATGACATCTTGGAAAGTTGCATACCAGGGGGGAGGGGGGGGTCTAACAGAAAAGGAAGTGAATTTCCTTTTTCATCCCACACTCAATTCAATGGACGGCCCCTAACTGAATAACTTTGTTGGATAGAACTGGTGAACACATTTATAAAGTGAATGTAGAGCAGATACCTTTTGATGCAGCATTTCCACCTGCCCAGCCTCCAGCTACACAGAGGATGGCATCCAGCTTATCAGCACCCAGTAACTCATCCACCTTCTGTGATACAGCCTGCTCCTGTTTCACCCACGAGTCGGCAGGCTCTACCACCACATTGGCATTAGCATTCTCACTGGGACTCAGGTCTATGGAGCCAACCCACTGAAATATACCGGTACATCACACACATTAAGTGCTTCAGCCAACATCAATACAAGGCCAAATCCCTTACCCTTTCTATCATATATGCCTAGCTTTTTATCACAAGATGAGATAGGGTCAGTCTTATATTTTGGTTGAAAACTATAGTTTTTTTAACTTTATCATATATTGCAAGATTACAATTCTTATTGTTTCATTTATTTAGAGCTTGGTTTATATTTCAATACAACACAAACCGACGGGTTCCCGAGACTCTTCAGTACCGGGGCCCATCCCTACTTTCAACCAACCTGGGCCTACATAGTGTTTTGAAAAAAGAAATCTTATGAAATAATGGTGACCTCTTGCAATTTAAAGCAGGAGTAATTTATTAAGGTTATTAATTAATGCTTTCAGAGATCAAGTCACACAAACTTAAACCTAAGTCAAGGATACAGACAAGTAGGGATGGGCCCCAGTACTGAACCTGTTGGTTTCTAATGTTTTGGAACCATCCTTGTTCTTTCTACTTGAACCGATTCTTGGAACCGGTACTGTACTAACCTACAGTATTATCTATTATAATCAGTGTTAAGCCCTGAAGTTCCCCCACTTGACCACATGTGGGGGAATTAACCAATTAAGTTAAAAGAGGCTGGGGTGTGCTAATGGGCACCATACTGTGACCCACATGTTACCCTCACCCAGCATTCAAGTGCCAGATCTTACACATTGATGCAAACACGAGGAGTTGTTTACAGTGTAGCATCATGTGAAATTGAGAAATATTCAAGTGTTTGTGACAAACATTACAAGGGGTGTGTGTTTTCTTTGATATGTTTGAATGCATATCGCAAGGGAAGTTGTGAGTACTGTTTGTATAGTAATTACTGAGATAGCAAGCCCCTGTGCATTGCAGGTCTGCAGCTCTACTGCCCCAGTCACCATGGTCACCAAGGCCTGGTCTGCAGATAGGCTTCAGACAGGACTGTTAGGGATAATACAGTATACATTCTTTATTGAGTTCAAAAAGGTGTTTTTGCACTTTCAATTTTGTTTGTGAAGTTCAGGTGTGTTGTTTTCAATGAGACAGTATGGCAGCCCCATTGTCAGGTATCAGTATCGGTATTGTGCAAGTATTGGTATCGTTTATAAAGTATCGGTATTGGTATCGTCCCGCTAAACTATTAACGGGGCCCATCCCTACAGACAAGCACACCATTTTTGATGCACTAATAAGTTTAAGTTTAGTAATGTTATCTTTATTTGTTGTCAAGTTACCACATTCATAAAAGATTGGGTCTTATGACCTTGAAATGTGGGTCAAAGTCACTAATAAGTACACTATTTCAAAACAATTATAAGATGCATCTATATTTGGTAATGCTATCTTTATTTGTTTTCAACCTATCACAATCACAAAATTGACAAAGATGGGTGTCCCCTGACCTTGACATGTAGATCAAGTTAACCATTCTGAAACATTGATACGTTGCTTCCATGGTTTAGGTTTAGTGATGCTATCTTTATTGGTTGTCAACTTATCACAAGCATTATAAGATTTTTGGAGATAGAGTCCTGTGGCCTTAAAATGGGGGTCAAGTTCACCAACAAGATCATAATTTTGAGGCATTGATATGGTGCAACCAGAATTCAAGTTTGGGGAAACTATCTTCATTTGTCAACGCATTGTATTCACAAGATTTTTGAAGATATGGTCACATGATCTTGGAATAGAGATCAATGTTACTGCACCTTTAAGTTACATGAACTAAACATAATCTGCTCTCAAGTGATTGTGTTCAAAATACATGACAGATGCCCAAAAGGAGCAAGCTTTGACAATATCCCTTCAGTAAACAAGAAAAAGTGGTGATCCACATGTAACACGGATGAGAAAAAAATTACAACTAACCAAAACTGTCAACAAACAGAACAAAAAATAAAATAAACAAAACAAAAATTACAACAAACAAAACAAAAATTAAAATAAACCAAAAAAAACACAAAATGAAATATCATCTTGATTCAACTTTTAAAATCATTTAATTTGATATATGAACGATTTTTTTAGCACAACTTTATGCAAAGATGTGCCTTTTCAGACTCGATTACGTAAGTTGTCTTAATATCGCTCAGGCGCTAACCGCAAATCATCGATTAGACTTTTGCATTGTAATCTGACTTCTAATTGTCCGATTTACACCAAATTTGAACTAAACTTACTGATAATTCCTTGTTCTAGCGATTGGGAAGCATTTCCATGCAATTTAAAGGGATAATTTTGTACAGCGATGGGCGACGACGATGTTGTTATTTCAGCGGGATGCATATTGGCTTTGCCGAGTCGGTAAACTTGTAGATGAGCATTTTGTTATCACGCACTTTGTTATCTTTGTTTGCAAGTTATAGGAACGCATATTATCGATCAGCATTTCATGCTCTATCGATTGGATAAGATTTCCAAGCAATGTGAATTGATAATTTCGCACATCGATGGGTAGATGGACGATGACGATATTGCCGTCTTCAAATTTTTGTCATCACGCACTTCTTTTCTTTTGTTTACTTCTTTTATTTATGTATTCATACGCCCGGGCGCATGCGCAAATTGGAATCTTGCATGCACACGGACGAACGCTCCACAGTGGCGCAAGTTGCTTGAACAATAATGACCACAGAAAAAACCGAATTACAACCCACAGGAAACGACTACCCATTTCCCACGATCGTACCGATCACAGAATAACACAGATAGTCCCTTTTTGATATCCACTGCCTGTCGGCAGTGGATATCAAAAAAGGACCATCCGTGTTACAAAAAAAAAACTTTGGGAAAAAACTTTTAATGTATTGTTACTTTTGCATATACGGTACAGGAAGCAATATCAACACAATGTCATGTTAGTGAAGTTAATTTATCTATCTTTGAAGAAAGAAAATAATAAAATAACATAATTAAAGTTAAGGATAACAGTGTCTTCCAAAATTTGTATTTCCCAAATCAAATTCACTATAAATGGCATAATGCATCATATCGTATACTATTGGGAAGAATGCTATCAAAAAAGCATCCTTGCCATTCATTGATGAAATAGTAATGTCCTAATTATCTTAAACTCAACAAAGAAAGGTCACACCTATTACTGTCACATTGCTGAAGACATCAATTTTTAATTTAGGTTTTAATTTTTTCATTTAGGTGCAACTAGACTGTCAGAACTACTTCTTATACTAAAAAAACACTCCCATGATATAATTTCTGAAACAATTCCAATATTCTTTTTCAAAATAACACACACAAAAAATGGAATGGTCAGCACTTTTTATCACACTTTTAACCAGTTGTACATTGAAGTAAAAAAAAGATTTTTTTAATGATGATGAGCGATCATTTCAAGATGAAAAAGGCAAAATAATGCCCTCCACTGGGCAAAATGTTGCCCATTTTTTTCATTTATTTGCCCTTCTTTGTGTTTATTTTCCCTCCTTTTGTGTTATTTTGCCCCTGTAATTACCTTGTTTCGTATTATTTTGCCCTTCTTTGCATTTCACTAATTTTATATAGTCGGCCACCATACCAATCTTTAGATTGAACCAAAAATATGTCTTGTTTGGAAACTACTCTCTGTAAACATTGCAAACATGACAAGATGCAAGCATAATTCTGGAATAAATTACTTGGGCATGGTACATATTGTAATGCAGTGGGTGTCTCCTCCCCAAAATCACATAAAACAGCTATTCAAAAAAGGGGAGTGGCACTTTCAAGTGGTACCAAAACTATGGTATTTTGTTTGTAAACTACTGTATATGAACATGGAAAGATGCTACCATGATAATTCTGTAATGAATTACTTGGCCATTGCACATATAGTAATACAGTGGATATCTGCTCTCCAAAATTACCAAAATAGCCCTTCAATTTCAAAAAAAGGGGAGTGGCACTTTTAAGTGGTACTTACAGAAGATCAATTTGAGCAGAATATATCATGGGATTAAATATAATCAATGGTCGGTTTGCGTCAGATTGTGTGACCGAGCTCTGTGCACATGATGGGTGCGCTGTCACGACGCAGCATGGACGCTGCACAAGAACAATTTCCATAATCGACTTCTGAAGTCACAAGCAGTTTGTCATTTGGCAAGCAAGCCAAGCGCCCGGAGCGATCAATAAATAGGTCATGCCGTCTGTAGACCAAAATCAAATGATATTGACTTTTAATTAAATATATATTATTCTCAGAAAATAAAAGACTTCTTACCCAGTTCTTAGACTTGAAATACTTGACAATGGTGGAGCCCAGAGCTCCTTTGCCTCCGTAAACCAGCACACGAGCACCTTCAGCCGCCATCATCAACAACCGGAAAGAGTTAATTGTGTCACGTGATAGATGTTACAAATTTCTTTAATATCAAAGTTAACGATGTTTTTCTATCGTTATATTTCAAAATTAATTATTAACAAAATAATAAATAGAAGTCCTTGATTCTTTGTATCATGAATTTTCACCTTTGCTCGAGATCGTCTGCGAGATAGAACGTGACGTCACGATGGGCCTGCTCGGACGAAAACTGCCAGGAATTTGCCTTTGAAAAACACCTTTGTGTTGCAATATTTTTCGATCTTCACACAAACAAAACATACATGATAATTCTTGAAAGCCTTCAGTATTCAGAAGATACAATAGACTTAGAAGAACTCGTAGCATTTAGTCTAGGATGTCTCGTCATGAAGGTAGGTATTTGAGGAAATGGTTTCATGGTGGCAGCCATATTTGTCAATGAGAATGAGAAATGTATCTGCGATCCAAGTATATTGTCAATTTTACGACCTCACCAATCGTCTTCGGACACACCTATTAAATTGCTTTCATTGGATTTATATTTTGTTTGCATTAAAAACCGACAGAAACACGTGGTTGTCGCACACAGCTCTGTTACGTGCAATAAAGTTTGACAGTTGCAAAAGTGTTTTTCACAATTTAGATTCGTCATTCTTCTGTATAAATGCCAAAAGTTAGAGCGTTAGTAATTTGCTAAATATAGAATGTTCTCAGTTAATAATAGAGAGTAAAACTATGATAATTAAGAGATGGGTAGTTTCTTATTAAAATGTAAATGGATTGTACATTTTGTGAGCAGCCTGGCAGAGTGATAAATGATGAGTGCAATCACAAGAATCCAGATGTTCACTTTGGCATATGAAGACAGTCAATAGTAAATCTCAATGAAAAGTTCTTTTTTCTGTAGCATGGATGGTTCTTTTTTGGTACTCATTGCTGCCAAGGACTATCTGTGTCATCCTGATCAGTATAATCTTGGGGAAGGTGGAGTTATTAGTTACAGAGACCATGTATTAGATTTTAAGCAGTGCATGCACAATTGTGTATTGATATATATATCTATACCAAATAAGCAAAAAAGAAAAACAAATAGAATACAGGAATGGCATCATGGCGTTATGACACGAGTGATAAAACAGAATTTTAACATGAAAACATTATCATCACAACTCATTGAGTGAAATGTTGTTTGTTTGCTAAAATTTAGTTTTCTTGGTTGACATTTATTGTTTGTTGTTTGTGTTGTTTCAATAGGTAGTGCTCCGGTCGTTTTTGTGCTAATAAGAGCTTCGCCCCATCACATTGCTTTTCAAAATATGCATAAGCATATTTAAGCATTGTTAAACTCACATTTTCTCGAAGTTATTAAATGAAGGCAGACTACTGTTGAGACATGGTGGAATATTTCTATGTGTATTATAAGACAAAGATTTTAACAATATCGCTGTGAAAACAAAGTTGCGTTGGACGATAAAAACAAAATTAATTCTGATACAGTTTTGCAGCAATCCAGTCCGGGTCCATGATCCGTGTCTGAGGGTATCCGTGTTATAGCACCCACCGCCTGGAGGTGCCGTAAATTACCATCCACGGGTTGCTCTCATGTATAAGAAGACCCCCCCCCCCCCCCCTCCCAACCAACCATAAGGTTTAGGTCCCAATTCCTCGTCCTATTTTCGAGTAAATACGATAAGTATGTTGTGTACTCCTCATACCTATCCTATTGCTCGTCTGGTACCTTCCACCACAGATACAGATCATTAGACAATACTTGAGAATTGGAGAATAATGCAAATTGCTGGTGAAGAATATATTTCATTTGAATACCAGTCATTTGTCTTGGATTGCATTAACACTTGGATTTTTTTTATTTATTCCATAAAGTAAAAATGCTTGGCATGGTCACTATGAACAGCAAAGGCTAAATGCATTTGACAAGAATTACAGATTGACTGGAAAATGGCCTGAATTGGTCAGAAAAGACCAGCTCGGCTATGAAAATATATCTTCTCACTTACTGCACTCGCATATGCCAGAAAAAATGTTCTTGTGATTATGAATATTCTTTTCTTTGTTACAGTTAGTTCAATTTCAAAATTAGAAATTCTTAAATTTATAGCACTGATCAGTATTCTTTATGCAAATATTTTGAGGATGGTCATTTTTATCATTTTCCAAAACACTCTCACATCAGTTTGCAGGGGAATGATGAGTGTAAGATAAATTTTGCAATGGTTACATTTTACATTAATTTACAGTGCTTTAAAGATTTGCTTGGAAATTTGAAGTGCAGGCAATGATGAAACCTCTATCATTTATGTCTGCAGATTTCTTCTCGTAATTTAAAAAGTGGAACAAGAAAAATGATTCCAAGTGCTCATTATTTTGGATTCCATATTTCATTCTGGTGTATATCAAAATACACCAGAATGCATCATTTGAAAACCTCTCAGCTCAAATTGGAAAGATCTCCAGAATGAACTCATCAATAGCTATTTAATTTGGAGAACAACATGAGCTACAATGATCTTAATTTTCTGTACATTATCAAGATGTCTTGTCATTTTAGTTTAGTCCTGGTAATGCCTCAGTCACATTTGTGCCGATTTTAGCAAAGATGCCCGGCCGATGAGTATTTTTTACACAATCGGCCAGCAATTCAGATTGCCGTGCGGGCACCGGGAGATCATCGGCCACAATTGGACATCTTTAAGACATCGGGCGGGTCATAAGGAACTTTAAGCTGCAACTTAAAAGTTGCCGGCGTTTCCCCGATGTCTTATCAGCAAATATCATCTTAAAGTACACGGCAGGGTCCCGCCAGTGTCCCGCAGGCACATCGGCAGATTATCTTAAGGCTGCCGGTGGCATCGTGCGGTGAAAATAGGATTATTTTTATTTCATGTGTCCACAGACCATCGTCCGATGATCTCACGGGCTCCTTGCGATATCACATAGACGTCTTTAGGATGTCCTTCAGACGTCTGTCAAATGAAACAGACGTCTTTAGGATATCTGACAGACGTCTGTCAATGATCTAGACGTCTTTAAGATATCCTACAGACGTCTATGCTATTCAGTCTTGCACGTGCCGTGCGGTGCCCTTTAATAATGTGACCACAGCTGCGGCATCTTTCAGATTGTTGCTTATAAACTCCGGTCCAAATGTGACTGAGGCATTAGCCATTTGTTTTCAAGATACTCTAAGCATTTTGGTAATTAGCATATATATATTTTATTTAGAGGTATTATGCAGTAATTCTGTATTTGATATATCAAAAGCATGTTTACACTTGAACATCATGACTTATCTAATTTTATGATTGGGACAATAAGAGAATTAACTTTTTTATTTAAAAGTTGCCCTCTCAGCTAAGAACTGTCTTAGCCCACAACTGTATGTGATGGTAAACACGGGTAGCATGAACCCTTTGTGAACCCAGATGAAGCTCAGAATAGGTTAGCACAAGTTGACATTATTTTAGCACTATTTAAAGGACAATGTCTTTGGATTCATCCTTATCATATTAGCACTCTTATTTTACCAACAGCACCTTATTGATGACACTCCACTTGAAACTTTTGCCAAGCAAGGAGTGTGATTCCAAGAGGAAGCTATTTATTTGCATTTGGAAGCCAAATTCATTAGTCATCTTTGTATGATTTTTTTTGCAAGATTTTGCATAATTGTTATTTATTTTTTTTTTTTTTTTTTGCAAACTGGCTGATTTAGTCCTCACATGGCCTGCTGGGATTCCCCAGTTTGCTTCTTTGGAATGGAAAATTATTAGGTACATTGGGAGCCTGAGGACAAGCAGGGAACATGAGATTGACTCGTGCTGGCAAATCTGGCAGGTTATTGTGTGCAGATAATCAATATAATTTTTTTCATTTTATTTTCTATTACAAATATTTTTTTTTTTTCAACTCGCCCACCTGCGCTGCTCATGGGTCGTGGTGCTGGTTTGAACAGTGATTTTCTTATATTTGTACGTATCGTCATATAAATCTTATCAGTCAACAGTGAGTATTAACTATGTGCTTGACTGCAATGCCACATACAAATATTGTATACCATATTTATTGTCATATATGTTGATGAGCCAATGGGTGCCAGGCCATGGGCCCGGGTGCAGTTGGTTAGAGCATCAGCTTATTAGCACCAGTTCCTCTGTGGTGATCCAAAGGTGGTGGGTTCGATCCCCAGCCATGCCAAGATTGAAACCATGATACCTTTTCACACATGAGCTGAGGACTGTGCCAAAGGGTTAACCTGTTGTCCTTGTAAATCTGTGACTGGGTGGGTTGTCATGTCAAGGACCTGCGAAATGACAATTCAATGAGGCAGCACTATATCTGCTACAAGTAGTTCTCATCATGAAATGACAGGAATAATGTTGAAAGTGATGTAAAACCCCAAACAAACAAATGGGTTCCAATCTTAAATTGATTTGTTCAGTCAGTGTGGTGTGCAGATGCATGAAGAATTTGATATAACCTCATCAAAATGAATTAAGCGAGTTTTTATGAACTGTTGTAGATAAAAATCAATGTGGCCAAACATGAGGTGACCAAATTAAGCAACCACTGGGCATGACTAATAGCAAAATATTATGTAATTGGGTCATGTTTATATTTGACCCCGAGTGATATTGATGTCTCACATACTTTTATTCTGTTTTCAGGTGTTAGCTGTGATTCATGCCTAAAAGGCAACTTCCGTGGGAAGAGATATAAGTGTCTGATATGTTATGATTATGATCTTTGTGCCACTTGTTTCGAGGCAGGAGCAACCACAACTCGACACACCACAGATCATCCCATGCAGTGTATACTAACCCGTGCAGATTTTGGTATGTATTCTTGAGCAGATACTATACTACCTCCAACTCGTGAACAGGGTTGCCACCAGTAAGATAAAAATCAGGAATTTCTTTAATTATCAAGGTCAGAGAATAATAGTTTTTCCTATTCCGATTCATTGAAAACTGGCTTTGGTCTTGCAAACCAGCAGGATGAAAAATCGCTATTTTGAGAAAACTATCAGTCAGGGATGTTATCACTAGCTAGTAGTCTCAAACTCGTTGAAACACTGTCTACCTCGTACACATTCCGCTGATGCTAGCCTGACTGCCCAGTAGCTAATGATTTTTCAAGTATTGGTTAAAATGTGCACAGAAAGTGTAGTATAGTAAGCCTAAATGAGATGCTGAATATAGATTCTGATATTTTAAAATTTAAAGTGGAAAATGAAATCTGGTCAGGAGAAAGTCATTAAAAAAATCACTAAATTTTTTTATCTGATTTTTGTGGCAACCCTGATGAAGAAACTTAGACTTAATTGTGTAATCAAGCTGATAAAAAATTCTTAAGAGCAGTGTTACATTCAATGACATTTTTGTAGACTTGTACTTTGGTGGGGAGGCGTTGACGTCAGATCAGCCACAAGCTTTCACATGTCCTTACTGTGGCAAGATGGGATACACAGAGTCCTCATTACAGGAACATGTCACGGCTGAACATCCAGAAGCTTCCACTGAAGTTGTATGTATACATCTAATATCACAATAGAAATAACAATTATCTTATATCTGGTTCTATGGGAAATTAACTTTTTTATGCAGAACAAATTAGATATTATACATGGATAAATGCAGCTTTTTTTTTAACCATTCTGGTATTACTTAAAACTAGTGTTTCCAACACTTCTGCTGACTGACTGCTACCTTGTTAAAAAAACTCAAGTTTCGGCTGCCTAAAGTGTCCTATATCAATGTTGTTCAATAATTTTCATAAAAACATCACTCCATGTGTTTTGTTTGCCATCTGGTTTGATATGCATTAGAATAAAATGTCTTGCATTATTTCTAGGTTTGCCCAATCTGTGCAGCGCTCCCAGGTGGCGATCCTAATCACGTGACCGATGATTTCGCAGCTCACCTCACATTGGAACACAGAGCTCCCAGAGACTTTGTATCCTTTAGTAAAAAGCAGCCATACATTGGTATATACTGTCAATATAGTTTTGGGGTCACAGGCATGGGATTTGGAGTATTCTTTAAATATATGGTCAAAACTATACTGGGTAAGAATTTAAAATTATGCCCTATTCCGATTCCCAGTTTTTACCCTCAGCCCCTGATGTAATCAGGCTGAGGGTATTGTAGTACTCCTGGCGTGGGTATGTATGTATGTATGTCTGTATGTATGTATGTATGTATGTATGTATGTCTGTAGCGAACATCCTTGTCATCGCGATAACTCAAGAACAAATGATGGCAGCTTCATGAAACTTGACACACATATGCATCTGGTGAAAACCTCGGACGAGTTCGATGGACGGCGACCTTGACCTATTTTTCAAGGTCACGGGAACAATTATGTTAAATCCCAAGAATCACAATAACTCAAGAACGAATAATGGTAGCTTTATGAGATTTGACACACATAAGTATCTGGTGAAGACCTCAGAATTTTTTCTATAAAACATGACCTTCACCTACTTTTCAAGGTCACAGGGACAATTATGTGAAATCATCTTGTCATCGCGATAACTCGAGAACAAATGATGGCAGCTTCATGAAACTTGACACACATATGCATCTGGTGAAAACCTCGGACGAGTTCGATGGACGGCGACCTTGACCTATTTTTCAAGGTCACAGGGACAATTATGTGAAATCCCAAGAATCACAATAACTCAAGAACGAATAATGGTAGCTTTATTAGATTTGACACACATAAGTATCTGGTGAAGACCTCAGAATTTTTTCTATGAAACATGACCTTCACCTACTTTTCAAGGTCACAGGGACAATTATGTGAAATTATCTTGTCATCGCGATAACTCGAGAACAAATGATGGCAGCTTCATGAAACTTGACACACATATGCATCTGGTGAAAACCTCGAATGAGTTCGATGGATGGCGACCTTGACCTATTTTTCAAGGTCACGGACAATTATGTGAAATCCCAAGAATCGCAATAACTCAAGAACGAATGATGGCAGCTTTATGAGATTTGACACACACAAGCATCTGGTGAAGACCTCAGAATTTTTTCTTTGAAACATGACCTTTACCTACTTTTCAAGGTCACAGGGATAATTATGTGAAATCATCCTTGTCATCATGATAACTCAAGAACAAATGATGGCAGCTTCATGAAACTTTACACGCATAAGCATCTGGTGAAAACCTCGGACTAGTTCGGTGGACGGCGACCTTGACCTATTTTTCAAGGTCACAGGGACAATTACGTGAAATCCCAAGAATCGCAATAACTCAAGAACGAATGATGGCAGCTTTATGAGATTTGACACACACAAGCATCTGGTGAAGACCTCAGACTTCTCTTGATGGAACATGACCTTCACCTGATTTCAAGGTCACAGGGACAATTATGTGAAATCATCCTTGTCATCGTGATAACTTAAGAACAAATGATGGCAGCTTCATGAAACTTTACACGCATAAGCATCTGGTGAAAACCTCAGACTAGTTTGGTGGACAGCGACCTTGACCTATTTTTCAAGGTCACAGGGACAATTACGTGAAATCCCAAGAATCGCAATAACTCAAGAACGAATGATGGCAGCTTTATGAGATTTGACACACACAAGCATCTGGTGAAGACCTCAGAATATTTTCTTTGAAACATGACCTTCACCTACTTTTCAAGGTCACAGGGATAATTATGTGAAATCATCCTTGTCATCGTGATAACTCAAGAACAAATGATGGCAGCTTCATGAAACTTTACACGCATAAGCATCTGGTGAAAACCTCGGACTAGTTCGGTGGACGGCGACCTTGACCTATTTTTCAAGGTCACAGGGACAATTATGTGAAATCCCAAGAATCGCAATAACTCAAGAACGAATGATGGCAGCTTTATGAGATTTGACACACACAAGCATCTGGTGAAGACCTCAGACTTCTCTTGATGGAACATGACCTTCACCTGATTTCAAGGTCACAGGGACAATTATGTGAAATCATCCTTGTCATCGTGATAACTTAAGAACAAATGATGGCAGCTTCATGAAAATTGACACACATAAGAATCTGGGAAGACTCCACATGAGTTTGATGGACGGTGACCTTAACCTGCTTTTCAAGGTCACAGGCCCATATCAATAATTCTAGAGTAAATGATGACAGTTTCATGATACTTGACACACCTAAGCTATCAAAGGAAGTAGATTTTATGCGTTTTTTACCCCTGCATCAATTTGCCTTGGTGCAGTGACGTTTTGTTCACAAATATTGTGTGGAGCGAATGTTGTGCAATGAGTTACCAGGGCTGAGGGTTGATGCATCTCTGATGCCTATGTTTCACACTTATGTTGAAGTTCAGCAACCATATATCCACAGGGTTCCCACACAGTAGGGAAATAGGGAAAAGGTGAGGAATTTGATACTGGACCCTCCTGTTTGGGAAAAAGTGAGGAAATTGGTTGTCTGGTTGGGAAAATTGTAGATTTCCATTGATACTATAGTGCTATTGTAAAGAACGTAATTTTGTCAAAAGGAGGCAGTAGCCTCTATTACAGTTTGTGCAGTAATTCCAAATAGAGTTCCATTTTTGCAATAGTGTCTTTATAGCAAGAAAATGACTGATCTAAGACATGAGAAAATCCAATTTTGGGTAGGGAAAAGGGAGGGAAATTTATAAGGAGAAACCTTGCGAGGGGTTAAATTTTTAAATTGGCAGTATCCATTAATTAATCATGGAGGAATAAAAATATTTATTCTTTGGCATCATACAAAATATTGAAGAACAATGAAAAGGACTGAAGAGAATTCTTTAAAAGGTTAAAACGTTGTATGCTGATCCTTAACAAACCAGCAGGATGAACCTTTGGGTGGCATCCGCCATGTACGTAGGATACCACATCCGAGCCGTGGCATGGGGGGTACACGAACGCGCCGAACCACCATGCACTTCCAGTCAGCAGGCTCAGCTCTCACTGGACTATCACCTAGTAGCAGAGACAATACAATGGATCCTATAGCAGGTCAGTGCACACATATTATTATCTTTTCAAGTGAATTATTGAACTCTCAATTAATTTCTTTAATAGAAGAAGAGCTCTTATCTGAATTTGCAAAGGCCTCTATTGTATAATGATCAGGTATATTTGATTTTAGAACTGTTATCACAGTTATCCAGTGTTCGCAGCCGAGCTGCAGCAGCGCAAAGTGTATCTTCACAACTACAACAACTTGAAATGCAACTACAATCTACCAGGTAGGCATAAACCCTGCTTTGTCCCATTATACCAAGACATTTCATTCAATTTTGGTCAAAAAACCATAAAATACCTGAAATCTTTCAGGAACTTAAGTAAAGAAAAGGATTCTTTCAACTTTTTACAGATAGATTTCATTTCCAAATAAGTTGGAACTAAAGATATGATATGGTGTTTGTTTACACCATATCATATCTTTACAAATTCAGTACCATTTCACACCATATCACAACATCTGGCCATTCTTATTTCCTGCACATTTATTTCAACATGGTGGACGATGTGCATGTGTTGCCTTTTTGTCTTCGACCAAACATTTTTCAACATTAAGTCATTGAGCCATCTCAAAACACAAAAAATGTATAGAAATCATTGGCATAGCTGTATCGCTAATTAATAAAAGCAAAATGTTTTTGCATTTTGTCACCCAGCAGCTTGATATAAGCTTATCCTCCAGCATATTGTAATAATACACAAAACTACATTGACAATTGTTACATGTATGATTGCTTTGTCCTCTAGCATATTTTGTTGGTATCCTTTGGTATTATGCAGGCAACAGTTAGAGCGGTTACCACGGAGACAGGGGGACTCTAGCACGAAGACTGCAGCCACGCCCCCTCAGGCTACTACTATTCTAGACTTCACTCATACATCTAATAGCAGTAGTGGAAATCCTAATTCTCAATTCTTACTCGCTAGGTAGGTCTTATTGAAGTATTTAACACACTCAGGTGTGCTATTGTAAAATTAAATCAGGTGTAATTCAGCAAGATTGTATCAACTATAAAACTTGCTTCTGACAAGTAATCTTTTTTTTATAACATTTGAGGATAAATGATTCAAAACTGAATTTTAAATTAAAAAACAACAAAAAATCAATACAAACATAGATAAAGATTACAATATATAATGCATACAGTGCCATTATTTATTACATTAAAACAAAATTGCCATTTCAGGTTAGGAGAGCCTGAAACTTCTGAGTTGGAAAAGCAGGGTGTAGAGACCGAGCGTGCAGATAGAAGTATGTTTGTACAGGAATTGCTGCTGTCCACATTGGCTGAACGTCTGCGTCTAGATGATGACTCTCTGACCCCCTCAGCCTCTCCCTCAGAGTCTGACTCTGACACTCAATCTATTGGCAATGACCCGGCAGCCAGTGAAGGCCCCGGTTCAGGTTCTGGAGGAGGTGGTTCTACTGGAGGGGACACCGGAGGAGGTACTGGAATGGCACATGCTTCTGGCCCTGTGGGAGGAGCTAGTGTCAATGTAGAAGTGGCTGACCGAGTGGTTAACTCAGCCTCAGCAATGCCAACTCCAGCTAGTCTACCTGTGTCCGTTGGACGCAATTCTGCACCACGAAGCCAAGCCAAACCTTCAGCTCATCGCAACATGGTCAAACCACATAGGGAAGGAACAAAAAACACTGAGAAGGAACCACCCCCAAATGCTCATTATGCTCGTCACTAATAACAACTTTAAGGTGGGGATGGACAGACTTGAACTTGGTGCCCCCTGGCAATAGGTGAAAGAACTAAGCACTAAACTGTTTTATGGGAGTAACATACAGTGATAGTTTGGCCAAACTTGAGATGATCTGGAACTGCATCTAGAACATCACAACTGGGCTTGTTATGTCTGCTTTTCTGGACTGCTTTGATTTCATGTGGAAAAATTAAATGTTAATTCTTTTAATCTATAAATGATTATAATTATATTAGTAGCTGTAATGTTGAACATTAGACAGAACTAGTCTGTGAGGAATGAAGTTATTTCTTTATTCAAAGGTGAAAAAAAAATCACAAATATATCTTACTTGAGATAGAAATGATGAGAAATGTGATACATTTGTGGGCCGATATGGCAAATCACCACATATTATGTATATTTTAGTACATATTCAAAGATACAAGACTAAATGTCAAGTGGGGTTTTGAATTATAATATATTCATTAAGTTATTTAATTTACCAGAAGCTTTTGCATTTGTGTTATATATTTAAGGTAACTTTAACATGCTCCTTGTTTACAGCTGTATATTTCCCTGAGAGAATTGCTTTCATATCTTAAAATAACGTTTTAGAAACTGAGTATAAGGCACTCCAGTTTTATTGATACTTAAAAATTGAGTTTATGTGACACAGAAGCAAGTTATGTACTACTGCTGGGATGGACATTTTGAAATGGTGTGGTTCCACTAATTCTTACCAGGGGGCACTCAAGTAGTTGTGCTTTCATTTTATGGCCAATTGCTTTCTGTATCCAAAATTTGGCCTTTGGTTTGTACTGTTATGATAACACTTTGTCCGTGAGAGATCAAGGATTGTTTATTATCCTCAACTCAGTGCTGCTTTTGAGAGATGGTTTGAAATATGTATAGATATCTGCCTCTTATGCCAACCTCTCATACTGGCAGTTTTTTTTATTCTCAACAATAAAATAAACTTCAGTCTCATGATCAAAAGCATAAAATATCCAAATAATAAGTATATTTCTTCATAACAAATTATATGTACAATAATAATGTGCCTTTCCAGGACTCCACCACATTATTACTCACCTAACATGTCACTGAACATCTGAACCATTAGTACAAAAAATGAACAGATTCAAAGTTTCATTTTTGTTCAAATATTTATATTATTTATTTATCGTTATTCTGATTATTATAAATGAATGATTTGATTGAGGTCTACCATATTCATCTGTTATTACTATAATATTCATAACTGGAGTCCATAATATACCAAAGTTCACCTAATTAGTGAACAGTAGCAACAATGGTTAGAGGCAGATGAATTGCAATTTCCTGTAACTCTTGATTTAAGAAATGAACACCAGAATATGATTTTGATAAAATACCTTGAACATGAATTATTACAAATTCATATGTTATTTATGGGTCCCCAAAACACCATTAAAAGACAAGAATATATGCCAATTTTAAAGACAAGAATATATGCCAATTTTAAAGACAATGTTAAAAAAGAATTGTGAATATGTGATCATTGAAAGAAAAGCTGTGGGAAGTGTTGTATTGTCCTTTCCAGAATCTACATGCAGAGTATTATATATATCTGTACAAATTGTGAAGCATTGTGATAATATCAACCTAATCTTTGGTCAGATACAGTATGTAGTGACAAAAGTCAACATTTATATTCAACAAAAATATCTTGATACTTTCCAAGACCAACTGTAATAGGTCTTAAGCTGATGTTGATTGCCATTGCAACCTTCTTCATGGTACAAGGTGCTGCCATGACATTTGATCTCCATTGTGTACAGTGGTTGCCAGTATAAAACCAATGAGGATTTTGGGTGTAGGCAAGCCCGGCACTGTGATGTGTACTTGAACCAGTTTGCACATTGTATTATAGTGTATAGTATGTTATTGTTAATGAACCATTACAGGTCCAAATGTAAGGTGCAGTTTATAACATAATTATTACTGTGTCACCCTCACTGAGTAAAGTGTGGGTCTTTAGTAAAAAAAAAATGCCATGGGTTTCACTTGTGGTTTATTAAAATTATTAACATATAATACAAAATAAATAATTATGGACTTTGATTTGTACATGATCTGTTGTAGCCTACCCATAGCAGAGTTGGGGAGTGCCTGTCATGTTTGTATTGAAATAGAACATATTAGGGTGCCATGGATATTATGTTACTCAGAAAATGTTTGACAACAGAATGTCACGGCTGTTACAGCCAAAAATGGAAGAAGCCATGGTTGAATCAATAAAGTACTGTGGAACAAATGTGTCTTCTTTTTATCCCTACAAATAAATTATCTCAAATAGATTAACATAAAGGTCTGACCAACAGTTTACCACAAAATTTCAGTGGGATAATCTTTGTGCATCTAATTATAAAGGGCCAACTATTCTTCAGTTGATCTAGGTATATTTATCAGAAAATTCATTTTGTACTACAGTTTAATTGGAAAAAAAATGTGAAGGTCATATTGTTGAGGACTAAGGCAAGAACTTGTCCTTAAATGATATCTGAGATAATAGTAACACCTGTAAGATGCAGCACTTCAAGGTAACATTTTCTATCTTGCGGAGAGTTTATCATTGTAATGTTAAGCAATTTACACATGCTTTTGAAGAATTAATCCTATGTAAAAGAATATAGTGTGACATCTGAATAGCTATTGACAATTCAGATCTTACATGATGATGCTGGTACAAGGATGTATGCATGTCTAAAATGACTGATTATACGAAAGATGCTTTCAAAACAAGCGCTTGCTCTAAGTACCTCAACGATAGCCTTTTTCTGCAGGGGATCATTTATAGTCTCTTGATCTGTCCATCCATCAACTTTGATCTTCTCTGAAAAAACTGGTTGTAATTCTTAAATATAAGTAGGCAAAACATTTTCAGAGAACCCAATTCTGTTTTCCATTCCATTTTCAAAAATCTAATAATTATCACTGAGAACTTTGTCAAGAAGCCTGCAATTTGGAATAACATTACAACATAAGCCAATAAGAATTGATAGCACAAGTTGGACACAAATTCAATATGTAACACAAAAGTCTGCTCTTGGAAAGGATTAAATTGTTGTTAACCCCTAACGGACGGGAAGGACGGCAACGTCCACCACCGGTAATGGACGGGAGGGACCTTGACGTCCCCATTGTTCTGGCTTGATGACGTCATTTGTAACATTCTGAAGGGCTGCAACTTGTTACAATGTAATCAGGATATTGGTCAGACTGACTGGATCATGAACTTTTAACCCAGCATTCATTAAGAAAATTTAGTAACGATGGTTATAAATTTTATAAATTAAGTATGTGGATACACTAGTCCAGACAAAAATTTGTTAGTCCAGCCAATCAACACAATTTAGATAGCCTAGTCCCTTAGGGGATAATGAAGCAATTTGCAGGAATTTTTCTCAAAGCTTGTTGGCCCATATTTTCATTAACAAATTCTAAACCAAATTGTCTTTATAGGAAATTCTTTGAATAGAATAAATTGAACAATATGAGCTACAAAATAAACAAACAGCAATTTTTTTTCTATGCAGAAGTACCAATCTAAAACATGACTTGCATTCCACTATGTGGCACATACAGTTATGGGGCTCCCATAGGGTTTTAGGATTATTGGATTTTTGGCCTAAAAAAGAGGGATTATTGGATTTTTGGGGTGAAATATCTGGGATTTTTTCAAACTCTGTGGGCTCAAGTGGACTCTGCAAGTACATTTTGTAATGTGGCATGACCTGTGTGAAACACTAAATATCATGTTATATCATGCATGTTATGTAATTCATTGCCAAATAAATTTGTACTAAATGTAAACATATTTTAGGATTTTTTGTTTTATACTTTTGGATTTTTAGATTTGAGGGGAAAAGTATTTAAGGATTTTTGGCTACAAAAGATAAGGATTTTTGGATTTTTAGGTAAAAAAAGGGGGATTATTGGGTTTTTCATACCCCCCCTATGGGGGCCCCAGTTATTACAACACCTGCTTGGTTGAAGTATTTTTGAAATTCAGCTGAATTTGTAGTCCTGATATTGATTGAAAGCACTTAAACTTAAGAATTGCTCTGTTGGTAATGATATGCTGATCTGCTCGACTGTTTACCAACTCTGGACTGTGCAAAAGATTGGTGATGCACAAAATTGATTCCTTGTGAGCTGACATCTGGTGTCAGCATGTTCAGTACCGATATCTAAGTCGCCATCTGGTGGGGGTTGAAGATGTCAAACCCCGGAAGTTAATTATTTGCGCTTGCGCATTTTGTTCCCGCCAAATTCATAAAATTTTGAATTGAGGCAAAATCTGACAACAAACAAAGTGAAGTAAGTTGTTTATTATATTTCTACCCGCATATAAGTTTGATAATGTTGATATCGCTCAACTATTTGTATACATGAATGATACGAGTACTGTTTCAGGTGCTAAGTGATGAATGTTTTTTTGGTAACATTGTTTTACGGCCGTTCATAATGTTAGCTAACACTGCTGGCTACAACACTGACAGTACTACTACTAGTAACAGTTGATCGATTGGCCTTAATTTTTTCTGTGGGTTTACTACATGCTAGAGAACATTTCTTTTAATGAGCAGCTTGATCGGGAAAAAATTTCCGAAAATGAAACTCCCTACTCCTCACATCAGGACCCTCACTGCATAAAATCATATTCATAGTGCGATTGCAAGTTTCCATCTTGTTTTTTTTTAATAATTGAAATTTAGAGAGTTTTTTTATGCACTTCCGATTTTGATTGTGCAGTTCCAGTGTGCTGTTTTCAATGGGGCCCTCAATCGGATTACAAAGAAATAATTTCATCCAGATCATTAATGAGTAAATGCATTGAAATTCAGACAAATTTTTGTTATTAGTAACTGGAAACACAAACTAACTTTTGAAATTATTTTGCAACCCCCGTAAAATTTGATCATTTGTTGCAGTCCCTGAGAATGATGTCAACATGCCAGATTTAACTCAAGTAACTCAAGCTTTCATAATTTGTTCCTGATGGTAACAATTGATATTCATGACCTTCATGTCAAAATTATAAGAAAACAGTTTTATAATGGAGTGCAATGATCCTTAGTATAAAAATCATAACCACAATTTTTAGCTGCAATTCTGTTTGTTTCCAAATTAGGAGGTTATCACCCCACGATGACATCACTCTTTTTTACCACCATGTGCATCAAGAATGCCAAAATTCTCCCGAAAAATCGAGTGCAAAATACAGTGAAATTTCTCCTTTAAATTTTCAGATGAGCGGCAAAGTTGTGTATTTAGGATGCGAAGTAGAGGATCCGGATGTTTTGTCATCTGTAATCTCCACACTGCAGCTTCACCACAATATAAGAAAAGGTAATGTGACCGATCTTGAAATTTGTTGCATTCTACCATGATGATGAGATTGATGACTGAGCCAAACAACTAGAAAAGCAGATGCTGTTCAAACTCATAAGGGATTCTTAAGCTCAAATTTAGCTGATTGTCAGGAATAACCAATAATTTCTTGATTTTAGAATATACACACAAATATAAAAAAATAGTGGACATAAATGTTTGCCTTGGAGAAGAGTTACATTTTGACCTATTGTGCCCTGATCAAATGCAGATCACCAGGACGTATTATCTTTATTTCCAGATGACGAGTTGGTGTTGATTGGTAATGCGAGTCAGCACCAGGAGGCGCTGTCAGTTGCCCAGTATATGATCCATCTGCTGAGGAGCTGCCATCTACAGGACAATGACAGACAGACAATACTGTCAGGCGAGGACAACTTAATCCTGACTCAGCTGTGTCTAGCAGAACTCAGCAAACAGGTTGGTAGCTAAATGTGACAAGGGTCACAACATAATCACTGTTCTATTGTATACTTGCCAAAATTGTTATGTCAAATTCTGTTGACAAAAATAAAGCTGGTATAAATATTTCCATATCCTCTTATTCCCAGATCACCATAACATTTAGCACAGTCTTGCACTATCAGTTGGATACCTATTGATTTTTCTGAGTTAATATAGATGTAGATCATCTCACAATTATGCCACTATCATTTTCTTATATTAGAAAGTAATATTATTTAGATTTCAATATAATTGCAATTTTATCCTTCAAATGTCAATTCAAGTGTCAGTACTAGGATATCAAAGATATCAGTATTATTGTCGGTAATGTTAAGAGTTGATAGTTTATGTTTACCATATGTTAACATTTGAATTTACCAATACTACAGATGATTATGAGAAACAAAATTATGTTTTTAGAAAACCGGGGATTTTGATGCTGCAGCCAGTGAGGTATTGAGTGTGAGCCGTAAATTAGTGGACAGAAAACTATGTCTGGATGCAGATTCCTCGTCATACAATGCAGAATTTGAGGAAATTTCCTCTCATCACCAAGGCAGTCTCAAGGCCAATAATGTTCTGGATCTGATGGATGTGCTTGCCAAGATTAAAATAGAGGCAGATAAAAATGAGGAACTGAAAGCCAGGCTTGACAAAGTTAATTTGATTTTGCTCAAGGGACCAAAGGGTAAAATTGAGGTAAAAACAAATATTTTTGCTATTCAAGAGTAAATTTAAACTAAAATGTATCTTTACACCCATAAAAATATCAGGGAATATCTACATCTTCTTGAAATCTAATAGGGTGTTTCATTTTTCGGACTTTTTTTCCGATCAAGCTGCTCATTAAAAGAAATGATCTCTGATATGTAGTAAACCCACAGAAAAAATTTAAGACCAATCGATCAACTTTTAGACCCCCCCCTACCACCTTGTATGTTTGACCTCGGAAATCAGTGCTCGGTGGCCATTTTCTGGTTAAAATTCAAGTCTCATTGCCTCATAATTTCATTTTATTCAACTCAGGTAGTGTCTGTGTCACACAAATGTAGTTTTAAAGGTTACTTAATATTTCCAGATCATTTCCATTTAATTTGGGTCAAAATCATTCAAATTCAAGACAATAATTCTGAAAAATATACATTTTCAAATTAATTTCACACTCATATCGGATAAATTTTTCACATTATTTCCACATTAACTTCAAATTGAGAATTATATTATAGTATGAAAGTTCACATATTTGTCTCCATTTCATTTTTAGCTCTGCTGAGACACAGAGCTTTAGGAGTGGGGAAAATGTCTGTCTGTCAGTCCGTCTGTCAAAATTTCTTTGAAAGTCTTCTTCTCCAAAACTACCAGTAATATATGTTTAAAATTTTATACAGAGGTAGACATTGAGGCAAAGATTCAGATTCCTTCAAATCTTAGTGATGTCACCATTGACCTTAGTGCAGTGACCTTGAGGTTAGAATTTTGTACTGAGCATATTTCAGCAACCACTTAAAAGTGAATAAACATATGTCGATGGCCTTAGGGCTATGATTATCATTGTTTTTTGTAATGTTTGTGAACATTTCTTCCTAACAGATCATTTAAAACCAATTCAAGAGCAGAAGATGATATTGACCAATCAAAATGCATGTTACATATCAAATTTGGCCCCAAATTGTTATGTCAATTCTCATTGGCTAGTATTTCTCTTTGACAACATTTTGGGCTAAGATTATAGAAATTCAAGACATTAATTCGGAAAAATATACATTTTCAAATCAATTTCACACTCATATCGGATACATATGTTCACATTATGTCCACATTAACTTCAAATTGAGAATTATACTTTAGTGTGAAAGTTCATAGATTTGTCTCCATCTCATTTTTAAGGAATTATGGAATTTTAAGTCTGTGTGAAGAAGAGACATGGACAGCTTAATCCTGGATGTCCTTCACTCCCATTTCTGCTGCATCTTTGACAAATGCCACTACTTTTACAATAGCTGCCATTTGTCTGTATTCTTCCTCATCTTGCCAGTGCTCTGGCGGTAAATGGAGCCATCTTCCATCCATTCCTAGGAGTTCAAACAGGAGCCATGATTATGACCCAATTGGGGAGTAGTGAGACATTTCCTTGAGAAGACTGGTTTTTCTGGAATGAATAGAGCAGGACTAGGCATAGTTTGAAGTTGTGTGGCAATGACAGTCTTCATCCCATCATTCAATGATCTGTCAAACAAGAGAAATACCACCAGAGATACCAAAAATGACAGATACCACAAATGGCCTTAGTTTCTTCAGGTACACTTGGTTGCTCCAGCTCCGAATTTAGATCTCCAGCTGTGGGTGAATGTGTGTGACTATGAGATGTGATATAATTCTGAGGCTATTAATTCACAGTTTGAAATTTATCTTTTGCATATCCATTTTAACATTAGATATAAATGTTTCTCCCAATTTCTCTTACACCACATTATGTCATACATTTTAGGCAGTTGATGCATCATCCATAGCTGCCGTGGTCAAGAACTCTATGCTAAGTCATTTGTGGTATCTGACTGAGTAGTATTTGTCTTGTTTGACAGATCATTGAATGATGGGATGAAGACTGCAATTATCACACAACTTCTAGCTATGCCTAGCCCTCTCTATTCATTCTAGAAAACCATTCTTCCCAAAGAAACATGCTTTAACAGGGAAATGTCTCACTACTCCCAGATTGGGTCACAGTCATTGCTCCTCTTTGAACTCCTAGGAATGGATGGAAGATGGCTCCATTTACCAACAGAGCACTGGCAAGATGATGAGGAATACAGACAAATGGCAGCTATTGTTAAAGTAGTGGCATTTGTCAAAGATGTAGCAGAAATGGGAGTGAAGGACAAATTTTAAACATATATTACTGGTAGTTTTGGAGAAGAAAACTTTCAAAGAAATTTTGACAGACGGACGGACAGACAGACATTTTCCCCACTCCTAAAGCTCTGTGTTTCAGCAGAGCTAAAAATGAAATGGAGACAAATATGTGAACTTTCATACTATAATATAATTCTCAATTTGAAGTTAATGTTGAAATAATGTGAAAAATTTATCCGATATGAGTGTGAAATTAATTTGAAAATGTATATTTTTCAGAATTAATGTCTTGAATTTGAATGATTTTGACCCAAATTAAATGGGAATGATCTGGAAATATTAAGTAACCTTTAAAACTACATTTGTGTGACACAGACACTACCTGAGTTGAATAAAATGAAATTATGAGGCAATGAGACTTGAATTTTAACCAGAAAATGGCCACCGAGCACTGATTTCCGAGGTCAAACATACAAGGTGGTAGGGGGGGGGTCTAAAAGTTGATCGATTGGTCTTAAATTTTTTCTGTGGGTTTACTACATATCAGAGATCATTTCTTTTAATGAGCAGCTTGATCGGAAAAAAAGTCCGAAAAATGAAACACCCTAAAATCTAATGTGTTTAATTCAAACAGCTATTCCTTGATCCTACAAGACACCATTTCAGAAGCTTTTCTTAATGAACACATAATCATTAAGCAGTTTCAAAATAACGACAATCAAAAATAATGACGATCCCATTAATCTCTAACATACACATATATACAAGTTTGTGCCACTCACAAACTATCAAGTTCATTTAAATTGTGCTCATGATTATTATAATAGGTAAGAATACATATGATGACAGAATTCTTGGGAGATTTCTTTTTAGAATTCTTTAAAAAATATGGAGAAATAAAAATGTTCAGTATATTCCAATTGACTGTTACCTGAATGCTCATTGAAACATTTTTGTTTCCTTGGTAGAAAGAGATATTGAAGTTCATTGTTGGACAGAAAGACCAACTGGTGGCAAAGGCTGAGATTCCACTGTCATCCTCAGAAGGCTCATGTGATAGTTGTGAGCTGAAGGTGGAGTATGAGTCCTGGCAAGAAACTACCTCCCTCAATGACAGTTTTGTTGCTGTACACACACCATCCACAAAGAGACCCTCAGTCACTGAGGTATGCTTTTATTTGGGTCACCCTAAATTAATTTAGATTGAATAAATTATACTTAAAATACTTTAATTATGGTTCATAAATTGTAAAATGTTCTTGTTCATTACAGGCATATGTAGAAAATGTCATACTGAGTTATTTGGAACTACTGATCAACTCCAGGAATGAGATAGCTCTGTCCCGAGTGCTCAATGTCCCAGACAGGGGCTTGGACCATGCAGCATTCACAGAACTAAAGCGGTCATCCAAACAAAGAAAAATGTCCATGTATCAGGTACAAAGAATAACCTCAACTTCACCTTTAAAATGGTTTTGCCAAGAAAATTAACAAATGATGTCATTTACCATTTTAACCAAAAATTATGTGAAATGAGAATTGATGCTATCAGTCATGATATCATATGTGAAGTATTTAGAATATGCTATTTGTGTTTTGAGAGACTATTTTCTGAGTAAGATTACAAGTAGTCTCATAATTTCTTAAAACCATATCTAAAGGGGAAAACAAATTTGAGGGAAAGATGGGTCCAGACCCCTGGGTCCAGACTGTACTTGTGCATTTCTCACCACAACATTATATACCTATTTGAGATTTCAAATGGACCACCCAAAAGGGAGTGTAGCTGTTGACTTAGTTTGGTTTTTTTATTGCAGACTGCAGCATCTCAGGTGATGCGTATCAGACTGGGAGGTAAGAGTTATGCTCCGGACCAAAACTGCCCTCTCAACAAACACATCAAAGGGCTGGCAGAGTTTGTAGATGTCATGCAAAAAATGCAAACTATTGTGGAGGAAGATCAAAATACTGGGTAAATATTGTTATAGAATTTTAAGATGGTTCCAATTACTTTAAATATCGATTTGATTATTGTGGTGTTGAATAGCTAATTATTTACTTTTCTTTACCTTGTATGATTCTTATTTGAAACTGAAATAGTTTCTTCTTATTTTCAGTAATGCCATACGTCGTGTATTAAACGTTATTAGGAATCTTATTGGGAAGCACAAGGATAATGTTTTAAGAACTCAAAGTCTAGTGTCAGTGGTAGAGAAAATGCAAGCACAAGCCAGTATACTTGTGGAATATGTGGCAAAGAAAGTAGAAGAGAGCCCCAAAAGGGTAAGACTAACCGGTAACATTATTCTGAGATTCACAATTTAAATTTTCATTATTTTTGTCAAAGAACTACATGATATTTGATCTATATGTTCTTGTGATTTACTTTATGGTTATCAGAGTGTTGGTGCTGGAGGCTCAATGTGGGGTCGTAAAACTGTTAAAGTGATCCGCCAAATGTTGGATTCAGCAGCAGGTCTACCATCCAACTCCAGTCATGTGGACATTCTTGATGATATCGTCTCCAGCCAGAAAACTCCACTCAGGTTCCCTTCTCTCTTGTCAAAGTTTAGGTGAGAATCACTGCATCCACATCCTCTCTCATCTCACAGAATTAGTTTTCTAATAGCTAAGATATATTACAAAAATCTATATTTTAAAAAATCTGAAATAAATTTAAGCAAATAGGCAAATAGATATGTTTCGAAAAATTTATGTTCATGATTTTATTTAAGATCTCCAGTTGAGGCTAGTCCAGAAGACAAAATTCAGCAATCCTTGGCAGAAAGAATGATTGAGAAATTCCCACTAAGAGCGAAGGTGATTATGTGTATTTAGTAGCAGTATTATAGACATATATATTTGAGATAACTTTTCTTTAAGAAGCTTTCTGACACCTAAATCCATCACAAAATAAACCATAAGAATGTCTTTACAAAATCTATGGAAACAGTTCTTGCAATTTGTGCTCATGTATTGAGAAAAAACATATATTTATGACATAAGTGGTTTCACCATCAATTGAGAATTTTATCAAGACATTGTCATTCTGACAAGAAATACATGACTAATCAACCTTTCCAACTTCCCTTGATAACATTCTCATTGTAAACTTTTAAAGGAGATCAAAAATTTTGAACAGAAAATGGAATTCTCAATTTTTGACCTAATTTTTTGCCCATGTTTTTTCACCCAATAAATCCTGGTCTCTCCCAAGCTTTTTTCAGATCCCATTCCTAGTTTTAGATATTTTTTCTTCACCCATAATGATTCTGTTCTGTATTTGCTAGCCTCAGCGCATTCCCCGGTATCAGTCGTCTATGGACTGGGCCATCCCGGCTCATCATATCGGATTCCAGAATCAACAACCAATAATAATGGATTGTGCACCAAGGTAAATAATATGTTTATAACCATTTAAATGAATCCTGGCTTGTAGTTGGAGTAGGTTTGATAAAAAAAATATATAACAAGTATGTAACTAGCTTGCAAACAGCCTTTTAATATTATCAATGATGATTGCATGCATTTAATATATTGGGTATACTTCCAGCAAAACAATCGTGCAACCAGCCGAAGGAAAAAAAGTATTGAAAAGGGTCACAGAATCCTTATTTGATCAAGAAAATAAGGAAGCTCTTGGAGTTGTGAGTTCTCAAGAATCAGCTCAAATTGCTCGCAAGGCAAACAAAGGAGATGAAGAGAAAAACACAAGGGAAAGGACAGATTCAGTGTCACAGAAGAGGACCCTTTCCCAAGCCTTTTCTCAACAGCCTGCTAAAAAAGCGAGAAAGTCTCAGCCGAAGGTTAGCAAGAAAAAGATCACAACTCTAGCAAAGGGCCAAAAACAGCTCACCTCGTTTTTCAGAATGTAGAATGTTAAACATTCTTTATTTCAAGGATTTTAAACATGTTTAATTTATTTTATATGATTTTATGTCTTTGAAAAATTTTAATTGTCAAAAAGTGTATTGTCATTTATTGTAGTTAAATAATGGTATCTTATTCAGTAATGAATTTATTGAATTTGACTTTAAACAATAGTGAAAAAAAATTACAATATATTAAAATCATTTTACATCATCATGCTTTTGATTTTTCATCATCAAATTTATCTAGTCACTAATTTATTGTAGTGCAAAGATATAGAGGATTCAGTGCAATGTCCATATATATTTGAATTTTACATGACAAATCAAAGATAGGTTGTAAATTGTATATATGAATTATTTATTTAAGCGAGAAGCGTGGTATGGAATGAAAAATGTTTGATGAATGTTGTAAAGTGTGAAAATGTGTGACTCCATAAAAATGTCTTTTAGGTAATTTCCTGTGAACGTTTTGTTATTTTTTATATAATCATTAGGTATCACAGCACTGACATAAAAAGTGTAAAATACAGATATATATGCCCATCTCTCTCCCTGCCTATTTGGATCCTCCCCCCGCCTTGCCTTGCAAGCTAAAAAAAAATATTAGGAAATGGTTTAGCTAATATTCAGATACCTGTGAGTTAAGTTTATTATCCTTGATTTCTTAAAGGGGAAGGAAACCTTCACAAATTGTGGATTGGCAATTAAAATTTGATCAATATGAACACATATAGCACAAAAAGAAGATTTTGAGATATCATTTTAGTACTTTTACTCTAATCAAACTTTCTGAATGTATCATATTTTGCTGGTGGCAGCCATCTTGTCCTTGGGATTATAGTAGTACCAGCCAATCAGAAACAATTTATAAATTAATTACAAATTACAATAAAAATGTGGTTAAATAAATCCAAAAATCAGTATGACTATAATTGTTTACTACAAACACAGTACGCATTTTTATATACCGGTAGTTCATCTTGCCATTTTAAACGGTGGTTAAAAAAGGTGTGCCTTCACCTCTGACAAAAGCCAGCCATTTTAACAGAAAATTCATCACGTTTGGCCTTTTATATAAGTCAAAAGCTTTTGATAATTACAAATAATTATTCAAACGTGCTTTTATGGCAGCCATGACACCTTCATCCCTTATGCTGATCACAGAAAGTCATCAGAAAAGTTCATACTGTATTATCCCTAACAGCCACCCTCTACCTAATTACCACCCCCTCCTGTATGATGCCCATCTGCAGACCAGGCCTTGGTGACTGAGGTAGTGGAGCTGCAGAATTACAACCCACAGCTTTTTACTATCTCAGTAATTTATATGTAAACAGTACTCACAACTTAACTTTAAATTCTCATACAAACATATCAAAGAAAACACACCCCTTGTAATGCTGTACAATTGTTCTTGCTGTCAAACTATTCATTAAGTGCAACAAGATGTGGCCATTTAGTTACTAAACATCTATTGTGAATCTGGAAAACAGTCAATTTTGAACCCTGGTCTTGGCATGTCAGCCAGTCACATAGTGGCCCCCTGAGAGGCAATGTCTCCACACCAGGGCGGTAATTAGGGTAATACGGTATTTTTCTCTCTTCAAAGTGCAGACCATGCTTCAATTGCAGTCATTTTGAAGCTTGTTTCAACTATGATGTAATAATTTGCTATGAAAATTTAGAAGGCCGGGTTCTGAAATGTAGACTGGCCATGTGAGCAGTAACAGGGAAATGTAATATTTTTGGAGTAAAACACTCTAACATACAAGGGGGTCTTATGTTAACAACTGGATGGGTTGAAAAGGGCTAGTAACAAGGATTAAATGAAATGGGGGTTGTGTTAATCTTTAAATAATAATAAGTTCTATCACATACATGGATCCTGCAGGACCCTTTGGGAGAATTATCTTTGTCATCTCCAGTTTTAGCCATGACCATGTCAGTAAAGCTTCTACAGTGGGGGTAATTTTCTGTCCTTTCTCTCCACTAATCAGCTGACTAATGTAGTTCATCTCTGCTGTCTGTTCTAGCACCTTAGCGGTTGAATGTTAAACTGTTCTGTTCAGCAGTTATATTGCTGTATTGTGTGGTATTGTGATTTTCCTCTTATTTTGTTTCTATTTAGACAGAAAGTTGCTCTATTCTTAATCGGACTTTCTCAACACAAAGAATATTTGTTGATACAATTGTATCTCTCATGATGTTCTCGGGATGTTGCTGTTTTGGTTTAGTTATGTTATTTGGCTCAGTGGGTTATTTATGTCATTGTGAACAGCTTCGTCCTAGCTGAGATGTCATGAAGCTGGTAAGATAATATCAATCTTACTATTTTGCACAGAACTTAAAAGATTGTTCTCCAAATTAACTGAAAACTAACCACTGATTTTTTGTGAAAAATAGCTGCATGTGTGAGAAATAGCTGCATATGTGAAAAATAGCTGCATATGTGAGAGAGAGCTGCACAAGTGAAAGATTGCAACCCCTCCCAGCCGAAGCCACTTGTTAATAACTAAATATCAGATACCAACTTCATCATATCACCATATTCAGGTCTTAATATAGAGGAATATTTGTATGCATTTAAATCAGTGATGAAAGTCTTCAGAAAATAACCTGAATTCAGGTTTTTTTTCTTCAAATGTGAAATTCAAAATGGTCTGAACTCGGTCTAAAACTTCCAAAAATGACATTTCTGGAAGGGGGTAGGGGTATCTTCAGGTTAATTTTTACAGGTTTCAGTTTTTTTCTTGAATGCTGACTTTCATCACTGTTAAATTTACCACTGTTGTTGTAATATAATATTGTGAAATGAATATTGGTTGTTATTAAGTGATGTATTGTAAAAAGTGTTGTAGCCAAGTTCCAGTTGAATAATAACAGAATCCAGATTTGTACCTTACGAATACTGTATGAACAAAATAGAATCCATCATTTCTAATGAACCCTGCGATGTAACAGGGCGAATAGAGCAGACCTGTGACAAGACAGGACGCTAATTCCAGGTGTTAATAATAACTTGATTCACGGTATAGGTATATTTCTACATACATGCACACTTTCTTGATGATTGATTCAGCATTTACTTTAAAACAGTTAAAACCAATAAATAAAGTGGAATCACTCGCCTACCCATCTACCCACTAATTCCATTATCGATATACATGACCCGGTACTTAATGTAGGGAATTATATAATTTTTAAACCACAATACATCAGAATATTTTGCATGATAAAACGTAATTATTTTTGTCATAATTAAATGTCTCTGTCCAAATCCTTTTCTTCCCAATCACATGAATGAACCTTTGCGATAATCAATGATAATGCACTGCACACACAGAATTACCAGTGTAATCTGTGTCACTGTGGAACACAACATTACATCAGATGTATCTATTTAAGGCCAGGAAGGAATGACTTGTGGATCTTGGGGGTGCATGAAATAAAAACAACAACAACAACAACAAACGATTTGCTGAAAATTCAAGACGGGAATTTTTCCAAAAATATTTCCAATTTCATCTTATTTGCTTGATATGCATTTCTTTAATTTTGAATTGTAGAAGACCTTTCAAAATAACATTTCACTGTTCCTGTAGACTTTCGAGTTCACAATTACTTATACCGGTTACTGATGAAAACCGAGAAATATACATGTAGGTGGGGTTATCTTTACAGATAAATTATAATTTCTACAAATATCACTGATGACAATTTTTACCCCGAGACATGCATGAGTATGTATAACAAAAGGAATTAACAGAGGCTTAAATTAAAAAGACTGGCTTGATGAATGATGAAAACAATAAAAGTGTGATGTCTTTTATACAATAACTGATAATTTGCAAAATATAAATCTGCTATGATGCCTTGTGTCATTTAAACATTGAATTTGCTCTTTTCATTGTATTTTGACATTTAACTCAAAGATGGAATCATTGATGACAACTACGAGCGTGAAGTTTATTGGATATTGGATATTTGAGGGTTTTTTTTCAAAATATACCAAAATTTATATTACTATGTAAACATCTAGGTCCAGGATAAATAATACAAAATAAAGATATATACCCTGTTTAAAAAGGATATATCCCTTTTACCATGACAAACTGAATGATATAAAATATATGTGGGTTTCAAAGCGTTTTGTCACTATCTTAACAAATTTGGAGGGTCTAATGGGGGGTTCGACATGCTTGCTAGACATGTCTAGAACAGCTCCTGAGGCATCAATATGTGGGGCAAAATCTGTGGGTGGGAGATATGGCCCTTCTCCTCTGATAAAATCGGATATATTCCCCAAAAACTGGGTTTATCATTTTCTAGGAGTTGTGGCACTGTTTTAACACATTTTGTGAGACTAATGGGGGTTAAATGACTGTGCCAGAACGCTTTGAAACCCAGTTTGTCAGGGCAAAAGGTTACATCCTTTTTAAACAGGGTATATATCCTTATTTTTGCCGTATTTACCTTGATCCTAGATGTTTACGTTGTATTATATATTTTAGTACATTTTGATAGTAACGTCAAATAACCAATATCCAATATATAATTAACTTCACGCTCGTGTCATAACTACTATATAGTATAGGGCCATCGTTGTTTTTTTTTTGTTTTTTTTTTTTTGCACCGCGATATGTCCATATATAGTGGAATCCGCAGGGAATAGTACATAATTTACTCATTACCCATTCATGTCATTGTCAAACATGATAAATAAAAACCCTGTTTGTACTTCTCCCACCCGGGATATATTGGGCTCGTCCGTCATATATCTAATCGTCATGAACCCTTTATCCCATTTCCGGGTTCACAACATCCAGCTTAATGATATATTCTACTATAAATAGAATAATACATGATATATTCGCTCCACTGACTTAACCTACTCAGGTGTATGAAAGGCCATCCCTGTCATTGAACAACCAATAAGAACACTGGGATTTTTGCTAACGCGCTCCCAAATCTTACTTACGCGCTACCAAATCTTACTTACGCGCTACTTCTCAGCCAATCAGATTGCAGTATTAATTTCGAGCGCGCTCGAAAAAATTTCGGTCGCGCTGGGCAGAGCCAATCAGATTGTATTTTACAGACCTGAGTAATGACATCAGCATTGTAAATAAACATCAACACGTGTCATTCATTCCATAAATGCGGTATATACACAAGGTAAGTTATCAAATTATCGGCCAAACTATACCAGCCTGATAACTCAAAACACCACAAACTTTGTCAATTGACACTCAATATTTGTACCTTTCTGACAACATCGAAGATACAGGTTTCACATTGTTTCAATATTCGATACATTACCGACCAAGCAAGCTGGAGACCCCGGGCTGGAGACCTTCAATGTAGATAAAAAAAACAATATGTTTATTTGGTTAATTACGTAGTCAGGGTTGTAGACCCATGACATTATGTGAACATTTGAGAAGGAAATATAATGAATTACAAAAGTTATCAGCTGTTGAAGTTGCGTTGTCAATTGTCAAAATGTGTAGGTCTATCTTCTTCACATCATTATAAAAAAATATAATTCATGTATTTTCTGTGTGAATAATTCACGTCTTTTTCTCGTCTTTTTAATGTTATTTTGCTTATAACCAGTTAACCACACCAAACCCACGCTGTACTATCAACCAGTGTTGCCTGCTGGGATACTGATATCACAGTAAGACTGGTAGATCATGTGTAATGAGTTTGGTGTTCGATGTGAGACTGGTTATTTCTTTTTCCAATTTCAAGAATTTACAGTTTACTATTATTGGGATAGGTCAGGAGGTTTTTTTAAAGCACAAACTAGCTGATAAGATTTTTACTATTTTAAATTGTGAGCTTATTGATAATTATGATTTAATAATTAGCTTTACATTGTTGTAGACTGGGATGTGTAATGTGATAGACTGGGATGTGAATAGTTTGAAACCATAATCAGTATTGGGGTAGACTCAAATGAATATTGGGTTAGGCAGGGATATGTAATTAGGTAGGGTGGTGTGTATTAGGGTATACTGGGATGTGTGATTGTATTGAATTATTTTGTTTATTTTTCAGATCAATATTTTGACAATGGAGACCTAACCAAGAGTCCATCAAGCTCAATAGCTGAGATCATCAAGGCTGAAAGGTAGGTCATTATACATGACCTACCTGTCTCACGTCAAGCCCCACTTTCATTATACATGACCTATCAGTCTCATGTCAAACCCCACACTCATTATACATGACCTACCATTCTCATGTCACAGTTCACAGATATATATCCTAATAAATTAATAACTCAATAAACTTTGATAACACAAAATATTTTATAATTTTCAAAAAAGCAGACTGGTAGGTCATGTGTTGAAGCTCTCAACATTGTTTCAATGTTTGATACATTTGCCGACCAATTGTCACAAGTCAGCTGTCAATCATTTTATTGTGGACCAATGAATGTCTGCTCTCTTCAATACGATATTTAAAACAACTATCAACCTTCATTCTGGAATACAAATATTCTCTATTTTGCATATATTCCGGTTAGTGTCAATTTGAAACCATTTCAACATTTTGACAGCATGGAAGGATGAATACTATACAGTTGTAAACACTACTAGACACCAAACAAGTGCATGATTCAGTAAAAAAGGCTTTAAATGATGGTTCAAGCATGACAACAGAGACCATCAATCCTGACAGCTGAGACCATGAAGCCTGACAGCTGAGACCATCAAGCCTGACAACAGAGACTATCAATCCTGACAACAGAGACTATCAATCCTGACAGCTGAGACCATCAAGCTGACAGAAGACCATCAAGCATGACAGCTGGGACCATCAAGCTGACAGAAGACCATCAAGCTGACAGCTGAGACCATCAAGCATGACAGCTGGGACCATCAAGCATGACAGCTGGGACCATCAAGCTGACAGAAGACCATCAAGCTGACAGCTGAGACCATCAAGCTGACAGTACTATTTAGCAAATGTGTAAATTATAAATTATTAAATGTTTCTTGTAAATTCACCCAAAAGAGTTAAAATCTATCTCCCATGTGTATTATTGTAGACTGGGTTTTGTATTGGGGGTAAATTCAAATGTGCATTGAGATACCGGTATGTTAGTGTGTATTAGGATAGACTGGGATGTGTGATTGTATTAATTGATTTTGTTTACTTTTCAGGCATGACAACCATGATCATCTGAGATCATCAAGCCTGACAGCCAAGATCAGCTGCGATCATCAAGCCTGACAGACAAGATCAGCCGAGATCATCAAGCCTGACAGACAAGATCATTAAGCCTGACAGTGAGACTGGTAGGTCATGTGAGACTGGTAGGTCATGTGAGACTGGTAGGTCATGTATGACGAGTGTGGGGCTAGCTAGTATGGACTGGTGGACACCAAGCATCACTCACCGTAACCAGCTAGTATGGACAGGTGGACACCAAGCATCGTGACCAGCTAGTATGGACAGGTGGACACCAAGCATCGTGACCAGCTAGTATGGACAGGTGGACACCAAGCATCGTGACCAGGTAGTATGGACAGGTGGACACTGCAGGATGAGTTATCACATGATGTGATGTTGCAATTTTCATTCTAGAAATTGACTCACTGTATTATGGTTATAGGGAAAGAACTGTTCAAAGTAATTTTTAACAAATATTTGTATGGAACAAAAATGTAATGTGTGACTGGTAGGCCATGTATAATATGTGATGTGTGACAGGTAGGCCATGTGTAATGTGTGACGGGTAGGCCATGTGTAATGTCCACAATTATCTCTCAGAAATATACAAAAATATAATTTTAGGAATATAAATAGGAGTATAAATAAAATTCACAAGATTTTCACTCATCATACATGATCTACCAATCTCATGTCAAACCCCACACTCATCATATATATTTTTTACCCTGGGCCATGTCAAATGGCCCAGGGTATTAGTGTTTGGTATTTTTCTCTCTGTTTACTTTTATTTTTTGTGTTTTTTGTGTGTTAAATATGTCATATACCGTATTATCCCTAATAGCCTCCCTTTACCTAATTACTGCCCCCCTCCTGTCTGCACACCAGGCCATGGTCAATTTACAATCAGGGGTTACAGGGGTTTGCTATCTCAGTAATTAATATGTAAACAGTATACACAGCTTCACTTGCAATACTCATGTAAACATATCAAAGAAAACACACCCCTTGTACTGTTTTCCACAAACACCTGTTTAATATTTCTCAATTTCAAGTGATGTTACACTGTAATTAACTCCCCATGTTGCATCAATGTGTAAGATCTGACACCTGAATGCTGAGTGAGGGTCACATATGGGTCACAGTATGGTGCCCAGTAGCACACCCCAGACTTAATTGGTTAATTACCCTTTACACATGTGGTCAAGTCAGGAACTACAGGGTGTGACGTGTGACTGTCATGCCATGTATAATGTGTCTGGGGTTTGACATGTGACTGTCAGGCCATGTAGTGTGTGTCTGGGGTTTGACGTGTGACTGTCATGCAATGTATAGTGTGTCTGGGGTTTGACGTGTGTGACTGTCAGGGCATGTACAATTCCTCTGTGTGAGTATTTAAAGTGAAATGTAAGATTGTGGTTGATCTATTCATATCATTGAGTAAAATTTGATTTCTCTATGATTGCAGAATTGAGCTTACAGCCAATTACGGGCTCCTATTGTGAGATAATCATTAACTTTGTTGTGGTGCAACACCAGCTAGTGTGGACAAGCCAACACCAGGTATAATATAATAAGTTAACCCCCGGCACCAATCAAGTTTATTTCTCATTCATTATTACATATTGTCAATTTTCAATTTTCAACTATTTCATCAATTTTGCAGAATGCTTTGACCAGCAATACTCATGTAATAGTAGGAGTTACCCTGAAATGAGAACTGTAATTCTATTGAATCATTTTGGGATCATGTGACCTTGAATCATTTTGGGATCATGTGACCTTGATTATTGATTTTTGTAAAAAAATCATCTTTTTTCACATTTCATAATTGTGTACTGTTTGAAAAACAAATCTTGCATTTTGGATTTTGCATTTAGGAAAAAAGGAAAAAGACAGAATTTGAATAAAATGTTTTAATGAAAATGAAAAAAACATGTAAAATATTTTAAATATTATGAACAAAACATGTATTTGTATTTATACTTATGCATTTGTTTCTTTCAGCATTTACAACTTGGAATAGGATTTGTCAGGTTGGCACATCTTGGGTATTATGAACTTGAGACCCATCCACCACAATGAGATTCCGCCACGGCACATGTTCAAGCACATTATCATCTCTACACAATTACAGGACATAACATCGTGCCATCATATACAGGGCGTGACATCTTGTCATCATATACAGGACGTGACATCTTGTCATCATATACAGCATGTGACATCTTGTCATCATATACGGGACTGGTAGTTTATGTTATAATGAGTGTGGGGCTTGATGCAAGACTGGTAGGTCATGTTATAATGAGTGTGGGGCTTGATGCAAGACTGGTAATAATAATCACATATATTTACATGACCTATAACCTTAACTCTAAATTTGACCCAAAATAATGAGTTAACACACAATATAAAGATAAAATATTCACATTGGGGTTTACTTGTGAATGTCAGAAATATGATGGTGTGACACAATAACAATAAGTTCATATTCAACATATCTAGGGTTTGACCTCAGACTGGTAGGTCATATTCAACATGTCTGGAGTTTGACATGAGAGTGGTAGGTCATTTATTGATATCAGACTGGTAAAATGTTCAAATTTCTAGAAAATGTTATTATAAAAATTATTCTACATATTTATCTTAATAATAATCCTATGATGCCCACACGCACATCCGGATTAGGGACCAATCACGGCAGTCGAGACAATGGTGGGAGACAATGGCAATCACTTCGACCAATCAGAGAGCAGCTAATAGATGATTACAAGAAGTGTCCATAGTAACAATAGCGAGAAGTGGTGATCACCACGTGTCTACATTTCGACATCGCATAAATGGCTTTCTCAGAATAAATGACAGAGACAAACAATTGAATATCTGAGAAAAAAATGTTAATTGACAACAGAATTGTCTAGTATGAAATAAGTGTCAAAATAACCAACAAAGGTACTTTTCATAACAGGCCAAATCACTTCTGTCACATTAAATTATACACAAAAAGTAGAGTAGAATGGCTAATATTTACTGTCTAATGGTGAAATTGTCACTTTTTCCGCAGACACTGATATTTTCTGTCAGAAGCTCACTTGAAGTCCTTATAAATAGTTACAGGTAAAGTTGTCAATGCTTCATGTATTTACAATATGTCCATTCTCAATCTATTGTGCAATATGTATATTTTCAAACATAATGACAGTTCCCATGTAAAAACAAATTTAAAAAATAAATAAAAAAGGTTTCTTTATAAAAAGAAAAAAAGTTTAAAAAGTTCAAATGTTTTAGTTTTATTTCAACATGCTTCTCTTGATATGCAGATAGATTATATGAAGGTTTAGAAAGTAGAACAAAAAAATATGAATATTCTATGCATACCCCAGTCTATCCCAATATACATCCCAGTCTATCCCAATATACATCCTAGTCTTTCCCAATATACATCCCAGTCTATCCCAATATACATCCCAGTCTATCCCAATATACATCCCAGTCTATCCCAATATACATCCCAGTCTATCCCAATATACATCCCAGTCTATCCTAATATACATCCCAGTCTATCCCAATATCAACTTTCTACATGGGACATGCATGTTACTCTTTACAGGGGCTCTTATGAAACTGAATACGTTTATCATCATAGATGGGAAAATACATTGATCTGCAAGAAGGTTTTCTTTCACACAAACAATTCTAATATCTAAATAAATTATATTTGGATACAAATATTCACATGATATGAAGATCTAATCTTCTCTGTGACCTAGTTCTAAAAATTATGAAGAACTATATTGTTCAAGATAAATATAGTGGAAATAAATGCTATTTGTAGTGTTTTGCAAAATATTACAAATAGCTGATTTAAAAAATGGCTACTGTGACCTTGAAAATAGCCAAAGTTCACACAATATCAAACTTATCCAAGCCCCTCAGATCATACCTACCAAATCATAGCAATTTTGCTGCACTCTTGAAGACAATAGAGCATTCACAATCTAAGTTGTGCTTGTGCTTGTCATGAATAATGAACTGTGAATAGATAATAAGTAACAAACTTCACATGCATTTCTTAAACTTGATAGCAAATGTGCATTTACCCTTTCATTCTGAAAAAGATTGAAATACACATCTCATCTCATCACATCTCATCTCAACCTATCTCAATGCACATCCCAGTCTGAGTACATTATGCTTGGTGCAAAGACATGTTAAACCCTGGATACATCATACATGACCAACCTCTACCTACCAATTTTGAATAAATTTGCTAATTTTGAATAAATTTGCTAATTTTGAATAAATTTGCTAATTTTGAATAAATTTGCTAATTTTGAATAAATTTGCTAATTTTGAATAAATTTGCTAATTTTGAATAAATTTGCTAATTTTGAATTTTGAATAAATTTGCTAATTTTGAATAAATTTGCTAATTTTGAATAAATTTGCTAATTTTGAATAAATTTGGTAATTTTGAAGAAATTTGGTAATTTTGAAGAAATTTGGTAATTTTGAAGAAATTTGGTAATTTTGAAGAAATTTGGTAATTTTGAAGAAATTTGATAATTTTGAAGAAATTTGATAATTTTGAAGAAATTTGATAATTTTGAAGAAATTTGATAATTTTGAAGAAATTTGATAATTTTGAAGAAATTTGATAATTTTGAAGAAATTTGATAATTTTGAAGAAATTTGATAATTTGGGATTTGCAGGTTGTCTACTTTTCTTTTGTAGCAATTTTGATTAAATCATTATTTAGTACTATCTTAAAGGAGACCTGAAGTGTATGTTTCTTGGAGACATGTACATGTAGTTTGTATATTGGAGGCATGTCAAACAACCGATCAGAACATCCTAGATATTAATAACAACTATTTTCATCAGCAGATATAAACTTCAAACACTGAAATTAATATGAAAATAATGAAATGTATAAATATGCATATCAGCAGATATAAACTTCAAACACTGAAATTAATATTAAAATAATGAAATGTATAAATATGCATATCAGCAGATATAAACTTCAAACACTGAAATTAATATTAAAATAATGAAATGTATAAATATGCATATCAGCAGATATAAACTTCAAACACTGAAATTAATATGAAAATAATGAAATGTATAAATATGCATATGAGCAGATATAAACTTTAAACACTGAAATTAATATTAAAATAATGAAATGTATAAATATGCATATCAGGAATGAATTGGTGAAGGTAGGGATGCGTATAGGGTAGCCTGAGATGTATATTGGGGAGGGTGGGATGTGTATAGGGTAGGGTGGGATGTGTATAGGGTAGGGTAGGATGTGTATAGGGGTATAGATGTGTATTGGGGTAGGTTGAGATGTGAATTATTATCTCATACTTTGTGCTTCAATAGTGTCCTACACCCATAAGATATTTTTTGCAGATCACAGATCACCTCTTGCTGAACTACTTTCACAGATTACCCCTCTGCAGGACTCTGCCAGTTTACCACAATACACATCTCAGTGTACTACAATATACATCCCAGTCTACCACAATACACATATCAGTTTTTACAAGTTTGCATTGTTTTGATTCTGGTTGGTCATGTATAATGAGTGTGGAGCTTGAAGTGAGACTACAAACCCCAGACACATCATACATGGCCTGACAGTCACACACGTCAAACCCCAGACACATTATACATGGCATGACAGTCACACACGTCAAACCCCAGACACATTATACATGGCATGACAGTCACACACGTCAAACCCCAGACACATTATACATGGCATGACAGTCACATGTCAAACCCCAGACACATTATACATGGCCTGACAGTCACATGTCATATCCCAGTCACATTGTACATGGCCTGACAGTCACATGTCATACCCCATTCATATTGTACATGGCATGACAGTCACATGTCAAATCCCAGACACATTATACATGACCTGACAGTCACATGTCAAACACCAGACACATTATACATGGCCTGACAGTCACATGTCAAATCCCAGACACATTATACATGGCCTGACAGTCACATGTCAAACTCCAGACACATTATACATGACTTTACACAGATAACAAAGATGAAATCATCAGATTGGGTTTTATTTGATGATACTTATGCTCAAATGAGAACACATAGATTTTAATTATTTTGTTGTTTTTTTTTGCAAACATAGAAAATATAAAACCAAGAACGAAGATAAAATCTTCGTATTTAGTTCGAATTTAGCAATATCCACACGTAGAATTAAATGTAAAATTAAAAAAAGGAAAATAAAATAACAATGGCATATTTTCAATTTCATGTCAGTCACACAGCCTACCAATCAAGTATCAAATGCTCAGGCTTGATGATCTCGGCAAAAAACAATAATACTTTGATCAGGCAATCCAATGATCCGAAACCATGACAAATTGGTCAGGCAACATGAATATTTGCAAAAATTAAATTTTCACATTTCTTAAAAATCGTCACATTTCTTGAAAATCATCACATTTTCTGGACACCATGCCAGTCACATAGCATGGTGTCCACTTGTCCACACAAGCAGATGACATTGAATGATGGCCCTGATCATTACCTACCTCGTAGTGGCCACGTGCTGATGTTTATTTACAATTATTACTCAGTTTTTGTCATGTATACCTGTAAAGAAGACAGTTGCTCTCATAATAATTGATTGACAGCTGACGTCGAATGTAACAAGTTGATCGCCAATGTAGATCGGCAAATGTATCAAAAATTGAAACAATATATTTCATTTGACGCTCTGCTCAGGTAAAGAAGCAGACATCATGACGTGAAGTGTGCATGTAACAAGTTCAAAGGCAAATGTATCAAATATTGTAACAATGTTAAGATTCATTCTTCAATTTTGTTAGCATTTGGAAATCACAATCATTACATATCTCGTAGCAGCCACGTGCTGATGTTTATTTACATTTATTACTTAGTTGTAAACTGTATTCTGATTGGCTCTGCCCAGCGCGACCGAAATTTTTCCCAGCGCGACCGAAATTTTTTCGAGCGCGCTCGAAATTAATACTGCAATCTGATTGGCTGAGAAGTAGCGCGTAAGTAAGATTTGGGAGCGCGTTAGCAGAAATTATGAAAGGCCATCCCTGTCATTGAACAACCAATAAGAACACAGGGATTTTTGCTTACGCGCTCCCAAATCTTACTTACGCGCTACCAAATCCTGCTTACGCGCTACTTCTCTATGAAAGGCCATCCCTGTCATTGAACAACCAATAAGAACACGGGGATTTCTGCTTACGCGCTCCCAAATCTTACTTACGCGCTACCAAATCCTGCTTACGCGCTACTTCTCAGCCAATCAGATTGCAGTATTAATTTCGAGCGCGCTCGAAAAAATTTCGGTCGCGCTGGGCAGAACCAATCAGATTGTGTTTTACAGACCTGAGAAATGACATCAGCAATGTAAATAAACATCAACACGTGTCATCCATTCCATAAATACGGTATAGACAGAAGGTAAGTTATAAAACTATCGACCAAACTATCCTAGTTTGACAATTCAGATGCTAATGTTCAACCACATATCTGTATATGTGGTTGAACATTAGCATCTGAATTGTCAGGAAATCATATTAAAAATGGTAAGTATTGTTGTCATATCATATCCACTGCCAAAATAAAAGTGCTAGACCTACTCATAACAGCATATTTTCCACGCTTGCAAAAAAACAATCTGTAACATTCCGACAAAACCTAACAACACTGAAGCATAGAAGTTTCCCGATACATTACCGATCAACTTGTTACACACCTATAATTTGTATATAGGCCATGTATAATGACTCTGGGGTTTGACGTATGACTGGTAGTGGTATGCCATATATAATGGGTGTGGTGTTTGACTTTTGGCCATGTATAATGGCAAGATGACACATCATCCCATGTGTGATGGCAAGATGTCATGTCCCATATATGATGACAAGATGTCACATCCTGTATATCAAATTTCTTCAAAATTATCAATTTTTTTCAAAATTATCAAATCTTTTCAAAATTATCAAATCTTTTCAAAATTATCAAATCTTTTCAAAATTATCAAATTTCTTCAAAATTATCAAATTTCTTCAAAATTATCAAATTTCTTCAAAATTATCAAATTTCTTCAAAATTATCAAATTTCTTCAAAATTGTTCAATGTTTTGAAAAATCACATTTCTTTAGAAATATCACATTTCTTTAGAAATATCACATTTCTTTAGAAATATCACATTTCTTTAGAAATATCACATTTCTTTAGAAATATCACATTTCTTTAGAAATATCACATTTCTTTAGAAATATCACATTTCTTTAGAAACTCAAATTTCTTCAAAATTGTCAAATTTCTTGAAAAAGAATACTGATCTGAAAATTAAATACAATAAATAAATACAATCACATCCAAGTATTAAGGCAAGAACTGATCCTCCGGACTCTTCAGATCCTTCCACCAGAACCAACTTGAGAGATCTGTCAGCCTGAACACTGTACAAACCTAAGTTCTTGTCTTTATTTCATACTTATCTAGATAAAGGTTTTGGTTTGCTGTACAATCTATATGAGTAAAACAGTGTGACAAACATACCTTACCACAATACACATCCTAACATACCACAAGCTTACCACAGCCTGCCACAATACACATCCCAGCCTACCACAATACACATCCTAGCCTACCACAATATACATCCCAGCCTGCCACAATATGCATCCCACCCTGAACTCCTATGAACTGAAAGTGACATCTTAGCCTTGCATACAGCTGTCACAGGTAAGAAAATAAGGATAAAATAAAATTAATGTCATAATAATGCAGATTATACAAAAATATACTTCAGGATTGATTTCTCTATGATTGCAGAATTGAGCTTACAACCAATTATGGGCTGCTATTGTGAATGCTGAAACCTTGAAGCATAACAGCTAAGACCTTCAAGCAGGACAGCTGAGATCTTCAAGCATGACAGATAGGCAATGGATATAATAGACTGGGGTATGTATTGGGATAGACTGGGGTATGTATTGGGATAGACTTGGAGGTATATTGGGATAGACTGGTGTATGTATTGGGATAGACTGGGATATATATTAGGATAGACTAGGATGTGTATTGGGATCTTAACTCACTTAATTCACTCAGGTTGACATTTACCTTTGATATTGCACACACTAACCACACACACAAATTTATAAACAACACAGCTACAGCTGTCACTCAAACTTTAAAATAACTGTCAAATCTAAATTTTATTTCCAAACTTTGTGGTAGGAATTGTACATTATGCATCTATATTTTTGTACTTTGTCTACAATAAATTCCCAAAGTATTCATGTTTAGTACTGGTAATTATTATATTTCACAATCATATATTAACATTGATAGCAGTAATTATTATTGAAAATTGGGCTCAGCTCAGATCAGATTCAAATACATTCACAAGCTGGCCATCACTCTCACAGGCCTGTTAATATAGTGGCGTTGGGGCTTTAACTTGATTTAATATATTAGTTGTCAATATTAGTTGTCAATATTTCATCCAGCCTTACAGCTGATACCATCAAGCCAGACAGCCGGGACCATCAAACCTGACAGCTGGGACCATCAAGCCAGATAGCTGGGACCATCAAGCCTGACAGCTGGGACCATCAAGCCTGACAGCTGGGATCATCAAGCCTAACAGCTGGGACCAACAAGCGAGATAGCTGGGATCATCAAGCCTGACAGCTCGGATCATCAAGCATGGCAGGTAGGCCATGTATAAAATGTCTGGTGTTTGATGTATGACTAGTAGGTCATGTATAATGAGTCTGAGATTTGATTTGATTTATTGGCCAAATGATCCTACTTGGATTACAAAACATTAAAACAATTCAATTCTATATGTCAGCATAATTTCCATGTTTGCAAAAACACAATTCATTTCTCTGTGTTCTGAAGTGCATATTGCTCAAAATAGAGCCCCAGTATGAAGAGGGTGGGATGTGTATTGCGGTAGGATGGGTTGTGTATTTTGGTAAGCTGGGATGTGTATTGTGGTAAGCTGTGAGTTGTTTTGTGGTAGGATGGGATATGTATTATGGTATTTGAATATGACATCATGAAAGAATTTACTCAAGTAAACAATGGAAATATGAAGTCATATGATATAGTAATGATGCCATATAACTTAATTTGATGACTTTCTGTGTAGAAAGAAAGGTCTTGTTAAGTGTGCATTTCTAAATGAGAGATATGATACATATACCACATAATATTGTAGTATACATGTAATTCCAAATTTGTAAATTATAAAATAACTTATTGGATTTTTCAAACTCTTTAACTATTTATTTGCTGAGTGTGAAAAACAATCTGAATTATATCAGGAGTTCAGGATATCTTTCATTTATTTGTACATGTATTATCTTAATGATTATGATATTATTATATGCACCACATTAATAAAAATAATAATAATAATATATTAAGTCATATTGCAATATTGCCATTTTAGTAGATCGTTAACTTTATATGTGTGTAGAGTAAAATTGATACATGTTCAACATATACAGAATTATCGGGAAATTCACGCATTCAGCAAACCTGCAGTTTGTCCGAGTTCTATATTGAGTCATACGATGATGTCGGTCATGTCATCACGTAGGCTTGAATGTGTATTAAGGTAGGGTCCTGTGTATTAGGGTATACTTGGATGTGATTTATTTATTTATTGTATTTAATTTCCAGATCAGTATTCTGACAGCTGAGACCATCAAGCATGACAGGTAGGTCATTTATAATGAGTCTGAAGTTTGATGTGAGACATTTTGTAAGATTTCCGTAAAATTTCTTCAAAATTATCAAATTTCTTCAAAATTTTTATAAATTTTCATCAAAATTGTCAAATGTTTTGAAAAAAAAATCACATTTCTTTAGAAATGTCAAATATTTTGATAAATATCAAATATTCTTTTTAAATATCAAATATTTTGAAAAATATCAAATATTCTTTTTAAATTATCAAATATTTTGAAAAAAATCAAATATTTTGAAAATTATCAAATATTTTGAAAAATATCAAATATTTTGAAAAATATCAAATATTTTGAAAAATATCAAATATTTTCAAAATAACAAATTTTCTTAAAATTTTCAATTATCATTAAAATCATCAAAAAATCATTCAAATTTGTTAAATTTCTTCAAATTTGTTAAATTTCTTCAAATTTGTTAAATTTCTTCAATTTCAGCTAGTATGGACTGGTGGACTGGTGGACACCAAGCATCACTCATCGTGACCAGCTTGTATGGACTGGTGGACACCAAGCATCACTCATCGTAACCAGCTAGTATGGACTGGTGGACACCAAGCATCACTCATCGTAACCAGCTTTATAAAAGTTGTCAATTTATCATCAAGCCTGACACTGAGGTGATACCATCAAGCCTGACAGCAGAGACCATCAAGCCTGACAGCAGAGACCATCAAGCCTGACAGCAGAGACCATCAAGTCTGACAGCAGAGATCATCAAGCCTGACAGCTGAGACCACCAAGCCTGACAGCTGAGACCACCAAGCCTGACAGCTGATACCACCAAGCCTGACAGCAGAGACCATCAAGCCTGACAGCAGAGACCATCAAGCCTGACACTGAGGTGATACCATCAAGCCTGGCAGCAGAGACCATCAAGCCTGACAGCAGAGATCATCAAGTCTGACAGCAGAGACCATCAAGCCTGACAGTAGAGACCATCAAGCCTGACAGCAGAGACCATCAAGCCTGACAGTAGAGACCATCAAGCCTGACAGCAGAGACCATCAAGCCTGACAGCAGAGACCATCAAGCCTGACAGCTGAGACCACCAAGCCTGACAGCAGAGACCATCAAGTCTGACAGCAGAGACCATCAAGTTAGATTTGAAGGAAATAAGTGAAAATAAACAATGCAATATTTCTATCTGCTGAGTGTGAAAAACAGTGTGAATTATATCAGGAGTTCAGGATATCTTTCATTTATTGACTCAAGACTCAAGACTCAACAATATTTATTCAACCCATAAACATATATACATAAACAATTTATGTTTGTTTGTTGTTTTTTTTAAACATGGGTCCAGGAGACCAAACATTAAGACCATAAAGTGGTCGATTTATATGCCGGCCACCTGAGAGTTGCTATGTATTATATTCATATACGAGTATGATGATTTCACATAATAAGCAAATAGAAGAATGAGATCAGATCATTGACAAGAAACAATTCTTGTGGAAAACAGATACTATAATATGTACATAATATGGTAGAGCTTCAGTCTATGGTGGTTTCAAGTATACGTTTGATTGAAGTACATTGGTGAATAGTTTCACTTAAAAAAAAAAAACTATCCATTTCTCTTAATATATACCAATCTATTACTGAGCAAGATTCTATATATCTATTTATGAACATTTTTTTAACATAAGTGGAGAAACCTGGTAAACTATGTGTATACACCTTGTCTATAATTACACTTTCAGTATCATTTACAATTAAAGGTACACTGCTTTGAATGCATTTTTTGGCAAACTCATGATTGACTCTATTTATATGTAGGTTGTTCTGCCGTCTAGTATTATGATCATATAATGTTTGATTTGGATTAATTTGAAGAGATGAAAAATAAGTGGGTAATCTGTTATTTACAAGTTCATGATAAAATTTAAGTCAAGATGTCACGTCCAGTATAAGTTCACATCCTGTGACATTCTTGTGGTGGAAGTTCATAAGTCCCAAGATGTGTCAACCTGAAAAATCTTATCCCAAATTACCCCAAGTTGTATAAATAAATGTTTTGTTTATGAATCTATAAATATTTTCTTAAAACATGTGATTTTACTCAAATTCATTTTTTTCCAAAATGATAGGTTAGTTATTAAGTGGTGAATGAAACAAATGCCTAAATATAAATAATAATACATGTTCAAGTTATGTTTTTTTATCTTTCATAAAGCAAGATTTGTTGATAATTTCTTCAAACATTGCACCATTAAAACATACATATATAAAAAAAGCGTGAATGATGAGTCTGGTGTTTGACGTGAGACTGGTAGGCCATGTATAATGAATCTGGTGTTTGACGTATGACTGGGAGGTCATCTGTAATGAGTCTGGGGTTTGACATGAGAATGGTACGCCATGTATAATGAGTCTGGTGTTTGATATTTCTTGAATTTCTATTTCATACTGGTTCACTTGTGAGTTTACAATTTCTTAAAAATTGGCAATTTCTTTAAAATTAGCAATTTCTTTAAAATTGGCACATTTCTCAGTTATAAGGTACCGGTAATTCAAAGTTAGTGAATTTAATGGACTACACCACTCAGGCAGCAGGAGTTTAAAAAGGCCAGTGGAAATGAAGGATTTTTGTTTCTTACAATTTTTTAATTCAAATTCTTAAACATTTATAACATTTGAAATCTGGTGGATTAGACTTAAAAAAAAAGAAACTGAACTTGTGATCTAAAATATGTCTTTTGTATGTCTTTTGATAAATAGTTATCAATATCAAATATGAAACTAGAAATCAAGAAATTTATTCCAAACATATTAATTTATGAGATTTAACAAGTCAAAATGTATTTATTGGAGTGCATGCTAGATTTCAGTGCAGTGTCAATCAAGGACATTAAGCAGGTTAAGCATGTTCAGGGTAGAGATCTTATTAGTACTGTATTTACTCGAATATAAGATGATTTGAGAATATAAAAGCTATTAATTAATATCCAATTTATATGTTTAAGGGCATATATCCCTGGTTATCAAGTTATCACAAGGTTAAATGTCAGTACATACCATTCATTGTAATTTTTATATAAAATTTTTTAAATAAAAAATCAGTTGTAAGCAAAACCTATAAAATTGTCTCCGTTATCTAATGCAAATAAATGATAAGCCACATATATTATGTCCTTTATCTTTTCTCAAATAAATGTTTAAACAGTTTGAAAAATCCAATAATTTATTTTATAATTCAAAAATTAGGAATTACATGTATACTACAATATTGTATGATATATGTATCGTATCTGTCATTTATAAACACCCACTTCACAGGAATTTTTTTTCTTGAGTTTACAGACCCTGTTGAAAAGAAAATTATCAAATCAAGTTATATGACATCATATTTCCATTGCTTACTTGAGTAAATACTTTCTTGATGTCATATTCAAATTAGTAAATACAGAGGCCCAAAATAGGGGATAACAGGTTCACTGTGGGGGATCACTTTGTGTTATATAACCTATCCAGTGTGATTGAGAATGTTTTTTTCCTATTCGCTCAAACCTTATTCAGCCCTTAAATGTCACAGAAATTGTTTTAATATTTTGTAAAAAATCTGACTTTGGAGCATTGTCTTCAGCTCAAAGTCAGCCTCTGAGCTGTCTCAGAATCTGAGCTTGACAAGAGACTAAACACATTGGAAAAATCCAAAAATCTTGGATGGATCTGAGTAAATATTCAGAATGAGAGCAGATTGATATAAATCTTTAATTTGATACATTTATAAAAGTGAAATTAACATAATGCATTTGTAAAAAATTAACAAATTTCAATCTTGACAACACACACAATTCTAGATGGCCAGCAATTCCAATTAAAACAGTCAAGTTTCAATTATCTTGGCCAATCATTTGAAATGAGGTGCATGATTTTTTTGGCCACATTTAAAGTGGCTACCAATATTCAAATGTTCCAAGTTAAACACAGAATGTTCAAATTTCATTTCCCCTGTCCAATCATATGTGTTTAACTTGGGAACAAGAACAAAATAACCAGGTTGGTAAATTCTAGTCAAATCATAATATACAAGACAAACAATAATTACGTTATTAATTTAAGGTCAATTAAAGGCTAAGGTCATGTTAACCAAAAATTCGAAATTTGTTTGTACCCAACTTGTCATGATTAATCTTTCCATTTTTAGGTTTGTTCATTATGTAAAAATCAGCTTTTATCATTTGCCTAATTCTAAACTTGTAAATTCAGTTAATTTGGCACAAATGTGTAAATCTTGTCATGTCCTGTATATGATGGCAAGATGTCACATCCTGTATATAATGGCAAGATGTCACGTCCTGTATATGATGGCAAGATGTCACGTCCTGTACATTGTATATGATGGCAAGATGTCATGTCCTGTATATGATGGCAAGATGTCACGTCCTGTATATGATGGCAAGATGTCACGTCCTGTATATGATGGCAAGATGTCACGTCCTGTATATGATGGCAAGATGTCACGTCCTGTATATGATGGCAAGATGTCACGTCCTGTATATGATAGCAAGATGTCACGTCCTGTATATGATGGCAAGATTGTATGTCCTGTATATGATGGCAAGATGTCATGTCCTGTATATGATGGCAAGATGTCACGTCCCGTATATGATGGCAAGATGTCATGTCTTGTTGTGTAGAGATAATAATATATTCTTGTGGTGGATTGTTCTTAAGTTCATTATACCCAAGATGTGCCAACCTAACTTATCCCAAGTTGTTAATAGCAGCTCCATGAGAAAATCAAAATTTTTCAATAGGAGGGTGGACATGGTCAAAAATAGATTTCCTTTAAATTTGGTACATGGCTAGATAACCTTTAGAAATGGTCAAATCCAAAGTATTTCAGCTGGCAGATGTTCGTAACCATGGTAACCATCAATTCCTTAGTAACAGGCTCTGGAGCTCAAAATGACACTTTTCTAACCTTATTTTTGGCCATATTTGACCTAATCTTACAGATAAAGTACTCCCTATAGAGGTATTGTGATAATTTCACTCTGTAAATGGTTCCTAGGTCACTTCATTAAGATTTGAAAATTATAACAATTCTAAATACTCTCCCTGTAACAAGCTATTACTGTTGCCATGACAACAGTAAGTGTGTCCCAAGTCATTTTGTGGCCAGTTTACAGGCATAATTAACACCCCAAAATCAAATTGATTTTTAAAATATTTCAATCAGCTTTAAAATAGGCCAAAATGAATAAATAAAAGCAAAAAGAAAAATGCTAGATCCTAAACAAGGTCATGTCAAGGTCATCCAAAGGTCATCTGTTTTTCAAAAACTGCATTTTCATCAAAATTTGACATATTTGACCTCCATGATCTCAGTGACAAATAATGTGAATGTACTAGCTAACTGGTGCATATTATTCAAAATAACCTACTCTTCAATGCCTGATTCCTAAATCAGTTGCTATTAACTATGTTGCTATGGTAACCGGGTAATCAAAATACCTTGTCCTCAATTCAGTCCAATTTTTCGAATTTTGATGATTTTTGCAATGTTTTGCATTGCAATTACTCATTATAATGACATTGATTGAACACACTATGTTATCTATAATGATACATACAGGTCATGCCTGACAGTCACATGTCAAGCTTCTTACACATTATACATGGCCTGACAGCCACACGTCAAACCCCAGACACATTATACATGGCCTGACAGTCACACGCCAAATCCCAGACACATTATACATGGCCTGACAGTCACACGTCAAACTCCAGACACATTATACATGACCTGACATGTCAAATCCCAGACACATTAAACATGGCCTGACAGTCACACATCAAATCCCAGACACATTATACATGGCCTGACAGTCACACGCCAAATCCCAGACACATTATACATGGCCTGACAGTCACACGTCAAACTCCAGACACATTATACATGACCTGACATGTCAAATCCCAGACACATTATACATGGCCTGACAGTCACATGTCAAGCTTCTTACACATTATACATGGCCTGACAGCCACACGTCAAACCCCAGACACATTAAACATGGCCTGACAGTCACACGTCAAATCCCAGACACATTATACATGGCCTGACAGTCACACGTCAAATCCCAGACACATTATACATGGCCTGACAATCACACGTCAAACTCCAGACACATTATACATGACCTGACATGTCAAATCCCAGACACATTATACATGGCCTGACAGTCACATGTCAAGCTTCTGACACATTATACATGCCCTGACGGTCACATGTCAAACTCCAGACACATTATACATGGCCTGACAGTCACATGTCAAGCTCCTGACACATTATACATGGCCTGACAGCCACACGTCAAATCCCAGACACATTATACATGGCCTGACAGTCACATGTCAAGCATCTGACACATTATACATGCCCTGACGGTCACATGTCAAACTCCAGACACGTTATACATGGCCTGACAGTCACATGTCAAGCTCCTGACACATTATACATGGCCTGACAGCCACACGTCAAACCCCAGACACATTATACATGGCCTGACAGTCACATGTCAAGCATCTGACACATTATACATGCCCTGACGGTCACATGTCAAACTCCAGACACGTCATACATGGCCTGACAGTCACATGTCAAGCTCCTGACACATTATACATGGCCTGACAGCCACACGTCAAACCCCAGACACATTATACATGGCCTGACAGTCACATGTCAAATCCCAGACACATTATACATGCCCTGACGGTCACATGTCAAACCCCAGACACATTACACATGGCCTGACAGTCACATGTCAAATCCCAGACACATTATACATGGCCTGACAGTCACATGTCAAACCCCAGACACATTACACATGGCCTGACAGTCACATGTCAAGCTCCTGACACATTATACATGACCTTCCACTACCAGTCTCACAGAGTCAGATGAAATCTTCAAATATTTGGGTTCTATTTGAGTGAGCCATACGCAGACAGACAAACAAACAGAATTGAATTGTTTTTGCAAACATGGAAACACTATTTATTTTGGAACACTTGTGCAATACAATGTAAGTGTCAAATACATATACATGTACATGTACGTACCATTTTTAATGTTTTCCTGACTGTTGGAAAAACCTTCACATGTCCAATCACGTCATATACGCACTGTACACGTGGAGATGTTTATTTGCACAATGCTGATGTCTCTCAGTTATCAATATGTAAAATGCAATCTCAAACAAGTACATCGGCAAATGTATCAAAAATTGAAACAATATATTTCATTTGACCTCTGCTCAGGTAAAGAAGCAGACATCATGACGTGTATGTAACAAGTTCAAAGGCAAATGTATCAAATATTGTAACAATGTTAAGATTCATTCTTCAATTTTGTTAGCATTTGGAAATCACAATCATTAGACCTACATATCTCGTAGCAGCCACGTGCTGATGTTTATTTACATTTAATACTTAGTTGTAAACTGTAATCTGATTGGCTCTGCCCAGCGCGACCGAAATTATTCCCAGCGCGACCGAAACTTAATACTGCAATCTGATTGGCTGAGAAGTAGCGCGTAAGTAAGATTTGGGAGCGCGTAAGCAGAAATCCCCGTGTTCTTATTGGTTGTTCAATGACAGGGATGGCCTTTCATACAGGTGGAACGTTCCCCTCCACTCCTATCTGCTGGGATGTCCGTTTCACAGAAAAGTGGGAAATTCATGGCAATCATTGATATTGGTGCTATCCTGACCATATGATTTCACAACAGATTAAAAGCCGGCATGACGACAGTGGCTGCTTGTCAACACGACACAAGTAAACTATTACTGCGGTCGGTAAACACTCCTGTGCCGAAGTGAAAATTTGTATTGACAGGGAGCGGTCTTGAATTTCCTGTTGAATGTTAACACCTTTTTCACTTTATATTCAGACTTTTCTATCATCTAAAATAAATGGATGCATTGGTTATTTGTTGATTATTCCATGATGCACCCATGACAAAAAAGAAGCTCTTCCGGATAATAACCTGGGTCTACTTGTATTGCTTTAGTCATCGAAGATTACATATTGGGAGTTCCATATGGTCCCATAATGAAAACTACTCTTGGGCAATAATAGTACCCATCTTTGGTTAGACTGGGTTCCGTCTCAAACCTCCAAGTAGGGGAATAATAAGAATAAGAATAAGAAGTGTATTTATTGCAATCTAATGATTGAAGAATTACAATGTGAAAATGTACTACAACTATTATTACAAAACACAAAATCAAACACTTATATGACTTGGGTCAGGTACAAGACTAATCCCTGCCCCTGGTTCCCATAGTGTTCGTCAGGTAGGGGAATCATGCCGGACAAGAAAGAGTACCAGGGTCAGCATAACTTGCTAAAAATTAATCATAATTTAATATGGATATCGATAAAATGATAATCAGATACTAAAATAGTGACTGTAAATAGTGTCTGCAAAGATGCCTAATGTTTGGCGCTGTTAAATTAAGGTAAGAGAGTTATTCAAACATTAAAGTTCCCTGTTTAAACCAGCAAATCCCATGGTTTTGATGTAGCCCTAACCACCTGCCCTAATTCAGGAAGTAGGAAGTATGCTGTTGTAATTTTCTTACAATAAATACCTTCAGGTAACATGGGTGCTGTTTTCACAACTGTATTTATAGCACTCTGGTAACTAGGGTGGCGGTCACGTGTTATTCGGCTTGTGCGGTCATTAAAGTCATGAAGCGGCGCGCACATCGTCTCAACGTGAGCTTGGGTCAGGATCCCTTGTGACAACAATATCTATTTCAGTGACCTTCTGTATTCAATACCTTTAAATGATCACATAGAATTTCTGACAAATACTTCCACATAGAAATGCATGACAAGTCCCTGGTCCCCAAATATTCGCTCGCATAAAAGAAGCGATGTAATGGTAAAAAAACGAGTAACACTAAATCTTTATTGTTATTGCAGTACATCTTTTCAGATTAGATAAGGCACAACTGAAAGAAAAACATAATAATTGCCTTTAATCAAAGAAACAAGAAACCAATTGTTTTAAGAAACCCACATGTCAAACAAAAATAAATAAATATATATATATATATATATATATATATATATATGAATATATGTATTCCTGATGAACAATCTTTATCTTCCAAAACGGGGATAGAATTTGGGTAATTACTATACGACACATAATTTATGAATAGTAATAGGGTAGTCTCACACCAAATTTAAAATTGTCTGATGTCACAAAGTTTAGCCAATAGAGAACCGTTTTTCTCCATACTTCCTCTTTTAATCACGATGTCCCTATCTATGGCATAATCTTCGCCATACACACAACCAAAGCAACAGACCCTCGTCAAAAATCCCCAACCTGGAAGCGCCGAGAAATTCTGATTTGGTTGAAAATGAAGGTGAAAACCCAAGGGTGAGTATATAAACTTGCTAGATAAGATTATTAGTTAAAATATAAACAGACTTTGTTCAGGACTATCTTATCTAGTATAAACATACATAGACTCTAACTTATCTGAAGTTGAATATGCAGAAACAAATATACAGCTGTGTAACTTGTATTGCTTTGGCCATGGTAAGTTTTCATTATATTTTACTGATCGATGCTAACAATGTCTAAATATTTAATAGATCACGCATTATATATGTGCAATAATTGATATGTTATTGTGACTTGTGTGTTTTAGGTTTTTATGTCAGGCCTGTTGTCTGCAGCGCCGGCAGTAACGGTGGCGGGACCGGGAGAAACGAGTGCGAACTCCGTGACGGATGACTGCCAAGAGGATCCTAGCTTAGAATCTCAATTCATTGACCTGAATTCAAAAGAAAACACAATCGGACTCACGTTTTACGTGAAAGCAAATCAGATGTTGCAAGAAACAGCGAGGCAGAGCGAGGAAGAACTGAAGAGGGTGGCCAGTAGCCCGCACAGGCCGTGTGAGCCTCCCCAGCAGGAGGGTGACATCGGCAGGAGATCAACGTGCCCGTGGTACTACGAAGCAGTGATTAACGATAACCGCTACCCGCGTGTCATCAGCCAGGCACAGTGCGTGCAGTGTAATAATTGCTTCGGATCGAGATTACCGAGTGACGATGCCGGTTGCCAGCCCGTGTACTACACGATTCACACCCTCCACAAGGTGGGCTGTGTTAATGGCACATATCAGTACGAGCAGAGAGAGGAACAAATTTCGGTGGCCTGCACATGCGCTTTGCGCAGATAAAATGGAATCCAGAACACAAGCCATCTGTGACAAAATGCTCTCAGTCACTGGTGCAACGCGGCTTCAAGACAAGACATATGTGACTTTTGGTACATCTCCAGAAAACACATTATTTTGAATTTGAAGTTGGTTGTGCATGTTCAATTCCAGCATTTTGAGAATAGGAAATATTTTGAGTCAAGGATTTCTGTGATATTAATGACATAGGGATATTCTGGTTAGCTTGTATTTTAGTATAACACGTTAGAATATTGCCAATACATATTGACAGAAAGTCACAATAGTTTTGTAATTTGGATGGTGCTTTCAACCACGTGTCAACGTGGATAATCCCATATTTTAAGCATATGAGGATGAATGATATATTCCAATATTGACGATCAATTGGGGATGACGCGTGTTGTTGTTTACATTTTAATATACAACTCAGGGATTTCCGGGACAAATTGCCAAAAACCAGAAATCTGAAAATCACATGATGTGTAGCTTTATCGTTTAGGGAAAAAAGGGAACGATTGTAATTTATTGGGATGAATGTAGGATGTAAAGGACATGAAGACTGAATGTTTAATTTATTCTGTGTGCTTGTTTTCTGAATGTCCATCATACTTATTATATGTACTTAATAAATAATTAGCTTGGTATTCCGAAACATATCTTATTCCAGAATTCGAAAGGAGTTTGAATTTAATTGTGGGTAATTTGATAACCCAATTATGTAAACTGTATGTGTTCATACTTGGCTAATTCACAGTTACAGTTCAGGATGTGATTTACTCGGATCAGTTGTGAGCTTCTGTGCATGAATTATATCATTAGAGTTGGTTCAACAATGTTGATTAATTAGCCATGATAATAAGACAAAAGGATTTGGACGTGACAAATTGTTGAATATAATTGTGTTATCAATATTTATAATGTATACAACTGAAATGTTCATTTAGAGCAAGTTAGATTCATTGGTAATTCTTTTTAAAGAGTAATTCATATTGTATTATACCACAATTACTGCCTTTTTAACTATATAAAGTTTAGATATTAGATTATACAAGAACTAATTTATATTTTTATACAAGACATTGTTTTATGGAGGTTTTAGCCTTTCAATGAAGAACGATATATATTTATTGTACTCCAAGACGTATACGTGCAAAGTTAATAAAGAAAATTAACTTAATTTTCTTTTGTCTTAATTCATCAAGGTACTAAAGGTAAGTATGATTATTCACTCATTTTATGCTAGTTTATTCTTTTAGCGCGCATGGCAAGAAAAGTGTATTGGAAAAACATATTAGTCATAGATATTTATCACATATGGAAATGTTCCATTCACCTATTGTCCAAATGACATCAGTTATAACCTATTCTATTTGATGATGCCCAATAAATTATGCCCGGTTTGCGTACTATGTACTAAGAGTTTGTCACAGACTATTTAAAGGATAGCAATGTGAAAAAAATATTTAATATGCCTGAATTTTTATTATTAATTTTCTTCATTTGCTCCAATGTTTATTTATTGGGGAGAATTTGTAGATTATATAGCTAACATTGACATTTATTTGGGAGAGTTTGAAATATAACTATTTTTAATTTATTTTGAAACAGTAGATTGACAAAAATGTGGTACATGTGCAAGAGTTTTCATCCCTCAGTTTATATACAGCAATACTAGATTGAGACACGGTGGCTGGAAGTTGGTCATTGCAGCAGCAACATGTTTTAATGACCTAATGCTAACACGTTATGATGACTGTTTCTTAAACATAGGAAATTTTGTCAAAATTTGAAGTAGGAACTTTTTTGTCTTTTCTTTTACAATCTTGAGAGATTATGCATGGGAGAAACCAAACCAGCCAGTCTTGGGAATCAACCTTTATTTGCGTGAATGGGTGTCTGAATGGAGGTTGATATTATGGCCGATCCCCCTATTTCTTTCCCTTAAAATTTTAATAGGATAAATGTTGATTTATTTGTTGAAATGAAATATCAATCATTTTTAGAAATATCAAAATTAAGAAGATATCAGGCACAGGTGTGATTTTCTGATCATTTCCTGGAAATCTTCGTTTTTTTCCAACGATTATAATCGAAATTACAATTAAACTTGGATGTTTGACATTTGCTTGACATTTTGCCATGTGCATTCCTTGGAGCAGCCTTCTGAAAGTTGCGTGACCAGCCCTATGATCAGTACTACAGCCAGTCGGTACTTTGATCAGCTCTCTGACCAGTCATATGATCAGTACTACAGCCAGTCGGTACTTTGATCAGCTCTCTGACCAGTCCTATGATCAGTACTACAGCCAGTCGGTACTTTGATCAGCTCTCTGACCAGTCCTATGATCAGTGCTACAGCCAGTCGGTACTTTGATCAGCTCTCTGACCAGCCCTATGATCAGTACTACAGCCAGTCGGTACTTTGATCAGCTCTCTGACCAGTCCTATGATCAGTACTACAGCCAGTCGGTACTTTGATCAGCTCTCTGACCAGTCCTATGATCAGTACTACAGCCAGTCGGTACTTTGATCAGCTCTCTGACCAGTCCTATGATCAGTGCTACAGCCAGTCGGTACTTTGATCAGCTCTCTGACCAGTCCTATGATCAGTGCTACAGCCAGTCGTTACTTTGATCAGCTCTCTGACCAGTCCTATGATCAGTGCTATGGCCAGTCGATACTTTGACCAGCTCTCTGACCAGTCCTATGATCAGTACTACAGCCAGTCGGTACTTTGATCAGCTCTCTGACCAGCCCTATGATCAGTACTACAGCCAGTCGGTACTTTGATCAGCTCTCTGACCAGTCCTATGATCAGTGCTACAGCCAGTCGGTACTTTGATCAGCTCTCTGACCAGTCCTATGATCAGTGCTACAGCCAGTTGGTACTTTGACCAGCTCTCTGACCAGTCCTATGATCAGTGCTACAGCCAGTAGGTACTTTGATCAGACTCTCTGACCAGTCCTATGATCAGTGCTACAGCCAGTCGGAACTTTGATCAGCTCTCTGACCAGTCCTATGATCAGTGCTACAGCAAGTCGGTACTTTGATCAGCTCTCTGACCAGTCCTATGATCAGTGCTACAGCCAGTTGGTACTTTGACCAGCTCTCTGACCAGTCCTATGATCAGTGCTACAGCCAGTAGGTACTTTGATCAGACTCTCTGACCAGTCCTATGATCAGTGCTACAGCCAGTCGGTACTTTGATCAGCTCTCTGACCAGTCCTATGATCAGTGCTACAGCCAGTAGGTACTTTGATCAGCTCTCTGACCAGTCCTATGATCAGTGCTACAGCCAGTCGGTACTTTGATTAGCTCTCTGACCAGTCCTATGATCAGTGCTACAGCCAGTTGGTACTTTGACCAGCTCTCTGACCAGTCCTATGATCAGTGCTACAGCCAGTCGGTACTTTGATCAGCTCTCTGACCAGTCCTATGATCAGTGCTACAGCCAGTCGGTACTTTGATCAGCTCTCTGACCAGTCCTATGATCAGTGCTATGGCCAGTCGATACTTTGACCAGCTCTCTGACCAGTCCTATGATCAGTGCTACAGCCAGTCGGTACTTTGATCAGCTCTCTGACCAGTCCTATGATCAGTGCTATGGCCAGTCGATACTTTGACCAGCTCTCTGACCAGTCCTATGATCAGTGCTACAGCCAGTCGGTACTTTGATCAGCTCTCTGACCAGTCATATGATCAGTGCTACAGCCAGTCGGTACTTTGATCAGCTCTCTGACCAGTCCTATGATCAGTGCTACAGCCAGTCGGTACTTTGATCAGCTCTCTGACCAGTCCTATGATCAGTACTACAGCCAGTCGGTACTTTGATCAGCTCTCTGACCAGTCCTATGATCAGTACTACAGCCAGTCGGTACTTTGATCAGCTCTCTGACCAGTTCTATGATCAGTACTACAGCCAGTCGGTACTTTGATCAGCTCTCTGACCAGTCCTATGATCAGTGCTACAGCCAGTCGGTACTTTGATCAGCTCTCTGACCAGTCCTATGATCAGTGCTACAGCCAGTCGTTACTTTGATCAGCTCTCTGACCAGTCCTATGATCAGTGCTATGGCCAGTCGATACTTTGACCAGCTCTCTGACCAGTCCTATGATCAGTACTACAGCCAGTCGGTACTTTGATCAGCTCTCTGACCAGCCCTATGATCAGTACTACAGCCAGTCGGTACTTTGATCAGCTCTCTGACCAGTCCTATGATCAGTGCTACAGCCAGTCGGTACTTTGATCAGCTCTCTGACCAGTCCTATGATCAGTGCTACAGCCAGTTGGTACTTTGACCAGCTCTCTGACCAGTCCTATGATCAGTGCTACAGCCAGTAGGTACTTTGATCAGACTCTCTGACCAGTCCTATGATCAGTGCTACAGCCAGTCGGAACTTTGATCAGCTCTCTGACCAGTCCTATGATCAGTGCTACAGCAAGTCGGTACTTTGATCAGCTCTCTGACCAGTCCTATGATCAGTGCTACAGCCAGTTGGTACTTTGACCAGCTCTCTGACCAGTCCTATGATCAGTGCTACAGCCAGTAGGTACTTTGATCAGACTCTCTGACCAGTCCTATGATCAGTGCTACAGCCAGTCGGTACTTTGATCAGCTCTCTGACCAGTCCTATGATCAGTGCTACAGCCAGTAGGTACTTTGATCAGCTCTCTGACCAGTCCTATGATCAGTGCTACAGCCAGTCGGTACTTTGATTAGCTCTCTGACCAGTCCTATGATCAGTGCTACAGCCAGTTGGTACTTTGACCAGCTCTCTGACCAGTCCTATGATCAGTGCTACAGCCAGTCGGTACTTTGATCAGCTCTCTGACCAGTCCTATTATCAGTGCTACAGCCAGTCGGTACTTTGATCAGCTCTCTGACCAGTCCTATGATCAGTGCTATGGCCAGTCGATACTTTGACCAGCTCTCTGACCAGTCCTATGATCAGTGCTACAGCCAGTCGGTACTTTGACCAGCTCTCTGACCAGTCCTATGATCAGTGCTACAGCCAGTCGGTACTTTGATCAGCTCTCTGACCAGTCCTATGATCAGTGCTACAGCCAGTCGGTACTTTGATCAGCTCTCTGACCAGTCCTATGATCAGTGCTACGGCCAGTCGATACTTTGACCAGCTCTCTGACCAGTCCTATGATCAGTGCTACAGCCAGTCGGTACTTTGATCAGCTCTCTGACCAGTCCTATGATCAATGCTATGGCCAGTCGGTAATTTGATCAGCTCTCTGACCAGTCCGACTATGACGTGGTTTTGACATGAATTTCAAACGTGGCTATGACGTGGTTAAATGGTGGAATATGCAAATCAAAACGACGTGATTATTTCCCATGGACAAGACGTGACTTATACACGGGAATTATTTAGATGAAACATGATTTGATTTCTATATTAACATCAGAAGCCTCATTTCCCTTGGCGTGGTTAAGTTTGTTAAAATTGAAGACGCCTAGCCTAATATATATAATTCACCAATAATACAAATTATGAGTTTTAGACAAACATAAAGTGGCGTACACTCTGAAGTTGACTTAACCGTATATTACGTTTGTGATCAAATAATTTTTCATATTTTGAAAATCATCTTATCTATTTTCACGTCATTTTTCTTTACATATTTCACCAATTAACAATGTCATAATTTGGACATAAAAAATCACGTCTTAACCGGATATCTGCCCAAAAGATTCTGAGATTTCAACCAGAAATACACATGGGTTTCACGTGGCGTGTCTGCTGGGTGACCAGTGCTATATCTAGTCCTATGAACCGTGCTTTATACCAGTCCTCTGACTAGCCGTTCAACTGGTTCCATGACCAGTTCTATGACCAGTTTTATGACCAGTTCTATGACCAGTTCTATGACCAGTTCTATGACTTTCTTTTCTATGTATAGTGGTACTATCATTGGCAAATTAGTGAAATCAAGTTCCACATCTTTTTAAAGCCTCTGTCTGATTTCACTAACTGTCTAAATAATGCAAAGGTCTTTGAGACAAAACTACAAACAACCTCCAAATTAACAAATACCGTCCTTTTCCCTGCTGGTTCAAGCAGGAATGTGTATAATATAAATATTCAGTAGCAAGTCTAGACCATTATTTTTTAAAAAGTAATTTTAAAAAGTAAATTGTTTTTTTATCGTCTGTTATACCAAGGAAGCATGAAACAGGCAAATGGTAAACCTAAATTTCTTGTAGGGGTATTTCCAAGCTTATGTGTATTGGGGCAGAATGCAAAACGGTGAAGATCCAGGGCCCGCTTTATAAAACTATCTCAAGCAAGAAATTACCCTCCATAGCAGATCCTGGGTTTATTACAGGCTTTGCAAGTAAAGGAAGTTTAACTTAAGGTCTATAATCCACAATCAGTTTGAAGCATTTGGAGAGAACTTCGTGTGGTCTCGTATATTTACGTAACTGCCTTCGGCTCCTACAGCACACATGGCGGACAAACTCTTTTAGTGATAATTCATATTTTATGCCATGATCATGTCTAAAATATCCCCAAAAGATTGATTATTCTTTGGATGACATTAAATAAAGAAAATATAAAGACTTTGATATAGGTCGCCAGCTGTAAAAAGCGAGTCGAACCCGTTTTAACTACCGTTATAACGGGTTCAATTTAAATAATACAAATTTAAGACTAGCTGGTTAAGTTTACTTTTTCTGTGCTAAATTAACAAATAACATTACATTGAACACGTTTAAGCCAAAAAAAAACATAAGTCTGTCCCAGTTTTTTCATTGTGGATTATAGACCTTAAGTTTCAAAGGCCACACCCAGCGCACACCCAGCGCACACCCAGTATAATAATATGGCCTTTTGGTGTCACTGTTCTGGTCAGATATGTGAGTAAGATAACAAATGAGTTAAGATCTTTAAATGTTTAATGGGATGGACCATTAAACATCATGATGGATGAAAAGAAAGGCCTGGGAAAGTCTTGCCAGTCCTCATCATGAAATGACTAAAATAATGTTCAAGTGATGTAAAACCCCAAACAAACTTATAAACTTGTGCTTAGATTTCAAGTCTAGGCTTACATCTAAAATCATGCCCAAATCTGTGTTTTGGGCATTTTCACGCAAAATTATCTTATTTGCACCACAAGTACATGCTTAGATTTTAACCAATATCAGATTGATCGAAGCTGACTGTATTCATCTTGATTCATATTTGATAAACACGTCTTTCTCTAGAAAAATCGTCAAACGTAAAAAAGGGAAAAAAGCTTTTTGTGGATGTATCAATTACACAAGAAAGACATCTATTGTGGTAGATGCTGTAAAAAAGTTGTATTGATATTAGCGAACTTATTTGTGGCATTTAAGATCGCATAATATAGATTTCAGTCAACATCGTAAGCCTGCAAAAAGTAGCAAATGGTGTACTGGAACATTATGTGTTAATGATATTGTAAAGAATAACTTTGTCATTTATCTATGAAGAAATGCTTATTTAGTTAATCTAGTGTGATGTTAGGCCTGATTCCTGAAATATTACATTTATGATCATTAGATATGTTAATATATTAAAATGTGCCGAGGGAACCAAGGCAGAAAATTGTATTTTGTGCTGGTTTAATGCTGCAAAATTGTATTTTGAGTTTTGCCTGGAAACAAAGAAAAAAAAACATACCCCCAGATAGTCAAATGACCGGCCCCTAAGGAACTAACTCAACCTTACAAAGACATCAGAGGCAGCTGTACAACTGAGAGACAATTGCACAGACAGGTGAGAGACAACTATATCTAGACAATTGAGGCATAGCTGCACAAGTGATAAAGACATTCAGAACAGTCTGGAAAACTATAAAATTGATGGATAGTTTGCCCAAGTGAGTGACAGCTATACAAGTGAGACAAAATAATTAAGACATTGGCTAAAGTGATAGATAGCTGCACAAGTGAGACCGGGAGTGACTGAGAGCCACACAATTGCAAGTGAGACACAAGACGTTTAGAAAATGTTTTGGTTTGGTTAGGTCAGAAATTATGTTTTGTAGACGTCTTAGGAACGTGATGCATTAACGTTGAAAAGTTACATTTTGGAAGTGTTTTGAAAATACGTTATCCGTACATTTTATTCTGGAGACCAATCCAATTTAGTTTCACATTTAATTTATTGTTTGTTTGTTTGGGGTTTTACATCACTTTCAACATTATGTCAGTCATTTCGTGATGAGACCTACTTGTAGCAGATATAGTGCTGCCTGAGTGAATTGTTATGTGGCAGGTCTTTGACATGACAACCAGAGATTTACAAGGACAACGGGTTAACCCTTTACGGACGGGCCTCATATCATATGGGAAATTGTATCGTGAGCTCAATCTCGGCACGGCCAGGGATCGAACCCACGACCTTTGGATCACCACAGAGGAACTGGTGCTAATAAAATGGCCTGCACATTAAATTTAAACCATTCAAATGTAAGTCCTTAAACATAAACAGTCCTTTAAGATATCATAAATTAGAATTTCTTGTATTAGCTATTGAAGTTTTGAAATCTTTTGACATTTAAAAATAGATAGTTTGAAAAGTACGGAAATAATTGATAAATAGATAGAAATATTTGAGACCTGCATATTTGAAATGGGGAGAGCACAAAAATGATTTTGTCAACATTGTACTGTAAATTTGGCACATATCCTTAAAGAAATACTGTCTAGTAAAATACATTTCACAAATTATATGATTAAATGATTATAGATGCATAAATACATTGAAGTTCATAGACAAAAACAAATATAGTAGTAAATATAGTGACAACACAAACCAACATTTAAAACTAATCTTGCAACTCTCATAAATTATGATCATTTATTGTAATTTGTGCATCATGGGGGATTAATTGCACGTGCAACTCGAGCTGCAAGCATTTTCAATTTTCACAAAACTTATTATAACTTTGCTAATATTGGTCCGATTGTCATGATTTTTACACCAAAATGTCACAGTTTTCACGTTCTATCCAATGCATATAACTATTCTGCAGTGGATCTGCTTTTAGACCGAAAATCGTAGCATCGCTATTTGAGCTACTTCCTTCTTTGTTTACTAATTAGTTATGTAAGTAGGTAATTGCCCCATAAAAAGTGTCTACGTTTTGTCAAAACGTTTTGGAAACCAAATACTATGTTTCCAAAACGTTTTAGAAACATAAAATTGTTTCCTGGGAATTGTTTTTCAAATCAGTTGACCTTGTGATGTAATGAGCCTTTAGATATTCCCCTGTGGATGTGGTTGCATGGACATAGACAGGTTGTTTATTGTATAGTCATGTTCATTCATCTCATATTATACCTCCACAGAAAAGATTTTACCTCTAGGCTTCAACTCTATGGAATCCTTTATTTTGCAATATGTTGTCAGTTATATACTTTGAAGGAGTTACGATTGACCTGGTACAAAGATTGACCTGATAAATATGCATGCCAAAGTAAAGCACAGATAAATAGTCAACAACTATGTAAAAAAAGAGAAAAAAGAAAGAAAACTAAAAAATATTAACTTCCTCTATGCACATTTTGTAGATTTTGCATTTGATAAAATGTGATTTATTCCTAGCTTGGGTGACATTGAAATGATGTGCAAGTGGATAGTGTAAGGCTGATTTCCAACTGATGTCACAAAGTGTCCCACTTAGTCTGATTATATCCATAAAACTTCACTCATGGCAAAGGTACTTACTCAATATTCTTTTTAAATCCACATTTCAACACAAGCAGGGACTGGACTGATATCTGTTATGGCAGCACATTTCTCCTGATTGAATAAAACCTGGGTCAAGTATACAATCCATCAGATCAACATATTATTCCAAAACAATAGTCTTTGTGCTCAGTCTGTTATGCTACATTGATTGCAGTTTTGAAAGTGAGGCCAAATTCATTAGGTCATGTGTCCAATAACTGTGTCTTGCTTGAGATTGTTTCAAATAGCGGACCCAGGTGTCGCTCCAGGTCGAGGTTCAGCTCCTGTTATTGGCATAACCTCAAAGAAAACATAACATCGGTTATCCAGGAAGTACGTCTCAAACACACACAAAGTGAATGGCATCTAACCTGACCCCTTTGAAACAAACTATATCATTTTAATCATTGTAATACTGTTGTTGACTTTTCAAAATTATTTAATCAACCTCAACAGATGTTGAGATTGATAATTAAATGTTTAATGTTTGCATTTAGATGTTTTCAAAAAATGGATAAGATTGACATGCATATTCGTAAACTTTCAATCAATCATGTTTTTTATGTTTCCGTTTTGGCCTTACGATTACTGGAATCTTCATCTGCTGCCTCATCCAACCATTGGTGCATGACGGAATTAACATTTCAACCTGAACTTCTCTGGCCATGACCTCCTACACTTGCATTTGTTGAAGGAATTGAAGGATGTTTGTTGTATTTTGGAAAAAAGGTTTAGTTCGATAAGGTCAGGGACAAAAGCTAGGAGTTGGATACCACTCATTGCGATTTATTTATTTTGCCTTTTCATGTAAAAACACCTTATAATATCATTACTGCATTGTCTACAAGCACACAACAGCGAAATTTAGTTTCCAAGCTAATCAAAATTCTTACTAATACAGCATTCTGCAATAACAGGGATCTGGACTGAAAATGGTTTTAAAGGGTAATAACCATAATAAATTCCCAGTGTGTTATTTGTGTATTTTCAGTGTATGCTACTTAATAAGGGAAGGAAGGGAACTTCTCAGCCTCCAGAGAAACTTCTGTGTGTACAGATTAATGTGTGTCCTTTGACGTGTAATCATATTAGCATTTGAGAATTGTTATTATGTCAATAAAATTAGGGATAATGATAAAGATACACTACTATTAAAGTTCTATGGAAAGGCCCATAACGTACATGGTGTATGTGAAATGCAAGTAATTACATTGCAATTAGTAAAATTATTTAATCATGCACAACGGATTTTTGTTGCCACAACTTGAAACGGATTCAAAGAAGTTGTGATATCGTAGTCTGGCTGGTCTCCGTCGCTTCAGTGAACCAAGAGCAGGGCTTTAGAAAAAAAAAACTTCCGAATTAAAATGTGTCTAGTAATTGTCCATCCCGCCATTTAGACCAACCCGGAAGGGCTCTAAGGTATATTTACCATTGGCTAGTAGCAACCCAATGCAGGTGCGTGATCTTGCCTCTTGAATACACAGACATATTGCCAAGCCTCATCTTCCTATAAGGGAGTACAGCAGGGTGTGGTCAGATGAAAAGAAAAGAAAAGGGGAAGTTACACCGAGATTTATCGTTGTCTGTAATGTGCCAAAATAAGAGACAAATGACATTAATAGAATATAAGGGATTCCCCTTATTCTTCCCATGGACTTGTATAAAGTCAAGGTACCTATTGCCTACCTCACTAATGTAATGTGCATATCACTAAGCATCGCCTGACCATAGAACATCTATAAAACAATATGACAATTCAACACTTTATAGCAGCCCTCATGGTAAGATCGTGATTCAATATGGACTTCAATTAATAAATAGTGATTGTTTTTTTTACAGATAAAATATTTTTATGTCATTCTTACAATATTATCTGGAATTCCTTTCATTTTTATGTTTATAAGGTTGCAAAACCGAATTCGATATGTTATATGACGAATGGCAACATTTAACCAGTTCATAATTATATGCATCTCTTAATGTTGTTTCACAGATTGCCTCATTTGTGATACTTTCTGCAAGAGCATTGCCACTGAGTGTTAATGGAAGTACTCCGGACTCCAACACAGAAAAGAATCGGACAAGCTCTAAATATTACAATACAGCAACGACAGAAGCCGCAACCATTGCAGACTCTACGGGAAATACAGCTAGCTCCCCGCAAACGCTCCCTCCTCCCACCGCAGAGAGAACACAGCCCAGATATACGAGGGCCGTCGACGAGCAGCTAGCAGATATCGGGTCCGGAGCGGACGAGGGGCAGACGGGCTCAGATCGAGATGCTGATATAGCAGGCCCGTGTTTGGAAGCAGCGGACCTGGAACACACCTTGGCTGGCCTCAACGCTCCAGTCTTCGAACGGCTTCCGGATGAACTGGATGACCATATCATAGACCTAGACAGCCTGGGTGATGCGCCACTTCACAGGTTCACGTATGATGAAGACACCGATACTTTCAATAAGACCTCTTGGTCAGGACCTTCTGATGTGTGCCCTCTGCCCAGCCTGCCTCTGGACAAACTGGGGGTGCCGGAAAGAGGACTTTGTCCCTTTCATTATGTCATCAACCACGATCCGTCCAGACAACCACCTACTTTGATGCAGGCGGTTTGTGAATGTAACAAACCTCGGTTCTATGAGCAGATACTGAATCAAACAGGAGAGGATATTACCTGCCAGCCGCATTACCAGGACGTCATGGTACTCAGCAGACTTCCCGGATGTCATCATGGAAGGTATGTGTACGTCTTCAAGCATATCCCCATAGCAACAGCTTGTACGGCAGCGTTGCCAAGGAATTCATAGCAATCGTGATGGCTGTCAGCTTTAATGGACTACCACTGCCAGAATTAAGTCTTCCAAAATGTTTTATATCTCTAGATCCCGTCATTTCTTTTGTAAAATTCATTGTAGAACTTAAACTTTCCTATTTGAATGTTTAACTTGGTTATCATTTTTTTAACACCTCAAACGCTACTTCTGCATTTTGTAAAAGCACCCGATAACATTCAAACATTCCCATTTGAATCAATGTTAACTTTTCCAATAGAAAGGGAGTTTTTAAAGCAAACGAAGTGAGAAGAAAAGTACTATTAAAACTAATCTAGTCATATTTATTAAATGTGATACATATCATTGTTATCATTTTGTATTTAAAAGGAATATTGTTACGTATGGAACATTAAAAAAGTCTGTATTTAATCCATCGATCATGTATGCACATTTTGTATATATTGTAGTAAAAGAATAGAAATGATAATTATGCAAATATTTTCTTAAATTTCGCACAATATTTGATATTAACCTCCTGTGATAAACAATTATCTGTTCAAAAATTGTGAATGAAAGATACACTGAATTCAATGTCTGGTTGCTTCGTTTGAACAGAGCTTTAATTTGGTCTTTGTGATCACGGATATTTCTAAATTTTATTGTTGTGCTCGCCGTTACATATACAAACATGAGATTGTACTACGCTGATGATGAATTATATCCTTACTGGTTGATATATGATGTATTTTATTTTATCAATGATGATGGTTATTACATTGGGTCATGATGGTTATTACATTGAGCCATGTACAAATTGTATATAATAAAAATGATATATATGTAAATGATATTATTTAATTTATGGGATCACAAGATGCTTTAACAATGATTGTAAACATATGCGTTATCAAATTTAATTTGTGATTGATAGTTTGTGAAGATGAGCTTGATGGGATAATATTGTGTCATTATGTTTTACCGCTTTAGCGTTTCAGAAAAATGAAATGAAATTATGAAATAATGATAAAACAGTATTTTGACATCGTTTCTTTAAAGCAAATTATGGAAGACCCAATCTAATTTGAGAATGTAGATTGTATTTGTTTATATATTTGATAATAAAATCCTGTTAAGCAATAATTGGAATGTGGCTTTATCATAATATACAGAGACATTTTACAATAGCTTTTTAATACAAGATAATGATGATCTTGCTAAAAAACACAAAAAAATTCAGAGGGGTGGTGGGTGTTGGTTAGTGAGGGTCACTTTGTGGGCAATGAAGCTTGATGACTGTGACACAACAACAGGGTGACATCTGTTGGGACGGTTTGTACTCTCAGCGCCCTCTGTTAATTGATAGACTAACTTTATGCACAGTGTGGAGTGCAACATGTACCACCAACATGTACCAGATGAGAAGGATAATGGAAGAACAAGTAACTGTTATTCATGTCCTTGAAATGCCTAAAACCCCAAAGATCATCTTTCTATGATATAGCCATGGCAAACTGAAAAGGTAACACACTACATAGAAATAAAATTATGAGCACGTAGAAATACGTGCTGAGCACGTAGAAGAAATAGAATGTCCTTCTTTGTGCTCAAGTTTTTGTTACAACATACTAACAACATGGTGGCTAGTTGGAAGATAACATTGTGGTCCGACCTGATAACGCTGTCCTTCAACGTGCTCACCACATTATCAGCACATTGTTTTACAACGTTTTTGATAGAACGTGCTGACAACGTGAATGTCAGCACGTTGAATGGACATTGCAAGACGTAGTGTTCTGAATGAACAAAAAAAAATAAAAATAAATGAACATGTCTTGTTGTAATATAAGTTTATTGTTATTATCAACTGCAATATATTTCCAAATTATTTCAGACAGTGTCAAAAATCAGCATAACATGCCAGTTGATATTCTAGAAGAGATTTCCGTTGGGCTACCTTAGGTTAAAACGTGCTAAGCACCGAAACACAAGTGTTCACTACGAAGAAAAAACGTAAAAATGCCAGCTGGATCCTGTTAAAATTATGTTATTTTCACCATTGTACTAAGTGGACTTTTTATAGAATGTATCAGCACTCTTTTTATAACCAAATAATTAAATCATATAATCTAAACATATGAATACACATGCATTCTAACGTTTGTAGATTTTTTACATCTAAAAATACCTTTTTTTGGTAAAAAAAAAAAAAGATAAAATAGACAGCAAAGATCAGGACTTCAAATGCAATTTATTGCGCCATTTATCTATAAGTTTACTCGGCAAAACCAAATGGCATCCCACCGAGACTGCAAGGGGTGCAGCTGATACACACAATATCAGCTGCACCCCTTATATCTTGCTCTTGTTTCGATTAATCTTCCATGTGCATGGTGAGCGTATTCTTGATAAATCCCTGCCAGAACTACTCCAATTTATTCTTAAAGACAAAAAGTTCTCCCTCAAGTATTTATCTATCACTATCATCATGATTAAAATACAAAGGAAAATGCATGTATTTTACAAGCTAATTAAAATAGTAAGGTATCGTCTTACATTGATATGAATTATTTATTGTGAACATGTTTTTATTACGTTATGAACCCATTTATCACATAAATTACTGTGCACAAACACCATTGACAATATATACCCACTCTACCCACTCTACCCACTCTACCTACTCTACCTACTCTAACCACTCTACCCACTCCACTCACTCTACCTACTCTACCCACTCCACCCACTCTACCCACTCTACCTACTCCACCCACTCTACCCACTCTACCCACTCTACCTACTCCACCAAAATTGAGTGTAAAATAAGACCTGTCAGATGACCTGTCACAATGTAATATTAACCATAACAATGGGTGAAGATGACAGAACTTATCACATCTTTCAAAAACAATATCTAAATATCATTACAAATGTAAACATACAACTGTCATATTTGTATCTTTTTAACTATCAGCAAACAAATTGTATGCAATCAACCGTTTTGTTTGTTTGTTTGGGGTTTTACATCACTTTCAACATTATTTCAGTCAATTTGTGACGAGGCTCACTTGCCTCACTGAATTGTCATGTCGCAGGTCCTTGATATGACCTTGGAGTAATAATGAATGGAGGCGCAACGTCGCAAGATCAAAAGGCGCATCATAGTTGCCGCCATACCCATTGTTATGATGACGCCATATAGGTGCAAGATATGAAAGTTTTGACGTAAGTTTTTTTTCAAATCTACTTTAAGTGATCAAAACCACAATTTAGAGTTAAACATATCGCGAATGAAATGTTCGTTTTTTCATATAGATTATGGGGATATAAATATTATTTCTCTGCTCCAAGCGTAGATGATTTTATGAAGAGATTTCCAAATCCATCTCATATTTATGAAAATGAGTCAAAATTTCGGGTTTCCTCTCAGATTATCAGGAAATCATGTACTTTATTGTTATTTTTGTCTTTCCAGTTTATTTTTAATTATTGGCGCATATATTGGCAGATAAGAAAAATATACCATTATTTTCAGTAAAAAATATACTATCAGAAAATGCAATTTATATTCCTGCCAATATATGCGCTGACATAGATACTTTGCCTTATGAAATGTTATGTCATCATTTAAAATAAATGAAATATGAACTATAAAAAACTGCATCAGGAATTTCTAAATGCTATATCATAAACAATATTTTGTTTTAAAAGTTTTCAAAAAAGTAATATGGATAGAAAAATATTTTTTAAAAACATGTATAAAAAAATAAAGATTTGGAATATTTTTTTCTTTTTTTTTCGAACAATTGTAATTACAGCAATCATACCAGAAATTAGCAGATCTTTTTTCAAGTTAATTTGAGTGAATGGTTTGTAACCCTCAAAAGAACAATTATTCTGACTTTTTCTGTGAAAAAAAAAATTCAGAGTGTGTTATGAAACACCATTAAAATATTGGTTTGTTTAATATTTAAAAATATAGATATTAAATTTTCTATCATTCTGAAGTCGGCAACTATGATAGGATCAAAGGATTTTAAATCCATTGTGTAAAACAATGCGTTGCCATGACGCCATAACTCATATAACGGCCGTCACGCCTCCATTCATTATTACTCCAAGATATGACCTTGGAGTAATAATGCATTACGTGTTTTTCCCTTAAGCCAACATACCTGACAAAAAGAGGAAAGTCTCAGGTAAGTGTACCGTAGGTAGAGATTAAAAATATGAGCTGGCGTCCTGCTGGGAACACTTGCTTATTGAGATTAGTACTCAGATCAGTGGGGTGTGTAGTCACTTTCACATGTCAAAAATAGTGGGCAAATCACTGTACACACATCTGAGCATTATTACTACACATGCTTCTTATTCAAATTGTGGTTTTATTTGACAATTAAAATAATGATTGCAATATTTGAATTTATTTCAAATATAGAAATTCTAATTCTATATTGTTAGAAGTGTTTAAACAACTGTGAAACTAGAGAACTATTTTAGAGGCATCAACACCATTTCCAAGAGGTGATCTTTGCACATATGAGTACATGCATTGTTGGCTGATCTCACTGGACAACAGAGAAATGCACATACAGGTGACATGTGACCTGTTTATTTCCATCCTGTCAGTGACTGATATGGTCAAATATTGACAACTACACATTTTGAAGATCTTGAAAATTGTTTTGGAATATATATTATACCAATCTGATTGAATGTATTTAAGAATGAGCATTGTTTGCAGGCATGTTTTAAGTGTTGATGAATTGTAACAACACCTTAGATAGGTACAGTCCATGTTTATTTTTAAATGTGGATCCAGGTGAAATGTTGAGTGAGCAATCCTGCCATGAGAAAAGGTCAAAGCATATCATCAGACCTATGAGACACATAATAATGCTGAAACATTGGGAACTATTGCATCGCACTGGATTTATTCAGAGATGCTCAAGGTTGGCCTCTTGATCAACTTACTCGAAGTTTAAAGTCTATGATAAATTCTTGAAATTGGATCCATGTTATAATTCGTTTTTTTCTAAACTGAAATAAAATTGGAATATGAAGATTTCATATTTGTTTTTTTGCATATAATTACTATTTTTTATATTTTCTATGTTGGCAAAAAACATATTCAATTCTATATGTTCTGACATGCATATTGCTCAAATATTACCCCAGTATGAAGATTCTATATTTGTATATAAAGTCAGTATTATTCATATTGTCTATGTTTGCAAAATAAAATAATAAAAATTATATTCTTCTGATATGCAAATTGCTAAAAAAGAACTCCAATATAAAGATTTCATTTTTTGGGGGGTATCAAATCATTTCTATTAGTTTATATTCTTCTGCATTTGCAATAGACAAATCAATTTGTTTCCTGAAGTACATTCAAACAGAACCCCAATATTAAGATTTCACCTTCAGCATGAAAATAATACTTCTCCCAACCAGGATTCGAACCCTGGACCTTTAGCATAGAAGACAGACATCTTAACCACTGAGCCATGTATCACCCTGTGTCAGTACTGTAGAACACTTGGAGTCACAGCATTGTATGAAAATTGAAATTGTTCCATTTCAAAAGAAAAAACAAAAGAAAAAACAAAAGAAAAAACAAAAGAAAAAACAAAAGAAAAAACAAAAGTAAAAACAAAAGAAAAAACAAAAGAAAAAACACATTTTATGTGTTCTGACTTTCATTCTGCTCTAAAAAGACCCCAACATGAAGATTTCACCTTTGAAGATTTCACCTTTGTTTATTGTATCGTCATTATTTTTTATAATTTCTATCAAAATAAAAAATGTTTCAATTCTATATGTTCTGATGTGCATGTTACGAAAATAAAACTTCAAAATGAAGATTTCAGTTTCAGCATGAATAAAAAAAAAATACATTGTTCCCGGTGGGAATCGAACCCAAGACCTTTAGCATGGGAGACAGATGTCTTACCCACTGAGCCATGTTGATTAGTATGATTTGACCTTCTCACTGGTAAATCACACAAATAGTCAACATCTTTATCACTTGATCAAGTTATTTTTATAAAGGGATATTCAGTTGTTTCACACAACAGTCAAAGTTAAATTTGTAGAGTAAAATCTTTCAAAAATATGTATGTCTAAGATGATATCAATAGTAATGCAAATAGATCAAAAGAAATAGATATCTATAACACATCTCTCATTTAGATCTAACCATTTCCTAGTTGATTCTCTGTAGGTAGGTATATAAGGTTAGTATGTAGTTATTTATAGTGAATATGAGGTGTGTCATAAAATGTCCATACACATTTTATATATTTAACTCGAGCTCATAAAACAGAGAATTGTAATAAGCCAAAGAAAATCAGTTACTGGAGTGGTGCACAATTTTCTGGAGAATTCATATGGAAAGTAGTCCGGTAGGATGTTAGTTTCATAGGGAGTTAATGTGTTGATATGTACTCAATGAGTTCACTCATAACAGAAATCAAGATGGCCGAATGTTGGTTGGGAAAGTGCTTGATTCCTCTTAAGGGGAGTACACGTCATGGAATGGAGGCACAACGGCTGTTATTTGAGATATGGCGTCATAGCAACGCATTGTTCCACACAATGGATTGAAAATCCTTTGATCCTATCATAGTTGCCGACTTCAGAACAGTGAAAAATTGAAGATGCATATTTTAAAAAAATGAATTGGCCAAAGTTTTATTGAAGGGACTGTACACATTTTGGTTTATTTTTTTTGAAGAAAAAATCAAAATAGTTGCTCTTATGAAGCTTACAATAACATCCACTCAAAATTACTTCAAATAAATCTGTTCATTTCTGTTCTGATTTCTTCAATAATAGGTTTTATGAAAAAAAGAGAAATGCGTATTCCAAACCTTTTATTTTTTAAACATGTTTATAAAAAAAATCATAATTCATATTCATATTGCTTTTTATAAACTTTTAAAACAAAGTATTGATAATGATATAGCATTTATTCAAATTCTTGTTGCAATTTTTTATTGTTATATTTTGTTGATTTAAATGATGACATGATATGTATTAGGTCAATTTATTTATAACGGCGCATACATTGGCAGGGCTATAAATTACATTTTCTGATAGTATTTTTTCACTGAACAATGTGGTATATTTTTCTAAGCTGCCAATACATGCGCCAATAATTAAAAATAAACTGGAAAGATAAAAATAACAATTAAGTACACGATTTCCTGATAGTGTGAGGGTAAAACAGAAATATTAATTCATTTTCATAAATATGATATGAATTTGCAAATCTCGTCATAAACTTGGAGCAGAGAAATCAAATTTATACCTTTATAATCAGTGAAACAAGGGGAACATTTCATTCGCGATATGTGTAGCTCTAAATCATAGATTTGTGGAGTAAAAATTGCTTTGAAAAAGAATTACGTCAAAAATGTCTTATCTTGCGCCTATATGGCGTCCTCAAACAATGCCCAATGCGGCAACTATGTTGTCCCCTTTGATCCCACGACGTCACGCCTCCATTCATAATTACTCCAAGATATGACATTCCTCGCGGTCACAAGTTTACAAAGATTTGACCCTTCAGGCACGTCACTCAGCTCATATGGGAAATTATATCATGAGTTCAATCTCGGCATGGCCGGGGATCGAACCCATGACCTTTGGATCACCACAGAGAAACTGGCGCAAATAAGCTGGCGCTCAAACCACCTGCGCCACGGTCAGTGGCCCACAACCAACAGTCATAACAATGAAATCTGAGGCCAAATTTAATAAGTTTATTTCAACAAAACTCTGTGTACATTTGCATTTTTAATTTATTAAAGGTTTTTTGTTTGCAATCTTTCACAGAAGTAGCTGTCATATTTTCCTTTAAGCTAGTTTTCACAAGTACAAAGTAACTGAGATATAATCAAATTAACTTAGATATAATGATTACAATATATGGCATATCAAAGTTTGGTGAAGATGGGCTTAAATGATGTGACAGCTGAAGATTAACTCAAAATTCATACCAAAATTGACTCCCCTTGGTTTGAAGGAACAATGGTCAGTTAAAATTATTGCAACTGACATAGCTACAAACATAAATGTCTTTATTTTACAGGACATCTAAAATATAAAATTACAAAGTCACAACTTGTGCAGAAATCTAATGTGGAGCTAAAATGCCAAAAAAAACCCAAGTAGTTTCTATAGATTTATTTTGGGTAAGCTGGTAAACGTAAGAGCATAGATAGGATTGTCTTATTGCGTCTTATATTTTCTGAAGCTTAACTTTTAATCATGAAATTATAAAGGATTTTGTAAAGATCTGCTTTGCAATAACATGTTTGTCTTTGTTTGCAGTTCTCAGAACAGTATTCCTTTTGTTGATAGCTGTCTTAGTTGGGAAAAACATGATAGAAAATATAAGCTGAGAGCAATATAACTATTATTATTGCTCTCAGATATAAGTTCTCCCCACTGAAGCACGTTTGTGCTATTGACAGCTCCCAAGTCTTTCCACTCAAAACAGGTGGTGCCCCCTATAACGAGTGATAATAGGTAATTTGCAGAATGCAAGAATAAACATGACAGTTACAGAGCCATATCATAGATCTATGATCGTATAAAAATGATGGTTATGGAGCAATATATTTGCAAGATTTAAGTATGTACAAAAATGTACATAAAAGAATAAAAGAGTTACAGGACCATGTGTATATATCACTTTATATACATTTAAATTGGCTCTTTTAGTCAATTGACTTCATTACCAAAACCTTGTTTATATTCATTAATTACACACTAATTAGCACTAACTTACAATCCATATTTATAAATATATGTACATATTCAATGAATTGGTTATGTACAGTATATGTAGCTGATATATGGTTAAGATGGAAAAATTGCAATTATAAAAAAACACATCTGTAATCTAATTGATTAAAATGAATAGTCTCCCAAATAATACTATTTTAATCCTTTGCTCAATTGGGTGTGACAGTGCCTTGTAGTTCTTTGGAAATACGAGCGTTTAAACAACAGGCCGTGCAAAATATCCTTATAGTGTGTTCCACCACTCACACTCTATATATAAACATGGCTAAAATCAAACCTATTCTTATAATTTGGTTTGCAGACAGCTCATGTTTTCAAATAACTTTAGGATATTACTATTATTTCATGGTCTCCTAAATTCCGTGATTAATTTGGAAAATAACAAATATTATATGCGATGAAACATATCAATACAATATTCAGCGTGGGTATGGACAAAGCATGATAAACCAACACTCGAAAAATAAAACCTTTCTACCAGCCATAATATCACAGATATTAAAATGATATTTTTGCCCAATTAAAATCAAATAAGAATACCAACCATGAGCAGCTCTAGACACTTAAAGTTATTTCAGATTGTTCATTACAATCTGATAGACTCAAAATCGCGCTTCATACCATATTGAACCAAACTCATAGCATACTAATCGGAATTGATAATAAGGAATTCTTAATATTCATCACAATACTCATCAACTAATGATGCAAATAGTTTCATTTTTTATCTTTTACAAGGAGACATATAAGGTTGAAAGCTGACCAAAAAAGTAACGCTCGTCATGTGCTTTTATAATGTTGTAGTTATTTTTTAGATACTATACATATTTCTACCTGTTAAATGTGACCTGCATGATTCTATACGATTCTGTCAATCTCATTTCTTAAAGGTCGAAGATTATAAAAAAATAAATACCACCAGATACGCCATATGCTGTCTTCATCGGTCAAGTTGGAATAAATTAAAGACTCTGACAATTTTTAATTCCATTTTTTAAAGGGAATGAGAGAGTGATTGTATGTGTGAGACAGAGATAGAGATGTAATTGTATCAGTAACCAAGAGAAGCTGCAAAGTTATTGGGATATAGATTCAAATTTATATCCCGTGTATTCTTACATAAATATATTTCTGGTGAAATTGTGAATGGACACAGTATGATGCAGAACATGAGAATCTTTTCTTGTATCAAGGGCTATCTATGTAAATACTAAAGGGCTATCTTGGTTAAAAATATAACCCCTGCGCATCCAACTAAAGGTAGATCATAATAAATGTTCTTTGCAAAAGTCTTACAAATTCATTACATCTCTTGACGAACACCTTGATACTGTCTATCTTTATGTGGACATGTCTTTTCCGATATTACAGTTTTCTGCTTTGTAACATATCTCTAAGTGACACTTTCTCTGCTGTTAGAGGTGTCTGGCAATGACCAGTCATCTAGTTCTGTATTGTACCGGAAGAAACGGTCAAATCTCACCGACCCTTTTCCATCAAATAACTGCCTGTTATATGAAGTGGCATGCTTCAGTTCATCTGCATTGAGAATCCGAGGATCTGTGATTGGCTGAGTTTTCATCCAATCCGTGGTGAACATCTTCTGGTCCCTAATCGCCCTCACTTTAGAATGTCTGAAAAAGTAATGTCAAATAAATCAAAATGGAATGTCCTTTTCGCATTTCATTTTTTCACAGCCTTCATTATAATCAATGATTGAGAAATACTGTACTTATCGAAAGTAATTTCCGGATAAAATACGTCCCATTGAACGTAGAAAAATGTAATCATTTGCTCTATTTTTTTTTGGGGGGGGGGGGGGGAGGAAGCATGGTCACAAAATTGTCATTTGTTTATCCAAAATATAAGAGAAATGATCAGAATTAAAATAGAATACACAGGCATATTTGCTCTAAGTCAAATTTGACCAAATATGTTCTTAGCCCGCAAAAAGTAGGTTCATAGACGTTGATATGTTGTTGAAATGTAATCCTATATTCCATGTAATCGATGTATACTACTTATATCATCTTTATGTGCTGTTCAAATATTATGGGCAAGCTTGTCTACTTAATATAGTGCTACACAACGCATAATATTTGATAAATATATCAATGGTAATTTTGAATGCAGGACAGTGAAGACAGAGGCAGGCTACTCTTAGGTAAAATTAAATATTTATTCCACAGTTAACAATATATGATGAGGTAAAAACAGTTTGATAAACATACTTAATGGCTTTATATATGAAGACTTCTGGCATATTCTACCTCTGACCTACACTTAATCAAACCTATTTGGGAATAGGGAGAACATCTAATGTTTGCATTTTGGTGGGATGTAAGATGTTTACTTTGATGACAAGAGGAAATGAATGAGAATAGTCCTAAAATATGTTATCTTTTATCTAATTGCATTTATTATTGTAACAGAAAACATACTTATATTCAGTAATCCTTTCCCCCTTCATTTTAGTTATTGGCAAAGGATTTTCACGTGATACTTTCTTCAACAACCATGTTTTGTAGTCATTTCATGTGACATTAAAGACACACCATCGCCATTTCCATCTGCCCCAGACGAGAAGGTCTGGCCATTTGCCAATATATCATAAGTGGTACATCGACCACAATCACATAAATTCCCCCTGGCTGCCAAATATCAATAATATATGAAAAAGTTTTGTATACGATGTGGTGTGATCTGTTTTTCACAGGTCGCTAGATGTCAGTTTTGGGCATATTCTGTATGAATGTTGCCAAGGGTTATATGGTAGAGGACTCAATGGGTCTACTTGTCTTCATTGGAAGTTGATATAGAAATGTGTGCCATCTTCATCTCCAAGATTGCGCTCACGTAAAGTGAAGTCAACGCTATAAACGCTATAAAGAATTACCTTCCCTAACATCTATGACTGCTCCAAAAAATATACAGCAACCTACATCACTGCTATCGATCACAGAAAAACCTGTCCAAACAAACGATTTGAGGTTTTTTCTCACTGAACTTTAGAATAAATATTACATCAAAATTGTTCATGTTTTGGCACAATTAGGTACATTTTCTGAACGCCTGAATTGCATCTATTTATTTCTTTGGTTGAAATGCTTGAAGAGGTCAAATAGCAGCACTGCTAACAACCGAGCATCTTGCATGTCTTTCTGCCATTTCAATTTGATTTTAATTTGGCCATATGTATATGTTACTTTTTATCTTTATATATATATATATATATATATATATATATATATATATACATTTGCAAAGGGATACTTTCTTGCTTGAGGGCATAGTTATGTCAACATGGGTTACGGCATTTTTCTAAGCACCTTGTCGTCTGCAGTGTTTTACTGTTACAATAGCCCACAGACCTGCCAAGGGGCAACTCTGATAACGAAGGATGTTTTATCATTGCATGCCACTGTGTCGGATGTCAACAAAAAGACCTAAAAAAAATAACGACAATCTACCTTGACAAATGCCACAGATTCTGTTCGCCGAGAATAAAATCATTAAACAACACATTATTGTTCTTCTGAAACTCGGGGATATATCTGAGAATGATAATTTTTAGCACACATATGTGGTTATCATAAATTCCAGACACGTTTTAATTCACTATCAACACACTTTTTCTTATCACAAATATGAATTTTATCTGATGATACTCAAATAACAAACGTGGGAGTTGACAGAGAGACACTCTAAACTGTTAAATAAATACAGCTCAAGCCCCAGCAGAAAGTGAAAAAATCCTCTTTTAGAGATGAATACAGAGAAAGGAAATGAGGTTCTTCCTTGAGGCGGTAGCGTAGATCAGTAACACAAACAGAGCAGAAAGATCCCTATAGGTACGAGATGATCTGAATGCAAATCCTCATGTATTTTCAAACATATTTTTTTTCATTTTGTATACTCTATACATACTATTGCCATGACAGTTCATTTTTACAAACTCTAGGTCGAGCTTGGGTATAGAAGTGATTCCGCAGTGGCAAAGAATGACTCACTTTCATTCAATTATCTTCTGTGATTTTTTTAATACTTCTTTCTGATATATAGCCACTGTCACGACAATTTCTTTTTTAAGCCTTTTATCTAATGTAAGATTTTTATCTTTTAAAATTTATATTTCTAAATTTATTTTCTTAATATTATCGGGCATTATAACCTCATTTTCTATTAGGGTTGTCATTTTTTCTTGTGAAATGAAAATATGAAATGTCAATATGTATCCACGGTCGCCATGACAACTTACTTGTAATAGAGGATTAGCCACGAGATAATGATACACATGATGATGACGAGGGCCAGTGCGCATGCGCCCACGATGGCTGGTCCAGCAATGGCCTGAAAAAAAAATGAAATTGACTTATTAGCTATCATGTCTCATTTTTCCTCAAAGATTTTTGTGCACGTCAAGGTAGAGTGCTTTGCAGGTGAATGTACATGTTACATGCAACTTTACAGAAAAAAACACTCATAAATGTGCTCCGTGTTCAGACATGAATTTCATATTTAACTGCCTTAATTTGCACATGGTACAAGGTGCATATCCAACGCCTTGCCTGGCATATCTTGTGCCATACGGGAACGATGATTGTGTCTCGTTTATTTTGTCTTTGCTCATATTGCAACTCTAAATGCTTCGGCAGCTAATTATCATGAATAAAGTATCATTTGTGCATCGAGATATAGAAAGATTTACATATGTACTAACCCAAACCATCTCATGTCTTGTACGTGTGCAGATTTGTTCAAAAACCTGGTTGACCAGATGATCAGTGAGTAAAGGTGGTGCTAGGATTCCACACTCCCGGTCAGTGCATTATGCTTGTTCCTATTGCTATGATTAATCGTTTATGCACCAGCAACTCCGCCATTGATTTATCATAGTTTTCTATATTTGGTGTGTTCACTTTTACATTTTCCTCTTGGTTTGTGACAATGTGGATATCAAAGCCAGAGCTGGGAGAGGTGAGATGATGGCGAGCCGGGGGCCATGTGGTCTTGCCTTGTGGTGTCTTGTGGTGTGGAACATGTTATGTATGTAGGTTTGGGAGTGGACCACGATATTAACATAAGAGAGGCAAAGAGGCCTCAGCCAGCACCACACACTCGCACGTCCCCATGACGCTGCCGGTAGCAATACCTCAGCGACCCTCACAGATACCAACCACAACTTTAATGCTTCATATTCAGAAAAAAATAATCCATATCGACTTCTTAACTTTTTTTCTTCAAAATTTATTCCAATTATCATGGTGTCAGCTCAATTACACGAGAGTGGCTTTTTGTGATGGACATCATTGCAGAGACTGTGTGATGTGCAGTCAGGCAGTCTTTACACATAGCACACACAGTCAGACAAGCACATGGAAGATAGGGTACAAAAACGTATGTGTCAACACATCCCGTGCACCTTCTACATGTTCTGACACAGAAATATGTGTTTAAGTAGTATTGCGTTATTAGCCTTTACTTTCACATTGTGTGGTGCATCACTCATGGACAAGCTATTGTTGAAAAAAATATTCTGAATTGTTTCGAATTTAATATCAATCACAAGTCTGAACTTAAATTCCCAAAGCAAGACGGGCACCATAAGATGTTGAACATGGTGCGGGACCAGCCTAGAAAAGTGTCACTTGAAGCAACATATAAAAGTGTCACGTGATGCAGCACATAACATGGGTGCTATAAGATGCTGGACAAAGCCTGGGACCAGCCTAGACGGGCATCATATAATGCTACACATAGCCTGGGACCAGCTTAGACGGGCATCATATAATGCTGCACATAGCCTGGGACCAGCGTAGACGGGCATCATATAATGCTTCAAATAGCCGGGGACCAGCCTAGATGGGCATCATATAATGCTACACATAGCCTGGGACCAGCGTAGACGGGCATCATATAATGCTGCACATAGCCTGGGACCAGCGTAGACGGGCATCATATAATGCTGCACATAGCCTGGGACCAGCTTAGACGGGCATCATATAATGCTGCATATAGCCAGGGACCAGCCTAGACGGGCATCAGGGCATCATATAATGCTACACATAGCCAGGGACCAGCCTAGAAAAGTGTCATGTGATGCAACATATAAAAGTGTCATGTGATGCAGCACATAACATGGGTGATATAAGATGCTGGACAAAGCCTGGGACCACCCTAGACGGGCATCATATAATGCTGCACATAGCCTGAGACCAGCGTAGACGGGCATCATATAATGCTGCACATAGCCTGGGACCAGCTTAGACGGGCATCATATAATGCTACACATAGCCTGGGACCAGCTTAGACGGGCATCATATAATGCTGCACATAGCCTGGGACCAGCGTAGACGGGCATCATATAATGCTACAAATAGCCGGGGACCAGCCGAGACGGGCATCATATAATGCTACGCATAGCCTGGAACCAGCCTAGACGGGCATCATATAATGCTGCACATAGCCTGGGACCAGCCTAGACGGGCATCAGGGCATCATATAATGCTACACATAGCCAGGGACCAGCCTAGAAAAGTGTCACGTGATGCAACATATAACAGTGTCACATGATGCAGCACATAACTTGGGTGATATAAGATGCTGGACAAAGCCTGGGACCAGCCTAGATGGGCATCATATAATGGTGCACATAGCCTGGGACCAGCGTAGACGGGCATCATATAATGCTGCACATAGCCTGGGACCAGCTTAGACGGGCATCATATAATGCTGCACATAGCCTGGGACCAGCGTAGACGGGCATCATATAATGCTGCACATAGCCTGGGACCAGCGTAAACGGGCATCATATAATGCTACAAATAGCCGGGGACCAGCCTAGATGGGCATCATATAATGCTACGCATAGTCTGGGACCAGCCTAGACGGGCTTCATATTGTATAATGCTACACATAGCCTGGAACCAGCCTAGAAGGGCATCATATAATGCTGCACATAGCCTGGGACCAGCATAGACGGGCATCATATAATGCTGCACATAGCCTGGGACCAGCTTAGACGGGCATCATATAATGCTGCATATAGCCAGGGACCAGCCTAGACGGGCATCATATAATGCTACACATAGCCAGGGACCAGCCTAGAAAAGTGTCACGTGATGCAACATATAACAGTGTCACGTGATGCAGCACATAACATGGGTGATATAAGATGCTGGACAAAGCCTGGGAACAGCATAGACGGGCATCATATAATGGTGCACATAGCCTGGGACCAGCGTAGACGGGCATCATATAATGCTACACATAGCCAGGGACAAGCCTAGACGGGCATCATAAAATGCTACACATAGTCTGGGACCAGCCTAGGCAGGTACAATGTAGTGTTCCAATGCACAGACTGATTGTGGCACTTTTATGGATCATCCCGTTTGCAAGGGATATAAGAGTTGACCAATCAGATGTTGTGCACATTTCAAAGCCTAGATGACTCTATCAAGCCACCCAAACTTTTCTTTAGTTGAAACAACGAGACTAGAAGAGAAGAGGTCCAGCTCCCACAAGTACCCCTATCCCGATGTTCTTTTCGCTGTGTAATATTAGATAACACTTTCACACCCTCTGATTGTATCTGCCCGCCTGCTTGCCACACATGTGAGTGTATGCAGATGAGGTCCTGGGAACTTTGCCCCTGATGTCTGGACTGCACTAAACACATTTTACTGAATGGGAAATTCTAATTCCACAATTGTATTTAAAAAAAAGATTACTTTGAGCCTATTTCCTGTGGAAATAAACAACAAATACTCATTGGTCCCCATTGTTTTCCTATGCAGTTAGCTATCTTAATCTCCCTGTCTGGGGTGAGTAATTGACACACTATCTCATTTCTGCTAAATTATTTTACAGAGCAATACATATTTATAAAGTATACTATATTGCTGCTTTTTCACCAATTTTTTTCCGGTCACTCTGTCCTGGCCACAAAGCCTGCAAGGATCTCTACTGTATCCTGATGCCATGGCTGAAAAGGTGTATGACTTGGTTAAAATTGGGCATTATAATTTTGAAAATCAAATAAGAGTGCATACTAAGACAATTGCCATTTATGAAAATGTTGAAAAATATCAAAATTTGTTTAAATGAATGAATATATATATTTAGTCCAAAGTAAAAAGGTAGTTATATGCAGCATATATGAATGGATACATATATCCATTCACTCAGTGTATTTATATACAGCACACTCACAAAAGACTTCACACATGTTTCATGCATGTGCACATAGAAGCCAGTTTTAAGAAGTGATCCGGTCAGTTGACACCTAAAACAAACATGCATGCCAGTAAATAAAACTCCCCTCTGCCCATCTGCTGAATGGTTTAGGGGTCAAGTGATCATAGCACAGTCAAAATTGATGTGAATTATTGATGAAAGTATTTGCTAATTACCTTATTCTCACTTTAGAATGGTCCAGAAGGAAGAATATCACTTGCAGATTTAAGTAACTGACATATTATGTTAAAGCACATGTGCTGAATGCAGTTATCTAGAGTGCGCATGTATGAGACCTTCAGTCACAAAGATATGTTTGCGCAGGTTGGATATTTATCCAGTATAATCCTAGAAATTTGTTAAGTTTACTGAGGGACTGATGGGAAATCATGGAAAATAAAGTAAACAGCGAAAAGAACATCGTCCACAGACCCAGGAGTCAGATTCCTATCAACAGGAAGTTAGATAATCAGTTTCAGAAGTTGGCCGCTTGCTCCGCCTTCATCTGAGGTATCTTGGCCCAGTGATGGCAGGGGGTAAATTAAAATTATGTTACATAATGCCATAAATCCAGAGCTGGACCTCTTCTCTTCTAGTCTCGTTGGTTGAAAGAAAAGTAACACTGCATGTTCCACAACCACCCCCCCCAGGATAACCTATGCGATTGGAGAACACTAGGTGCAATAAGATGCAATAAGATATGGTACCAATCTGGCCAGTTTTCATGTGATGCAGTATATAGTTTGGTCTAATCTAGACTGATGCTATGTGATGCAGCGCATAAAGTGACACCAGTCTAGACATGTGCCACATGATGCTGCACCAAACCTTGGACCTGCCTAGACAGGTGCCACGTGATGCTGCACAAAACCTTGGACCAGCCTAGACGGGTGCCACGTGATGCTGCACATAATGTGAGACCAGTCTAGACGAGTGCCACATGATACTGCACCAAACCTCGGACCACCCTAGACGGGTGCCACGTGATGCTGCACATAATGTGAGACCAGCCTAGACGGGTGCCACGTGATGCTGCACATAATGTGAGACCAGTCTAGACGGGTGCCACATGATACTGCACCAAACCTCGGACCAGCCTAGACGGATGCCACGTGATTCTGCACATAATGTGAGACCAGTCTAGACGGGTGCCACATGATACTGCACCAAACCTTTGACCAGCCTAGACGGGTGCCACGTGATGCTGCACATAATGTGAGACCAGTCTAGACGGGAGGGATGTGATGTATCACATAGTTCATGCTAATCTGGACTGGTGCCATGTGATGCAGTACATAGTTTGGGACCAGGCTAAAAAAGGTACCACGTGTTTGGAATGTGTTATCTATGTTGTGGTGTTCAGGTGCACAGGCGACAGGACCGAATAGCCAATGTTTTGGGTTCATTGTGTAGGACGTATTCCACTCTACAAATTCAAACTTTGAAGCTGACTATCGATTTGTTGTGAAATAACATGTTTGTAGATAGTTTGGTGAAATCCCACACATGTGTACCCTTGTCTCGCTGCAATGAGCTCAGAGAAGCCTTGCAGTGAACATGAGGATAAAGCCGACTCTACATCTCCGCTCATCATCCCACGCGAAACCACCGCCATGAAGAGTCGTGATGAAGTCATTGCATAACACACCTAAATATACTCCAATTCAAGCCCACTCAAAACTGCCAAATACACTAGGCTTCGAAAAACACAAGCTGCCAGAATAAATGTTTTCAAATGTAATCTAATATTTCTATTGGGAAAAGATTTATTTGGGTCTGATCTCAAACTTTGTTAAAGAGAATAATGGTAAAAAGAAAACATTTTTTCGGTTTTCAGAACCAACACGATAATCATGCAGTATATGTAAGACCTGTAAGTAGATACGCACATCTCAAACTCGTCATCTTCGGATAATTTTACTGATTAAGTATGGTTCAGAAAAAAATGCTCTTTTGGTATACCATGCATTACCTACATGTAATCATTCATTTTTTTTGGATACTTAGTTATTTTGAACATTTCCAATGTGATATCATACACTATGCTATGGGACAATCATGTGGCATTTCTAAGGACCTTTCATCATCAGAAGCTCCATTATGATTCACCTGTTTTTCTGACAAATCCCTTCCGGAAATATTTCATTCTGTTATTGAAATATATTTACAGAAGTGAAATATAATTCTCCCACTACGTCCTTTTCCATTGATCCAAGGTGTGTTCCATATCTCACGATCTTATGTCTCAAATTTGCATTACTAAGAGTATACCTGACTTCATTATGGCCTGTTATGATATTTGACTACTTCTTGTCAGAACTAATGATGTTTGAACAGATCAAATATGTGTAAATAATATCAAGGCCAATGGTGTGGCGTCTCATAGTGTGCCTAATGGAAATGCAAGAATATGCTCTTCAAATTGTCTGCTGATATTATCCATATATATTTTATTTGTAAAGAGCTGTACTCTGGTCCAAGATTACATAACGCGGTTAGGCCCGGCCCTTTAGAGAATTTTTAGAGGCATTTTTCAACCAAATTACGGCAGCCATCATATTCTAATGTATGCTTTCACCGCTTGGCTTTCACTGTCACAAATGACTTTGCCTTCAACACGATATATTTGTGTACCTGTGAATGCATTCGCACCTCTACCCTTTTTAAATTTATAATTCCCCTTGCTTGTTCCATCCCAAAGATTTTCTTCTCAAGGTTTGGTAAAGCTTTCATGAAATCACAGAGGTCACATACAATTTTTGGGGTATGCTTAAATGATATGAGGCCACGAAAATCAACCAAAATACACTGACCATAGTTACTGTGTTTTGCTGAAAGTGCCAAGTACTGACTGTACTTTTTGTAACCTTATTTCATGAACGTTTTAAGGGAATAACACTGTAAATAGATGTAGCAGTGAATTTGCTCTTTATCATTGCTGTAAATGTTCGGTATATAAAAGTTGTTGGCAGCAAAGTTGTTGGCAGCAAACTTTTATTACAGATTAACAACAGAGCTTTTGCCATAAAAAAAGGTTTGAGTCCACATTAGCTTTTGCTGTAAAATATTTGAAATCTTAGTTCGCTTTTATTTGCATTGTTTAACAATATAACAGGGCTGTCCATTTCATACATGTATAGTACTGTCACAGCAAATCTCCCAAGAAATCCCACGAGACATCTCATTCAAAACTCTTACAAAAGTTGGAATTTCAAAATTCCGTTTATAACACGGTGAACATTTGTTGTATTAATAGATTCGACTAAATTACGGGTTCCTGAAATAAACTTTATAGATGCAATAGATTAATATAACAACAACCAATGCTATAAATTTTACAGTATTGGAATACTATTGTTACCTGCTAATACCCGATTTGCGGCCTATCAATTACAAGGTACAGTAAATATTGCTGTAAAATACAGCAAAATGTGCTCATATTTACAGTTACATATTACAGTGTGATATTATTGCATGAGCGATTTACCGTTTATTTTGTTGGGCTCTGTCATCATTTGTAAAGAGAGAGAAAACAGTGAGAATGTATTATTTATCTGTCTTTGTCGTTTAATAGATGATATCTTAAGCGAACCATAACTAAGTTTATATACTGCTAGATATGTCCTTTTGGAAAACTGCGATACACTATCCTGCTGTGTGAGAAAAGAAATACATCACTTTGTATTGGGATCCGCATGTAATATGAGAACAACTACATACAGACACATTTATCGTTTTTATTTCACATCGACAAAATGTATTTAAAACAGCCCCGTTTGATTATAATACATTTAAATGAATTGAATTGATTTGATAGAACCATCGCTATTAATTTGATATGTTTCAATATGCGAGTGTTCCCCATTTATTCCGAAAAAGCTCTTAAGTTATGATCAAGAAAGTAGCACATGAATTGTGGAGATAATCATTCTGTCAATAACAAATAGTGGAATTCCAATCAATCTGAAAGCTCCAATATTCTGAGATTGTAGAATTATTATGGAGGCGTGAACAGACTTAAAATAAGGGGGTGGTATTTGGTGGCGTTCTGAGAAATAAAGGTATATGAAAACAAATAGAAAGGTTCTCCTTGAGATATGATCGCGCATACATCCTTGCCACAGCAGGTGGATTCTAATCTTTGGTTTTTTCTCTTGTATGTAAGTTCACTTCACGCGTTGCTGTCAATATTTTTTTAGTGTGACGGTTTATGACGGCTGGGGGCAGGTGCTGAACGCTTTGGTACTGTTTTTTCTAATTAAATTGGAAAATGTGCTATTACATAAAGTACAGGTTTATTAAGTAAAAAAAGGTTTATTAAAGCAGATATTTACCACAGAGAAGTGCACATTTATACAATTATTGAATGAATGCTAAGTTCTTTTATTACGGCAATTAGACTGACCTTCCTTTATCTGACCTTTTGGACCATTTCACCTGTGTGTTGTGTGACCTATCTGTTGTATATAATATGCTCCTTACAAAAAGGAAACCAATGGCTGACCAAATCAAAGTATAATTTATCTCAGTCGATGGTTTGAAGGTAAAATCTGATCTTCAATTTGGTAACTAATTCTACCATTCCCAGAGAAATGATTAAATAATTATTTCTCTCAACTTGTTGACCAAAACAAGAAAAATTTATTCTGTGTAATTTACACATTACTACTTAAACCAAGAGAGACCCCAGTGACACAGAAAATGCTCTTCCCGTGTGTACACATTCTCTTGTTTTTTAAATTTCCCTGGAAAAATTAGAGTCGTAAAATTTGGATAATCTGCTGCTCTCTAGTGCCACCAGATGGCATTGCAAACAATATACCAAGTCATTCTACAACTCAGATTGTTTCACCCCTTTCTTTTTCTGTGGTGATATTGTTGAAACTCATCAGAAAAACACCTAATGTGAACTGAACCCCCAAATGGCTTCTCCATGACTTCCTTTCAGACATGCTGCCTCTTATCAATGTCCTTGTAAGTCCTTCATTATCGCCCGTATAGATCAGATGCTACAGTATTTGTCAACATAAGAATTGCATTTAGTGCCTCACTGTTACAAAATGGGCGCAAAGGCCTATTAGGAGTAAATTAAGACTGTTCTTCAACCTAACCTAAGCAACCTATATCATATTCCTCTGTCCTGTTATATACACAGAGTGCAATGCAGGAAGATGAACTAGAGTGCACTGTGTGGTATATCATATTCCTCTGTCCTGTTATATACACAGAGTGCAATGCAGGAAGATGAATTAGAGTGCACTGTGTGGTATATCATATCCCTATGTCCTGTTATATACACAGAGTGCAATGCAGGAAGATATATTAGAGTGTAATGTATGGTATATCATATCCCTATGTCCTTTTCTGCACAGAATAAAATAAAGAAAGATGAAATCGAGTGCACTGCGTGGTATATCAAATCCCTCTGTCCTGTTCTAAACAGAGTAGAATGAAGGAAGATGAATTCGAGTGCACTGTGTGGTATATCATGTGAGACAATCGCATTAATTTTTCAATCCTCTGACATTATATTTATTTCAGTGTTTAACCTCTGACATTTATATTTTGCCATTCACTACGAGATCACATGAAAAATGTAAAGATTTAAAGTATTCATAAAATCACAGAGGTCACAGTAAATTTTACAGAGGTCTGGGGTATGCTTAAATGATATGTAGCCACTGTACTCTTGTAACCACTAGGTGGCCACATGCATACAAGCCTGCGACCTCTATTGTGGTCTGTAAGGGGTGTTAGGCTTGTACCAATTGACAAACGTTAATGGACAATGTTATGCAAGGATAAAAGTGCTAGAAAACCTCATTTCTTAACCGTACATCATCATCATCATCATCATCATCATCATCATCATTGGTAAAATTACACCAAAGCTGGCTCGTATACAAGGAGCTGCAGTAAGACATAAACAATTTACATTTTACTTCTGAGGTACAAGCAGAAAAAAGTACGAATTAACATATTACACCTTGAATACAAACTTTTCAGTTGTCTGGCTATATCATTATCATCTCTCAAATTGTCTGACAAAATGTGACCAAGATACTTTGCTTGACAAATCAATTCAATGGGCTTCTCATTTATTCTAATACATTTCACAGGTGCAACCTTTTTCTTGTCTGGCTTAAAACATAAACATCCAGTTTTCCTCTCATTGAAGACCATATCATTTTCATTAGCAAATGTAAGTGTCAATTAACTTACTCAAGCCATGTACACTAGGACAAATCAAACATAAATCGTATGCATAATACAAATGGTTTATCTTAGTTTTTCCAATGCAACAACCAGCATGCACATTATTCAATTGCTGACTTAGTGTATCTACATAAATTTTTAAAAGTTTTGGTGACAATATTCCACCTTGCTTAATCCCATTTTTTACATCGAATGGCTCTGATAGCTTAGAACCCCATTTAATACAGATCTGCTGAGTTTGGTACCAGTAAACCAGAACTCTAACCAAATACCCAGGACAACCTCTTTCTTTAAGATGCTTGAACAAAATCCAGTGATTAAGCTTGTCAAATGCTTTACTAGCATCAAGAAAGCAAATATATACCAGACTTTTGTGTCTTGTATAATATGAGATACATTCTTTTAACATAAAAACACACAAATCAGTAGAATGAGCTTGTTTGTAGGCAAACTGATTATCTGTGGTACACAAAAATCTTTCATATCGTGTTAACAAGCATATTTCTAGCACCTTTGTACATACTGTGGCTAAAGCAATTGGACGGTAATTAGACTTATCACTGATGGCACCATTCTTACTTTTTAAAATGGGGGATAACAATGTCAACATCAATTTATCAGGCAAATACCCATGTCTTAAAATAAAACTAAAACTCAGAGCAAGTAATACAGCAAGTCTATCAGATGCTTTTTGCAGGTGTTCTGACATCAGGCCGTCATGGCCAGAAGACTTTTTATGAGGCAAATCCATGATGGCATCTTCCACATATCTGTAATAGCATCTGGCCCAGAAGCATCACTAACCTTATTTGCCAGAGGAACTGACCCTGCGATAACTATTTTCACTTCTTTCCAAAACATTTTACAATCACCACTGTCAAGACTACATGCTAAAGCATCAGCCCTGAGTTCATCCTCATTCCTGGCAACAGCTCTATGAGCATATTTGAACCTACTTCTGGTTACCTTCATATTTTCATGAATTTGGCCCTGACGTGGTTTATCATTAATGCACCAGAAATGAAAAGCATCTTGAGATTCTTTATATAAATAATGTATGATTATAAATAATGTATGATTATATCTAAAATCTCCCAAAAAAAGCTTGATTATTCTTTGGATAACATTAAATAAAGAAAATATAAATACTTGATATCTATAGCCAGCCGAGTCGTTTAAAATTTGTTTAAACGGCAGCTGAAATGGGTTAAATTTGGACGTTTAAACGGGTTTATTGCAGCTGGCGACTTATTACTTCAATAGAGCTCTATCAACTTCACCAAACTTTTCTTTGGTTGAAATAGAAGAGACCTTGGACCTTCCACAAACCCCTCCAGATCACCTATCTGGGCTTTGCCGATTGGTGATTGCAGAACACTATGCAACAAAATGTGAAAGAAGGACATCTGGTGGTAAACACCCAAATGAAATTACCGGTAGATGGGGTTTGAGTTAATTTGTCGTGAATCGTTGCACATCAGATAGTAATGTGAAATCACAAATTTGAATTTTTGAATTGAAGGTACACATGAAGGCAAATCACATGAGTATAATACAATAATGTAATCTTCCCAGTCAGTAGGACTTTTATTTTTTACAATTATGTTATCTTGCTAATCGTCAGGACACTTTATATATTTTGTTATTACACAGTATGAAAAGCAATAAATTAGCCCCACACAGCCACCTATAATAATCTACAATGAAAGTGAATATTTAGTGTTTACGTATGGGTAGCAGTTTATTATTCTCTTATTTTGGGAACCAATGAATAACAACTTTTTTTCTATGAAATATAGGCCAACTGGTAAGCATATTGTCCATAGCATAAAATATAGGCCACTTAACAACAATTCAGTGTACTCTCGTGGATATGGAACAAGGTTCTTGCATGGTCAGATGAGCGTAACTATGGGGCCTCAAGTGTTGAGGATAGCGTGATAGCTATATCTGATCATCACCAACATAGCAACTGTTCCAAATGTCACTGCTGTTATTTGCCAAGTGTTAACTCTTTTTATGAATAATATTTAGTATCTGGCATTGTTATGAAATGTTAAAGCAGAAGGCAAATTATGTTCTGTTTAATACTGAATATATAACAACATGTGACATATTGATATGAATGGAGAACACGTTGTGAAAGTCAATTGTTCATTTAAGGTCAATTTATTACTTAGATTTGGACATGGTTGAACAATGTCAGGGCAACTGATGTATATTTGATTCAGTCATGCTGGGGTTGTGACATACTTGGTGTGCATGACAGCGGTGGTACCATCAGCAATGAAGCATTGAAGTCGCTCAGAAAGAGTGGCTTCTCATTGTGTGACTGGGGTCAGGCTTTGTCCTTCACTGCCCTCAGCTGCAACCCTTCATTATCTTCACCTCACCTTTGCCAATATCTCACTCCAATCCCAGGAGGCTAGATACAAATACAAACCATTTGACGTCAGTTGTCTGTGTGATGAATATCCCTTCTTTTGTTAAATAAAAACCATGGTTTTATAGACCTGAATTCTTCCAGGATACAATTGGTCATTATTAGCCATACCCAATTACTTAATTTTCATCAATTACGAATAATAGTGCATCACCTTAAAGTAAAATTTTCTAGAATTATAAACATTTTCTTCAGATCTTTTACACAAAGCTGTAATATATTCGGCCACAACTCTCTCAGATTAATATCATTTCGCAAATATTGGATAAGAATAGTTGTGATGAGCCCCTTTGGCCAAAATCTGTGGTGTAAATCAGAACCATACTGCCCTCAAACATTCCCATGACAGTCAGTGCTAGTAACCCCACAGCCCATGAAGACGACACCATGAAATCCAAGGGCAAAAGCAAGCCACTGTGACGGCTAAACTTTGTTATTATTTTTTAAGTATCTAGTTTTCATTTAAGCCATGTTGACTTTACTATCTCTGTGATGTAGTTTTTTGAACGATATACTTTTGCTCATTATTTTTTTGGTAAACTATCGTGTATGACTATCTAATCCACCCTTGTCCAATGATATAAGACAATGCTACCAGTGTTTTAGTCCTTCTATGATTTACAACAAATATATACGAATGCAACCAAGTATAATAAGCTATATTTGTCAAACTAATTAAACCAGCACACAGTATTGATAGGTTTCCATACCACCCTTTTCAACAGGTTTAAGGTATGTTAAGAATAACTAGGCTTTTAAGGTCAAGTTTTGGGTTTGTCTCAGATGACTGATAGACGGTGACAAATACTGACATTTATTTACGGCCACGTTTATCATTCAGGTCCTTCCTCTAGTGATTACCTAAAATATATCTCCATAAAGGTCGAGTATTTAGGTTGGGTGTAAGATGTCAACATATAAATCGCTGTTTATAGAAGCTTCTATACACAGTGTGTAAAGCCTGTGCCTGCAGTAAATATAAGCAATAAAAGCTAGTAGTACTATTTTTAAATTATCAAAAATTCCTTATAATCACGTGTTAGGCCCTTTAGCAATATTCGTCTAACTTTCGGCCATCTTTGTTTTGGTGTTTTTACAGCTTGGCTCCAACCCTCTCAAACGATTTTCCTGGTAACACAAAATGTGTGAATGCTTTCGCCACCATGTCTTAATCAACATTTCATTATCCCCGTGACTACTCCAGTTTATACGCCTCGTGTGTGATATCACTCGCTTCACTGACCACCTTTGTCTTGGTTTCTTTGTTTTTTAGCACAAGCTCAGTTCAAGTTAAATATACATTATATGTCAGGACATAACATAATTGATATTACCCTTTAATCTATTGTAGTACCATATTGAGCTTATATACCTCCATGGATACTCTGCATGGCGAGGAACAGTCACATATTACCTCTGCCACATTTGGCATGACATTGTCTCAACCTATTCCGCAAAGTCCATTGCATAATCCACATTATCGTGCACAATTGGTGGGCTGTGCACATGCTCACTCACAATGCTCGACCATTTTCAAAGTAAATCTGTCACATCCACACACACACACACACACACACACACATACACACACGCGTGTTGATCGTTGCTTGCATGCAACTGTTGCGACTTCTCCCTTTTAACCAAACCAATGGCACCAGTTGACTGGGTTTTACTTGTATTTGTTGTTGTAGTCACTTTCTAACCAAAACTAGGACACCAATTGGTTGTGTTATTACATGTGACAAAATATTTTACTTGATGTCTATTCGCTGCTAAAAGAAGCTTGTTATGGGTGTGACCTCGTAGTACTCACTGATTATGGCCAATGCTTGCAGAGCCAGGTATAAATCCTGGATCTGTTATGGAGAGTACTTCATGAAGAGAATCAACAAAAAATAGTGTTACAGTTTTGAAATATTGAATTACTATATTTAGTGACTTCCTATCGTCATTTTGATGATAATTTGATACCATCTTGTTATTGATAAATTTATGTAGATTTACATTCTGTTGTTTAAAGATAAACTCAGACCACTATTCAGAAAATTCTAGCCAGCGCTTGAAATTTCATAGCATCCCTCATGAAACCACATGGTAAAAGCTTGATATAGTCACAAAAATCTTGACTATTTCTCGGTTTTACCGGTAAGAAAGTTGAATTGGGATGTGTTTTAAAAAAACCTTTGATAATGTTATTTAGTTAAAATTCTTATACCAAAGTTGTTTTTTGAAGAATTATCTAAATTTACAAAGAAATTCAAGAAGTGCCATATCTTGGTTAAACTTTGTCATTATGACAGCAGATAGTTATATGGTAATTTCAACCTTTAATGAATATAGGAACGTATATATATTGTTTCATATGGGATATTATGAGCTTTTGTCAAACATAATGGGGCCAATTTCAAAGGTTTTTGTAAAAAATAAAATAAAAAATCATGTTTTACCGCATTTTAAAATGATTGATATATATCATATCCTGTCATTATATTTATTTAAAGAAAACCAAAATAAATTGCCTACTTTATATCTGCCAAAAGGTGGCCATTCGCATTATGTCAAGGCTGACCAAGTGCAGATGAACTGGACAAGCATCTGAGAAGGTGTGGAAGAGTCTAACTTGCTATGTTTCACTCCCAGAGAGTGATATCGACTTTTTGAGGGGTGACAGGTTATAATATATGAATAGCATGTTCTTGGTGTGTATAAGAAATAATAAACTGACACCCCCTTCTGAATGCCAGATATCTCGCTTAACGCCTCGATATCAGACATTCATTCTGAGGACAGTTTATTATCCCATATGTATCACCCAAATTTAGATATATTTGCTTATGGAAAAAAACTTAATGTATATTGCAGCTTACAAATACGTCTGCCTATTGTGATCACGAATGTTAAGACCTTACATTTAATAGCTATAATTGAAATAGAATAAAGGGACGGTATACATATCTTGAAGCAAAGTTCGATGATAATACTTATCATACAAACCTTATCTGCCATTTTTGCAACGCATTCTTACCACTTTGTTGGGCTCATTGGAATTTTGTAAAAATGAACATCAGACCTCTTATTGGCCATCAATGTGTAACAGAAATACAAATCCATAGAACATTTGTTAATATTGGCAATAAATAATAATTATAGAGATATAATTATTTTATAACATATTGATAGTGGTGAAAGGCCTGAAAGCATTTTGACTGAAGGTAACTGGATATATGCCTCAAAATGTCTTAAGGGCCTAACATGTAATGTAGCCGTTTCACACTGGGGAAGATCATTCATGAAAAGGAATGAAAAGCAGATGTTCTGATCTTCATGTTTCTCTCGCGTCACTTGAAGTTAACCTTGAGAATAATTATAATGTGCAATAATTAAAAATATGATGTACACGTTTTTTTAAAGATCTTTACGAGTCTTGAATGTCGTCTGACATATATCCTATTTAAATTCTTTCCGAAATATGTAATTTTGGAGTAAATATTGTGTTGATTAAGGATGACTTATTGGCTTTTTCCATTCTATGATGGAAGAATGCGATGGTTTGGAAAACATTTTGCCCATAAAATCCCATAACATTTTCTTCAAAAGATAAGAGTACATGAATGTCTTAATACATTTAACACATTTAACAAATAAAAGAATTACTTGGTCGACACAAACTGTTTAACAGAAATATGAGGCATTGCATTACTCATGAGGCCGAGTCTGCTGAATGTAGATAAAAGAATGATAAGTCAGTATAATGCATGGACAAGAATTATTATTAAGGGAAATGGGAGGGTCGCCAACATTTTGCTCAAATACATTTAATAATATATTTATTTTTATAATAATTTTGTTTCAAATAATTTATCTAGAACCAAGTATCATAACAACATATTAATATTTACACAAACCGGAACAGATCTATGTGAAAGCTATTTGGACTGATCGATGATCACTGTCTAAAAATACAAGGCACTGTCTTTATGATAAACAAGCTCAAGACTTAGGATGCTTATTACTCAATTTCATATTGGCCGAAATAAAAAATAAAAGTTCGCCCAAAATAAAAGTTCGCTCAAGAAAATCAAAGAAATGGCTAAAATTCCTCTTCTCTCCGATTACCAGAAATTATTTACACGTTTGGTGTATATCCATTTTGTGAAAACTAAAAATACGTCGTCATACCAAAGATCCTGTAAGAGGAAGCATAACACGTATCCGCCCAACTTCCTACACATCTTACAGATGTCTTGAATGTGCCAAACATTATGGAAACTAAAAATATCAACACAAAATATTCAGTCCGTGAAATTCTGTGAATTACACAAATGATAATTTTTGAAAAATAATTCTGGCAATCCATTACTCAAAGACAAACACACATCAATGAAATAATGATTGAAAAGTTTGTAGGAACGCAGGCAAATTTTTAATTTTTAATTTGGTCTTCATTTCCGTCAGATTTTTTTTTGTGTTTAGGCAGATTGTGAGATACTGTATTTGCGTGTATTTGGTCCGCACATAAGGGCAGATAAGTATTTTTGGTCGACGCCCTTTTCAGAGCCAGTTTTGGACCTCAGACTTGAAGCAGCAACCGGAACCTCCCACACAACAGCCATTTCCTATTGTTCTATTCTTGAAAAGAGATACTATGAAATGATAATTCCAATATATCTTAATTCTAAACTGAACTTATATATTATTTTAAAAAACCGCTAGTTAAATACAAAGTAAACGAATGATGATTCAAACTCTAAGTTGCGGGATTGTCAAAGGAAGGTCCTTACCAATGCACCATTGTTAATTTTGAATGGTTTTAAATACTTGAAATCTCAGGAATGGGAAGGTCACATGATCACATATTGAAAAAACGTAGTCTTAATGAATTTCTGTGCAAAATATACCTCCCAAATACACAATTCTGTGATGAATGCCTCTGGTTCATTATTGATCACTTTGTTATGATTTTCTAATATTAAGAAAGCCCAGGACCAGATGTGAATTAAGGACAAATTGTTGTCAAATAATTGAATATTAATTAAGTATAGGGTTTGTCAACTGTCCTGTGACAAAAATGAATAATATTAAAATCATTGATGAAAATCATGAAACCAAAACCGATAAACTTTATATTTCTAAGATGTGTTTGTAGCCCCCATGCAAAAGTTACTGTCAGAAATCTATGAAATAAAGTAGTAAATTTATGTCATGAAAAGTCAAAGAGGCATATTTTCGTAGCGCATACATTTCTATCATTTTGTGAGCTTATAAGTAGAACTGAGAGACCTAGACATAAAACACTTTTACTGTGTGGGACACATCTACAAATGACACATGATTGAATGAGGACCTTTGTGGGCTTTTTTATTTTTATAATATATTATCACATCTGTATCTTGCATCTTTCAAAAAGGAACTCTGAGAGCCTATATTCATCAAAATCCGTTCAAAATTAACAATATGAGAGCAAATTCCAATTTGCCAGGGACATTAGATAAAATTTTGATATGTCGAGCTATTTTGAAACAATGTCTATAATAATAACTGAATGGTGGTTAATTTATGAAAGTACACATTATACTATATAGAAAAAACACGAATGTTGAAAATAAACTGAAAATAAAGTCTGTCAATTTCGAGATTTATTAACAATAATTTGTTAATATATATATATGTAAAGAGGAAAGAGAGGCAAAAAGGCACTGGAAATGAAGCCAAAATAACAAAATCGTAGCCCTTTGCAATTGGCCAAGCATGGTTTGACCAGGAGGCAGATTCTAGAATTCAACCTATATAAGGCCCTTATGGGGGTTGCTTGATGGGGAGGAGACCATACGAAGCGACGTATATATATATATATACCTCTATTTTAGAAAAGAAAGTTTTAAAATGGCTTGAAAGACGCATAAACATTTCCTTGTTTTGTATGCGATGCTCTGCTTGGTTTCAATGGATATTGGGTCGGTGTTGTTGGTGTACAGTATGAACACTTTTTATCATTCTTCTCATTCATTTTGTGCATGTCACCTTATCATCATATGGTGCCAACATTGCCGAATTTGCAGTGTTTACAGGTTAACAAGGGTTTGATGTGTAGCTGCCTAAAATCTCATAGTTGAACGACTTTTAAACATCGATATCATTAAAGTATAAATACCTGATTAATTTTTTGTCTGAGAAATCAATTGACTGATAGCTCTGAACGGTCAGTCTTTGGAATAATTGCTGCAAATGTGTTTGAGCAAGTGATTACATCTCAGAGATGTGCTTCTTGAATATTACCATGAGCTCATTACCAAATGACGAAAAGATAATGATAATATACAACGTGTAACTGATAACGTCTTTTTAATTGCAGTTAATATTTTTCAACAATACATGCACGCAACTGTTGTTTTAATTGTTCATATTATCTGCAATATTTACTAATACATGCAACACTTAGCTCATAACGTCTATGTGATTCAAAGGGGCTTGAGCATAAGGAATAAGGTTGTTATATTAAGATTAAGTGAATTCTCCTTGAGTGTGAGAGGGATTATTTACCTCTATTAGGTACGCTAGCATAACCTTAAATGCGGTGTCTATTGCGATCAACATATTAGTCAAAGTCTCTTAGGAACGATTCATCAGCTCATCAAACGTTAATCACTTTATGAAAGTGTTTCCGATGATTATAACATGTCAACTTATAACGGAGGCAACATGAGTTTATTTTGTAAGTTTAACAATTCTGAGTGTTACTATCATCTTAAGAATAAGATGTTCGACTTGGTAATTATATCTATGTGATATTAAATCTTACAATCAGGGTCCAGTAAATAAAGGTCAAATATTGAATTCGAATTAAAAAGTGAAGAAAAAGGGGTAAAGCTTAAGAGTTTACTATGTGAACAAATGATTAGACTCTTCGCCCTATTATGTACATTCATCAAACCATGCAACTAAAACTTTGCAAGACCCTAATTAGGAAAAAGATGAATGTAATACTAAGTATATATTTGCGCATTGTCAATTAGTTATGCAATTGTTCTTGACGTCTTGGAAGCTATTTATATCACAGAGTGAAAAAATGAAGCGTAAATCAATGTTTCAAGGCATACTATCTCTGAATAAATGTAACTGAAACTTTTGTTTCTTCACAGCCAAATGGAGACAGCGGTGGCTTTACACTTGCTTGCACCATGGTCCACTACCACGACATGTAGTTATTTTTACTGTGAAGACCTGTACCAGTTCGTCAAGTCTGTGCATGAGGGCCTCCTGCAGAAAGGGGTCAAGCAATGCCTCAGTGCACATTCACCATTGCAATCTACAGGGCGTTTTATTTTGGAACACCGTGACCCAATGCTGGGCGTTTTACCGTGGAAGCAAAGCTTAGTGGAAAAAGGAACCCTTCCACACACTTGGTGACAACACGGCAAAACAGTTAAAGTAGGGGTCTCCGGTGGCCACATCTCCTGTAACATTCATGGAAATACTGCCAGCAAAATCATCTCTCAAGAACCCATAAGGAATCATCATACGCTTAAGGAAATCTTGGGGTTCGATTGCATTTCACCAGAACACATTGCCAAAGCACTTGCTTTAATTTACAGATCAGCTTACTATGTGGAGATAACATATATCTCGATAAGATAACACTATGGAAACTTTACAACGGACATTATTATGTGTCCTTCTTGCCATCTCGACACAGGTATGAATTGCAATTATTACAAATATTTTAACAATTTTATAAATCGAACTCAATGAATAGCCTTTCATGGTCAATGGATCTGGCCATTTTCGATGCGGTATGCGACAGCGTGGAGCAAGGCTAATTGCCCTTCTCCGGACTGGAAGCTATACCTCGTACATATCTTCCACTGCCAAATATCACACCCAATACTAAGCGCTAACATTGAAAATAATGCTCTAATATGAAAATAATGCTCTAAAAAAGAAAACCTTATCCTCACTGGGGATTTCAAAACCACCTTCAATACAGGTATTTATGTAATTCAACACAGATTTGGGGCATGGCAGCATTGCTTGTTATGTTGCATAACTTGTGTGCTTATATAATGTAAGTCTATATAATGGGACCAAATGACTAAGTTACATTTGCTGGCAAAGACAGGTTCATACAGAATAATTTTACACCTGTAGTTGATAGAGATTACTCTGAACCCTTCAATTAATGCTCTTCTTAAAGTGAGGGTAAAAAGTGTATCTTGGTATGCAACCAGTTTTCCCCAGTCATGTCATAATAGAGACAGGTGAAACACAAGCTGATGTTTTTACGTAGAAGATGGATCATTTGTTCATGATATTTTAAACACTGTTTCACATAAACACTAGGTGCACAAAGGTGACAGTTGCTATCTACATTGATACCGAATGTTAAGGTTGTGTCATCTCAGATTAAGAGACCTTCACAAGTTCACTCGTGTGTCACATTTAAGATGAACAGCGTTAAGACAAGAGTATGTTGATTATTCTGTAATCAGGCAAGAATATGTTTAATTAACGGAGAGGAAATAATCAAGGGTGTAACAGGATAAAACAATTTACTGCAATTTCTTGTCACGTTTTTAGGTTCTATCCTACGGCACATAAGACATATTTCAGGGCCAAAGCATTTGCATAAACACAAAAATTGAACATTTTTCACCAATTCGCTATCATTCTACACCAAATTGACATTATAGTCCCCAGAAAGTGGATCTTGTGCACGTTTTATAACGTCTCTAATTAAGGAATATCAAGTAGTTCACCATTTGTAATCAGATATAGATGTTCTAAAAACGAAGATATAAATATATTACATAATTACACCAATGACAGAGTGATATTTAGGATACAGCATATAATATTATATTTAGTCTGATACCAGGAAGTAAATACATCCGTTGCATGTGCACTTTGTTTTTCACAAGTTTTGCTGGGATCTTAGAGTGACAGACAACCGTAGGGCAGAGTGGACATAACAGGGATCAGTGGAAATGACTCATTCCTGAGCATTGGGGCATCACGCGACGGCGATGAGAGGACATCATCATTTATATAAACCAAGGTCGTGTCCATACCCCATACTACAAAGATGATCAATACCTATCAATGTCAATGTCATTAAATACAGCTTTTATTGAAGGAGTTAGAATAAATAAATAAATAAATATATATATATATATATATATATATATATATATATATATATATATATATATATATATATATATATATATATATATATATATATATATATATATATATATATATATATATATACATATATATATATATACATATATATATATATACATATATATATATATATATACATATATATATATATACATATATATATATATATACATATATATATATATATATATATATATATATATATGTATATATATATATATATATATAATCAGTGCTTGAATGATGAATAGAATTAAATTAAGTACGTTTTGTCTATTGTGACACGTTGTGTTAGAAGGCAATAATGAGCGGACTATTCCTGTCCCCACAAATGACATACACACAATTCACGCTTTTGCCTAAATAGGAAACACTAAAGGTGTTTCACGACAAAGTCGTTTACTTGCATTACCTGCACTTAAGTACTTTCCTGGTGAAGATACATGTTTGTTCAAATGTTAAGTTATTCATATTATTGATTGTTTCCCCACAGTACGATGATATCTTTAAAAAACAAAAAAAGCCTTGACAGGGCTCTGATAACAATTAAGCAACGAGTAGCCATCATAACAAGACATATTCAGCTGATGGAATAACTCAATAGCTTTTCATATCAAATTATAAGCTAGACAAACTATACCTCACTGTAAAATGGTAATTATGATGTATTATGTGCTATTAAAGTGCAAACTCAACACAAAGGGGTATGTGTGGATGTTAATTGCATGACCTTTTATGTTTTAAAGGAAATGTTCAATGATACAAAACGAATACGTTATATGCAGAATGGTTTATGGAAAACATTACCACAGAATTAAACCTAAAGAATGATCTTTGTGATTCTTTCAGAGAGAGTTTGTCAATATACATGTAGAGGCATCATGTTAATCAGAGGCACTACCTCATATTCTTTATAATGTCCAAAATAGACTCATTATTCAAGGATATCTATCATTAGTTGCTTCTCGAAGGTTCATTAAATAACATTATGTTGGTGACCAACACAATTTTAATGTATAATGTTTAAAGAATGGCTTATTTTCAGACGTAAAATATTGTTCATATTCATCCCCCATAAAAGAATCATCAAGCTACAGGATCCAGCTTAAACGTTACCTTTATCCTCAAGCAGGACTGCGCCCTTTCAAAAGACCCTCTAGTCCCGTAACGCATGATTGCCTGGAAAGCCCCATTAGTTTGTTGTAAAGGTTGAGCGACCAGCGAAGGTCCTTTTGTCCCTTGTGTGCAGAGAGCAGCCTTGTGAACTGGTCAAGCAACAATGACCTTCCCTTACATATGATCCTCTTCGCTGTCACGCATGTCTTTTCTGACAATAAAAAAGTATCGAAATTCTGTCACAACTTTTCTGAATGCTTTAAAACAATGGTTATCCATGGTGACTTAATGAAGAACGCATGTGCAAAAAAAGGTGAATCTACCTATTGTATTCTTATACTTTCTACAAAGCGACACTTTTCATACGTTGCAAAAAAACATAATAGACTTATAGATAGCATATGCGACCCAGTTAATGACAATTGACTACTGCGTAACTTTAACCATAAAACCACTTCTAATTGCCTTCCTCACTCTATGTAGGTCAGCGAGACAGGGGTGGACAAGTAATTCTACCCTTTTCAAAGAACGATCCAAGTTTAACTCTTTATGAACCCTAAGTATCTCAAACACCCCTCAAATAATGCAAAGAAATATGAATATCTGATATCGGGGATGATTTAGCTCTGTCCTCAGTTGCATGAAGCAATCACGTAAACAACACATAAAATCAGTGTGTCAATGAGGACATTCAAAGCGTCCAAGACAAGAATGCCCAAGATATACATATAAGGGCAGGGTCAGTGAGGTGACAGACACGATTCTTAGGAACAGTGAGCACGCAATGTCAGGTAGTTACAATTTAGCCAACATCCAGACCGAGCTTGTCGAGATCACCGAGATCACATTCACAATTTCTCTAGATATGTATGACAGAGACTGTGCAAAATGTATGGTGTCAGAGACTGTGGTGTATATGGTGTCAGTGACTGTGACATATACCAGAGAAGATATATATTATATGAATTGTATATCATTCTTCTAGTGGTGATACATAGCAAGTTAAACTCTTCCACACCTTCTCAGATGCTTGTCCTGTTCATCTGCACTGGTCAACCTTGACATAATGCGAATGGCCACCTTTTGGCAGATATAAAGAAGGCAATTTATTTTGGTTTTCTTTAAATGATTATAATGACAGGATATGATATACATTAATCATTTTAAAATGTGTAATCAATACTTAAAAATCCTTTGAATTTGGCCCCATTATATTATGAACTCTATGAAACAATATATATATATATATATATATATATATATATATATATATATATATATATATATATATATATATATATATATATATATATATATATATATATATATATATATATATATATATATATATATTGTATGAATTGCATGACATGTAACTTGTTGGTTGAGACAAGCGAAGAAATGGTCGTGTCCTTGTTTTGCAGAGAGCAATTTAGAATTTCGTGATAGGCACCAGTGAAATTTCTTTGATGTCGATTCTTGAAAGAAATAATATGCAAAAAAATGACAAGGACTGAAAGAGAAATATTGAACAGCATGTATTTATTTATTTTTCCACATTTAAGTTAAAAGAATATGATTTTGAAACAAAGTTTTAGAAATAAAATTTCCTCACAGGGTTCACAGAAATAGTTCTCGAATATGAGCCAAAGTAGGGCACATTCATATTGTTTGCTGGCCAGTAATGTGGCGAGAAACTTGGCGACACACTTAAGAATCAAATGGCATGCCATGTGTTCCCAAATGTAGGTATATGATCATTTAGAACATGGGAATGAATATGTTGCCAAATGTCTCAAAGATAGTTCTCTGTATGATTTTTTGAACAGTACCTGTACGCATTTTACTATATTGTAGTTTTATGGTAAGATGTTTGATTCAGTATGCAAAAGGACGTGCTGCGATGCATGACGCAATTACACGAATGAAAATGTCCCCATGGGGCACAAATTGAACCATCATGCTGACCAGATATCAGATATCACCATCATGTTGACCAGATATGACCGTCATACTGACCAGATATCACCACAATGCTGACCGGACATCACCACCATACTGACCAGACATCACCACCATGCTGACCAGATATCACCACCATACTGACCAGATATCACCACCATGCTGACCAGACATCACCACCATGCTGACCAGACATCACCACCATGCTGACCAGACATCACCATCATGTTGACCAGATATGACCGTCATACTGACCAGACATCACCACCATGCTGACCAGACATCACCACCATACTGACCAGATATCACCACCATGCTGACCAGACATCACCACCATGCTGACCAGACATCACCACCATGCTGACCAGACATCACCACCATGCTGACCAGACATCACCACCATGCTGACCAGATATCACCACTATGCTGACCAGACATCACCACCATACTGACCAAATATCACCACTAGGCTGACCAGACATCACCACCATACTGACCAGACATCACCATCATGTTGACCAGATATGACCGTCATACTGACCAGACATCACCACCATGCTGACCAGACATCACCACCATACTGACCAGATATCACCACCATGCTGACCAGACATCACCACCATGCTGACCAGACATCACCACCATACTGACCAAATATCACCACCATGCTGACCAGACATCACCACCATACTGACCAGACATCACCACCATGCTGACCAGACATCACCACCATACTGACCAAATATCACCACCATGCTGACCAGACATCACCACCATACTGACCAGACATCACCATCATGTTGACCAGATATGACCGTCATACTGACCAGACATCACCACCATGCTGACCAGACATCACCACCATACTGACCAGATATCACCACCATGCTGACCAGACATCACCACCATGCTGACCAGACATCACCACCATGCTGACCAGACATCACCACCATGCTGACCAGACATCACCACCATGCTGACCAGATATCACCACTATGCTGACCAGACATCACCACCATACTGACCAAATATCACCACTAGGCTGACCAGACATCACCACCATACTGACCAAATATCACCACTATGCTGACCAGACATCACCACCATACTGATCAAATATCACCACTATGCTGACCAGACATCACCACCATACTGACCAAATATCACCACTATGCTGACCAGACATCACCACCATACTGACCAAATATCACCACTATGCTGACCAGACATCACCACCATACTGACCAAATATCACCACTATGCTGACCAGACATCACCACCATGCTGACCAGATCTCACCACCATGCTGACCAGATCTCACCACTATGCTGACCAGATATCACCACCATGCTGCCAAAGAACAATCATCATTCTGCCAAATTATCACCATCTGGTGTCCAAGTACAACCATCATGCTGTCCAAGTACAACCATAATACTGTCCAAATTCAACCATCATGATGTCCAAGTACAAACCATCATGCTGCCCAAGTACAACCATCATGCTGCCCAAGTACAACCATCATGTTGTCCAAGTACAACCATCATGCTGTCCAAGTAAAACCATCATGCTGTCCAAGTACAACCATCATGCTGCCCAAGTACAACCATTATGCTGTCCAAGTACAACCATCATGCTGTCCAAATACAACCATCATGTTGTCCAAGTACAACCATCACGCTGACTAAGTACAATCCTCATGCTGCCCAAGTACAACCATCATGCTGTCCAAGTACAACCATCACGCTGACTAAGTACAATCCTCATGGTGGCATGCTGGTTTTCTTGCCACACAGTACCTTTAGCTTAAAGGGTTGGGGTCAGTCAGCAAGCATGGAGACATAAGTGCTACTCAAGCATTTGCCTTAATTTCTTCTCTACTCCTTTGTGTTTCGGTGAATAGAAAGTTGTACACACGTGAAAGGGCCCAGTGTTACGTAATCTATTGACCAGTCAATAATTTTAAGCAGTCGAAGTGGATGGGGGTTGGGTTTGGTGTTGCCTATTTTAGGAGATGTCCCAAAAAGCTATTAGAAGTCCACAGAAAAAGGCTTTGATGGCAAGGGTTGTTTTAGCGCAAATCCATATGCTAATTAGTGAAAAAACTTCAGGCATCAACTTTCGCCGCAGCTTAGTTTATTTATGATAAATCGCTTGCCTTTTACATAAGATTTATCCAACCAACAACACTTTGTTTTCATGTCTTAATATTTAATTAAATTTGATTTCTAAACAATTAAGAGAACTCCTGAGTGGGATTCTTTCAGGGTCAAGTCTTGTGAGAACTTGACACCACAAAATTAACTACGCCGCCCACGCTATCGCCACGCCGATAACAATGCTTCATATGAGTGGTAGAATTTAAAAATCAATGACAGTGAATTCAAATTCATGCGCACAGTCACTTTACAGGCTTAATGTATGACTGCTACGAGAGGATATTTTCGTGTTTTGCAGGTCACACCCCTTCTGTGTGTGACTCAGTATTTGGTGGTTTTGCAAATCAAAATATCAATTTTAAAACGACAGTGCGCCCTATGACTCAGACTAAAACTCACAACTATTTCTGATTCATCAATTGCAGAGTGATAAAATAATAGTTTAAGAACTTTATAGCAGGGTGTGACTCTCTATTCTTTTCACCATATTCAATGTATTACTGTATTTCTAAATAATGTGTGTCGATTTAATCAGAACAAAAATAATAGCTATACTATTTGAAGGAATTTTCAATCAAAATTTTTAAAAAGCAGTTCAAATGATGTACATCTGGAACGAGTAATTGAACCAGTACCTATTGTGTTATAGATTTGGACACCATAAATATTATGATTAGTGACTATATACTATAAAAGGTCGAATACCTGCATGCATCCACAGTCTTAGTGTCAAATGATTACTCAGTTGCATTTTTAAAGATTTTAAGCATTGTGTGTAGGTCTGTTAAACCCATGTATCAAATTGTGCCAAATTTTAACTGTGTGCACATCATAATATATACATTCGGCCCTGTTGTTCATAAAAAAAGCATTATCAATCCCTTCAGCGAGGAGTAAATTGTACCAGGAACATAAAACAATATATTTTAATGTTAAGATCACAGAAGGATGTCCATTTATCCAAATATTCACAGCAGTTGGTCAAAGTGGGATCGTTTTCATTTTATTCCGCCATAATCGTGAATTGGGCAATCTTATGATTATGATTTACATAATGTCAAAGATATAGGTGTGCAGATGTGTGGCAGGGGTAGCCATATTTGGGGCAGGAAGTCAGCCCCTGGAGGGCGAGGTTCCCCGTCCTGTGCTGGGAGAACTGTGCAAGAGGCTCCAACAATGTCTGCAAACTGTTTACAATTTACCACACATGCACGAGAGCTTTACAGAGATTGACACACAAAAATGGACGCAGGGTATATTTGAGTTATTTAGTGGCGTTTAACACTGTTGACAGTGAGATATCTGCACATATACACATACACGCTGATATATTTGTCACCCATAAGCAGAGGTGCAACAAGGCACTGGCGTATTTGATCTGAGCCATTCAACCCTTTGCCCTTGTCAATAATCGTGCTCACCTCTCTCCAGTTCGCATAAGAGACATATTGGGATACTGTTGGCCTTTCTTCGTGTTATTGCATTTATTCTTGACTATATGTAGTTACAACTCAGGTGGCCATATTGTACGAGTTAGAGACATGGCCATCGGGTTAACTGGGGGTATACCTAGCATGCACACAGGTGATAAATGAGGACACCTTCACAGGTCTCGGAATTCATGCACGATGGAAGATTCAAATAGCAAAACTGCGAAAACTACATTGGCTTATCTCTATTTCAATGCCTATTTTGATATCACTGACTCAGTTCAAATTACCTCTATTAATTTTTCATTTGAAAGCTTTGAAACAACATTTGCTGGTGTTATCATGAGTAACTGATAATGCTTTATTTCATCGGACAGGGACTCATACACTATATGCATACAAATTATATATCATTTGTGCTAAGGTATGCAAATTACAGCCAATACATCTTGAAGTCCAACCCTTTTCTCTGCAGTGCAGTCCTATTTTAGTTTCCCTCGGTCATGTAAAAATAATGTCTAATTGTAGAATGTGGGAGTAATATTCGTTATTATACTATCTTCATACATACAATATATAATTTAATTTTGAAATTAGAATAAATATCAATATGTTTTGATATACGACAATTAAAATCCAAATAAACAAATCATACAAAATATGTTCGTTTTCCATGAAATGTTTAAATCACGGAATACTATTAACTGCAACTTTCGACCTCTCTGTAGAGGTACACTGAAGACCTTTAACACCAAAGCTCAGCTTTCACATGTCATCTTGCCAGACAGTAGCCATGTAACTCACTGTCATAATTCCTCACCAAGTATTTTGGTGTGCATATCAATGGAACAGTATATTGTATCCATGTAGGTATTTATCGGTACAGACGTTCTAAGGAATGTCACTACGCTTTATGGTATATTGAATCATAAAGCTTCACTATGACTTTGTGGTAGTCACGTCACTTCCGGTTCTTCTTTTGGCACCGCTCTCGCTGGAGAGAACTTAATACTTATTAAACCATTTAACACGAATTTAATTCTATTGGCTTTGAAACTGTTAAGAACTATGACGCTAGGTCATAATACAAAGATCGACAATAATATAAGGAATCTTACTCACGGAATCCCATGCTTCACATTCACAACCTAATCGAAAACTATTGAGGTAAATGTGATTGTAAGACCAACATATTATTCATGAAGTGAGATTTTTAGGCACTTTGTCCCTGCAAAATATAAATGTTTATATCATAGACTTGCGATCAAATATTATTACCCATCATAATTCCCCTACATAAATTTCTGTGAAAATGGAAAGTAGATGAATCTTCTGCTAAAATCCAAATCAAACATTGGACGCTTTGTCAACTGACTTTGTTTAGCTGACCAGTGACCTAGTCCAAATACCTACTTCGTAAAGTTTGCTAAGAATGGGACATTGAAGTAATTTGGCTGAGAGAAGCATGTTTTATCCATTATTTTTTGTCTATTGGTACAGGCCTAACACTCTCACATGCTTATATACATGTGACCATACAGTATTTACAAGAGTACGGCCAGGACTTGGCACTTTCAGCAAAACACAATAACCACGATCGGCGTATTTTGGCTAATCTCAGCGAAACGGCTTGCTCGTATCACATTTTCGTGGCCATACGTTTCAACATACCCCAAATCTCTGTAAAATTGGCCTTGATCTCTGTGATTTCATGAAAGCTTTAATTCAATGGGATGAAGGTGGTGGTTTTACTGTGGATTTGACTTAACTTTGTACCTTTGATATCACTACAAAGGAGGTAAGCATGTCTGGATAGAATGTTCAGCAGCAGGCCAAAACATCCATCACTTCCTTTGAAAATGATCTCAAGCCCACACTTCCTAATGAGGATCAAAATGATATAGATAGTTGATCGATTTCAGCTAAATCATCTTTCTGGAGAAACATTTGAAGACCGATGTCATGTATCCATTTATAAGAAACTCATTAATCATCACTGTATTGTAAATAAAGTCTATAATCATCATCATCACTGTATTGTAAATAAAATCTAAAATCATCATCATCATCATCATCATCATCATCATCATTGTATTGTAAATAAAATCAAAAATGAGTTCGGGTACATTGATATAATTCCACTTTAAGAACATAATATTTCAAAGTGAATATTGATTGTTCCAGATGTATTTCATGCTTATCATTTCTGCAGACTGCCATGATAAACCTATAAGCTTTAATGTAAAACTGAAAGATTTATAACAAACAATTCACTGGAAATTTTGAAGGAACTCTACACACTGCATTTCATAATAACGCTGTTTCGTGCAAGATAAAATCTCACATTTTCTCCTCTGCAATTCTTTGTAAACTTTGGCTGTGTAAGTTATATATTCCACAATACCTCCTGTCCACCATTTTTAGCAGCCGACCGGCATATATTATGTCAATGAAATAGTGGAATACATCACTCCTATTAATTTTGATTAATTCGTTACCAATAATTGACATTTGTTGATTATCTCCATGCTTTGTCTCAAGTATTTTAAACAGTTTCAAATACCCTTAATCCATTTATATTGTCACCTCTTCTAAGATTTGATATACATACACTGGATTGTATCTGGCCTACTCGTGTTGAAAATAATATATAGCGTATTTTTGAATATTGAAATGTGTTATACATATTTGCATTTTTTTCAGTTACGGTCGACAGAGGGGGAGGCAATTTTCTCCTTAGAACTGCAGAGATACGTTCCCTCCACTAGTTTAGAAAGCTGCTGTGATAGTCCTGTGTGCAATACCTGTGATTACCAATTTCAAATATGCCTGGAATCAGGGTGAGTATTTACTCTCAGTTAATCAATTACAACTATATATACTTGTTTAAGAAGACCTTGTCACTTATCCTTCTCCGTATTTCACACAATTACTGACTGTTAGAAGTTATTCTGCATCGTGATAAGTGACATTTTCATTTTGTATCTCTGATATGATTATATTTGTTTAACCAGGTGCCCTTTCCGTTCTCTTACGTATTTATGTGCACATTGTATGCCTGTTTGCGATTCTGGGCTTATTCCACATCACCCTCACCTCCAAATTTGACATGTAACAAGTGGGATGAAATACAACTTTTAGCCTGTGTTTGGAGATTTAAATCTCATTTCAGACCATTATGTTGTTGTTTAGTAACCCTTCCCCATTGATTGATAGCTTTGAGTAAGTTATGTAAACTTTCCAAGTATAATGCTAATTATAGGGTGTTCTATAATCCACTACCATAGTACTGCCTACCTTCGTTTGGATCACAACTTGAAAATTCATATATATATATATATATATATATATATATATATATATATATATATATATATATATATATATATATTTTGTCCAATTTCATCTGAAAGTCTCTATTGCAAATGGGATGCATGCTTTGTTTTAGATATCTGAACTGAAGAATAATGTTGTAAAGTTACATGCATTGGAGAAGACAAAATTTAATACCAAGAAACATTTTTGCTTTTTTCGATGCATAATATTACCGACCCAAGTGCTTCGGTGGTGATGTGTGAAGTGATGTTGGTGTGAAGTGACCCTTCACGAGGCTCTCCATACTTCTATGGTTTCACCCCTTGCTTCTCTTATATAGATAAAGCACATAAATATATCTATATAGAGTATGTCAGAGGGTCCATTTGTACGCGGTATATAATATATAAACATTAAATGTATGTTTGGAGTATCTTTATTATTATCATTTTTCTGAAACGAAGAGGATTAAGAGATTCCTATAAAATCATTAGGCACAAACCTGTTATGAATTTTATTAACTTAATCATAGAAAGTCATTTACTATAAAACTAGGTCGTCCACCCACACTTCTTCTGTGTATTGTTATTCTTGTTATATTTACTAACAGACATTTTGTAGTCAAAAACATGCAATCTAGTCTGGGAGAGGTCTATGCTACATATGCAACTACTACGAGACAAATTTTCACCAATCCAATATGTCCGGCAATGTCCAAACATGTCTGACAATAACAAAGATCAATAAATATATAGGGGTCCCACGCTTATGTTTTAGTATAAATATTTCCATTTAGATTGATTGTATGGAATTTACACGTAAAGATCAAAACAGGAAAAGTCTAAGACCCTATTTATTTTCATACTATAAGCAGGTTATTTGATTTTTTTTAAAGAATTCAGGTATAGTTTTCCACCTTGTGGTCAGAGATATACGATATAATTCCCCACTACCAATTTCAAATCTAAAAAAATGCCCATGTTGTATTTGGGTTATATTTATGCCAAACGGGTTGGTAGATAATATTTGAAAGTTAAGAAAAATGTGTGGATTTCTATATTTTTATGATGGTGACCCCTATTCTTTCTCCAAATATAAAAAGCACATAAAACTTTTTTTTTTCAGAATATTATTGGCCTTTTGGGGTTAATTAATTTTAAACACCTTATACTTAATCGTCATTATGATTATATCAGATGTCATTTGCCTGCATATATCTTAGTCACCTACGGATAAATCTCGACAGTCAACATCCTCATTGTGGTTCTGAGAATGACAATTTAATGTTTTCCTTGCAAAAATGCAAAATTCAATGAAAAAATCCTTTTAAGACTTTGAGTATATTCTGCCAGTGCTGGATAATTGAGACATTAATATATATTTTTTCTATTAGACACACAATTCTCGCTATCTACTCTCCCAGATTTTAGCTGGTCCGTGAGGAAATGACGGGATTGGCGTTAGAGAGCAGTGCATGACGGGAAAGATGTTGCTTTGTAAACTTCCGCCCGCCGGTTTTCAAGATGGGAGGGAAATTTCAGATTGACATTGTTCATCAACAAGCAATGTCAGTGCTATTGCGTTTTGGTGTGCAATCTTTATATAAGTATATTGCAATCTACGTAATATATGTCACCATTACAGAGGCAAAACTGAGAAAAACAACGATGTAAAGATGAAAGGCAGAGGCGAAAGGCAGAGACTGTTCCGGATGTGCCGGTCAAATACGATCGTAGCGCTGTGAAAATGCAGCGGATATGGGAGAGCAGATAGGGAAAATTCTCCAGAGGAAAATGTCATTCACTGTTAGCCATTCACTCTACATTATGAATGCTTTCCGAGAGAAAGGATATGGTCATTCAAAAAGTAAATTCTAATTCATTGTTTTTTTATATTTCAGAACGTCCCCAACATGTTCAGCACCTGCCTCTCAACAGTTAGAGATCGCGGCCAGCACACTTTCAACTACAACTGCTGTTTTCAGTCCATCAATAACTCGTATAGATGGCACCACTACCGCGAACCCTGTTGAATTCAATTACCCTATATGGGCTGTACGTATGTTTGCCTAATGTTATGAAAGTCACTCTAACTCTTTCTTGAAAGTTATCAAGTTTATCAATTATTTGTTTTGAGCCCACATAAGACTGAAATATTGAGGGCGATATATTATATAGATTGTGATATCATTATCATCTTGTTTTGTAGGGAGTACAATATATCAAGATTATAGTGTATGTTGTCAAGGCTCCCGGAGTTCCTCGACTTCTGATGGATGTCGTATCCACCGTCTTCAACATGGCTGATGCCTATAACACAAGGACATCCTCTCAAGATTTAAGTTTGATACCTCTCGGAATTCAAGCATAGTACGAAAATTTATTACTTTTCTGAATCTTAAGATAATCTTGTAAATAGAATATACTCTGCCTGTACACATATATATTTAGTACGTAAATGGATAATACATGGTAAAGTACATGCAATATTGAAACGACGAGACTCTTCCGATGTCTATGTCGATAGTTTTGACTGTTACATACATGTACAAAACACGTGATCAGAGAGGAAGTGTGTCGAGATTTGATAAAATGTTGCTATGTGAGGTTTTGGCCGCGCTAAAATTCACCACAGATAAGGGGCGATCCATTTGATTTTTGTGGGGTGGGGTGGGACAGCAGTACTGGATGAATAATTTTTTTTTCTTTGGTAGGGTGGATGAATAATTTTTTTTTCTGGTGTGGGGTGGGTGAATAAATTTTTTTTCTGGTGTGGGGTGGGTGAATAAATTTTTTTTCTTGTTGCTTCCCCAGACTCTGATCCTTCATTTCAAGCAATCCATATAGAAGATAGAAAAACTGGAAGGAGGTGGATGAATAATTTTTTTTTCTTTGGTAGGGTGAATGAATAAATTTTTTTTCTGGGATGGGGTGGGTGAATAAATTTTTTTTCCAAAATCTCCCACCCCACCCCACAAAAATCAAATGGATCGCCCCTAAGATGTTCTCACATTTGGCTCATCATATTGCCCTCTGGTGGAATTTGTTCGCTTTTGGTTCATCTTGTTGCCTCCTGGTGGAATTTGTTGAAGCTAGACCAGCTCTCGGTTCAGTTTTCGCCAGTTTTGTTTAATGGTTTGCGTCATATATTATGAATAATATAGTTCCCCCTAATATTTGGTCAGAATTACTCTGGATTTGAAATACTGCCTACATCCTGTATTAGGCTTAATTATCATCATCGGCAATTTTAGCTAGTTATTGATTCAGTTGAGATCCCACTGAGTCTTGTGCAATGAATGAATGAATGAATGAATGAATTTTTAATGGCACATCAACACATAAAGGTCATTCAGTGTCATTAAAGTGGTATCAACTGTGCCAAATAAATCTTTCAAACTCAAAATATTTATTTCTAATATTATCAAATGCAACTGTCAGTTAAGGATGAGGTGTTTGATAGGAAATAAATTCAGGCTGGTCTTCACCTTTGAACAAAATAACGATGTGTTAAGTCACTGTCCACTCTAAACATATGTTAATATCACTTCTTCATGATGTGTTTTGCCAAAGGAAAATGTTTATATATCATGAAGGTTTTATATCATGAAGCTTGTTATTCGCACAAGTGCTTGTTTGACCGCAGTCGCTGCAGCTTTTCCATCACAGTAGAAGCCGTCTGTAGAGATAGACTGAAAACCTTTCTAAACTAATTTTTTCATTGCATTTTTCAACGTACAAAGAAGAATCTGTTGAACCCGTCCTTGGGTCTGCAAGTGTCAAATTAATGCTAGGATTGTATATCGGAGGTGGAAACTGAAATTTGCAATTTGATTAAGATTACATTTTCAATAGTTTTTTTTAAATATGAATTAATATGACATTAGACAGCTACATAAATGTTAGACAACACCAGGGGGCAATAGCATTCCTGCACAGCAGAAGGCACTTGTTTGCGAAAAAAAAAACAAACAAAAACAATCATGACATTCAGTTTAAATGAGTCGAAAATACAGCCAATCCAAATAGTGAATGTCGAATATTAACTAATTTACTTTACTGTTACTGTTCATATTGTTGATAATTACATGTATTGTTACTAAATATTGATATCATTTTTATATTCATCCACCATTTTACATATTTCAGTATGTTGATCGATGTCAGCGCTTTTTGTGCACCAGGGTCGTATGGCACGGATTGTAATACGCTGTGTGAGGCGACCAATGATTGTACTGGTCATTACACATGTGACGCCGATACTGGGGACCGGATCTGCAATCCGGGATGGACCGGAAGTGACTGCTTAACAGCAGAATCTCCCGAATCTGAGTGCGATGGAAACGGAAATAGTGGTATGCAAACAACACGTATAATTGCGTATAATTTATTACCAAAATTGAACTTGTATTAATTACCCAAATATAAATAAGGACACAAATCTATCTTATTGCCTGGATAGTGTTTAGAATGAGACGTTTTGACATTTCAGTGGCCGGTTACTACAAGGGTAACTATTATTGCAATAGTGTGGCAACTGAAATAGCATTTACCCTGACGGAGGCAACCGATAGCTTTACTTCAGTGGTGAGAATCAACAGCGACGTCGTGTACAGTACCACCGCCACAGTCGATGATAACAATGTCGTCACCATCTCTGCCGGCTCCACAGCATCCATTGTTACCCCGGTCTTTACTGGAACGTTAGTGCAAAACGCTGGTGTCCCTGAAATAATTGGAACCAGCATAACTGGCATCCAATGTGAAGGACCAATATTCCAACTCAGCCAGCAATCATGTACGTATTTAAAAAACAAAATGTGAAATGTTTTTGTCACAAGTCAAATTAGTTAATGTCTAAGGCAATTTATAGAATGTCTAAACTATTGCATTGTTTTACAGCTGGACTATATTGCCCCAATGGAAGTTGTTTTAAGACAGATAGCGTTATGGCTGGCGGATACTGCTGTTGTGATCCAGGTAGTTGATCTGTTCCTAATTAGCTCCAATCTTCACCCCAGTAACATTTTTTTTAAATGTTTACAATCTCAACCTACTTACCTCTATCCTCATCTAACAATAAATATACATAGTGGTTCTTGTGAATTTAAACCGTGATAGGTCAATGACAAGTCACTTGGTTGTGATGTTTGTAGAAAACAAGATATTGAAATTGCCAGCATTGTCCAGATACTCGGCTAATTTGTATGCGCAGACTTACGAATCTTTATCATTATCAATCAGTACAGTAATACTTGACATTGCTTTTCTAACAGTGCAAGTACATGTGTATCATATTCGCATATTACTGGGCTAATAGTATAGTTTTGACCTGCATCAGGTTATGGCGGAGAGACGTGTGAAGAATATACCGGAGAGTGCCAGGACAACCCATGCGGGGTTGGTTACTGTACAGTCCTTGAGAACTCTGCAGGATTTAACTGTACATGTCCACTAGGGTGAGAATATTATCAATCAACACTCCACTGGGAGAAAAATATGTTCTGAAATTGAAGTTAAACATTAAACAACTTTTATCTATTGTTTATCTTTATATGCAAAATTATATGCAAGCTTTTGATCTTACAGGTACTTTGGAACATACTGTCAGTATGTTCAAGCTGACATAACGTGTGAAGATACCCCGTGTCAAAATGGTGGTGTGTGCGCTGACGGCGGTGCATCCGGATACACGTGTGAATGTGTATCCGACTTCACCGGAGTCCAGTGTGAAATGCCCTGCTCTGAAAACTTCTACGGTCCAGGTTGTACCACCTTCTGCGAACCGACAAACACCTGCGAAGGACACTACACGTGCAGTAGTTCTGGGGAGAAGACATGCCTGCCTGGCTGGGTACCTCCGGACTGCTTTGTTGCCGGCCTCAATGCAACTGACGCAGAGTGTCCGGCTGTGGGCACGTGTGAGAATGGCGGTCAGTGTTTCCAGGGCTCCTGCTGCTGTCCTCCGGGTTACGCGCTGCCAGAATGTGAAGAAATCGACGAATGTGAATCCGACCCCTGCCTCAATGGCGCCACCTGTCGAGATGAGATCAATGGATATGTGTGTGAATGCCCTGAAGGTAAAACAAAGATTACTCTATTCAAACTGCCTGGTATAACCATGGCCATTGTCTTTGTATGTGATATTACTGTTATATTTGATGATATTTTCTCCCAACCCTGTGATTGCAAAGATGCTCAAAAGAAGAACCGACTGGTCATTATGGGTAGGATAATAGAGGACAATTTGTCCCATGGAATATATTCGCATTAAATCTATCGCTAAAGCTTTTCAAATGTTGATCAAATATAGTTTTGCTATTTGATATTCGTACATAAGCAGTGCTTTTGGCAGATTAGCAATTTGAATACCATTGCAGTTCTGCAGGGTCAGTGGTTTGGTGGAGCAAAAACAAAAATATAAAGCTTAATATTTAGCCATATCTTACAGTAAAATATGTTACTGTTCTGGGCCTAGTTGGATTCTGTACACTGTAAATAGTTATCACAATAAAATTGCTGTTGATTTACAGCAAAGGTTGCTGACAGCGCAGTTATCAGCACCTCTTACTGTAGAATAACAGCAACTTCCATTTATCATATGTTTACAGGTAGCTGGCAGGGTTATTTTTGTTGTGTTGTAGTGGGTTAGATTAAACTAAATTATGGGTTCTTATATTTGGTGGATATAATGTTGTTGCTTTTTGCAGTGTATGGAAATATTCTAATGGCCACTTCCTTTTTAAACATATCTACGTATGTATCTCTCTCTATCTACAAACACATGTATACACACACATATATATATATATAATTTGGTCTGGTAGTTTATATCAATATCTGTCAACACCAAGTCGTTCCAGCATGGATTTAATTTATATCTGTTCATATTATTTCACCAAGAATTGGAATAATACAAGATATATGGATTTTAGGTTTCAGCGGAAACGTCTCGTGAAATCACAACCGCATAAATATATCTGTCAACAACACACAGATCCCTCCCTATTATACACCAACTCCACTATTCTCAATTTCCAAATATGCTAAACCATCATCAACCCAGACTATTTAAACCAGAAAACTCCTTCTAGCCAAATTCATACGCCTTATTTTATGTATGATGTAATGAAAAATCAAGGTATTATCGAAGTTTTTTTTCTTTCTATAAATAATTATTAGGGATTTATATGTGTAATCACTTTGCTTATCATGATTATACATGATTCTTTTGACAAAATGTCATTTTAGAATGTTTCATCTACAAATATAATTACATATTTCATACATACCTCCACTACACTTAGAAAATAGTTACTAACCCACAACACACAATAAACTAACATCTTTTTATTCTTATGAGCTTACCAATTTTCTAATTATTTATTTTGTTAAGATGGTAAATAGTATATATTCTAATATGTTTTCAGTATTACATACGGCTTGGCTTAATTTAATGATAATTGCAAACTAAAACCTTTTTGCTTCCATTACGTTTTTTTGATGCCTAGAGATGACGCAATGAATTTTATTTCTGCATTTTCATGTATTGGTTACGATACGGATCATAATCAAATATGTTTTGTCCTATTGAATATGGGTGGCCTCTCTACTGAATGTAATTTCAGGAGTTACAGGATCGCGATGTGAAACACAAAGCCGTTTCTCGACAGTTTCTCTGCCAGGCACTACTATGTCGAGTGGCACCACAACGTCCACTCCACAAACTTCAACAATAGAAAGCGAAACCACAATGTCCCCACTGCAAATAACTACTTTAGGAAAAGAAACCACAATGTCCCCACTGGAGACCACTACTTTAGGAAGAGAAACCACAATGTTCCCATTGGAGACAACTACTTTGAGAAAGGAAACCACAATGTCCCCACTACAGACAACTACTTTAGCAAGCGAAACCACAATGTCCCCACGGCAAACAACTACTTTAGAAAGCGAAACCACAATGTCCCCACGGCAGACAACTTCTTTAGAAAGCGACACCACAATGTCCCCACGGCAGACAACTTCTTTAGAAAGCGACACCACAATGTCCCCACGGCAGACAACTTCTTTAGAAAGCAAAACTACAATATCTCCAGGGCCGACCACTACTTTAAAAAGCGATACTTCCTTGTCCTCGAGGCAGATTTCTACTTCAGAAAGTAGTATCAGTCCACCCTCCACGACCACCACTACAGTAGAAGGTAGCACCACTCATGACGGAAGTACAACCCAAACCTCTCAGTCTACGACTGACTGTGATAACGAGGGTAGGCAGACGCCTCTAATACATACCATAGCATTCGTTCAGTTAGGCGAAATCCAATCATTCTATTGCAGATATATACATGCATCAGTTTCCATCGCACAAAGTTTTGATATTGTGTTGATTCTTCATTCAAACAATTATTGCTTGTGTGAATCTAATCAGTGTGTGTGGAACAGCATAAATTTCTGCTTCAAATTACACATCCTTTAATGTCTTAGCAATATAAAAACCGCTTCTTGTGATTTATATTATTTGCCGAAGGTGTGTTATCACTACTAACCTTGTAACGAGAACACCTATTTGTGAAGTTTCATATATTTTTTCTTCTTATATTCCATATGATATTTTCAGCTTAGGGTTCTGCTATGAACCATACTCCTTAATCATTAACGTCTGGGCTTTATATAAAATGTTTTTTGTTATCTCTATTATTTGCTAAAGGCATACTGCATTAATAACCGTGTGGAGTTAATTAGTTTAGTATATACTTGTCTTTCTTGAACATATTGGTGAATTTTGATTTTCTATTCTGTTCCACATTATTGATATAGACATTTTCACTTATATTCAATGGGAATTGATTTGAGGGACGATTTCAGGAGAAATATCATTTACCTTGCAGGATGACTATATTAGTATCATCACTCAAATGTCATTTATAGCCGACACTCACCTACCCTTTTGATACGATGTCACCAGGCGCATTTGGCATTAACACAAGATCTGGGTTAACCCGTGATCTTAACGTTAGTTACTATCTTTTGATAGATGTTTTGATCGATTTTTTTCTCCATTATTTGAAGTACTGTAGGGTTTAAGTATTCAACGGAGTAGGGGTTATTTCCTTACCTCACTTATTTCGAATCACATGCTACATTGACTTTTTGCAAATCCATTTTTCTCAGGTTATATATCTTAAATGATTATATGTTGATTTCTAGACTCATCTAAAGATTACAGTCCTGGTGAAAATCACTATTTTGAGAAATGTTATTAAGAGAGGAATATTTCTAGTATTTCAACTGGATACAGTCCAGTTTGACATTTTGCCCCCAATCCTTTTCAATGATAATATGGAGGTATTTAGACCATATTGTGTGCATCATGCAATATATACTATACCAATACAAATGCAAATGAAAATACACAAAGTTAAAAGTTATATATTTTGATTATTGCGATGGAGTTAAGTCATCACAGACATTTTCGTGACAATGTTGGAGGCATCAGTCATAGACCGTGTGATATAGAATTCGTCCACCACGACTGCAGATCCGCAACCGACCACACATATCGCTCATTCAAAATCAGAATCAAACTGAAAATCAGTTCTTCGTTGACTTAAACAATCCCTATAACATTTCAAATTGATTCTTTGTTTTCAGGCACTACAGGTTTACTTTGTGAGAGTTCCTCTGTAATGACCACTGACCTAATAACTGAAATGACCTCTGAATTAGTCACTGAATCATCCACAACTATAGACATTGAAACAACTGATATCCAGACAACTTTACCTCCTACGACAGAAGAGATTACTTCAATGAAAATAAGCACTGAATTGACATCCTTATATGTAAGCACTGAGATGACCACTGACATAACCACGGAGATGACCACCGAAATAAGCACTGAAATGATAACAGATGTAAGCACTGAAGTAAGTACTGAGCTGACCACCGGAGCAAGCACTGAGCTGACCACCGAAGCGAGCACTGAGCTGACCACCGAAGCAAGCACCGAGCTGACCACCGAAGCAAGCACTGAGCTGACCACCGAAGCAAGCACCGAGCTGACCACCGAAGCAAGCACTGAGCTGACCACCGAAGCAAGCACTGAGCTGACCACCGAAGCAAGCACTGAGCTGACCACCGAAGCAAGCACTGAGGCAACTACGGTATTAACAACTGAGATGTTGACTGAATTAAGTACAGAAGGCACCACTGAGTTGACAACTGGCATATCCACTAAACTTTCAACAGCATTGACTAGTGAAGTAACAACTGGGGTGACCAGTGAAATGACCTCTGAGCCTTCAACGGCAATAACCACTGATTATACCACGGTGATGACTACTGAAGTTTCAACAGATGTCACTACTGATTTTACTGCTGAACTGTCCACTGAACCGACAACTGAAATTAGCACATCACCATTTGAGACAACATTTGAGGGACCGACAACAATCATGAGCACTGACATGACATCTGGCATCACAACATGTCCGCCTGGTAGGATATATTTGCATGTAAATTGAACTTAAATAGACAGACGTCTATCTTAAGAGATAACGATTTGTAATTTCCCTGCGAAAATAAGATCTTCATTGTGTCATATTTGTTAGAAAACCAGGCTGCTTATCGTTAGTAGCTTTTATTACATATCTCCTCGGCATTATCTTCCTTTATTGATAGCTTGGTCCTATCTAATGATGAAAAACGCCATAATTCGCTTTTGTCTTCCTTTCTAATACTTTCCACATGCCCTCTTCATGATTTTGCAATGTGCTTGTTACATAAATTCATGAACATATATTTCATCATTAATGCAACATACAATCTGTGGAAATACAGTTTGATAAATACAGTTTTACATTATTTCATTATTTGACAAATTAGTGCTAAAAAAATACCATTTTCAAAATATACTATTTTGCCTATTTCCAAATTTGGACACTTTGGTATACATAGATACAGAGAGATAATATTAATGCTTTCGCTTTGTGGTGCTATATCTGATAATCATCTTACATAATCTTCTGGCTAATGTCATGCATAATGATTTAATATCAACTATATTTGTAACCAAAAAAATGACAAAATGAGATTTTGATACTTAAATACTTAAAAATACTTTAAAATACTTAAAAACTTTGAGCCGCCATGTTTTAGTGCTTTCACAGCTTGGCTTCAGCTATCACAAATGATTTGACGCCAACATAATACGTGAGAACCGGAACGTCTAACAATATTTGTTGAGCCCTAAAATTATTAAAGGAATTATGGAAAGGCATATTTTAAATTTTTAAATGTGTTTGACAAGTGATGCCTTAATACATATGTTGGTATGTAAGATTATGTGAAGGCTTCACAAATTAAATGACAGACGAAAACATTCTCTTTTTGTATTCCATCTTTTTGCACATGAACTGCAAATCACCACAAATATATAGATAGATCTGATGATAGAATGCCATGTTAATCTTATAAGGGACTGCCCTTTTACCACTTTTGATATTGTCTCAAGCATATGCATTTCAATCGAAGGTGATGCTCTGTATCAATTATGAAGTTTCTCCCATAACCTGTCTCTGAAGTATAATCGGGACAATCTTATTGTGGCGAATGACATTGTGCCAAGGTCTAACACTGCCATTTATAGTTGCCGAATGACAGCCAGGACAATCTCCGTGGACAGTCAGACAGACCATCAGACACACGTACAAGTTTTGACAATATCCCATCAGCTGAAGTCAGCCAAGGGATAAATAATATATCATTCCCACTTATGACTGACTATCCATAATTCCTTTATCACATAATTGCAATCGGAAAACACATCACATTTAATTTACTGTGCTAATAATGCGCAAGCTTCAATAACAAATAGGTTGCTATGCCAACATTTATCCACGTCTTTGTACCAAGAATACCACCCATACCGTGAGCAATGTACTTCTTATACCAAACAGGCTACCAACATTAAACTGCAAATACTCCTCAAAGAAGGCAATTAAAGGTCAGAACACACTAACTTTGAATGGCGAAAAAGGCCTGTTTGGCCACAAAATATTCATCATATTAATAACCATTTCAGAAACATGTTTATGATCAAGATGCTGTGTTAACTACATCCGGGTGAGAAAACCGTTCTGATTCATAATCATACATGATCAAGAGATTCATATTCGGTTTCTATTGCCTGATATTGTCATAATCACATGTAAGAGAGATAGATTGCTTATCGCCTGCTCTGTGATATTGCTATGGAACTAAATTTGAGAAACAGTATAAAATGCGAAAAAGTCAATCTAATCATTGTGTATTTTCCTACTTGTTTCATGAGTGTCATTTACAACTGAATACATGGACTTACAAAATTGGTCCTAAGTAAAACATCACATATTATCGGCATTGTTGGTATCTGTGAGGTCATAGTATTTAATCATTAAGATTGGATGGTCAGTATTGTTGGTATTCTTATTTAGATCAGCTTCTTGAGTATCCGCAATTCTTCTCTGTACATGACTGATTTTTCCTCGTCAATTGTTTTGATGGACTGATATTATTATTTACTTGCTCTTGGTTTGAATGGACCCTTTAACTTGCCAGTGTGATTTCAGGTACAACAGGTATACTTTGTGAGTATTCTACTGTAATTACGACTGACGTAACAACTGAGTTTACCTCGGAGGAGGTTTCCACCACTGAAATTCCAACAACAGAGGTCAGCACAGAAGCCACAACGGAAGCAACAACTGTAATATCGACAGAAGCAACAACTGAAATAAGTACTGCAGAGACAACTGAAGTAAGTACTGAGTTTACAACAGAGGTCAGCACTAAGCTCAGCACTGAGATGACTACCGAAGTGAGCACTGAGATGACTACCGAAGCCAGCACTGAGATGACTACCGAAGCCAGCACTGAGATGACTACCGAAGTGAGCACTGAGATGACTACCGAAGCCAGCACTGAGATGACTACCGAAGTGAGCACTGAGATGACTACCGAAGCCAGCACTGAGATGACTACCGAAGCCAGCACTGAGATGACTACCGAAGTGAGCACTGAGATGACTACCGAAGCCAGCACTGAGATGACTACCGAAGCCAGCACTGAGATGACTACCGAAGCCAGCACTGAGATGACTACCGAAGCCAGCACTGAGATGACTACCGAAGCCAGCACTGAGATGACTACCGAAGCCAGCACTGAGATGACTACCGAAGCCAGCACTGAGATGTCCACTGAAATTACCACTGTCATAACATCAGAGGCTACAACTGGTATTACAACATTGGAAACTACCGAACTGTCCACTGAAAAGACGACTGAAATAAGTACGACTGAGGTTGCAAGTACCTCTCCATTTGAGACTACTTCAGAACAGATAAGCACCTCTTTTGGACCTACTACTGACATGACTTCAGCCATTACAACATGCCCACCTGGTAGGAACAAATGTCTCTGTTCAGCAATGCTTCATTGAATTGTTCATTTCTCATCATTACAAAACAACATTAAGTTCAGTTAATTTTAGTATATCTAAAAATAAACGAGAAAATTTCAAATAATGTTGTTGAGGTGTAATTTCTACCTCATGTTTCACAAGTCCAGTCAGCTCCATACATCCACACAGCTTAATAGTACTTACAAAAATACTTACAGAACTAAAGTTACCGTATGAATGTTTGCAAAATGGTTGCACTAATTTAATAAAATGATTGCACAAAATTTACAATAATAATATGCCAACTAGTTAGTTAGGGTGAGCTTATATTGCATTTTAGATTTTTTTTTAAATAAATAATTGCGAGCTACCAGGGATTGCACTGGGTGAAGCGAGTAACGTCAAATTCTCCAAATAATTTCTAAAGTCAATGACCAAATAATGGTTAAGTTATCTTATCTATCTGCACAAACAAAAAATCTTTAGATATACACCAATGAAATCCAGGCAAAATGTGACACCTTTTCCAAACAACAACTTATCACCAAATCATAACCTAAACTGGAAATTGGATGTGCATTAAAATTTTGCATCAATTTTGCATCAAGATAATTGCGATTAGTTCAAGATTTAGGGGTTAAATTCATTTATAGCCAAATATGTTCCTATCGACTGTGGCAATTTTAACAACATTACTGCAATATTAATGATGCGCTTAGGAGAGAACCGTTGTATACTAGTCTTGAAAAAATGATATTCTTTTTTTTTCGAAAAGGACAATTATAGTGTCCTCTCAGGCTTAGTGCCCCGTCAGGTCTAATTGAAATTACACCAGGAAGTTTCCACATTGAATCAAATGAGAATCTTGTTTCTGTGCCTTGAGACCATTTCTGATCCTTTCTCTAACCCATACATAAGTGCATTTAGCTTGAATATTTCATATAACGAAGGGTTCGAAAGGACATCTGATTTGGCATGAAAGAGTATTCAGGTATATAGTACTCGTATTAAGATATCATTCAAACATCATTATAGAAACAGTGTGCCGCATCTTAAGTATCTTATCCACTTATCTTTCGGGAAAGGTTCTGTAAATGAGCTTTTGATTAAAAGGTTTGATCCATCTCTCTCGTATTTCCTTTGATTTTCTTCAGTAAGTTTACATCTTATACGAAAAAACGTGGACATTTCTTTTCAACCTGAGTTCCACTTTATGTGGTCTCTTTTTTTGGAGAGTCTGTAATGCCTACTAGCTTCACATTTAACTGCACCAATGACGGAAACGGAACTAACTTAGACGCTTACCATAGAGCGCACACAAACCTCTGGATGACAATGGTTGACTTGGGCCCCTTGTGATGCCCGTCTCTCTTAATAATATAGCTTTATGCTTGAACCTAAATGTATTTTCAGGCACATTTGGTGACCTTTGTGAATACAGCACAGAAGCTTCAACAGAGGGCACAACAGTCATGTCTACTGAATTCACCTCTGAAATTACAACTGAAATGTCCTCCGCTGCTCCCACAACCGAGATTACCACTGAACTTAGTACTGAAGCTACCACTGAGTTATCCACAGAGGTAACTACCGAGGTAACTACAGAGGTTACAACCGAAGCTACTACTGAGTTATCGACGGAGGCTACCACAGAAGGGACCACAGAAGCCACTACAGAAGGGACCACAGAAGCCACTACAGAAGGGACCACAGAAGCCACTACGGAGGCTACCACAGAGGGGACCACAGAAGCCACTACAGAAGCAACTACAGAAGCCACTACAGAAGCAACTACAGAAGCAACTACAGAAGGGACCACAGAAGCCACTACAGAGGCAACTACAGAAGGGACCACAGAAGCCACTACAGAAGGGACCACAGAAGCCACTACAGAGGCAACTACAGAAGGAACCACAGAAGCCACTACAGAAGGAACCACAGAAGCCACTACAGAAGCCTCTACAGAAATGACAACTGAGTATCAATCAACGACTGATTGCGGAAAGGGTAATGATGAATCAACACAGATTCGGGTGGCACCGCTTTATAATCAGTTGCTCTTTTAACTTCCTGTTAATACATTTAGACTCTATGTTTCTCATACTAACAATGACATCTTTATTCCCAGATGTTCTTGCAGTTGACATTTACAGATGATCAGTTCAAAACTGGGTGCGATGAGTAACCTGATGTTATGAGAAGATGGTATATAAAGGGTTTCGGAATTTTAATGTGCACACTGTTAGTTATAGACACATTGAGTAACTAATGTGATTGATAATCTGCATGGTTAGAAGGGTATGTAAAGTCTGATAATGAAAGATATGCGGGGTTGGTTGTGTAATTTGAGCATTTAAATATTCTATAAAGAAAGTAATTTAAATCTATCGTGATGAAATATATAGCCTGATTTTTATTTTATGTTCAATATGCAACTTGTTTTTAAAGTTTCAGAAATAGATAAATTATATTTTAAATAAATAAATATCACATATGATTAACAAATGATTTTTTCAGTATGCAAAAAGCTACTTCAATACGACGCGCTGGTTAACATTAAAAACACGGATCCTGAGAGATTTGAACAGATCTCCCAAGCCATTTTGAGTGGCACCTTTGATGAAAGTAAGTGATAAGGCAGAATGCAATGCACACATTCTTATCTTTAATTAGAATCAGATCTGATCAACTCCATTTCTTTTACTTTTTACAATTTCAAGAAGTAAAATTGTGAAATATCTTCCAAACGACAATGAATATATAAAAACATGATTATAAATTCCATATAAAATACAATGTACTGCCTTAACGTATTTTTGTAACTCGACTTTTTGCTTTCGCATTTGATCCACTCTTTATAAACGATTTTTTTAACTGAATAAGAACAATATGATTAGAATTTGTAGATATGATATGGGGAAGACTATAATTACATATGATGTTGTTACATTCTGTAGGCATGCTGAGTTCAAGCTCCGCTGATGCAAGGCCCGGGGTTGTAATACGTGGCATCACCATTGAGGGTACAGTTTTCTCCAGTGTTGAAGTGACAATTGCCGGCTATAGCTACACTTCATCAGGGTAAACTAATTTGTGATTTGTGTATTGCGGAAGTGCTATCACTTCAATGTACAATCCTTGACTTTAAAATGCCTTTTAAAGTATTGAACTCTGAAATTATCATACTTCATGTTCCCATGATTTATACTCTATAATAATAATTTATGTTGGCGTGGAGTAACACAAGTACACTTTTAAAAAGGACTCATTAAATCATATATGTTACGAATATTAGTTTATATTATCAACGAATATGCCACTATTACATGTGCATGATTGTTATGATATGAATAATTGTTTATTTCAGGAAAGTGATAACAAAGTTGGAATACTCATTTGATCCAGAAGAGTTTTCTACGGCCGGAATTGATGAAGCGACAATTATATCAAATTCAAAGAGCGCTCTGGTGACGTTAACCGGCGTGGAAAGCGTCGACGTTAGCGAATCCGAGGTTCTCTATGATCTTTCTCTGGTCTATGAGCTATACCTGGTCGGAAACTGGCTAGATTCCTCCAGTTATTCAAGTTACCAAGACATTTTAAAGGCTGCTTTTACAGGTGACTAATCGCTTTTTTTAGATAATCACAAAGGAAAAAAATGATGGCAAGACCGTTTAATACAATTCAATGATTTGCCCAGGAAATTAGAAATGATATCTATTTGGTTTCATTGAAAAATTTCGATCAATGCTCTCATGTACACAGAATTAATAAATAAGTGGTGAAAATGATTTTTCGATGACTTTCATTTGTGCATATTGATACTTTGATTCCTTTGTTTATTTCAAAGATTAAGTGATTGGATAATCTTAAGCATATTAATCTTTACATTTCAGCTACCCACTCTTCTTTGGTCGGGGACACATTCACTGTAACCATACTCAGAACCACTGAGATCGTCGGAGATAATAGGTGCGTGCATTCACACATATTGATAATATGTCCATTTATGTAATCAGTCCATTCTATGCATTTTCTTGTTTATAGAATATGAAATCTGGATTGTCATTAATAAAGTCACATTTTGGTTGCAGTGAGGTTGTTTCAAAATTGTCCTTCGCTCTTATGCTGGATGGTACGCAGATAGGGTCATCTGACTTCGCTCTCCCTGAATCTGCTCAAATAGTAGCCTCATTCAGCGCCGTTTATACAAACGTGACCGATTTAAGCGTATATACCGGTGGCACGGACACAGACCTAGCCTTAGCTTTCCAGGTCGTCGTTAAGGGAAGTGTACAAGACGTGGATTATGCTGCATTTGAGGCGAAAATTACCACCTTTTTACAAAATTCGGGTGTAGCAAGTAAGTCTGTTTTATGTGACATACATGGATGCATGAACACAACGGAGTACCACCCATTTGTTAACAATTCTATTCCATAATAAATAAATGTTTCTTGATTCAGAATCATGATTAAAACGTAATCATGATTAAAACGTTTTTCTTTGAAAGAGCATCTTTTTTCTTTATTGCTTTGAGGAATTAACTGTATAACTGGTAGTTCAAGGTGCGTCAGTTGGTCTCATATTTCGACATCATATTTCAGTATTTACAACAGTTGTTGTGACAGTTATAAAAGCAGAATACGTGGCTTCAGTACTGGATGATGGGTAAGTTATTAATTACACATGCTTTGTAGTCAAGAAATGTTGTGTAATCCTTAAAACCCTGTTAAATGAAATTTCAGCGGCAGTCTCACTGTAGCGAACTAGTCGTACAGATGAAAGTGGGCGGGAAAATTTGGGTGTTCATAATGGGTTCGGAAGTCTACACAACCCGGCCTTGGACCACTATTACAATGTCCCATAGTAAATGCCTCACCTTCAAAAAATCATAAAAAATATATGTATTGGCCTAGGGTATTTTGAACAATATTCATCAGATGGCAAAAATATTCATCTTTCTAAGTTAAAGTGCCACCTACCTTGAAAACAAAGAACAGAACATTGAAATATAGGAATGAGTCCCTGACAGCAAAGATCAATATATAGTCTTATTATTTTTCTAATAACTTCGGCAAAACAAGCTATTATTGTACTATTAAATAGCACTTTTCATTTTATGTCTAATGTGATCTGAATCTCGATATTATCATGTATAATAAGGGGGAGTAGGAAATTATCAAGCACTACTTTCGTATGCCCTGGTTCCACATATCAAATAGTAGACTCAGGTCCCCGGGACAACTTGAATGCCTTATTCGTTTCTTTTATCTAAAATGATTAGTTTTGGGTCCAGAACAGTTTGACATGTTGAAAACTTTCACACTTTCTTCATTGCATATACAGGGGGCCAGGGATGGGAACGCTTTGATAAGTTAACCATGATTAGTGTTAGCGCCTAAGCGATATTAGAGAAGTTTGCATATTTGAGGTGACAAAGAGGGCCACGGGCCATGGCGTAGCTAGTTAAGAGTGCCAGCGTATCAGCACCAGTTCCTCTGTGGTGATCTAAAGTCGTGGGTTCGATCCCTGGCCATGCTGCGTTTGAATTGTGGTACATTCTATCATATGGGCTGAGGCCGTGCCTTATCGATATAAATCTGTGACTGAGTGGGTTGTCATGTCAATTACCTGCGACATGACAATTCACTGAGGCAGCACTTTATCTGCTACATGTAGGTCTCATCAGGAGATGACTAAAATAATGTTGAAAGTGAGGTAAAACCCCAAACAAACAGATTGATCGCAGATTAAAAACCTGATTACAGAGTGGGAATTACAGGTTATTTCAAAATGTTATTGAACTATCGAAATAATTTTACCCCTAATCTTATAATAGTTTTTACTACATGAGTAATATCGGCTTGATACTTCAACTTACACCTACAAAAACTGAGACTTATAGTCCACAAATCTTACAAATCAGTTCCAGTGAAGTGAACACCTTGCTGTCGTACACCCTCAAGACCAGTGCGGACGGGCCTCAGATAGATGGTACGGACCCACTTATAGTGCCCCCGAGCGAAACAGAGTTAGCGGCCGAGGGTGCCGTTGTTGGGGCATCTGGGACACAGTATGAGTACAATGCAGAGCTTGGAAAAATCTATATCAGCATGAGGAGAAAGCAAAGCACAATCAAAACCCTGTCCCCAAGCTCCAGCTCAGTGAGTGCCCTCCGCCTGAGCGAGGCATACGTGATCACTGTGTCTGGACGGGTGCCCTCTTCCAACAAAGCCGACTTAACCACCTCCATCGGACCTGCCTTTGCAACTCTCTCATCAGGTATGTGCTTACCAAACATTAATGCATTTGGTGCTTACCGAACATTAATGCATTTGAAACATTATTTCATTTTATGAATCTTACTGATATAACATCATCAAAGACTTGACCTGAGACAGATGGACACGATATATCTTTTAAAAGTTTATTATCATTTATATGTTGAATATTTAGTTTAATATTTAAGTTTATCCAACACTACTTAACACTTTCGCATTCAAGATATTTGATGTACTAAAGATATTAATCTTTTTGAAGAGTACAACGTACAAGTGGTTCACACAGAGGAGAGTGTCACATTCGTTGAAGGGTATGTTGTCAAATGTACAAACGGAACTGTACTTGAAAATGCACTAAGATACTAAAGAAATTTCTTGGTAACAATATTGAATAGTTTCATAAATATGTTCCCATATCAATGTATACACCTCAAAATAACATTCACATAAACAACCGCATTATGTATACATTTTGCTTACATTGTATTATGTAAATACTGAGTTTTAAATTGATTTTCCAGAGCTCTGACGAGTACAATTGAAACCAAGGTGTTTGTGATGATAACAGACAAAACAACGAACGAGGTTATCAGTGCTCAAACCATAGCAGATTCTCTGACGTCGACATCGGAGACCGTCAGTAATTCTGTGGCAGGTGTAAAGCGGCCGGACGGGACTTCCTTCTCGGTGTCTTCAACAGGGGCCGCGCGAATCGTCACGGCGGCTCCTTCAGCAGCTGGCGACTCGTTGACTCTGGAACGAGATTCCCTCGCTTTCATGGAGTTCATGGGAATCGTCACCAGCGACATGGCCAAAGAAATGGAAGCTGTTTATAAAACTGCTTTACTTCAAACGAATACAGGTAAGGATCGACTCCACTGACAGCTATTTGAAGCGTTTTTTTGCAGGAATGTTGGATAATATGTACTGTAAACTCAGTATTAATACAATGGTATTCAGGTGGTTGTACATATACCATGTGCACTAACCCTTTGGTTTTCATTGTAGAACTTGCATCCCTGGAAATAACAGTAACATTTGTTTTTCTCGAGACTACATATAACACTGCTGGGTACGTATTATATAACAATATAATTGAAATGAAATGGCTGAAAAGAGTGATAATTGTTATTATGTTGTTGTTTTGGTTAATGTGTCAGTGATATCAAACCGAGATTTCCACAGATACAAATTAAGAAATATGCCACTCACACATAACTTAACTTGATCTTTATATCTCTGAATAAAAAATAGAATATCAAACTCAATTATAATTCATTAACTTCGTTGAAACATTGTTATGAAAACATACATAAAACACTAAACTAACCGTTCTCCCATAACGTTCACGTTGCAGGCAACAAATTTCCAGGGTGTTCTTCATGATCAACCAGGTATTAAGCACGGGAACTGTGATCCAGATAGATATGAGAACTGCCTCTTCATCTGTTGTGTCCAAAAGTACATTCAAAAATGTGTTGACAACCGATGGTCTCGCCAGCGGTACAACCGTCGAGTTCTTTGAGGGAGATTCGTCGACGGTGATAAGGAATGACAATCAGAACTTTGTAACTCTTACACAAAGATTGCACCCTGATAGTTATGCCGCATTTGCCACGGCATACAATGAGATTGCCAAAGACTTCGTTGATAGCTCACTTACGATAAGTAAGTGTCAGTTTAATATTTTCAGTTATGTTGAGCAGTTTTACAGAATATAAATCTATCGCACATCTGTCATTTGTATTATACATATTTTTCTTTTTCTATTTCAGCTACCCAGGTCATATCTGTAGAAGAAGCTGTGAGTGCAACAAAGTAAGTTATAAAGCAAAATTGTAAAAAAACAATCATACAGTAAAAAATAGATGCGATAATATTTCACAGTGAGACTCTTGATATTCCAGGTACCCTATACAATTGAACTATATAGAGTTTGATATGAATGTTTTGTACAGACTTTTATTGATAATTTTTGTTATTATTATATTGAAAAAAAGAAACTATGTACGGTTAATATGATATCTTATGCTATTTTTTTAATCAATTTTAGTGAGATCCTATACAATGTTGGCATGGTGATAACAGATCAAAATGGAGAGGTCGTGATTCCTGTGGGAATCCCAACTGTATCCCTAGAAATACTTGGCAAACAACTAGTTGTCAAAGACCAGAAAGGAACTGATTACTCAGTTATCACAGACGCTGATCTTCTGAGCAAAGTGATTGCATCTAACTCCAAATTCTCTTTTGTCATGGCAACTGGGTTTATGGAAAGTCAGACAGATATCTTTGTAACTGCCATTCAAACCATGCTGACCACAAGTGAGTATTCCCTCGTTTATTGTATCGAATCGTTCGGATTTGGACTGTATGTTTCAAAGCATTCATTTTGCATTTAGTGAGGTTAGAATGTCCCAAGAGTTAGCCTAAGGATGTTTTTTTTATCTCTGACTTTATATAGCCCGTAATGGGCTTTAATATAAAGAATAAATTTCGTGAATTGATGAATAAACAGTGTAAAATGTGAAATGAAAAGAACTAAATTATGTCAATATTATTTTTCATCCAGAATATACGTCATTTGTGATTGAAGTAAAAGACCTTACATTCAGGGAGTTGCTTCTCGATGTTGACGGATCAGGAACGACGTACGTCTCACACAGATATGCATATAGTCCATTATCTCTCTTTAAAATATGATGAATATCTCAATGAATTTACATTATATTATGGGTTGTCTATGATTTCAGTCATAAATATGAAAATCCTACATTATTTGATTTGACTTGTTTACTGACAGGAGCACAGTGGTAGAGTTATCATTCAGCGTGTTTCAAGATGGCACTTTGATCGATGCTCAATACCAGGCTGATTTCTTTTCCTATGCCGAGCTGAGCAATGCATTCGCCAACATTCAGACTGACCAAGGCACTGCCTTCCAGCTTCTGGAGATTGATACGTCTGTTGCTGTTACATCAACCACCAGCCTATTAAAGATGTATTACTTTTCAAGAGCTGTCATGGAGGAAGACATAAGTGCTATTCAAACAAGTATAGCAAAAACGGTTGCAACTTCCTTTGGTATGCAATTTACCTCAAAGTTAATTTAACTATATTTGTGATTCCAAGAGGGGAGGATCCTCTTTATGATTGCCTCTTTATAATAGAGCAGTGTTCAGGTTAACCATCAGTAATCTCTTTGTGTTTTAGGAGTTGACGTTTCAATTATAACAGTTAAGATACTACAATATAACATTGAGATACAAGATTCTACTACTTTGTGAGTATAACTATATGTTCAATCTTGTTTGAATTCAAATGTGATAAATGATTGTTTATAAAATAACTAACAATGTGATAGTTTCTGTCATGAAAATCCTGGAATGATGTTTAAATTCAAACAAAATATACGTTTAGATAAAAAGATATTGCACTAGAATTGGTAATAACAAATAACATTATGGTGCTTACATGTCTAAAATGAATGTTCCAGAACACAATCATTTGGTTTGTTGGTGTCGGTGTCACAGTCAGTGACCATTGATGAAGTAACAGTAGAGATAGAGATAGATATGACCACAGTCACCGAGCCAGATCTCCAGACAATCATAGACGGCCTACCAGCGCCCTCATCGGGAGATTCCTACTCTCTCGTGGTGGTTTCTGACAACCAGGTTATTGTTTGCTTTGATAGTTTCCCTGGTTTTGAGATTTGAAAGACGATATGTATAGTCAGTTTGAAGTCAAAATTTTAAAATGTTATTCACAGAAGATAAATTTCATTAAGTGTATAATATTTCCGATTGGAATATTTGTTTGTTCCAATAAAATGTGTAATTGACATCGATGGCATAGATTACTGAACGTGAAATAAATAAAATTTCTTGAACGCCAACATACCAAGACTGAGAGAAAAGAAACAATTTTATAATAATACCATAACTTTTTAGATGACTATAAATCTGGATCTGGCCTTTGTGAGTACGTTCAGTATGAACATTAAAGAAACAGATATAACTGCTCTACAAGATGTACTTTCAAGTGCATTGAAAACAGATGTGTCAGGTGAGACCATTTCCAATAACAGAACTTTTATTTGTCAACTTGGAATTATAGGAAGCCTATGCACATAGCTTTGTCTAATGAAGTATTCGTATTGATTCACTCGGTCAGTTTGTGAAGTTCGTGAAATGTAGATATCATTTTTGACATTTATTTGCAATCTTTAAATCAGTAAATACCTAATTTAATTTAGTATGATTTGTATGGGAACATTTCTTAATTGCATTGGTTTCATGTAACTGCACATAAAAACTGTTTAACTGAATCTTTATGTATAACATACCTTAATATAAATATATTTGCAGCCTTTTCCAGTGTGTCTTCATTGGTTATAACAATCGTCAGTATTAAAGAAATCATTAATAGCGAAACTAGGTAATCCATCAAACTTTTTATCTTGTTCCTTGAAAACTTAATGCTAATGTTTTCTCAAATCAGTTTTATGGAGCGTTGAAAGATCACATAATAAATGTTGACTTTTTCTTATGATATTGCAGGTCATCATTGTACAATATCTACTATGCTGTTCAGGCTGACGGCACTCTTATTGATGCACGAGTTTCAAAAACTGTGACTTTAGGTAAAATTTGTAGAAACATCGGCAATCCAATATGATATGAAATATATTTTGTAAACGTTTTGAAGACATATACCATTCTCGGTTAAGAATTAAACAGCCCAATTTAACTTCAAATTGCAGCACCCTTTACTCTGCTGCTGTTTATGAACAGTAGGCTTTAGATGCAATGCATCATACCATCTTTATTTCTATTTATAGCAACATTACAATGCATCATACCATCTTTATTTCTATTTATAGCAACATTGCAATGCATCATACCATGTTTATTTCTGTTTATAGCAACATTGAACCAGATGATAGTAGATAAATCTCTGGTGGATGCAAGTGGGGAGTTTTACACCGTTGTGGAGACAGTGTATACCAAGAGTTCCCTCTCAACATCGAGGAGTACATTGAGCTTATCAGCAACTAGTGCCGTCACAAATACAATCAGGAAAGAACAGTGTTCCTCCTTGGTGGTGGACAACAACGTAGCAACAGACGACATAGCAGCAATTGAAACCGCTCTCACCAATACTATCAATTCAGGTACATTAAATGTCTACCCATCTGCCCCATACATACAATCTCACGCATGCTTATAGCAATTCTGATAAATTCATAGGTCAAACAATTCCTGTGTAAACTTTATACTTTTGCACTTATATCTGAAACCTTATTCTATGAATTGCACCCAGAACACAATGACAGTAAGGATCGTATTTGTTATTCTAATGTTAAGAAATTTCGTGTTTTATGACATGTTGAAAAAGATGAGGTAGCGATAACAACACAGCAAGCAATTAAGATTTGGAAAATGTTAAAACATAGAATATAGAAGTATTAAAAACAATGTGTGCTGAAGTGAATGAGTTCAATCAACTCAATTTGCTCCAAGAAACAACATTTTGGGTCACGTGTTCCCTGCACGTAAACTGCCACAATATGCTCCAAAATCTATTACGATGTTCATGGTGATTTAAAATATGTCAATAGAACCATGTGTGAAATTGTTATGGCTAGGACGGTCCAAGAATTTGAGATTATTTATTATTTGCTACTATTTTATTTGGAACAATTTGTGAAAAACTCAATTGAGTGAATATGCTGTTTTATCAACTAAATATCTTCTATCTTTTCTGTCCTACGATATATGGAGGTTTTGATAGTTACATTTTATATGTGTACATACATTGTTGATTAATGTTTTCAGAAGCGTCCAAGACAACCAAGGTTAAGGTTACAAAGATAATAAGAACATTCACAACAAAAGGGTAAGTGCTTAGCAATGCCATCATCTGTACATATTCCATCTATTTTTGTACCCTTTGCAAAAGTTGTCGACGAGAGTAAGATACCACTTATCATCTGTTTGTCTGTCCATCAGTCCGTCTGTCAACGTTTGGAGCTATGCTCTGTATTCAGTGGCTATTATAGATAACGCTATTAGGCGAGACCTTACCCATGTATCTGCTTTGACAGAGAGAAAATCACATTTATATTATTAATAAAGTTGTATTATTATTATATTATATTATTATAGTATTATTATATGTTTTTTCACGTTTTATTCAATAAGTGACATATTAGATAAACGTTTATACTTTTGATTTGCTAAATATTTGTAAAAGGTGACGAATTTCTTCTGAACGATCTTAATTTGAGTTATTCTTGTTTTGCAGAGAGGAAAAGACACAGGTGTTATTTGCAGCGCAAAGTGAGTCTGGTGTCACGATAAATCCCAATGAGTTGTCCAAAGTAAACACCGGCACTTTTATCCAAGAAATCAAGACTCAGAAAACTTTGCGCAAATATGAGAGTGTCTCGGTATGTGTATCATCTCATAGAAATAATATTACTCCGTTTTATTAGACATTGATGAATGCCAATGCACGAATATTTATCATAATTTGAGTATGCTGGTTTTATTTGTTGACGCTAGGTGGTGACCGTCAGTACGTCCACCTCCGAAGCAACCTCGACAGAATCTCTTCTGCTGGACGCCACAGATGCCTTTTCAATTACGTTATCTGTCGGCATTGTCTCAACTGATTTAGTTCTTGTACAAGATAGCGTCCGAACCATCATCATGAAGAGAAACGGTTTGTCAAATTCAGTTTTTCTCTCTCTACAAAGTGATTGTCTCATTAAAGCATTCATGAAACCTGACTTTCAGACACATTTTCTTTACATAACATGAATGTTTATACCCTAAACAGTGCTTTTATGTAGTATTACCCAAAATATTCCCTGTTAACAACTTTCTGTGGCACTTGAAAGTTGATCAGTTGTCTGCTGAAACCTACACCAGCAATTGAACACTTTGTCAACAAGCTTTGTTTAGCTGGTTTGTGATCCCGTGTAAACACCTAATGAGTTACCAGTTGGGCACCTGTCCAGCTTGGGAAAAGGGGTGGAGATGTTATGTACAATTTATCAATTTATTGCCAGGAGTATACTTCAGAATAACATAAGATTATTTTAATATTATTTGAATCAATGAAATAACTCATGGTTGTGACAAATATCTTATGGTTGTGACAAATATCTTATGGTTGTGACAAATATCTTATGGTTGTGAAAGATATATCATTTATGGGAAAAGTATCTTATGCATGTGAAAACCTTTCTGTCAAAAAGCGAAGACATGACTCAAAGGCTGCATGGAATCCCCCTTAACTTAAAGGCTGTGATATTGAAAAAGTGACATTAAACCCTTTGATCACTGGTTTGGCCTTAAATCACAAGGACTTTGAATGGCGAAACTGAGAATGCTGATAATTGGTATCAGTAAAATTTATGATTTGACCCTCTTTGATGAAATTTGGGGTTTTTCACACCACTGAATGGGAAGACATCAAAGGCTGCATGGATTCCACCTTAAAAGCTAGGCTGTATAGAATTTTTTGAAACTTTTTTTGCAAACATATATAATATAAAAAATAATGATTTTTCTTCATTTATAACTTCATAAATATTCATCCGTTTTTAATCATTTTACCACCAAAAGAAAGCCAAGAAAAGGCACTATCATCATGATAAGTGTTATCTTCCAATTCATTCTTTAAATAGTAGAAAAAAATGGCCGAAAATGTGTTGCTCCAATTTTGACAATTGGTAAACAACACCTCCTGTGACTTACGGAGCCCCCTGACAGTTCAAAGGTCAAGGTCACACAACACACTTCCTGTTTAGTACTGGCAGTACTTGGTGGTCACAACAAATCATAATTCTCAGGGCAGATGTTCTTTTGTGGAATTCAGATAGATAGCCTGTATGTATGCCAATTTTAAGATCATATATTGTTTTCAGATAACTTAAACCACTGTAAAATCGCCTGGAACCTTCCAGGTTTCATGAATGCTTTAAGGTCACATATTATTTTTGCAAAAATACACGCATTTACCATTTCTTATGATTATAGTTTTGATAACAAATCTCTTTCATTATATGTTGTAAAATGCATTGGGCCTAAAAAAGATTTATTTTCATTTAAATGTCTTCTGTAAAAGAGACGTGTCTACACAAATACGTTAACAATAATCAACACTTTGATCATTTAAATATTTAATGGATTTAGCCGTGTGCGGCAATGCCTGCCAATTTACGTGTTAAAGGAAAGGAGACACCGACCATATACAGAAACTAGCACTGGTTTATATCTTCTTTATATTTATTTCTACAGAATTTAAAGATGTCAGTTCATCCGATCTAACGATCACAATAGTAAAGATTGACGAGTTCTACCAAAGCACGGGGTAAGATTTTATCCAAATTAGAGTTAGGTATAGAAAACGTGTAGTGGGACAAAACAATGATTTCTGATTACTGATCTGTTGATGTAAATATTTAATAATATCAAATCTTCATGTCAGTGGCGTTTCTGACTCACATCCGTATCTTTAATGATATATTTATTGTAGGATAAACCAAATTCAAAGCCAAACGTACTTAAGAAACCCAGAATTGATGAGACTTGATAGATGTGTATAATAGATCATAGATAGGTTCTGTAATTTATGAATATAAATGAGAACTAATGATGCTTTTCCTTGTAGGGTTGTTTATGTTGCTATGGTCTTCATAGTACAGAAGACAACAGTGAACTCAGTGGTCGTGCAGAAGGTTGTGAGCTCCACCAGTGTCACTGTCCTCTCCACCTCAGAAATTACAGAATCCTTGACCACAGCAAAAACTTCAGTCGACTACTCTAAAACGGTATGGATTCTCGTAACAACATCACATACATACATACATACATACATACGTACATATGTACATACGTACGTATATACATACGTACATACGTACACACGTACGTACACACGTACATACACACGTACATACACACATACATACACACATACATACACACATACATACACACATACATACACACATACATACATACACACATACATACACACATACATACATACACACACACACACACACACACACACACATACATCTGATTCTGTCATATGCAACTAATTGATGTTGACAATCTCAGACTGTCTACGAAGGATACTGTTATCATGATAGCTCGATGTTTTATGCATGTTTCAGATTATTACATTTAATATATCCATATCTTCTGTGAGGTTTGAAGTTGCGATGAAAACAACAGTAAAAGGGATTATTGAATTGTCCAAATATGAACAATTGGCGAAATTGTTCATGACAGCTATGCAAAAAACAAATGCTGGTAAGAATATTTACATATGTTTTAGCTGGCTTTAAGGTCTATTAATATAAAACTCTTGAATAATTATGGCCTTTTTAAGAATATTTAAAATCATGTTTACCTCAGCTTACCTATCATAAAAATAATATATGAATCTATTCCAGCCTATGCAGGATTAAACGTAACAGTCATCACGTCGGTATCATCAGTCACTGAAGAAGGGTAGGTTTGATTATCTGTACTATATTACAAAAATAAGCTCTTGATTCCACATTTTAATTACCTAAAGAGCAATGTTTGCTAAACATATGCTAACGTCTTCAGGGAAGAGGTTTCACTGATACTATGTGATGTCGAGGACGAGGACGGCAATACAGTCAACAATTATGATATCGAGCTACCGTCCGCATCTGATATCATGGACGCGTTTAACTTAGCAAACTTTGTCTCGGCCTCTGGAGCATCCTTAACTGTTCTGGAAAATGTCAAAGTCATCAGAAGAACAGAAGCGTTCACCATTGCCCTGTCGCAATCAATTAGTATTTTAGACACTTCCAGTGTTTTAGCTGCAGTCAAGGAGGCCTTCCTTGCCACAAGAACCGGTAAGACAGTTTTTCCCCTCACAAATGTTAAGAGGAAAACTTCACGCCTGTGATATATCTGCCATTCGTAGTCCGGTTTTCCATTTACATATGCTGCTCCCATCTCCCCCTCTGACGATAACCATGTTTTATGTATTTATATCATTTGGTACAATTTTAGATATCTTGGAATCAGATACGGTGGAAATTACAATATTGTACACAGATACACTGGTCGGCAAAACAATGTGAGTCATATAAGCCCATTTTTTTTTGTTTTACAATGTAATGACTATTTTGAAATAGAAAAAGCCGTTATGCGACTGAAAAAGCCGTTATAAAAAGCCTCTCGTATCCCTCCATAATGAAATGTCTAAAGCAATGGCTTGCCTTATGTTTTACAGTGGCGTGGTGTATAATGTCTACTTCTTGGTGTCTGTCAATGGTGTGCAGTTAATGGCACAATTCCAGTCTTCCATCTCTGAATCTGAGATTACTAAATCACTAAGCACTCTCACATTATCCCAGACTGTGAAGAAGTATTCATCTCTATTCATCAGCAAGGCAACACTGGCCTCTGAGGAAGTCACAGAATTAGACTTATGTTTCTCTGTGTTAGTTAACAGTGTTGTAAGCTTAGAAGACCTTGCCATACTGGAAAGTATCACCGCAGCTCTCTATATGGAGTCAGGTAATGAACTTCAAATGATAACTTAAGGTATAACTCTTTAAAACCATTATCATGTTCAAACAAAACTGTTTAAATGATCATTTGATTGAAAAATAAAATGTATGTGAATTTCAGCATCCTTCAGTTCTAAAACAGTGAAAATCACTACGATGCTACAACAGACCGTAATTCTAGAATCAGGGTAAGATTTTCTATGTTTTGATTAAAAGCATTTCTGTGATGTCAAAAACATATTAAAAATGATACTCTTGTATCTCACAACCATTTGCACAGATGGCAATTTTTTCATATTTTTTAGGGAGGAAGGAAATGAGTTGATGTGCGGTTTAGAGATAGATGGGACACTGGTAGACTATCGTCTTTATGCCTCAATTGATATGGCCACTGTCATCCAGCGTTCAATAGCCACTGGCTTGAATATTCAGTTCCTCATCAACGTAGATATAACCAAAATTATAAGGTTACGGAAGACGACTTCGGTCTTCATATCCAACACGGTGACTACCTCTAATCGGTTCACATTGGCTGCAGCAATCCAAGCTTACTTAAACAGTCTCGGAGGGGCGTTAGGTATGTACCTAGGAATGTCTATTTTATGGGATTGTTTATTGAAAAGATTGATAAAAATATCATATCTTAAAAAATTATTTCTCAGCCAACCTTTCTTAAGTATATTATTGTATATTGCAATCACGCTATTTATCACGTTATGATGTATAACATGGATGTCTTAAGAACAAGAATAATACTGTCGAATTAGTAAAAAAAAATAATTTAATTTGGGTCATTTTAGCCACATCAAGTGTGTCCTTCGTCACAACACAAGAATTTATCACCGAAACCAAGTAAGTTCTTAAAGTGGTTATTTGGAATCATTGTCATCTATAATGATCCACTTGCCACGTCTTTTTCGTTAAAAGGCCGAAAAGCTGAAGAAATTATAACTATACTATAAATATATATTATAGTATGTTAATCAATGTATTTCAATTCGAAAAGGAAATAAAAACATAATTTTAAATGTATTCTATTTAAGATTAATGTCAAATAGAAAGATAATCATTGGGTTTGTGCTTTACAACTTATTTATTATCTACTTAAATACGAAATTAGCATAAATAGGAAATTATCTATTTTGTTATTTCTCCGGGTCATGTAGAAAATAATGAAATAGAGTATTGATAAAAAGCAAAATCATCCAAAACAGAAATAGCCCATTTATTCCATCTCATAGTACAGGATATACACTATAACAATTTTCAGATGGATTGCACTTTTAAATAAGGGATACTATATCTGAAATAGGCATACGAATTTAGATATTTAGGCCTTGGTACAATCAAAGGTTAATTGCTACGATACGCGGTTTTGGACACGGTCATTACAATGTTAACTACAAATATATGGCTTGTTTTGTGACAGCATCAATGCACAAGTGAAACAAAAATATCCGTAAGTAATTCTTTGGGCAGGTTAAGATATGGATTTCCTCTCTTGGACAGAGCTTATCATAGAATTATCGCTTTTCCTCTTCACACAAAACAAATCTAAAGATACAATTTTATTGTGAACATATATCTTGCTTGTTTGCTTTACAAATTGAATCACAATGGCTTTCTGTATATATGTATATATCTATTTTTGCCTAAGATATTTTAACTTTTGAAAATCCTTCAATCTTTAACTCTTGCCTCTTCTCGCCTCTATCCAGCCTTTTCTTAAGTGTGGAAACTGAGTGGTGCTGGGGATTTGAAACCCCGACATATACCTCCAATCATATTGGTATAAGTCAGATTTCAACAGGTTGTTTACATATTATCGCGTTTCCAAAGAAAATAAGTTAATTTCTATTGATATGTTGGCCATTTCTATCGACACAATTTTTTTAATGTATAAATGTAAATTTTTTTAATGTATAAAGTTATTATCACACTAATATTTTAAAGGTCTCTGTAAAAAGCAAAATGTAGAGAATTTGGATAACCGATATCTCGATGGATGTCATCTTTCACTTAATCTGCTCACATTGTCTTAATCAATGTCCATATTTGTCTATTTCTTCTTATCTTTCCACTCTTTCTGTACATTATAAACATTCATGGGACATCTTTCAAACAATTTAAAACACAAAACAACTATGCAGTCTGGATGAACATCTGATTAAATCTGTGAAATATCGCACACGATAGCTGAAATTCTTCTTAAAATTAACAGATATTATGCTTTCTTCCCAATGAGCTTTGCTTCATGTTTTCGTATGCAATGCGTGACAGGGCTTTGGTGAAAATAAATATATCATTACAAACCGTGTATGGCATATTTTTGAATATAATGCCTATTTACTGAGAATGATTCTCTCTACTATTTATTTGACTAGATTTTTACACATCACATCTTACCAATGATCTTACCCAATAATAATGATTCTAATAATAATACAAAGACATTATTTGAATTATACATAACTTTTTCAGTACCGCTGTGACTGGATTGGTGATTCAGGTGAAAGTTGATGGCAAGGTTGTGATACAGTCTGTATCTTCCACTGATCTGCAGGACTTCCTCACGAAAATTGGCCTCCGAATAAATGGAGAGGCAGTTGTCACCATCAATACAGTGACGGATATTATCTTTTCATACGATCAAAGCTTCTGCTTTTTCCTAACTATGTCCGTTAGAGCTACAGACATAGAGTTGTTTCTCAATAAGCTCTTGGAGTTATGGAAGAGCAGTAAGTTACCACGTGATACATTTTAAAAATTATCTGTGAGCAAATAGTTTACCATATAATTACAGCCATTAAAAAAATGCAACGCAATCGTTTAAATAAGAGCAGTAAAGTATAATATTTTCCTTCACTTGTTGGTCAACACCTCTTAATATGCATTACATCTTGGCATTACATTGCCAGAAATTGTCAATGTTTACACCTCAATATTTTACAAGAATATATATATATATTTTATATAACAATGACCGACAATTATCACTTAGAACTGTTATGTATCAGAAAATATGACCAATGTATGCGTCAGTAGTATTTGATAGGTGGTATTTTGAGTCATATGGATGTTTGGTATATTTCAGAACTAGTTGGCTTGGATTTGAAGATAACACTATTGAGACAAGAATTCTTTTATGATGAATATGGGTAAGTATTAAACCGTTTTAGTGATAGTGTAAGCCCTTTAAACCAACACCAGTCGATATATCATTTACGTATTGGAAGTGTGTTAAAAAATTACAAATCATGGTTTATCTTTCAGAGCTTTGATTCTGAAGTTCATGTATGCACTATCTGTGGACGGCGTTCAGGTGGATTTCCGGTTACACAGTAATGTAATCACCAGACAGACGCTGCTCGACGCCTTTGCCTCCCTGCAGACGTCAGTTGACTACAGCCTGACTCTGTTCAGTGGTAATCTCGACCTCATAGTGAGACAATCTACTTTGTGCTTTGTCAGTCTGAGTAGCTCCATCAGTTCCTCTCAATTCACGGCAATGGAAGGATTCATCACACAAGCATGGAATGCACTCTTCTCTGCAAGTGAGTTCTCTTGTTTTATTCATCATATCATCGTGAAATTCATCAGATTCACAGTGAAATTCATCAGATTCATAGTGAAATTCATCAGATTCATAGTGAAATTCATCAGATTCATAGTGAAATTCATCAGATCACAATGAGATCATCAAATCACAATGAGATCATCAGATCAAAATGAGATCATCAGATCACAGGGAAATTAATCAGATCACAACGAGATCATCGGATCACAACGAGATCATCAGACCACAATGAGATTATCAGATCACAGGGCATTCCATCAGGTTACGATGAGATCATCAGATCATAGTGAGATTCATAGTGAGATTAATCTTGTTAAAAAAATAATCGAATCATAAAAAATGACATCAGATTATAATAATATTCATCAGATTAGAATAAGAGGAACATCCCACAGCTAACTGAGATTTCATAGGTGACATCCAAACTGATTGTCGAAATATGAAATTAAAAGGACGAGCATTCCCAAAAGAAATACAAATAACAATGAAATTCTTTTTCATAGCGTATGGCGATATCGTAATCAAAGTGAAAGGAAGAGATGAGTTAATTCTCACACATCCTGTTATTGTGTGAGTATGAGGTGTTTTACTACATTTCAAGATTGTCTTATACCTTTCTCATTTAAAACCCTGTGAAGAATCTTATCCATTGGTATTGGCCGCATTGATGTGTGGCTTTCATGCCAATGGTCTATTGTAACATGTGACGTAATGAATCTGTTGCGAGTGGCATTGTTTTTATTTACAGGAAGAGCATTTTTGCTGCCTATTACTCTGTATCTTCATCAAAAGTGACAACCAGTTCTGACATAGAATGTCCAAGTTATGATCTGGCATTCCAGAATAAACTGCAGACATTGATTAGTTTGAAGACTATCACAGGTAAGATACCTGTCATCTTGGTTGGCTTTAATTTTCTGCTCAAAATATTTTATAAATTGAAATCGAATACGACTGGGAAGGATTAAGTGATTATTTGATAGATGTGGCATCTGAAGTGTCAATGGTATTTTGCAGGTATCAGCATCAGCGTTGTTGCGGTCACAGAAACTGAGGTTGTGACCAAAATGTCCGCCTTTCCGATTTGCTTCAGTGACACTATTTATACTGAAGATTTTGGATCCTTACAAACAGCTATTTCAAATACTTGGTCGACTGAACTGTCAGGTAATTAAGTTGCCATTTGTAACGATTTTAAGCTATCACAAAATAATGCCTTCCGTCTATGAATATCTATTTTTCATTTGGATGGGATACATATTGTATTGTTTTGATTGTATATATTTCTATTTCAGCTACGGTGACCACTGAGCTATCATATGTAGAGGAGGCCTTTACAATATCTGGGTAACAATGAGAATTTAATAAGCACTTCAAATAAGTATCTAGTTATTAAATGTATAAACCAAATCGATTTAGGATGATATTGAAGACAACTTGATGTGTAAATATGTTTGCAGTGAGAGCCGTTTCCAAGCATTTTACGCCGCACTTGATAAAGACGATGTGAGTTTGAGCAGCCTGCGCTCTCTGAGTCCCGGCCTCAGCTCCCTGTCGACGGCGTTTGCCTCTGTGAACGTTGCCCGCGCCGCGACCACGACCACATACAGTAGCCTAGTGTGTGAGACCGAAGAGCTTCTCATCTCCTACTCGGCGGTCTGTCAACTCTTCATGATGACCAACGTCAGAGCAGATGATTTCACGTTGTTCACGGGACCTCTTGAGTCGGTCTGGGGAGATCTCGCTGGTATGAAGCCCATTGAATTTTATATGATCTTATATGAGATATAAGTACGCTTTATAATACATTAAGTTTGTGTTAGATTGCCATAATATACACGATTATCAGTAAAGTAATTATGCCCTTATTTAGAATTTGCTGGCCAAACCATGGAGGTCACTATTACGGGCATGGATGACATCGTAGACAGTTCCCAGTATGTATGGCTTTAATGGTATTTTTCAATTTAATTGGAACCAAATTTGTTATTAACATTTAAATGTACCAATGATGATGCTCACTTCATGTTTCCAGTACATTCGGGTATCAGATGAATTATTTGGTGTCAGCAAATGGCTCATACGTGAACTGTGGCAATATAGCCGGCGTAGAGGTCACAGTGATCAAACAAAAGATAGAAGTAGATTTATCACTGCAAGGAGCTCTTGGTGCCTACCTTATATGGAACACCTATCAGGGCTCGATATACAGGCTTCAGTCCACAAACACCCTGGTACTGAAAATGACAATCACATCTTCACAAAACGAGGAGTTCCGCTTGCTCATCCAGAATGCCTGGCAAAAAGTCATCTCAGGTGGGTGATATCAATGCGCGTCTTTCAATGAATTTCGTGTAATATTTTATTCTAATTTAGACATTTAGAGTTTTGAGTTCGATTAGGAATTTAATGTCTCATACTCTGTATTGCAGGCGTGGAAATCAAGTTTGCCTTTAAGGACGAATACATTTGCTCGAGGTGGGTTAAGATTGGTTTATAAATATAAAGTGTAAATCAACTTTATGTTTGAATATACACTAAACCTTTGGATTACTCGGTTGGTTTTTAAGTTGTCATTGTGTATTACAGTTCTTCAGCTGTGGGATTTTCCTACCTGGTGATACTGAACGGCGTGGTGATAAGCCCCTTCAACCTTCCCCTGCTCTCCCTCAGCGATATATTCACCAGCACAAGCCAGGCAGCGGCTGTCGGCCTCGGGTGTGGCTCCGACCCTGTCTACAGATACCGAGACCATGTCGGCATCCAGCTTATGATGACCGTCCTCCAGGTGGACATTACCCACATCCAGGACAATCTGGTCACAGTACTAACCACAAAACTCAATGGTACGCTGATGTATTAGAGTGATATTTAAGCATGAAGTATAATTTGTTCTTTTATTAGGCCTTCGTTCTTTTTGGCCAATAAAAGGTTCCAAGTACCACCTCGAAGTTCTGTAATTATCACAACAGAAACGGTATCGAGCATATTGAATTAGTGCTAAAACCACTTCAGTTAAAAAAAATACCTACTTATTAATTAAAAAGACAATCATGGAGAAAGAAGACAATTTATTCTTTGCCTTATCTATTTTTATTATCATATTTATAAACGAAAGAGAAATGAATTCATTGCCTGTTTTTCTTTGGCAGTTACGAAGACATCTCTCACCGTCATAATCGTCAGCCAGGAGGAAATTGTCGATGACGCTGGGTGAGAGATAACATATATTTCAAATATATTAAAAGAAATAATAAATCTGTTCAGGACCTTTAATTTAATTATGCTGTATTGTAGAAAGATATGTGATTTTCTTGTAGCATCTTTGGATGGAACATTGTAATCTTCGTCTATGTGGACGGAGTTTTGATGCCGAGAAGCCTGATTGCAGCTTTTACAGCAGATGAGTACAAGATCATCTTGAATGTGAAACGCTTTGAATCCACAGTAACATACTTTGAGCTAATGTACAAAGGCAGCACCACTAATTTCTACCGTATCGACGACCTCCCTAGGATCACACTGGGACAGGCGCTTTGTGGTTCTCAGTACAATGATTTCAACACAATCTTGGGCAATGCTCTTACAGCTACTGACTCAAGTAAGTTCAATCATATGCTAGAGTGATACGATAACAATTGTTACGTAGATGTAACAATTCAAGCTCGTTTTAGATTATTCTTTTCCTGTAAAGTGATACATATCATGAGGCGCCCAGTGACGTATTAGTGCGGTGCCTGATGAGTAAATTAATTGGTGTTTAGTTGTAAAATTTATTTTGGATTTTTTTCCTAAATGTTTGCTTATAAGCTTGTAGGTTGTGACGTATTAGTGGTGGCCCCGATGAGCAGTATTTTGTCAAACTCTTAAATGCACTGATATTATGATAATGGTGATAATAAAACTATGACATCATAATAAAACTATGACATCATGATTTAGTTTGAGATAATGTTTTGCAGCATACAGCGCCGCTACAATTAAAACTCTAGCTTCACAGACCTTCATAGGAGGAGATGGGTAAATATTACAATATCCAAATATTACTTCAATATCGCAGTCCAGTTAGTAAAATGGTGTTGTAACAGCTTGACATGACAGAGATATATGTCCAATTGATCAACCTTATATTTTTCCTGCAGTGTGGAAGTATTCGGTGTATATTACATTGTGACCAACAACGGGGCTTTCATTTCTGCCCTTGAACTCCCCAGCATCAACACTCTCGTCCTGAAACTGGCATTGTCCGATGCGGGGCTAAAGACAGTGAAAGGAGAGGATTTCACCATCATTGATACCTCCGCCTCAGTCTTCTATAAGATCTCAGAAGCATTTGTAATACCCTTCACCGGGAAATATGTTTTCACAGATAAAGATGCTCTCACAAATGCATTTGTCTCGGCCTTCAAAAGTCAGAACAGTGGTGAGTTGACTGCTATTCTTCAATAGTGATTTCGACAAGACAAGACCTTTAAACTTCTTAAACTAGTATGCAGCATTTTGGATGACTGAATCTCTTGCTCATCTGTACAGATTTAATAAATTATGTAAAGATGATGGAATATTTATTCTTTTAGCTTTAACTGGGAAAGTAACAGCAACCATAATTGGTCAACAAGATTTCCTTCAAGAAGTTGGGTATGTTGAATGTCGATTTAGTTATAAATAATAACAATACATATCAATACATATCTCTCACCCAAAATATTGTTAGCAAGCCTATTAGTTATCGAGAATGTTCAAAATATTTTCATAAAATTTCAGGAGCTACAATGGCATTTTGGTCAACTACTTTGTTGATGATGTACAAGTTCGGTCTCCGGACACTGCTGCAATATCAGCTGCCAGCCTGCAGTCAGAGCTGACATCAGTAGCGGTGAGTGGGCTCGGGGGCAACTACAATGAACTGGTTGTAGATGTGGACCTATCAGAAACCTCCTACGTGTATGAAGACCTCCTTAGCGTCTATTCCACGGCGTATGTATTAGACGCTGACGTGAATGCCTTTACAGATATTGTCAAACAAGTGGCCATCGATACTTACACCGATCTGGATAATGTTGGCGTGATTATGCTTAAACAGGAGGACATACTCACCAGTTCTGTAGCGACAGGTTCAGCGGTTAAGATCAGCTTTGCCTTGACAAATGGTGGAGCAGCCGTTGACTTCAAGTGTATGAGTGCTTTTAATGTGGATGCTGTTGTGAGCGCCGTGGCTGCTCATGTATCGCTCAGTCAATACATCACTATTCTCAAGGACGTCGACGTCACCACTGTCCGACGCTTGGATTTGGCTACCTGCTTCTTTATTAATGCTGATATTGGATTGGGCTCGGCAGAAGAAGCTATTCAACTCTTGAAATCCAATTATTATGCTAACCTAGGAGAAGGTAAGTATACATGTTAGTTGTAGCATGGATCCATTTAATGTTTATTAACTCAAGCAATTTATCTTTTTACTGATTTTAGATGAATTGCTCAATGCCGCTTTTTCTCAATCTCCAGATTTTGCCAATGCTCAGTACATATTTGCTTCAATGGAAGAATACGTTACGGAACAACAGTAAGTAATGCATTATTTAAGAAACCTATTAGCTATAACACATTTAAATCATTGTTTGTGAAGTTGTAAAGAACATTTGATAATGGGTTTCATTAAGCTTGATTTAAAATGATAGTCTCCATAGAACATTATAATCAATTCTGTTTCTGTAAGTTAACAAATTCCATAATGGAAGTTTCTTGCAGAACAACGTATTTAAGATCTAAAGTTCAGATGTTTCATAATATGTGACTTGTATTTCTCAAGGATGTCTCACCACATTCAAATCGACACATATATTCGCACACCCAGCACTTCTCGCTGTAAAAATGACTCACCAATTTCAAGTTTTATCTTTAAAGAATGCTTAAGCAACAATGCCAAAAAATAGATAAAAAGGATGTTCTGGAACGCCAATTTATACCTTTAAACCTGTCAAATAGGAGAGCTCAATCAGATTTTAAGAATAGAATAAAGTAAGATTTAGATTATGCACAACTATCCAAAACAATACGACAGAAATGTGGAGACAAACTGAAGATTATTTCAGAACACATAATATTTTTTCAATGATATAATCATAATCAGTGGAAGATAAGGTAATGTTTTAATGGTATATGCCATTCAATGATTTTTAATTAGTATTGCTGGAGTGAGTGGATTTCCTGTGTAAGTATGAACAATGGGTTCCATGTTTCATTAGGGAAGCACAGACAACGTTTCCATTATTTGCATATTTTAGTTTATCTAATGCTTGATCAATATGCTCATCGCGTGACACTGTCAATCAAATCAATCCCACCACAGTTATTTTACGTTGGGTCGGCCTTCCTAATACATAGGATTAGATATTTTAATAATTTTAAAAGTCACAAGACTCAAATACTGAACATTTCCGTGCAATCTATTTTGTGGAATAATTTGAAATGATATATTTAAAATGGTCACAACATATATGGAGTGTTACATTGTTAGTTTTCAAGACAATATGATAAATCGTTGTTATTCTAACCACATGTCCTATAGAACCATGCCAGTCGAAATATTTTTGTGGAATATAATGATTGAATAACAGAGTTAGTTTTATGATTAAAGGAGTTTGTTTTAGAAGTGATAACTACTTATCAGTCACAGGAGATATAGTCATGTGTTTGCCTGCCCATTTCATGAACTATTTGCAAATTCTCAAAGGTCACGGCCTATTATCTAAATTTCATATTGATCGTTTAATGAATGTACATCGTCTCTGGACTTAAGCATAGTCGTCGTTAACTTTACCGTGGATTTTCTGTGGATTAGGTTTATGTTCAATGACCTGCGCTGTTCGTAGGTCTACGTGTAATTAACATATGTTACACCAAATAGATGACATTTAACATTGTGACATTTAGGGTAACATTAACCTAGTATTCTAATCTGTAACAGCCGTGATGTACACGCCTGGTGTTAAGTACATTCGTGAACGTTCATGTATATTTCATCATTGCATAACATAACTTTTTGAACGGTGCAACATCTAAGTGATAGTGCTGTAGGTATGAGGATGAGATGTATAAATCAAGGCAGGAATAATGATCATTACCAACATCTAAGTGATAGTGCTGCAGGTATGAGGATGAGATGTATAAATCAAGGCAGGAATAATGATCATTACCAACATCTAAGTGATAGTGCTGCAGGTATGAGGATGAGATGTATAAATCAAGGCAGGAATAATGATCATTACCAACATCTAAGTGATAATGCTGCAGGTATGAGGATGAGATGTATAAATCAAGGCAGGAATAAAGATCATTACCAACATCTAAGTGATAGTGCTGCATGTATGAGGATGAGATGTATAAATCAAGGCAGGAATAATGATCATTACCAACATCTAAGTGATAGTGCTGCAGGTATGAGGATGAGATGTATAAATCAAGGCAGGAATAATGATCATTACCAACATCTAAGTGATAGTGCTGTAGGTATGAGGATGAGATGTATAAATCAAGGCAGGAATAAAGATCATTACCAACATCTAAGTGATAGTGTTGCAGGTATGATGATGAGATGTATAAATCAAGGCAGGAATAATGATCATTACCAACATCTAAGTGATAGTGCTGCAGGTATGAGGATGAGATGTATAAATCAAGGCAGGAATAATGATCATTACCAACATCTAAGTGATAGTGCTGCAGGTATGAGGATGAGATGTATAAATCAAGGCAGGAATAAAGATCATTACCAACATTTAAGTGATAGTGTTGCAGGTATGAGGATGAGATGTATAAATCAAGGCAGGAATAAAAATCATTACCAACATCTAAGTGATAGTGTTGCAGGTATGAGGATGAGATGTATAAATCAAGGCAGGAATAATGATCATTACCAACATCTAAGTGATAGTGCTGCAGGTATGAAGATGAGATGTATAAATCAAGGTAGGAATAAAGATCATTACCAACATCTAAGTGATAGTGCTGCAGGTACGAGGATGAGATGTATAAATCAAGGCAGGAATAAAGATCATTACCAACATCTAAGTGATAGTGCTGCAGGTATGAAGATGAGATGTATAAATCAAGGTAGGAATAAAGATCATTACCAACATCTAAGTGATAGTGTTGCAGGTATGAGGATGAGATGTATAAATCAAGGCAGGAATAAAGATCATTACCAACATCTAAGTGATAGTGCTGCAGGTACGAGGATGAGATGTATAAATCAAGGCAGGAATAATGATCATTACCAACATCTAAGTGATAGTGCTGCAGGTATGAGGATGAGATGTATAAATCAAGGCAGGAATAAAGATCATTACCAACATCTAAGTGATAGTGTTGCAGGTATGAGGATGAGATGTATAAATCAAGGCAGGAATAAAGATCATTACCAACATCTAAGTGATAGTGTTGCAGGTATGAGGATGAGATGTATAAATCAAGGCAGGAATAAAGATCATTACCAACATCTAAGTGATAGTGTTGCAGGTATGAGGATGAGATGTATAAATCAAGGCAGGAATAAAGATCATTACCAACATCTAAGTGATAGTGTTGCAGGTATGAGGATGAGATGTATAAATCAAGGCAGGAATAAAGATCATTACCAACATCTAAGTGATAGTGTTGCAGGTATGAGGATGAGATGTATAAATCAAGGCAGGAATAAAGATCATTACCAACATCTAAGTGATAGTGTTGCAGGTATGAGGATGAGATGTATAAATCAAGGCAGGAATAATGATCATTACCAACATCTAAGTGATAGTGCTGCAGGTATGAGGATGAGATGTATAAATCAAGGCAGGAATAAAGATCATTACCAACATCTAAGTGATAGTGCTGCAGGTATGAGGATGAGATGTATAAATCAAGGCAGGAATCAAGATCATTACCAACATCTCATGATGACATACATCTATCATTATTTAAAGCTAGATAATAACCACAGTATTAATATAAATTAAACGTCAAACATAATGTTTTTTTACGTTTTTTAACTATGCACATCAGTCACATAATAACACATAATGTCACATAGATTAGTTGACTAGGACGTAGTTAATTCGCAGAATTGGTAATATGACAGATTATTTTTTTAAATGATGGCATCCCATGTGTGGAACATATTTCTGCAAAATTAAGATCTTTTCCATGCTAATTTTCTCTTTTCCATGCTATTCTATAAAATCATCTGTTTTAATAAATTCAATTTCCTTCTCTATCATATTCTTTCTACACATCTAATATAAGCTTCTTAACATAAATCAAACTGCAGGCACTGAATGTTTGACTGTGTATACTTTATAGGAGGTCTGCCTGGAGCGTATGTTTCTGGATCGTTAGTGCGGATGGAGTGTACCTCTACCAACCGGCTCCCATCGCCATGGTTCAGCAGGTGTTCAAAGCTTCCTCCAGTGAGGTCCTCTCCAGCCTTACCGTCGTCCAGCCCACAGCCAACAACAGGTTCTTTGCCTACGAGTCAGTCTTCAAGGTGTACTTGAACGCCAAGGTGTTGGGAGATGATCTTGAGATGATCAGTGGAAGTCTAGTTAAGCTGTGGACAGCCTTCAAATCTGGTACGTGTCTTGCCACATGTTCATTTGCGATTTTATGTAATTTATTAAATTTGTACGGTGATCTCGATAGATATTTTAACTTCAATAAATGGAAATTTTCAATTAGATGTTTCAGTAGCATATATTCTTAATTTCAATAGCACATTTGACGTTATATTCCTCTTTGTGTAATCTGTAAATCATGAGTAAAGCTTTCATGAAATCATGGAGGTCACGGTCAGTTTTAAGGAGATTTGGGGTATGCTTAAATGATGTGTAGTGTAACATATTCTTCCTGAAATCAACCCAAAATACACCTGACAGTATTACTATGTTTTGCTGAAAGTGCCCAATACTATGCATTTACTTATGTGACCACTGCTAGACAGATAAACTCATAGACATTTTATGAAAAAACACGCCTCTGCAAGCAAAATTACTCCAGTGGCATAGTGGCATAGGGCATAGACATTTATATTATGAAAGGAAAATTGCTTGAAAATCTGATTTCATGAAAGCTTTATACGAAGAAGACATCAGGATATCATCATTAGTATTCATTTTATTTTAACCGATCGTATAAAAAACCATTTGTTATAGGGACCGGCCTTCGCAAAAAAAGACGTATGAACTATCAGAATAAATGTCAAAATGTCATATATACATATATTAATGAATATCTTATGTAAATGAGTAATTAAACATATTTATATATTTGAATATATATATAAATATATATATGAATATATTTACATATTGCCACAAATAGTTTTCATATTCAAGTATTTTCATATTCAAGTATGTTATCCTTCAAGCAGTTAAATATCATAGGAGTTGCATGAAGCACGTTGAGACTGTGATATTTATACACGAGGATGGACCAACCCATCTGCTACCACATCAAAACTACTATGCCAGTTTATTGCACTCCACACTTCTTCTTGATACAATAAATGATTCCTCCTGAAATGTGCACTTGTATATCTCGGTTTAACACTGTCGTGGCGCATTTTGCTAGACCTTTTTGCAGAAAATTACAGAAGTGATCCCATAGCTTTTCCACACCTTGTTGATAAATTCATTTCTGTCTATATTATGCATTGGTATAGCTTTCCTAGTTATATTTTCCCCTGTTTGCATATTATGTGAAGGTGAATGGGTGTATGATTGGTTGGTACATTATGAGAGTTTAACACAAAAAACCTGTGACATGAACAGACAAACTTTTTCATGCAAGCGCCCAATCTAATTGTGAAATCTACCACTAAATTTTTTTTCTCAATATGTTAGGCGATTGACTGTTGTTAAGTTACAAGAACTCAGAACTCACTCAGATGTCATTTATTCGGTCTTAATTACAAAAAAATGTTTTAAATACACATTGTTGTCCAAATTAATTTAAATAAAGATATCAGGCCAGGGAGACCCCTGTTAAGGTGGGTTTGGATATCTACCGCTACAAGAAGCACATACATCTATTCAGCTGGTTCCGTTAGCATTTTGCACATTGTGAACAGTTGGTTCAAACAAAAGTGTTTTCCATTTTATCATCCAGCCGTGATAAGTCTTTAATTACACTTTTCAAATTTCCATCTTTACTATGGCTATGAATGTTTTCAAATTATCCTGGTGTAAGAAATGGTGAGTGTTTCGGTGCTATATACACTGCTCCAAACATGGAATATGGGCATATTTTGAGACAAAACCATACTTGGCCATGCTCACAAATAATATTAAATGCATGTTGCCACATAATCAATCAACATAGTACAGCCACGGTTTTCCTCATTTACTTTCAATGCACTCGTACATTTGAAACCTGGCATAGAAGGCATAGAAAATGAGTAATTGCATTTCAATTTAGACGAAAATTCCCATATCATATTTTTTGAAAAGATCAATATAATTCTGCCCTTCAAGATGGAAGGTACTTCATTTATGTTTAGGCTCAACTGTGAGGGTGCAAGTGGCATAGTCATATCTGAGGGAACCAACCCTATTGGCTAACATATATAGCACAAAGTACATGTACACCCTGATGCATGAACTGGCAAATTGTATTATTCGTGTATATAATGTATTTGTAACAATCTCAGCGGGGAATGTATACTTCCTATACCAGTGCCACACATATATTTATATAACATTATGATCTGTCCATTGATGGGAGTTATGAACTAATACTTTGATTGGACATTGTGTTTATATATCTTAAAATGGTCATTATCATAACATTAAATTAAGTTAAAGTGGAGAAATAAGTTTTTTTACATACTGTGACAAATGATACAAAATCAGCAGTTAAATCCTTCACTTAATGTAATGTCACATGAAATGCTTTTGAATTTCAGAACTGACAGGCCTAAATGTGAGTATAATATCACAGGAGGATGCCTTTGCATCTGACGGGTAAGTCATTTTTGTTAAATTATACAAAAATGTTTATGGTATGATAAATGTTTTATTTGAAGCATCCATACTTTGATTCTATGATCTGACTTTCTAGTCCCAGTTTAAATACACGGCGTGTTTCATTTTGTGTTGGTATGTTCATATAGATCCAGAGGGGTTGTTCTTGTGTACATATTGGAGTCTGGAAGCACAGTGTTTGATTCCCGACTGCTCGGTTCCCTTTCCTCTACGGATGTTGAGACTGAATTTGGCACTCTTCAAATCAGTGATGGCTCTGGAGCGTTCTATGTCACATTGCTCTACGCTTCAGATGTCACATTACTGGTGCGCAAGACTGACCTGTGCCTCATAGTTTCTGCGCAGAAATTTGCACCCAGCCAATATAACGACTTCAAGGCTGCACTCATGACTACGTGGACAGCGCTCTACCCCGGTATGTACATCAGTACTTCAGCGATTATTTAATATATTCAAACGAACGCAAAATCCGGGTCATTTTTGTCATATTAAAATCTCTATAAGTTGATTTTTCATTTTTTTTTCAGATTACGCAGATCTGGAGATTACAGTATTCGCCCAAGAGCCACTTATCCTAGCCAAATCGTGAGTCTAATTTATCATTATGGAATACACATGTACATGTAGTTGTAATACAAGAGCGAAATATATCTACAACACAAGACTCAGGTCTCAACCGATTAGGTCCCGTTATAAAAAGTTCTGATTCTGTTATGAATTTTCTTTTACCCAAAACAACTATGTCATTGCCTCCTTTCAGATCCGAAGTATATGGCTTGTATTACCAAGCGTTAGCCAGCAATGGCAAAGCATATTGCCCTGGATTTGACGCTGCCTTCCTCACCAAGCTGAGGACTGCCGTCACAGTGACAACAGTGCGGGGAGCTCCCTTTACATTCCCAGATATTGCCAACCGTGCTGAGCTAGTTTCCAAAAGTTCAACATTTAGGGTCTTCTTCACAACAATCATTACCAATGTGGATTTTGAAGCTTTACAACAAGCCATCAGCGCAGCATGGAAGAAAAGCTTTGTCGGTTAGTATTTTTACTTTATATGTGAAATATAAGAGCGTCTGCAGTAGAAGGTGAAATTTATTGTCATTCTCCTTGTCCATCAATTTCGATATTTTTCTATGGAACTACGGGTCGGAGTTCTTAATAATTAGTAGATGATATGTATTTTCATGGGACCAATTCTATTTATTCTCTGAATTATTCCAGGTTTTTATGATTTTTTCATGTTTTTATAATTTGTGAAACGTTTTTCAGTTATCACTAAGTTGTCACTTTGAATAACATTTTCATCAGGCATTGAAAATTGAGATAACAATGAAAGTATGGCCCCAACTCAATAGGTAATTTTTTTACAGAAATCATAGTCTGCTTGAATGTGCTCTGGAAAAGGATTTAAATGATCATTTGCGAAGCAATTTGCAGGCATTTCCAGACACTTTCACAAACATTACAAAGAAGTAATGATCAGCGTAGCTCCAAGGTTATCGGTTCATATTTATGTCAATGAGTGGTTAATACACAATTCATATCCTTTTTGTCTTCCAGACACAGCAACAGTATATTTCACTTTCCAAGAACAAATGATAGACCCCACCACAGGGTAAGGAAGACTTATCTTGCCCTTCATTATTATGAAAGAATATACTATGCTTTACTGATATTTCTGTCACGATATTAACACAAGTAATGTTGTCCTTATGATACCAAGGCAAAATATTAAATGACACTTCTGAGGTTGATAAGAATATGATATGATCTGATTACTTACAATGGAAAACAATAATCTAAATTTTCTTTTCCTTTTCCCCTTTAAAGATTGTTTACATGGAGAATGCACATTTTGATTGAGGTGAATAATATATTGCTGGATGCTGAGATTTACAAATGGCTGAGCTCAGCGGAGGTGACAACAGCCTTGTCTACAGTTACTGTGGTGAACTCTGACCCTGCCGTTGCCTATGATACTTTGCAATTCACGGACAATGTGGCCAATCTGCTGGAGTACGAATGGAGATTTGGCCTGATCCTAACATCAGGCATAGCCACTGAGAACTATGCCGACTTCAAGACAGCCCTTGAAACTTACTGCACAGCACTGTTCACTGGTATTATTATTGATCCAATAGTTTCTTTAAAAGATTATATTCAAGTTAAACAAATGGTTTGCTTATTATTGCAAAGTAGGTAAATTAATTTCATTCTCTTAAGTACAAAAAAATATTGTCTCCTTACAGAATTTTCAGATGCCATCACAGTAACAGTAACCAACCAAGAAGATGTGTATGACTCAAACAGGTGGGTTGTTGCAATTTTCTTATCCGTCAAGGGTTTCTCGATGAATAAATTGTACATTAGAATGACATAAAAATCAGGTATTTGAAGCTACGTTTATTTTACAGGATGATTTTCTACGAGTTAGTATTCTTCGTAAAAGTGAGTAATGTTGGATTTTTGGATGCCCGTGTCCAAAAAGCTCTGGTTCTAGCTGACCTAAAAACGCAGATAGAGGACACATCAGCAATAACCGGGCCCAGGGGACCATACCTGGTAGCTGTAGATGCACGACAACCTGTTGGCAGGCTTATCATGACACTCAATATATTCGTTAAAGACCTTGTAGTAGAGACAGACCTTATGCAGTTCCAGTCTGCTATTCAAGCTACATACGGCGCCAGTGGTAATTTACATTTTTCATTTGAAATAGAGTATTCAATCATTTTTTCAATTTTGTTGTTGTTGAAATCGTGCACATGATTTTACAAATTTCTTTTTCAGAGGTAACGATCAAGGTTGTCTTCAGTGAGCTGTATACCACCAAGGGGTATGCGTTTTTTATAAATCGAAGCATGTCTAATGCATTTTATTTCATGTTAAATTCCTGCTCAATACTTTCCGTTCAGTTATTGGTTCACTGTGTATGACGTATATGTCTATATATTAACACTTATCTTTGCGCAGTGCCTACGCAACAGCAATCCACTATACGATAGAGATATCTAATGTGGTAGTTAACCCAATGAGCCAGACTGCCATAGCTATGGCTGACCTCCAGACCCAAGTGACCTTCACTCGCAAAGACGGAACTGCGTACACTGTCCTAGACTACTCGGATGACCTTCTCCTACTGCGATACATGTTCTTTTTCGATCTCAGTAAAGCTATTAAGACTAGTGATATTGAAGCTATTGAAAAGAACTTGTTATCCGCGTGGAAAACTGCCTTGTGTATGTTTTTGACTAAATAATAAATAAATATTGTTAATTTTGCTGACATTTGATTATACTGTTTTCTCATTGATATTGTAATGTGTAGCCAATTTTCTATCTTTTGCAGCTGACACATCATTAACTATCACTGGTGCTCTCCAAGAACAAGTCATGATAACAACTGAGTAAGTGAAGCAGCCAATGTGCATTGATGTAGTGGAAGATGGGAATCCTCCACTTCGTATTTGTCTCGTTATAATTAATATAAGACATGTTTTACTGATATCGCCATTTCAAAATACATATCATTCTCCTAAAAACATTATGTGATACGATTTACTTTTAGGGCGGACTCGACATTTAAGTTGTACTGGAGATTTGTCTACTTCCTGAGCAATGAAAGGCTCCTAAATGGCCAGCTCTTTGCGCCCTTGAATGCTGCAGTCACACAGACATCATTTGATGTGGCTGTAGAGGGGGGAGATGACATGTACAATGCTTTCATCTTGACTGACGTCATCAAAAGTCAGTACAGAGTGGCCACCATGTTCCACATTGACGTTGAAACAAGTCCAGCCCCATCACAATGGACAACATTTGAAGACGCTTTGAAAAAAACATGGAGAGATCTTTCAGATGATCGGTTTGCGTCGTCTGTCATCACAGTAACACAAACTGATTTGATGGTTTCAGAAATAGGGTAAGCTGAATTTTCTTACAGTATTATGCTGGTATATTAGTTAAAGGCAATGGAAGCTGCACTTCTGATTTGTGAGCTTTTATTTACTTACAGTATAAATTTAACCAGAATGAAACCGTTGACAGTAAATTATCGCGCTTCGGGATTTTGACAACACCAAAGATGTAATCTCTTTTAATAGATACTACAGACATAGAACAACTTCTCACGTATGTGTATTTGATCAATTTTCAGAGAGTTTGTGTATCGTTTGTACTACTTAGTGGAGACCGCCACAATGTCAGATGTCACAATTCTGTCTGCTGATGGGCCAACATCCGCTGCCATCCAACTTAACGTCGACTTTCAGGCACCAGATGGCACTGCCTACCTTTTGTATGCAGGGGGTCTCACACTTCGTCGATATGAGCAATCCTTTTCTTTCCTTACCTCCCGTTTCTTTCTCAAAGTTAACACCATGGATGTACTTTCTGGTATCCAGACAGCCTGGGAAAGCGCCATGATGGCCAAAGGTGGGTAGCAGTACATCATTTATTTTAGTATATAACTTGACTTGGCTTGATATATACTAAACATTCATATCTATTATATTGTTCTACTATTCAGTAATGATTATCTTTTTAACAAATCAGGTCTTACCGGTATTAAAGTGGCAAATCTACATTTCGACGAACTCGTACACTCGTCAGGGTAAGGTCTAATTTTTGTTATGTTTGATAAAAGCTTATTGCTTATTTAATTCCAATTACATTGTGTTTACAATAACACAGTTCTATATAAACATTTTTTATATATGATTGCAGAATGTCAGTGTTTAGGAACTTTTATTTTGTGACCTATGATGGGGGAGAGTTGGACGCCCAATTTGATACGTCGCTACCAGCCGATGTTATTGAGACCATCCTAGCGGCCATTACTGTCGGAGGAACCGCCGAGAATTATGCCCAGTATATATACAACGACACTGGCGACACCCTTGTCAGCTATAGAAATCTCTTCGGCATTCCATTCACATCCCCGATAAGTCCAGACTCCTTCAGCAGTATAGAAACTAAACTGCAATCTATATGGCGATCCGAATCCATTGGCTTTGCATCCATGACAATAAAAGTATTCTCTCAGGAGAAATATTCTGTTGGAAAGTACAAGTAAGTAGTATTCTGTGGTGAATTTATTTCAACATTTTTGTACATTTCCTAAAAATTGCAATACTTAAAAGGTAGAAATTCTAATGGATCAAATATATCTTGTTTTTTTTTCAGCGCATTCGCATATGTAATACAGTACACCGCCGAGCTACAGACCGGTGCATTGGTGCAAGGTAACCTACCGGAGTTAGCTGCAGACAAGCTCACAGGCATCACAGACTTAGGAGTCTCCATCAGCCCCGCCTCATTCAGCTCCCTAACTCGATATGCCTACGGGATGTCCGTGTACCTTACCTCGTGGGTGTCATCGGAAAATAGAGGCAATCTGTTCAACACGCTGGTGACTGAGTACGGCAAGGTCCAAGTCGGTTACCTCAGCAAAGTAGAGGCCGGCGTGCAAGAGTATTACTTGAAAACTGATGGGTACGTGTCCATAGGCTTAGTTTAAACAGGCAACTCTCCACTATGCTATTGTGTCAGATTCATGATATTGAAGCAATGGAGATGCTGTAAAATGGGAAAACGCTTGTATCTGGGTGATCTATGGACTCATTTAGATGTAAAAATAACATTAACATATTTTAATGTGAAAATCAGACTGATAATCGTCTCAAAGGATTCAATTTATAAAACAACATAATAAAGGGATTCCAAATAGTGTTAGAAATATCTGGCTTTATTATTCCCATTATGATCTCACACAGGCAACTATGTAACAGCCTTTATGCCTTCAATGATATCATATTTAATATAACCAAGGCCCAGATCTTTTACTCTACCAACTGTGCAAGTGGGGCTGGTCGACCAATATCATGTTTTACATCATAATATGCAAATTAAAAGATATATGTTTAAATCTCTTATTTACAGTTCCAAAGTGGTCAAGATGACGTTTTTTGCCTATCTCGCCAGCACTTTACTTGATGGTCGCCGGGAGGAAGCTTTGAACCAAGTAGCAGTTGACACCGCCTTTAATGCTTTCAACTATATGGTTGCGAGTACTGCATTGCCTGAGGGTGCACTAAACCTTGGGGACACCTATGTGTTGTATGTCACTGGTGCTTTAGTTCCTGCTGATGAGGAAGCATTTAAAGCACCTCTGATGGCAGTTTGGTCTTCATCCATCACAGTAACAGCTGTTGCTATTGCAGACATTGTGGAATATTCCGGAATTAATGGGTGATGCATATTTTAAAATTTATAGGTTTTCCAAAATTCTAATGAATAAAAAGTAGTAAAACAGACATTTGTATGTGATTCAGTCAACAATTTACAGTCTTTTTTAAAAGTAACTTTTATTGCGAAATAATTCAAAGTTGAAAGAAGTTTATACTGGTACATTACATAAAAACAGAAAATAAAGATCATCAATGATCCATGAAATTAGCAATTAACAATAAAGTCAATTAACATCAAAATATGCATTCAAAATATTTAAAGACATTGAGTAGATAACTCTGCTACATATCGGACTCGTTTTCGCCTCTTGTGTGGTAATAATTTAAATAAAATACTGACAGAATCCCCGATGTTTATTTGACAGGGAGCTTGTGACAGGTATACATTACTTTGTGTCTACCAGTGACACCACCATCGCGTTCCCAACCACTACAGCGGCCCCAGCGCAGCAGCAATTCCTCGACGGCATCAGTGTGACAAACACAGTAACAAGCCAATCCTATGTCATTTATGTTGACGCTACCCAACGATATGATACAGCATATTCAATCAATATTGATATTGACATATTTAAGTCAAGTGTGAGCGAACCAGGAGGTCTTTTAGAAAAGATTCAAGATGTCTGGAATACAGGGTATCTTGGTAGGTTAAAAGTGATGTTTTATATATATTAATATATATATTATTTTATATATATATATATATATATATATATATATATATATATATATTCTAAATTAAAATGTATCACCCTTGAAGATATAATATTTTTACTCTTAAATGCTTTTCATATAAATTCCTATTTTTTAAAAACAAAGACAAATCTTTTTTCGATATTCAGATCCCAACCTTCCAGCTGAGACCTTAGAAACAGCAGTGACTAAAGTGCAGAACGTAGAGTATGCAATTGGTTCATCCGGGTAAGTGAGCAATCCTTCACCTTTTCACATATTGTCACAGCGTTGTTTATTATCAACATACAACCTCCTGCTTTTAATGATCACATGTCATTCTTCGGTTTTTTTTTCTTTTTCAGTCTAGAGGTATCACTTGTGTTGTTCAATGTGTTTGTTAACGGCTATCAGACCTTGCCATATGATGTGCTGGGACCAACCTTCCAAATTGGCTCACTGGAAGGCATTTTTGGTGAAGTCTATACTGTTGATGACCTTCAAAGACTCAAGTGGACATTCCCATTTGTTCTGTCTGGAGGCAGTGTTATAGCCAAATATAGACCAGATGCGGAAAATGCCATTAAGGCCGCTTGGGCTCCATATATAAAAAGTACGTGTTGTTAAGACATATATATCAAATTATCGAATGAGACATCTGAAAATTGAGATCGGTTTCCGGTTGGAATACCAGCCTGTAATTTATGTTATACAAATAGAGCATAGCTGTTTATCATAGAGCAATACCTCCATTATAGACTCATTTTACCGTTTTGAGGTAATTGTCTGTAGATATGTTTGATTTTGCCATTTTACACATCTGAGTAGTGTGACCTGGATTGTCTTAAGAGCCAAGAATCAAGGTAATCCATATGACGAATATTGTGCTTTTAAAAAGATCTGAGATCCTGATCTTATTTAACTGTTTCAGATTATAAATGGATGAATGCTGAGATTAAGATCATAGGATATTACCCCGAATTAACAGAAATCGGCTCATCATTGGCCACGAATGCCCAGCAGCTTGAGTAATATACCACTTCGTTTATTAAGTTTTATCAAGTGGACATTAATAAAGAATTACTGATCACTATGAAATAGCACTTCCTTAATTAGAGAAATCAACATTATCTAGTAAGGTGTAAGGAAGAATGTATTTCTTTTAGATAGGAATAATGCTGTTTTTCAATCACCTTTGATACTCTACCAGTATATATATGTGTGTGTGTATGTTTGTGTGTGTGTGTGTGAACTGCATATACTATTATATTTGATTTTCAATTTCATTGTACAGTGCAAGTGCAAGTGTGACTATGTACACTATCACAGTCACAACCTCGGATGGTAGCAGTGGGGTGAATATTTTGCGCGGACAGGTTATCGAGCCCACGACACAAGAATTCACTGATGCCTTCAATGCACAGCCAATAATGAGCCAGGTCGGAATACAGCTAGCTTACTACACAGGACCAGTTTTCAGGACCCGCTTCGCCTACCTTGAAGTTGAAGAAGCCGACCTGGGCATTTTGTCTCAACCTAATTGGCTAACGTACAAAAAAGATTTTGAGGATTCGACCTCTTCCGCCTGGAGCAGCGCACAAGATACAAGTAAGTTTCGCCGCAAGTCTTAAGTCTTTCCTTTCTCATTGGATCTGCAGACAGCCTATATACTAGTAGTTATGGAAACTCATATACCCATACTTAATCTATGTATCAACAAATCTTTCAACAACACTCTTCAAACTGCTATTCACCTAAACCTAAATATGTGGCAAATACATGACCGAACATCTTTTCAGCCATACATTAAGACTGTCGCATTCTAGTATGTCTGTTGTGGCATTTCAGCATCATCAGTGGAGGCATGGACACCATCTGGTTCTATCCTTGGTCCGGTTACTTTATTCATGGACTTTACACCACAGTAAGTATTTTGTTCTCCGTTGGCCTGTAGAATTTTTATTGGGCCATCTCGATCTTTTGCCTTAAGTCCTTTATGATTAAGATTGAGATATAGTGTTATTTTGGCGACAAATGTATTATTTCATTTTAAGATAAATCTTACATGTTTAGTTTCTGATCTACCAAAAGTGAAAACTTAATGAATGTGATATGAACAAAGTTTCCTCAGCGGTAAATTGATGTTTTAACAATGCAATATTTATCGGTTGTTTGCTGGTTTTATAGGACAGGATTTAGGTACGTACGTAGAATGAAGTACTTCGTGAGCTTGGATGGTTCTGACCCAGACATTGTCCTCACTTCCAAAGATCCAACCATCAGCGATTACTCTGCTAAACTTGCTGAGAAGTCAATGAAGTGGTGTGTGGCTTGCAACCCAAGGCAACTTCTCTTCACGTGGACGACATTTGATCCCAATGTTCGACAGGCGGCAGCTGCTTTTGAAGCGGCCGTTAACAACGCCTTCTCAAGAACTAATAGTACGTATTGCATAATAATAGTTTATCAGGTTTTGCAATTTGATTTTTTAACACATAATTATATATTCAATTATATATACATATCTACTCATATTTCTTATCTCGTGGTAAAGATGACAAGGTATTACGGAACATCACAATAGATAATCTATTATTAGTGAAATATTCCCCTTTATTAGATAGACCATGTGTAGTTATGATTATAGCTTTACCTTCCTTGCTCTAATCAAAATTTCTCATGATGAGCTAATCGTTTATTGTGTTCACCTTTATGTATCGCATACCTTATCATCAAGTTCTCCATTGCAGCTATACTTCTCTGCTTGTGTATTAATATTTAATTTTTTTCACGTGTACTTTTTAATAGCGAGGGCTGAACCTGACCAAACAGGTTTGTATTCCCCAATTCTTGATTTTTTCCCAACCTTGTGAATCTATTCTTCAATCTGATTGGCTCATGTAGAATATGCTAATGATATCTGATGATAATCGCAAAGCTGTTGCACCATTTCTAAATTTGTCCACACAGATATAGTTGCACCTAAGACTAAAGTGATATTATGTATTTCGGCTGATATACACATGCATGTATGTGAGCGGTCGATATGATAATTAAATGCAGTAAGTTTCATCGCAGGGGTATTGACCCTGTTCAGGAATGCGTCTTTGTATAATTCGTACATTCAAGTATTGCTGTCAGAGAATTTCAATTCTTACCCTCTGGAAAATGGAGACTTACTTTCAGTGATATTCGGCGGAAACCATAGTATGTTGCCATGGCTATATTTGTTTATTATCAAAGGATCCCAGCTTACATCCTTATAATCTACAACAAATATTATTATTATTCAACCCATGTAAAAATTACAAATAAAAATATATAACAAGTACAACTTTATTATACATGATCAAGTAGAACATGATAATTATCACAAAGATCCATTTCCTTGAAATCATATTCAATGTAATCTACTATTCCTTGTCATTTTGCAACATTATAAGGAATATATTCACATTAAAACTGATGCTATTTCAGTTCATATGGTTGAATACCTGCCTATCGCTAAAGTTCTATTCTGATTAGATGAAGTAATTCATGACATAATTGTATTCATGACATCTTTTCGATGATTATCAATTTTATAGTTAATTTTCGTGTAAAACAGTGGTTTCCATTTTTTGTAAGAATGAATTAAGTATTAGTAATAAAAATAGCAAAAGCACAAACTGCCATTAGAAAATAAGACATGTTATCAATTGCAAAAGCCGTGAATAAACCGGACCGAATATCTGTTTACATAAGAAATATTTATATAGACAGAAAATGCATACAATATCATGTTATTCAAATTTACCGGATACAGGTTATTATTTTTTTGGTTCAAACATTGGTATTTGCTCTTTCAAATGCAAGACTTGGATGTATGGATGACTTAGAAAATATCTAACAAATAAATTTTTACCTCTAGCATTCATCTTAGTTTAAACATAGATAGTTGTTCACTAAATGACAAAATTAACCATTAAAGCCGTGTTTTTGATATACTAAAATAAATTAAAGCCAAAATTACAACCTGCGTATAGTTGTCTCTGAGTTTTCCCAAATAAATTGTTTCTTTGATACTATCCGTGTAGTCGATATTTTCGACACTTAATGTTATGTGGCATAATTTTTCATTATTTTATTTTTCAAAAGCTTATAAAAATGTGAACCCTTTTGAAATAAAATTGAAATGTCTAAAATTCTAATAAGTGGTACCCTACAGATAATAAAATTTAGTAAATGAAAAATGTTCCTCCAAAGGGTAACAGGCGTTTTTCCATTTCTCTGGCAAATTTATTTCAAACTCACTAAAATATTGTAACAACATTAGTTGTGGTTACTTCAAAATGCAAACTAAGTAATATTTTCTTCAAGCCATTTTGGTTTTATGATGCATCCGTATTTACTATATTTAGTTTGTAACAAACAGTTCAATCATTGGCTCTGTAGATACACTGAAGTAATATGTGCAATAGTGAGCTTCGTGAAATAATTTTTAAAGATGCATGACTAAACTGAGCCATTGATATATTTCAAAAGGACATTAGCATGCAATCTGTAAGAACCGTACTAATATATTGTTTTCTATACAGGCCAATCTCAAAACGGCGGAAGTGACGCGGCTCTCAATTTCACAACGGACTCTTTCCCGGCACCATCCGAATCATCGGGAAAACGCCGCCGTCGAAATGCTGAGTGGCCAAAAGCTCAGGTTTATGACAAAAATGGGTATGTACCTAGTTTAAAAATATGTGTGAATACCGCTCAGATACAGACCCGTAGAAGTGGGTGAACTAAGGTTGTTCTGGTTGGCCCCCCACTGTAAAATTCACTTTTAAATGTAGCAACAAAAAATATTAATCGTTTTTGAAATCCTAATTCAATAAATCTTTTTGACACAATATTTGGTCATTCTCTTTTGCAGCAACCGATTGTTTTTGATGTCATATACTGTATCAGTAAATGGCTATGACCCAAATCCTTTGTTCATTGTAAACCCGAGTGACGCATTGGTCAATGAGGAAATGGCTCCTTACTCTATATGCGTGGAATGTCAACCCAAGAAATGCAGTACCATGGCCCTGCAGGGTTACCTGTACAGCAGCAACCTGCCTGACATCAAAGCTGGTGTAATTAAGGCATACTTAGATGTTAACTTTGGAACGAGCGAGTCGGATTTGGAGGTTGAGGTCACCATGACCGGACCAGGCCTCGGGCAGGATCGGGACCTTGACGGGTGAGTAGACCGGTTCAAGAGGATTTCTTAACTTCAATAACATATCTCTCTTATTGGAAAATCTTTTTATTAAAAGTATATAATGATTTTTAAAAGTATTGATAATAACACGCGCATCTATTTGTATTGGTTCCAAGTAATAAATGTGATAAAATGGTATGTTTTACGTCTGACAGGACACTGGAAATATTGATCAAATTAGAGATATTTTAACAGTTTTGAATGTCTCTGATAAAATGATATATAAAAAGTAAAAATAAATCCCAATAACATATAGATAGAACAAGAGTAGAGTAAAAACAAAAGACAATAGTTTTGAAAATAATTTTTTTTTCAGAAATTCCATCACGAGGGTGCAGTATTGTGTCCGGAGATTGGACGATGTGGAGCTGTGGTATCTGAATGTTCCGGACTTTGAAGAAATGGCTGCCGGTCTCCAGGAATCGGGACTCGAGCTGTCAGGCACTGCGCATGACATCAGTGACAGCATGCCGGTAGGAAACTCATATATCATACTAAAACCTGAATTACTGGGAGACGTGTATTAAACAATGTCCTAGTCTACCTAAATATCAGATTTTGAGAAAGGAATTTCAATTATTTGCTCTATGGGATCATAACTAAACTGCATGTTTAGAAAGGTGAATTTCTTTCTAGCATGAATTATGTTTAAAACATAAATTTAACGGCTGGGAAATATAGTTTCGCACATCATAAGATCTGAATTTAGAATAGTTGTATTTGTTACATTGGTATATATTTGATTCAAAATTTGACATTAACTTTACATCCGGGACCAAATGTTTTGTTTGAATGAAAGATTTAATGAAAAATGTTTTATTAATAGAACAACTATTCCGATAATGAATAATATGCGTTATGTGTCTTGGTTTTTTATTTATTTTTACATAAAGATATATCATGTGATAATGCGTTATTTAGGAAATAAAATTGAAAACTGTTTCGTTATTTATAGTCAAGAAAATGGATCTATGTGATAACTATCATATGCGGTGTGACAGCATTGATGTTCGTCATCCTGGCATTTGTAAAAGTGTGCTACACTCTCAGGTAAGCTTTCTATTCCTGTTATAGTATTTAATATAGATTATTCTCTGGTACCCATATTTCTTAAGCAGTCATCATTTTAAAAGTACAGCCCATGTCATTCCTACTACCATACAGCAACAAGAGCCTAATGGTTAACTTTGTCATGTTTTTGTCTACAGAAGGCACAAACCTCGTGAATATGAGGAGGAACAAGAAAACGGCCAAGTGTATAAGGACGAGGAAAACTATGCCAGACATGGGACATACAAAGGTGCAAGTTCTTTATACTCCAGACATTCTGACAGTTATGGACATAGCTCAACATCATATAGATAATAACCAAGGATATCGTTTTGGTGCAATAATGTCAAGGAGGATGTAAGCAGGCATACACAGGATAAACACTTTGCCAAAAACTACCAAGGAAATAAGCCTTTGCAAATAGTAGCTATATGATGTGCTATTTCCCCCAATCCCTCAACATAGAAAAAGGGAAAGAAGTCACACAGATACTTGAAATCTAGGCTTGTTTATATGTTGTTTAGAAATATGAAGATGTCAAATGCTCAGTTACACTATTATGCTGCCAAGATTGACTATACATGTTTCAGAAATAATTATACTATAATACATTTCATGGCAAAGAAACAAATGTGAGATCCTCCTCCAAGTTGCATGTCTATTGTATATCCTGTTTTCAGAAAAGTATTCACTTTTTATTTGTTTTGTGTATCTTTTATACATTGTGAATCACATGTCGTGTGAGACATGACGTGCAATATAACAGTTATATTGATAAACTTTCATCAGTTTACAATTATTCTGTGTAAATTATGCTGGATGTCTTCAGTGCCTTTCTGTTAAATATCTATTTAATTCTAACACAACCCTGCAGATGGCACTACAACAAGTTGTATAGTCACCTTAACATTTGATTATTGTAATGTATGCAATAGTGTACAAGTATGTGCATATATTACATGCAATGACTTTTTCACGATAGGGCTTTCATAGTAGTTATCTAACTTATGTTTTATATATTTGTGCAGTATTGATTTTACAAGTGGCAAAAACGGTTTCAGTGAATCGCTTGAATCACATTATATTGATCAAACTTGGGACAAGTAATGAAGTTTGACAGCATTATATGCAATTGATATTCTCTCTGATATATTGAATGTATAATGAACATATTGTAAAATAATCAGACCTTGAAAATTCAACTAAAGTAAATATTGTTAAACAAAGCTGTATAACATGATAAACCAATGATTTACGTCCACCGTAAATTCCAAGAATAACTTTTAAAATTGTGCTTTTAATATTTCACATCAATAGTATTTTTTTATAGAATAAACAAATAAAAAAAAAAGATTTTGTCGCTTCTACAGTCAAAGCTGCATAAACATACAAAAAAAACAATATGTAACACAGAAAATGTTTTATAAAAAAATATATATTTTCTTTCATACTATATATGTATCGAATCAATTGTAGATTTAACTAAATTTGATGATGTAATCATTGAAATTAAAATCCATATATTTATTCTGTTTAAAGGATAAGTACAGGGTGTTTGAAGAGTTAAGAGTACCTAAGCAACACCCTTTACAAGTGAGGTATGAGAGAAGGGATATGGTGTTAATATAACCTTACATTGTGTAGACGTTTGACACTGTCATATTAATAAGTATGGTGCAAAGTCTTTGCCAACCAAAGGCTATTCTGCTTTAATTCTCAAAAGTATTTCATGGAACCAAATTAAAAACTACATGTATGTCACGTGATCTATTTGTTCATGCTGTATTTGTGAAGTGAAAAGTACAAATTATTGTAATGTGGAACAAATATTCTATTAATTGTTACTTACCAACATATTGTAGCTACAATATATTCACCATAGTTTTATTAATATGATATTCAATAATATTTTGATACTATGCAGATTTATATATGATAATTGAAGATGGTATATTTTATGAACGGAACAACTTATATTGATATCATTGTGACCATACACATTGGGTGGCACCATTATTTTACCAGAGACAGAATGCTAGATGTCAGCATATGTCTAAATCAAATACTCATTTTAACAATGTAAATAAATAAATAAATGAATAAAATTTTTAGATAAAACGATATCGCTTTATTGTTTATTGAATTATCGTATAAATAGCCAAGAATATAAATGCACTCTAATATGTGGCGGTTATTTAGGTAACGGATACAAGAACTGGTCATCAAAATATTAATTTACCAAATTAACCAAACACCCCCAGATTACGCAGTTAAAAGCATTTTAAACAAGTGCTACACCACACAAGGACTGATCACGAGTAATGATGTGCTCAAGCGACAAATGCTATTAATGTATTGATGGCAATGTCACTTTAATTTTAACAAAGAAGCCAGTTATGTACTCTGCATAGCATGGGTAGTAGTATATTGCTTGTTCAGTCTTCTCACCACTACTGCCGTTACTGCCTAGTTGTGGAACCCCGACTTGCGCGAGCAGAGCTCTGGAGGCTACGTCGGGTTGTGAGGTGTCCCCTATCACAGTGTCGCGACCTCAGTGGGGAAGGCACACACACTCTACATTTATTATTAAGATATTTCAAATGTCTTACACGTCTAATCGTTTTGGATCCAAATTAATTCTTTTGAAGAAGATATTTGGGGTTGCACTTCAGAGGCAGTGAATACTTCCCACTGATGTAGTGATGAGCCATCAGGTGTTTGGAGTGTGCATCCTAACACCAACGATTGGCTGTATCATAAGTAGGTCAAGTAGAGGCCCCAAGTTGGTTGCGCATGTAAAACATTATTCTGTCAGAATTTTAGTTGTATTGAGCTCCGATTATCTTAAACAAAATCAACTTTTTCATTTGTCACCTCATATCTGTCACGAGAATCGTGAATGTCACACTAGGTGTGTGGTTTGGATTCTCTTCATAGGTGAATGGGGTGACACTGAAACGGTCATATTGCTCCGACCAGCCCAGCCAGAAGAAGACAAGGAGGACCAAATGCCGTTTCTCTTAAACTAGTTACTGCCCATGTATTTTATGTCAAAAGAAATTTGGAATTCCCCGAGCCACAATTACTCATTTGCTCACCAAAATATCATCTGATTAGGATAAGGTATGGTCACATGATAATCGCGAGTGAAACGAGTGGCCATACCTTATCTGTTTTAAAATATGGACTCATAAAGCACTGAAATATGGACTCATAAAGCACTGAAATATGGACTCATAAAGCACTGGAACTGATCCAAGTACATATTCTGAAGTTCAATATATTGATATCAGTGCATGAATGTATATTTCATGCCTATCACATGGCATAATCAATTTCAATTTCTCCAAATTTCAAAAACATTATTTTCAACAGTGAATATACAAAGCCATTTACTTTATATCACACTTTACTCTGCATTGCGAGGTAGAGTCATATACTACCTCTGCCGCAATACGTTGTTCCTTGCACAGAATTAGTCCGCATATTTGCATGCAATTACCATATAGTTGGCCAATTGGCTGGCTCATGGAACATGTGGAACATGCTCATGCACAACAACACAATTGTACACATGCTCATGCTTATTTCATATATTCAAAAGTAATTTAGAATGGACCATTCGTAATTTGGGAGGGGAGTGTATTTGAAATATCTGATTGAAAGATTATACCATTTATATAATTTTGTTCAGGATTTTACATGACTTACAATGCTATTCAGTCAGTTCATGGTGAGGCCTGACATAAAAGCTTTGCCCAAGAAGAAAAAGTCAAGATTTTTTTTCCTCCTCCTCCCTTGAGGATTAATGGTCCATCCCCTGCTGACTATTTTTGTCTGACTATTTTGGTACACATGTCACAAAAATTCAATCCTTGTTGTACTCACTTTCTTATAATAACATTGACACCAATTGGCCATGTTACCCCATGTGATGAAATATTTTACTCATTGTGTCCTGGTTGCTTGCACTGGGTGTGGCCTCTGCGCACTCAACCAAAGAGTTGAATATGCCGTTTACTTGCAGAGCCAGGTATAAATGCTGGATCTGCTGTGGAGAGTAATCACACTTTGGATAAGAAATAAATGAGCCTTGATTTCAATTTACACCATCATATACTGGTTGGATAAGAAAATAATCACCACAAGCAGTATCAAAACTGAAATATGTCACACTAATCAGTATTGTCAGGTAAGCTCAGATCTTTTTGTTAATGACTATATATGTACATGTACTTTCAATTATGTCTTAACAAATTAGATTTGGGTTTATTTGTTGTCTTTAATTTATTTCTTCAGGTAAGCTTCAGCTTCTTTGTTGGTGACAACTGGCAATTCACAAGTTTTTAAAAATTAGTTTTGAGTTTATTTATTTCCTTTAATTTGTAATCAAATCAAACAAGAAATTATAGAAATCTACATCTTGAATTGCTGGCCTCCAAGTTGCATAATGGACATGTCTCATTTCATGTCTGCAGTTTATAGAGTTTATAGAGGCCACCTATAAACCATTGTGTTGTGCAAGCATTACGCGATATTAAGTACAGCAATACTGATCTGTGATTGGCTAGAGAAACTTGGCCATATTTTAAAATCCAAATTGACGTTACATCAGGTTATAACTTGGGATCAGGTGTCTCACCCGTAAACTGTTCTATTTTAGTGGTCTCAGCCACATATTTATAAATAGTCATGACTCGCGGCCGATCCTGTGCGCACATTTATACCTTTGGTGGTAGGGAATTATATGATAGAGAATCCTGATATGGAGGGTACTATACCATTTATGTGGATTTGGTTGAATGATTATCATAAATATACATTCTGCTTTAAACACAATGAAGACTTTGCATTCATTTGAAATCTGTTATCAGTTAGCATTGTATATAAGGAAATAACGAATCCTTACAGGTTATCCATAACCAATGATATTCTAAAATAGTATACTTGATAAACCCTCAAATGGACGGCACTCAATTTTCATTCAATAACATGCAGCCTATATGGGAAAAGTATATATAAATCATAGATTAACAAGACTAAGCAAGTACAATTCTTTGGAACATTCCTTTATGAATCAACCCGCTTTTATATATATATTGTACTGGGAAAAAATACTTTAAAATTTATTTTAAGAAATACATTTAAATGGGCTCAAGCACATCTAAAAGTCAATTGTAACAGCTAATGTGTTTTTGTAACCCCGTATGCATTGAATACGATCTGATAAGGGATTATGAATGCTTTTCCTTTATGACCTAAATATTGATAAGTGGCATATTGCAGAGGCCCACTAGAAGCTATATGGTGTTAATATGTTACGTCAGCCATCAGTTGCGAGGGTTGTAACAGTGGAAGTGCTTACCCTGAAGTAATCAATCTCAGTGTGTACATCCATTGTTGTGTGGTGTCCCACTTCATTGCCTCTTGATCCGGTTTTCCCATTTCCTCACACTTCCGGTTCCATATTCTTCCGCCACCATACCAGTCCACTTGAGGACCGAAGGGGACTGCAATATTTTTTTTCATTCATAACGATTTTACTCCTTGATCACAAGTATAATACAAACAATAAATCTCACTGTTGGACATATCTTGTCTCAAGTGTCACGGTAATTTACCTACAGTTGTATTTGGTTATGTGTGCTACCTTTTTTAAACAATACTACTTAATCAATTAAAGGATACAAACAATTTAAAGCAAAACACGGAATGAAAGCAGGTCACGTAAAAAGGTAGTGTTTGTGTCTGCTTCACCAAAGGATTCCATCTATTATTGCAGGCAGAATCAAAACTGACCTTGCCATATTTAAAAAGCAATACATTATCAAATGGAAAAGAATGTGATATGTCGATTCAGGACTACATGTATATATGTGATTATATATATATATATATATATATATATATATATATATATATATATATATATATATATATATATATAGAAAGAGATTGTATCAGATATGGGGTTTTCACCAATCTCAGACCTGTCTTGTGGGGCATTGACGTACTGTGAGGCATATAAAATACCCCACTCTTCATAGTGCAGCTGCTTAGTCACAGTTACATAAGTAACCTGTACAAGGCCTTTTTGAACAAACATGTCTGAGAAGTATATTTATACAACCAGGCCATAACTATATAAATCACTGCCATCTAGTGTCACAGTTAGTAATAAGTGCCCTGGTGGTGGATAATGGCATTAGCGCCATTGATATGAACGTTAGATTTGTGGGGTATGTAAAATAAATTCATTATTAACACCAGATGGCACTCTCCTGTTACACACATTAAGGTATGAGATGGTATCCCATAATGAGGTCTGACAAAGATATTTCTGGTACCTCATATCTGTACCAGCTTCTAAATATATATATATATATATATATATATATATATATATATATATATATATATATATATATATATATATATATATTAATATGAATGATATATATGCTTTGCGTTTTGTTTGTCTTTTGGCAGACGCCAAGGAAGGCTCAAGTATACGCTAATGGATGGTGCATTTCTGCAGTGTTTCAGTCAAGCACTTCCGCTCAGACAAGTGCCGCATTTTCCACATACATATGCAATATTACTGGGCAGTGTCGACTTTAACAGTATAAATATCACATAAAGAAGAAGTGAATATAGCTATGCACCAACAATTTCACATCAATATTCCACCAGTAGTCGCATGGTAAAAAAAGTCTGTTTATTTGTTTTTCTCAGAAAATATTCTGTTGATGTTACCTCTTGTTTTTTTAATTTCACTTGCTTTTTAATTTTATAAGATTGAAACTATAATGGAAAAACAAGGGTTGTTTACCCTTGAAATAAGTAATATCTCGTCAATGCCAGTGCATATACCAATATTACCAAGTCCTGAACATTTGAAATGGCGAAGAATAATTCTTGCTGGTTCATTAATCATTACTCAGTAAATTTATATTTGTTTTATGCTGTTGTGTTGATTTGAAAGCTAACGTGTGCACCAGTATGATTTCAGAATTATGTCAGACAGAATGAGAATTATACACGCTGAAGTTCCATATAAGTGGGGTTGCCCAAAAATTAAAAATCTTTTTCAACACTATTAAAAATAGAGTAAATCTCTGTACATTTAGTTAATATGCATGTTGGAGTGTGTTTCTTAGCTTCAATGAAGTGCCAGTAATAATCCTGACATTTGAGTTTTTCAATACTTTTATAAGCTTCATTATTATATATATCCCTGGTGCCTCATAATTGCTTTTGTCGTTTTTGGAACAGGTGTTCAGTAAGAGGTATGCTCTGTCTTGCTCTGATTATTTGAAGATTATATCTAGTATGTAGTTCATTATGATTATAAAATTCACCTCTATCATTCAATATGTCTCCTATAGTCTTTATACCTTTTTGCTTCCAATCGCTCCAACATATTAATTTGTTACTCATAGTTTAAGAATCATCTCCACAGCAGTGGGTACACAATTATGTAATTCACACCACAGGTTGTGTATATCAATATACTGAATACAGTTTGTGGCAAATCTGTAGTATATTTCATTATTTCATTCTTATAAAATCTTTTTCCTTTTGTTATTTAAAATCTACCAATGCTTGCATTCCTTTCCTAACATATCGAGGACCAGTAGGCCTTAGATTACAGATATAATATATGCTCTGAATATTGGGATAGAGTTACACATATAAAAAACAGCTGAGGTATGATATTAGGAAAGCCTTACTTATTACATACATATATAAAAAAGCATGAACGTGATCAGAGTAGTGTTCTCCAATCACCCATCGGCAAAGCCCAGATAGGTGATCTGGAGAGGTCTGAGATTTTTGCTTTTCCTTCATAATCTCGTTTAGATGTGATTTTTTAAATACCCAACTGTTTTAGTGATAATTCATATTTTATGTATGATTATGTCTAAAATCCCATAAAAAAGCTTGATTATTCTTTGGATAACATTAAATAAGGAAAATATAAATACTTGATAATAATCGCCAGCTGCAAAAATTGAGTCAAACCCGTTTTAATGGCAGTTGAAACGGGTTCAATTTTGACGTTTAAACGAGTTTACCACAGTTTTTGCAGCTGGCGACTTTTTACTTCACTAGAGCTCAATCAACTCCACCAAACTTTTCTTTGGTTGCAGTTAGTAGAGACCATGGACGTTCGACAAACCCCTCCAGATCACCTATCTGGGCTTTGCCGATTGGTGATTGGAGAACACTATGATCAGAGAGGAAGGGTGACGAGATTTGAAAAAAAAAATGTTGCTGTGTGAGGTATAGGTTGCAATTAAATTCGCCACTGAAAAGAGTGTGTGATCTCGCTGTTCCGTCACCACGTAGCCTGCCCTCTGGTGGAAGTGACGCTGAACTAATCTCCACTTCACTTTTATTTTGCAAGTTTATGTGAAGGGTTGCACTTTTAGCATATTATGAATGGCACAATTATCACTTATTTATTGTCATAATTACACTAGAAATGAAATATTACCTCCAATATGCCTAAACTTCTGTATTAGTGCTTTGTTTTCAACCATCGGAGGGCCACGGGCCGTGGCGCAGTTGGTTAGAGCGCCAGCTTATTAGCACCAGTTCCTCTGTGGTGATCCAAAGGTCGTGGGTTCGAACCCCGGCCGTGCCGGGATTGAACTCATGATACAATTTCCTACATGAGCTGAGGCCCGTGCCTAAAGGGTTAACCCGTTGTCCTTGTAAATCTGTGACCGGGTGGGTTGTCATGTCAAGGACCTGCGACATGACAATTCAGTGAGGCAGCACTATATCTGCTACAAGTAGGTCTCATCACGAAATGACTGAAATAATGTTGAAAGTGATGTAAAACCCCAAACAAACAAACAAACAAATCAACCATCGGTAAATTGACCTATTTATTGACCTAATTATTGAGGCCCTGCTAGGTTTTGTACAAAGGGGCCTATATGGCTGCATAAATTAGAGATAGCTGCATAAGAGATAACTGCATAAATAAGAGATAGCTGCATAAATAAGAGATAGCTGCATAAATAAGAGATAGCTGCATAAATAAGAGATAGCTGTATAAATAAGGGATAGCTGTGGGAGAGACAGCTGCACATGGTGAGACAGCTGCACATGGTGAGAGATAGCTGCACATGGAAAGAGATAGCTGCACATGGGAGAGATAGCTGCACATGGGGAGAGATAGCTGCACATGGGAAGAGATAGTTACAACAGTGAGAGACAACTGCACAACTGAATGACAGCTGCACAACTGAGAGACAGCTGCACAAGTGAGAGACAGCTGCACATGTGAGAGATATCTGCACATGGTGAGAGATAGCTGCACATGGGGAGAGATAGCTGCACATGGGGAGAGATAGCTGCACATGGGGAGAGATAGCTGCACATGGGGAGAGATAGCTGCACATGAGGAGAGATAGCTGCACATGAGGAGAGATAGCTGCACATGGTAAGAGAGAGCTGCACATGGTAAGAGATAGCTGCACATGGGGAGAAGAGATAGCTGCACATGGGGAGATATCTGCACAGTTTGAGAGATAGCTGCACATGGTAAGAGATAGCTGCACATGGGGAGGGATAGGTGCACATGGGGAGGGATAGCTGCACATGGTAAGAGATAGCTGCATATGGGGAGAAGAGATAGCTGCACATGGGGAGAGATAGCTGCACATGGGGAGAGATAGCTGCACATGGGGAGAGATAGCTGCACATGGGGAGAGATAGCTGCACATGGTAAGAGATAGCTGCACATGGGGAGAGACAGCTGCACATGGTAAGAGATAGCTGCACATGGGGAGAGACAGCTGCACATGGTGAGAGATAGCTGCACAGTTTGAGAGATAGCTAAACATGGGGAGAGATAGCTGCACATGGTAAGAGATAGGTGCACATGGTGAGAGATAGCTGCACATGGGGAGAGACGGCTGCACGTGGTGAGAGATAGCTGCACATGGGGAGAGATAGCTGCACATGGGGATAGATAGCTGCACAGTTTGAGAGATAGCTGCACATGGGGAGAGATAGCTGCACATGGTGAGAGATAGCTGCACATGGTGAGAGATAGTTACAACAGTGAGAGACAACTGCACAACTGAATGAAAGCTGCACACGTGGTAGTTGCACAAGTGAGAGACAGCTGCACATGTGAGAGATAGCTGTATAGGTGAGGGATGGCTGCATAGGTGAGAGATAGTTGCACAATTGAGAGACAGCTGCACAGGTGAGGGATAGCTACAACAGTGAGGGACAGCATCACTTGCCAGCCGAAGGCACTTGTATTAATAACAATAAAGTAGATTGCTGATATATTTTCACCTACTGGATTTTAATCATAAGGTAATATTCATCAACATTGTTTTGAGGGTGGGGTTTTCACGAAGATGTTACTTCTAATTAACAAATTTCTTGAAATGTTATGTTATTTCCATTACAGAAGTACATAAGATGGTGTACATTATGATTGAAATATTGGGAACCACTGGCTCTCATTTGAATTAATTTGGGACAGACCTTTAAAAACTAAACATTCTGTTAATATTATCAGCAAAATATAAACCATGACATCATTCATATAGTTACCGACATCTTCACAGTGTTTGAAATACCGTCCTTTTGAATTACAAATATATTTTGAACGTTACTAGGCTTTAAAGATGTTGACTATAGAAAAAGTAACTTTAATTGCACACTTTAAATTGGTAAATTTGAAAACAGATTTAACCTGAAGTAAATTTTGAAAAAACAAAATCACTTCATTTAACCTAATCCGAGAAATAATGATTATGGGTATAAGAGCATTTTTACAAGAATAGACTTTAAACCTCAGTGATATTAAAAGTCACATGACAAGAATTTTTTAAGTGGTAAATCTTTAGATTTCATACCTCTGAGAAACATCTGACAGATTTTTCTGCAGTCTAGATTATCCAAGATCTTAGAACCCCCAGGGTAATTAACCTATTCCCTTGACCTAGAACTGGGTCAGCAAACTGCCTACGTCATTGCGCCCCGCGTGCATCTCCTGCACACATATTCCTCCTATGTCTGTACATGTACTTCCAAACCATACAGAATCAAAGGAATCAATCCTGCTACAGTGCTACTTGTCTTAAGCCCCAGCAAAGGAGACCCTATATCCAGATCAAAATAGGTCAGAACTAAAAAAGGCAAGTTAATCTGGACTATAACGTTGCCCAAGATAAAAAGGTCAGACAGTCTGGTCTGGCCACCCAATACTACCAATCAAATAGGAGTAATACCGACCGTTCCCAACAGAGAAAAGGGAGACAACTTACTAGAAGCCCCCACAACCAACAATCAGATAGAAATCATAGGGATCGTCCATTTGGACCATTCCTATATTCTGAAATAGCAGGCAGATCCATGCCTGGGGGTGTACCTTTCACCAGTTCTTCAAATTCGAGTCCCCCAAATAAAAATACCACAAGACGAACCAAAGATACTCACCTGACACCCAGATCATCGCATATTTTAGGCAAGAAGAGCCCACACCTGAAATGGAACAAAGGGAGGACACTGTTCAGGTCATCAATCTCAGTCAGAACACAAATAAATATGATATAAACCACTTTAGAACATTTCCCCGAACACCACTTCTTTTTTCAAGTCTATTTAATAATATATTGTGGTAAATAATGTCAAAAGTCTTGTGTCCATTATACATACTCTTAATTTCATTTTCTGAAAGGTGATTAACATACTGTTTTACTACCGCCCGCTCAATTAATTTTGATAAGTAAGCCAGATTTTTATAGTTCCAAGCCCAGTTTTTAATAAGTGGTCAAATAATAGCTAATTTTAGAGAATCAGGCATATTGCCAAGCATAATTGATTTGTTTATGATTGCCATTAATAGAGGTAGTAGCGGTCCAATACATTCCGTAAGAAGCCAAGTGGGAACCGGATACAATTCGCTGTTATATCATTTTAACAGAATATGCCATATTCTGAGAGGAGAGTCACTGACTCACAGTTTTATAAAACACTGCTTTACTGATGGTGAGCAGATCGTGCAAGTAAGGTGGCAAATAAGATGTTTACAAGACAGATCCATAGAGATATAGATATAAGCATCATCAGCATAGATGTGGTCACTCAGACCACATGATGGCTTCAAGTGGGGACATGTAGATGGTAAATAGGTCCTGATTCCTGTGAGACGCCATGCTTTGGTTTGAGGGAGTACTTATTTCACACAATTTTCTGTCCATTCTATCCACTTGAAATCATGCCCATTTTCTTGGTTGCCCTCCATATCAACTTCAGAACATCAACAGAAGATAGTATGAATTTATCAAGAACAAAGCGATTGGCATTGATAGTGTTCTCATCATTGTTCTCCATGCCATCTGGTGGGGATATTGGAATGGGTCCAAGTGCATTATCCATTTCAGCACAGATTTTATTCATTTTTCATAGCAAAAAATCATCTGAGGTGGGCATCAGAGTATCCATAGATTTATGGAATGATGTGTCATTAACCCCGAATAGTTGTTCAGGGTCATGTTTATTTTCTGCCATTTGAAAGAAATAATTTTTATTGAGAAATCTTTGGCAGAGAAATATGTTTATTTCTCTGAACATTATTGATGTCTTTATCAATTTTCAAGTTTTTTATTTTTTTTAACATTCTTCCATTTCACGCATTTTCGTCTTTGTTTATCATTATACAATCTTATATATCATGCACAGGTCTATGATGAATGCTATGAGGTTTGTTTATTATTTCCTCTCAAGAGCTGTAAGATTGAAAATATTTAGTCATGCCAATTGAATCTTTCAAATAAGTATAACAATTAAGGAAATTGGAATGGAATTTTAAATAATTTAAAATTTCCATATTTTCTTTTAAAACCAATATCTAGCTATTAGTCACTGAGAATATGCTTATCATACTTCATGCTTATCATAATTGTTCTTTTAGAATTTTATGTTATATATTAGTTTCCTTGAAAGTAAGTTTTAATTTTACATTTGAATAAGAATTCTGGAAAGATGTTAAAAAAAATCAGAATAAAAAAAACGAAAAAGTGAGATCAAGTTTGAAGGACAGACTGAAAGACAGAAAATATCCCCTCCAACTACACCAGCTAAAATCTTTTTATCTTATAAATGTGCAGATTTTGATTATAACTGCTAGGATTCCATGATGTCTGCATGTGAATATATCCTCTATTTGTAAATTGAAAATAAATAAGCGAGATCGATGAAATTTATATTCAATTAGATTTATTGTCACTTAACTATTTACATATGAATGACTTTGTCAAGCCAGAATCTTTTATATAAACCACAGGTTTCCCATACTTATCAAAATGGAATGTTTTGATATTATCTGACATATACAACTTGTTAAGATGATGCCTATTGTCCAGGTGTCTTTGTCTTTTAACATATATAATCTAAACACTATATTTTCTAGAACATGGAATTTACTCTTTCGGGATTCAGTACACTTTGGGTTTTACCCCACACCAAATATAATATATAAAGCACAAGATACAGTCCTTATATAAAAATACAATTTATTGCTAGTATCCATTCTCTACTTATGTCTACGAAATGTTGCCCAGCTTTACTAGGCCAGCTCTCTCTTCTCTCCAATACAGGTGTTATAGTGAGCCCGATGCAAAGGAGAGTACGAAATGTAAGCTTTCTGCCATTCCTATTTTTAATAGACTTCTTTTAAAAAAAAATAGGCGCATTTTAATATTCAAAGTTCTAACTATGAGAAAATATTCCAATTGATTTTTTATTTTCTTTATTGTATTTCCATAAGAATACGTTTGATATTCTCTTTATTCAAAAGTGGCTTTTGCTGTAAACAACTTTATGATTTGATCTAACTACAATCTACATTCTTTCTAATAGCATACTTACAACATAGTGGGAACTCTTGGTGCAATAAGATTCATTTATTGAAAAAATCATTTTATCTTATCCTTATTCCTTAATCAATCTTGATTTTATACCCTTCTAAAGATTGTAGAATTATTGTTTTCTTCGCTGCTATGGCAACAACAGCACAATCCATTCAAAGCTGAGATGGTAAATGGTTTCCTGAATTTATTCATTTTTTTTAACAACCAGAGCAATGACATAACACAACTAGCAATTGTGGGTGAAAAAATCTTCATGGCCAATGTCCAACCCTTCACACAGGACTTTCAAGGAAAAACTAATGGAGTGTTGGAGCTGTATAAAACCATTAACTTTAAAACAGTACCCAAATGGGAGCTCATACAGTACAATAAACTTTATAAACAGTTACCTATTTTATTCTGTTTCACAGATATATAAAACACATTATTCAGATAGGTCAGTTTCTAAAAAAAAAAATCAATGTCTTATCTGTCAAATCTCTTTTAAGGAATTGTAATTACTTGACAAATAACTTTAAATGAAATAGCAAGTATAATGCATCTATCTTTTACTGCAAAATATGGAATAGAAGTTATGGCAGTGTTTTATGTGACCAAAACATTCTAAAGAGATCTGCAATAAAATGCACATCTATCAATGGGAATTATTATGTATAGATTCTCAGTTTAATATTTACAGGTAAACAGTTCAAATTAAGTGAAGCATGTTCAGGCTGACAGAGTGTTAGATGATTTCAAGGCTTTAGTTCCTGATGTTTACAAGAGAATGTTATCTAGTTCCCCTCAGTATGTATCTCTGTGCCATTAAAAATAGCATTATGTACACATCTTAAAATTTGAAATAATAGACCCAATTACAAATTGATTTTAATATTTCTTAGAGTGTCGATCTTGTGATTCAGAGTTGCAGCCTATTTTCCAGTTATGACTGCTTTTTGCCTTTGCTTTTGGCTTGCTTGATCTTCATTCTACCAGAGTTATGGGGGATTCCAGGAGATTTGCCAGGTGGAGGTCGAATGGGGTCAAGGCCCTCAGGGGTCAGCAATGACCCACTAAGGTCATCTACATCATCTAAACTCTCAGAACTCTCCTCAAGTGATTCCTTGTCAAAAGGGAAACTAGTGTCACTCTCACAATCTACGCTGCTACTGGCACAGGTTGTGTGATCAGTTTGTGAATTACTGACAGTTTCATTGTTATCATTTACATCATTATTTAACACATCATCATGTGTTTCTCCTGATACCACATTTGTGGAAGAAGGTATTTGGGTATTGCAGTTTTCCTCATCAGAAATCGTATTAGTTTGGTCATCAGAGGGCACCACATTTGACTCTTCATCAAGCGCCACAAGTGTGTTGTCCAAGTCAGATGAAGATACAACAGTTTTGTTGGCATCTGTTGCCATAAACAACTCCTCGTCGCTTTCATGACCCGCATTTGCAGTAACAATAACCTCAGGCTCGAGGGGAGGTTGTAATGTATTTCTCAAATCAGCAGAGGTCACATTCTCTTCCAGTGGAGAGTCCAATATTTTAGTGTCAGGCTCTGATTGGATTGAATTAAATGATTCTACAGAGTCTGTATCAGAGTCTGACTGATTCCCAAAGGTCATGTGACCCTTCCCAGAAGGCTGTGTGACCACAGCTCCACTTTGTGGCAGTGATATGTCTGAACCAATTTGGACATTAGAATTATTTATATTTTCTTCAGCTATCATAGCTTCTAATGCATCCACATCCAACGATAACCTATTATGGTCTGGATTAGTGAAGGCAGTTCTGAAGGTTTCTCCACTGTCCGAAAGTTCCTTCATGCCAGTGAGATTATAAGGTAATGAGCTATCCATGAGACTGCCATCTGGTAGTATGATGTCATCGTCGGAGGAATTGATGATTGGTGGAGGGTTGCCAGTGGGTGTCATATCTGCAGACAGAGGTTGTTGTTCCAGAATATCCTCAGGTAAAGGTTCCATGCCATCAGCAGCGGGGTCCCAAGATGGTTCGCTTCCCTGCAGTCACAAATAACACATTGAAATACAAAATCTATATTTGATACATACCACACCAATAAAATGTTTGGATATTTGGATGGATTTATTACTCTGCATGGCGAGATATAAATCCTGGCTCTGCCATGGAGAGTATGGATATATCTATATATCATGCATTACATTCCTGATAAAGGATTAGTTTTTTTGTATTATTCCTTACATTACTCATATCAGAATGACCTTTTCCACACAGCTAGATCCTCTCCATCATAATAACTGATCATCCTATCATAATATGATATATATGCTATATCCTCTCCATCATAATAACTGATCATTCTATCATAATATGATATATATGCTATATCCTCTCCATCATAATAACTGATCATTCTATCATAATATGATATATATGCTATATCCTCTCCATCATAATAACTGATCATTCTATCATAATATGATATATATGCTATATCCTCTCCATCATAATAACTGATCATTCTATCATAATATGATATATATGCTATATCCTCTCCATCATAATAACTGATCATTCTATCATAATATGATATATATGCTATATCCTCTCCATCATAATAACTGATCATCCTATCATAATATGATATATATGCTATATCCTCTCCATCATAATAACTGATCATCCTATCATAATATGATATTATCTATCAGATTTTCCACTGACCTCACTATCTAAGAGGTCAAGGACCTGAGATTCAGTCCAAGGGTCGTGGCTTTGTATGGTTGAGTTGGGTGAGTCTAGTAGTCCAGGTGTACCCACCACCAACGGTAGAGCACTGTCCGTTGTGTAATTAAGGTGCTGCTTACGACCTGGTGTCGATCTCATCACATCTGGGGAACTTTCACTCTCAGTAAAATTCTATCAATTAGAATTACCAATTAATACATCCATGATAATTTTTTTTTACAGGTTATTTTTTTTAATAATTTTATTCATTATAAAGCATCATATCATGAGTTAATAATCTTGTAATTTTTATGTCATTCAATGATCCATATTATCAGTTTATATGCTTGTAAATTTAACTATGAGCTTGTAAATTTAAAACTTTTTTCATATGTACTCACAGTTATCAGTTATACATAATTAAAATACTGTTACACAAGTTTTTCAAATATTTTGTAAATGGATGATATTAAAGCGTGATGCAAATGAAATATAATGTCATATATATATAAATATAAAATATAAAATGATAGATGTCTTTATTTGTTGATAGCTACTCTGTATTGAACATTAGTTGGTACATTATACACTTCGCAAATGCATTACCGTTTCTAGTATGATATGAACCAGACTTTTAGAGTAAGTATACCCTCACTGTGGACATTCATTCATAATTACATGGGCATCTTGATTTCTTAATTCCCTTTCTTATAACACATTATAGAACTTCTCATTTTTATTAATATGTCCCTCATTAACTGCATTCTCTAAAGGCCCTAAATGACAATGATGATTGGACACCCACAGTGTTTGGTACCCCTTCTCTACTCACTTGAGCATTTCTAAGTGCATCATCATCCCACCACATTTCATCACCATTCCCAACCTGAAAACCAGTACTCTCCACTCATCGCTTTGTTCTATATCACATGACTTCTATATCGTTCTGTATCACGTTAGCTTTATTTAGCATGGAACTATATTGGTTAAGATATAATTTTAATTTTATCATCAAGATTTGAATGAACATCCTTGTTGTGCTCAATGTGTGTTTAAAGTTAAACAGGATTTGTATAATGTGAACTGAATAAACAATATTATGTGGACACGGAGTGCTATAAATGGGTTATGAAATTATTTGCTTAATTTTAAGAAGCAATATGCCGACATTATGAGGTGAGAACAACATTAATAGTGAGATAAAAATGTGCTTCTTGTGAGAACACATAAAGTTATAAGACAAGTGCAGTAAGCTACATGTATTCCACACATATCAGATCTAAATCCACACCCTTTAAATTGGTAAAATTGGAAAAATTACAGAATCAATATGATCAATAAAACCTTTTTATGATCATTTGTTTTTCATCTGGAAATAATGGGCACAAAACCGCATCCCAAGCAGGACTGATCCTAACAGACCACTATATCTGTCAACATGAAACTAATACATTCCAGACACAAACCATTGCCTTATAACATATTCATATTTCAGCCTGAAGTCCATATGGTAACCTTTACCATAATATGTATATATATATATATATATATATATATATATATATATATATATATATATATATATATATATATATATATATATCCAAATTGGCTTTATATATTATGGTATAAATATATATATATGTATATGTATATACGTATACGTATACATATACATATACATATACATATACATATCCATATACATATACATATACATATACATATACATATATATATATATATATATATATACCATAATATATAAAGCCAATTTAGAGTTTAGGATTGGCCATATATTTACAGCCAGGTGGCTATGTCTAGTCCACCTTATTGGGTTGTGTCGTGATTTAAAGCATATTACTTTAACACTAAGTTGATGTGATATTGAAAATATCATAATGTTAAGACTACTACAAGCCCCGATATATAAGCAACTATGGGATTCACTTTGCAAGAATCTTTTATCTCTTGAGAATTAGGGACAAATGAGATATATTTGGCGAATGATAACATACTTATTGCTGTGTCCAACTATGGGAAACATGTAAATAATCTGAATATCAATTTTACGATATGAATATATTTATGGCCAAAGCAAATTGCTTCCAATTACCATGGTGTGATTTGCTTTCATTTAACATTTTAATTTGTATTGGACCAATGTCGAAAAAAAAAATCAATGTGTCAAAAACTATATCATTTTCATACTGATTTAGAATTGAATGGAAAGTTATTTCTATATATCTGGATGTAGTGTTACAGACTAATGGTGTGATCAGAAAAACTATGGCTATTGAAATTTTGTAAAAAATAGGTGCCTGACGCTTTTTGTCACGCAGGGTGACTCTTCAGAGGCTAGACAAGAAAATTTTGATTGTATACCTGAAGAAGGTAGAATCAAAACTGACCCGAATAAAAAACTGACCCGAATAAAATTTTTTTTTTATATATCTGGATGGGATATAGAATAAAACTGCCAGAGTAAACAGGTCTGTAGTGAAGAGTGGTAGTTTTGCTATAAATGCTGAAGAATGTGATAAAAGTGTGAGGTGTGATGCAACTGCTCAGTGCTGGTCATAAAGCAAAATGTAAATACAACATATCAACACAAAATCTGAAATCAAAACAGGATAATATCAAAGTGCAAAAAGTGTACATCAATAAATAACATTTTACAGCAATTTCTTTCTTACTCTAATCTTACCTCTTTTTACATGTATAATTGACTACATGTCTTATTATAATTATGTTTTATTATAAATCTTATGTCTCCACATGCTAACACAGAAAGCGGGAAAAGCCTTAACAACCCGGGCCAATACATACCACGAGGGGCGAGGAGACGTCGGCACGGTGGTCCCACTCCAAAGCCGAGGACGATGTTAAGCTAACGCCTGTGTCATCTCCTGCAACACATACAGACGTGTTCCCCATCATTCCACTACACAGACTGTCCCAATCACAGCACCAGATCACAACTCATATCATGTATCCTATGTTCCCCCAACAAGGATGCAATCTTCACCATCAATTTTGCATATAATGATTGAAATACACTTTCACTTTAAAATGTTATTTTTAAAATTGTAAAACCATTACCAAAAATCATCCCAGTTATTATCAGGAGTTATAGCTTCCTTGAAATATGAATGTCAAGATTTTAGATGATTTGGGAGGGAAGGTTTGGTCTTTATAATGGGCAGAGTGTTTCATGCAACATCCTGCTGTGGTCAGAATCCCATCCTAATCCCTCCTATTTTGCGTCAAACATGACTTCCGTTCCGTGAAGTGACAAGCACCATGGACTCATTTTGTAGGTCATTAACAAGTGCTTTGTGCATGTGTAAGTACAGAAGCCATAGATCTTGATATCACATGTCTATCTTTTTGACATGAAGCCAGATCCAATAAAATTTCAGCATGTATAAATTAACAGGTTGGATTTGGTTTGGTCTTGATGGTCATCAAAATTAGAGGTAATAAATTAGAAATTAGAAAAATTAGAGGTAATAAATTAGAAATTAGACAAATTTGAAAGTCAAAACATTCCTACAGAGAAAAGGCCCCTTTCCTAGTCACGAATGTGGCCAGTCTTGGCATCCTTTAATGTGGTTCTTTATCCACTTCCTAACCACATACAACCAGAATGGAAGTGCAACATGAAACTGTTCCTTATTATTACTATTTTTATGGTTCATATAAAACCAACAGAATGTCCATTTTCCTCTGTTTCTCACCGCTAAAAATATACTGTAACAATGTGATAGCAGGAAGTAAGAACCTGTATCGCCATAACATTATATACTGACCTGTCCTAGAGCTGTTGTCCGTACTTGTGGCAGAGTTCTCATCTGTCAAAGTTACGGTATCCTCTTCTATATCCTTCTCTCCTCCACTGTCTTCATCCTGCCCTCCTCTTTCTTCATTAATCTTCTCCTCTTCATCATCATCATCATCATCAATCATTGGCTGCCAAGTGGCGCAATGCAAAGCAAACACTTAATATCTATGTTCTCAATACCTATTCCCAGTCTGATCCCTTAATAAGTCAGCATAGCATTTAATGCATTTTAAGCTCATGCAATATCCTTCTCTATCATAGTCATAGTTTGATTATCACATTCATAGTTCGGTTTCTATGTAGGTCACAGTGACCTATTTACATAAATTGTTCCAAAAGAAAACGCAGCAATATTGTACAAGATAACTGTTCTGGCAGTGACCTATTTACATAAATTGTTCTTAGCTGTTCTGGCAATAGATGTTATTTGGTGAGTTCTACAAAGTATTGTATTTTCTCAATTTTGGAAACCAGGTCCTGTGTTTTTGAAAACAGTTCAAGGTAATAGAATATCAAATACCTCCCAGCCCTAATAATTTGAAAAATGTATTCTTCAAGCCAAAACATCATTCATTATGATGTCAAAGCATGAAGAAATGAGAGAGAAAATACAGAAGCTATGACGGATGAAGTGGAAGTCGGACTTGCAAACTTAAGTCAGCTTATGCTGACTTAATTACTCAACCTTCTAGACAATTTCCCAGTGCTTATATAACATATTTTAATGTTCCTAGTGTATTTTTATTTCAATCTAGACTTGGTAATGGCTTATATAAAATATCAACTAGTGTATACATTATATACTTGTTCTAATCAACTTGTGCTGACCCTCTTCCATGTCAATAATTTATGTCTGAGTAGGTGATGATTTTTCTCTGGAAGAGTTAACTCACGATTTCGTTCATCATTTTATTGTAGTTGGTTATTTCCATAGTTTCCTGAGGTACGACAGCAGCTGGGTTCTCAACACTGAGAAGCATTGGAGTCTCTGAAATACAGAATAAAAGGCCATTCTTTCTGTGCAAATGTTTGTTTTCCATAAAACTTGTTTATCTCTATTCCTCTCATATAAAGGTTGACATTAAATATCACAATATCAGTTCATGAGAGGTTGAAGAAGAAATGGAACAGTTTAGTAAACAGATTATTCATGCCTAAATGCATTTGTTAGGGACATCATTTTTGTATAAACATTTGTTATACATTACTTTGTCAGTGCTGATATACTCTTTGTACAGATAAAAATTTTAAAGACAATGGTGTTGTCCTTTTAGCATCACCTTTGCAGTAGTAACTTTTACCTTCATCTTCGTCGCCATCAAGGGTCTCAACACTTGCAAGAAGTTTGGGTTGTCTGCGCCCCTGTCGGTATTTACTGGATCTCTCTGTATTCTCCTTGATCTCCTCGCTGACTTCTCCTTCCATATCTATTGACAATGTTATCAAGCCCTCTTCCTCATCATTTCCACCAGGTGTCACCTCTTCCTGTCTTGCTTTGTTGCGGCGTGCTCGCCAAATCATGCAGAAAATACCAGATGCAAAAACCATCACCATGGCAACACATACCAAGATGCCTGAAATATGTATCAGAATTTTGGGGTAAACTTTCATTTCATATTTTTTTTCAACCAAAGCCTTTTCTAGTTATTCACTCTGTATTCAGTTTTTAAGACTATAAAAAAATAGTTTTAAGACTATAAAAAATGACTTTAAGCTGTTTTGGTACTTGAACAATAAGAAAAGTAAAAAATGTGAAAGAAGAGGGATACAAACCAACGATATCGGTCGCAGCATTGTGACTTGTCTTGTCATCAGTGTTGTATAAAATATTTATAGTCTGCGCTGGTCCCATCTTGGATGGGGGAAAACTGAACATCTGTCAAACAATGATTTTATAAATTAATTAGATCACAAGTATATTAAAAATACACAAATATCAGATTTAAGTGAATGGTGTAGTAGGTATAATTCCGTGATGTCCTTTTAAGTCCATACACTTAATACGCACACACACAAACAAACAAACAAACACACCCACAAACACACATACACCTCCACAAACACACATGTGTGCACACAAACACACACAAAACCACAAACACAAACAAACACATACATAAACACACACAAACACATGTGCGCACACACATGTACACACACACATGTGCATGCGCGCACACACACACACACACACACACACACGTGATTACCTGGGGACTCGTCTCCCGGGGAGCAGTATTGAACATCATGGGTCCTGGTATGCCCTGTCCGCCTCCCAGGGCCTGAGTAGCTGGTCTCACTGACCCCTGCACTACCACCGCACCCTGCGAGTCTGTGTATCCATGGTAATCATCCAACGGGCGCCCACTCACTCCAACCAACCAGTCAGAGAGCAGAAACACGTCTATAAAAAATAAACCATTTTTACTTTTAGAAAAGAATTAAAACATGGTATCTTTATTCATTAGATAGGATTAAATTATCTACTTTTAACTTTTCACTACATATGATAAAAACACAGCAATATCATTGATAATTAATATGTGATGAGGATGTCCCATATATGCAGTGTTAATAGTGAACCACTCCCATATACTTGAACAGTGAAGATTTAATGTCAGATGGCAATATCTCTATATCCAATACCTAAACAAACATACCCGCAACCAGGACAAAACTTTTATACCATTCCAAACTGGTAACATATATTTTCTACATATTGTTCTTTCTATCATTAAGAGTTCTCTATTTGCAAACAATTTCCACAAAATGTGCCCATCAATGTGTTCAAATTAAAAAGTTTGTGGCATTAACATGGTTTTGATAATCTCAAAAAGAAGTTGAAATTTCAGCTATATAATCAGTATTTCTCATTGGAGTAATGATGATTCTTCCTTCGTTTTGGTGTTGCAACTATTTTATAAGAATGCAGGGACACATATATGCTCACCAAGACAGCCATCATTGCAGAACTCAAAGTCTATTCTTCTGTCATTCGCTACTTATTTCACACATTATTTTTCTTAATTCACAAAGTACAAATGTTTGACTTTGAATGTAACCAAATAAGGTGACCAAATCAATTTGTTGATTATTTCTCAATCAAAGATATTAACATACATCATTAATATACAGAAAATTATTAATGAGCACAGATTTTTGCCTTCAACAACTGTACCAAATAATATACAAAATGTCTGAACCTTTATAATAGTTGTCATACTAGAACTGATAACCTAAATTCAGGTCATATAATATTCAGCATTTAGACATCTGACCTAAAATAACATATCGTTACCAATCCCTTACCTTTTGACTTACACACCTAAAAGTAAAATAAAATGATCATTAAAAAACTTACAAATGGATCCGAAAGTCAGGAATTTGGCCATAATAACTGTATGCGAGCCATAGAAAGTGGGGGAGGAGGAGGGGAGATAGATAATCCCAATATGAATACGAGATGTAGTATCAATGTCTGTGGTCAGAGTGGCTATCTACGACCACTCAATGTGTGCAGATAAGACCCCTCTACCACTCACTCACAAAACGTGTCTCTTTTGCTGACATAACTGGGCCAAAATTATCACAAAATAAACACAAACATGATCCTTATCTCAGCCTCAAGCAAACCAGAATTTTTATTCTATTATTTTATTTTTTTATAATTTGAGACATCGTTATTTTTTTCCCATTATTCTTTACTGATTGAGACACTTGTATGGTAAATCTCAATACTTGGTCTGAGGGTTAAAATATTGACATGTTACAATATTTAGTTTTCTTAGTGTCCCAGAAATCATTTGATATACCGGTAACTGCTACATGCTTGAAATAGTAAAAATATAAATATGAATATCTCGTAATAAACATGTCTATATTTTATGATTATTTTTTCAAATATTCACCAATATTGATCTCTAGTCTGTTGAAATATGACAAAAAGAAATAAAAATTAATAAAGACAAGGTTAAGAGGACAGAAAAAAATTCCAATTCCAATTATTGTGTCGTTTAGACACAAGTAACCTATTTCACCTGGTATTGTTACCTCCATGTTTGTACAGAGGAGATAATAGTATTGATATAACTTGGCTTACTTGAGATATCGCCTGTGAAGTTGGCGTCGACTGACAGCTGTCCATCATCTGAACTGACTCCGCCCACTGACAGAACCACTGGCGCCTCTAGTGGCTCAGTAATATTTATATCGTACTGAACTATAGAATGATCGACCTGCAAATCACACATATATTTTCCTATTACTTTAACATTAATTCTATATAAATGCAATGTTTTATTTCATTCCATTTATTTTCAATAGAAGTGGTGAATATCATAAATTTCACCAATAAGCTGACCTACTGAATAAAACCAACTAATAGAATTAAATTTACTTTATTATGGTAAATTTTGGCCTTATCCTAATTTACATATGAGACAATATATCAGTGTGTGCCAGTGTATGGTGTTACCCTGAGTATGATGTGGGCGTGGTCTCTGGTAAGGGTGACGTGGTGAGGCCAGCCACTCGTGTACTGGACATCGCTCTCTACCAACACTGAAATAAAAAGTAATAACGTCAATAAAACTATAGATATTTACTTTTTTTAATAAATAACCGTAAAACTCTATCCCTATGGTCGTTGTGTTTTCTTACCTTGTTTGCCTGCAAAGCTGTACTGTGCTGCCACCTGGCCTTGGGGTGTCAGGTATATCAAGAGGGAGTCTCTGCCACTGAAAAATATATGTTTATAAAATATTCACATCAATTTTGTCTCATTATATATTCCAAATTATGGATAGTTTATGTTAATATGTTACATCATAATTGATTTGTGCTCCTTTGGTCACAGCTTTGTGTAAAAGTGACAAATTATAGCTATCATAAAATCACAAAAACTTTTTCCTTATAAATGTTTATACCCCAAATTTTGTGATCAAATGTTTTTACCCACCATATTACCCAAACATACATTTCTGTGCCATTTGAAAGAAGATGAGCTTTTTCCTGAAATCAAAATCATCCATTGAACACTTTTTCAACAAACTTTGCTTATAAGTTGACCAGTGATCAAGTGTAAAAACAAGTGCAGTAAACGACTGTTAACAATTGGGCACCTTCAGATTGGGACATTGGGGTGATTTGGCTAACAGAGGCCTGTTTGTCCACTGGTATAGTTGTCTATTGAAACAGGCCTAACACCCTTACAGACCACAATAGAGGTCATATTCTTGTACTCATGTGACCACATATTACTCCAAGTTGGCACTTTCAGTAAAATACAATAATCCTAGTGGGTGTATTTCAAATCAATAGCTCATTTGTTTCACAGTTTCATGACCACATATCATTTAAGCATTTTCCACATCTCTGTAAAATTGTTTGTTTCACAGTTTCTTGACCACATATCATTTACACATTTTCCACATCTCTGTAAAATTGTTTCATGACCACATATCATTCATTCCCTGAATCTCTGTAAAATTGCCTGTGATATCTGTGATTGAATGAAAGCTTTAATCACAGCATGAATTTATCTACCTAAACGCTTGTTGTACTGTACACACCTGCTGGCACTAGTGGCATAGAACATGGCCCGCGCCCGAGGCTCTGTGCTGTAGGTAGCAAAGTTGAAATGAATGGACTCTGTGTACCCCGCCCTGGCAACTTCTCCGCCATTATCTGACGTCTCGTCTGCCTTGGTCTCCAGAGTCTGCGTCAAGTACGACTCGCCATCAAAGTACAATCCCACTTCTGCAATACAAAAAAGTTTTAGAGTCATTATAGTGATAACTTTGATACACAAAACTAATCCCTATTGAAATTTGTTGATAATAATTTTGTTGATAAATGTTTTTGTTGATAATAATTTTGTTGATAAATGTTTTTGTTGATAAATTTTTTGTTGATAAATTTTTGTTGATAATTATTTTTGTTGATAAATATTTTTGTTGATAGATTTTTTGTTGATTAATTTTTTTGGTGATAAATATTTTTGGTGATAAATTTTTGGGGGGATATATTTTACAGAGTGGCATGTTTTACCCTGATCACAAAAAGCTCCTGCATATCCTGTTCTGGAACATTCACAATCATAGTGCCCAGTGAAGGCAGCACCCTCTATACACTCCCCACCATGGACACAAGGACTACTGGCGCACCCTATGGGACACTCTGCTGTCACTCCTTAAACCAATTAAATTAAACATCTTAATGTCAGGATTCAACAAAAACAGTGAAATTGTTTTATTTTCAGTAAATTTGTGTAAATGTTGGGGAAAAAACAAAATGGTGTTACCTTCAACCTCTTCAGAAGCTTTGCGGAGATCAAACAATTTCTTTCCAATTTGAAAGCCTCTAATACATCCCTTAAGACCTGGTAAATTCGTCATTATGCTGGATGCACCTCCAAGGTAGAATGTGTAACCTGACGTACCTACTTCCATGCGACGGAATGGACCAACCATTTCTTTAAAAACAAAATATACATTTATCTCTCATAAGCATTATTTTTGTATTAATCTGTGTTTATTCCCAATAATGGTTCCCCCTGGGGGTTCCCCACTCTTGGTATTTTGCATCAATAGTCTATGTTTCAATATTTAAGAATTAAACAAAGGCTAGTGCTGATGGATTATGGTTGAACACATACAATTGGAATGCTGATACATTTAGGAACACAGGATATCTAACATGTCAAAGATCCAAGAGAAATTAGATAAGGATAGTGGTCACAGATCAGAGTGAGTACAGATCAAGGATAGTGGTCACAGATTAGATAGTAAATAGATCAAGGATAGTGGTCAGAGATTAGAGTGAGCACAGATCAAGGATAGTGGTCACAGATTAGAGTGAGCACAGATCAAGGATAGTGGTCACAGATTAGATAGTAAATAGATCAAGGATAGTGGTCACAGATTAGAGTGAGCACAGATCAAGGATAGTGGTCACAGATTAGAGTGAGCACAGATCAAGGATAGTGGTCACAGATTAGAATGAGCACAGATCAAGGATAGTGGTCACAGATTAGATAGTAAATAGATCAAGGATAGTGGTCACAGATTTGAAGAAAAGCATATACTAGGCACAACAAATTAGGGATTGGGCACATATCAGTGCACAACAAATGTTTATCTCTTCACAGATTTTCATTAACGGATTATCCACTTTATAATTATTAATTATACTATTAAAAGTTGTATTTTTACATTAAAGCAAAGTTTTAGATCAACATGTCAAATCTAAAGGTTATTACCTTGTTTGAAAGGCACCTGAGTATATTGAGTGAGCTTGGTCCAGAGAAACTTAGATGACTTGGCAGAGTCTTGCACCTTGATTATGATGGCGTTATCTCTGAGAAGTACTGCCACCTGCTTCCACTGCCCGTCAGCCAAGCTGGCCACCGTTACATTCACCTCCACGATCTCATCCCCACAGTTGTATCTCACAGTGAACAGGTCCGCATCACCCACCTCAGCCTCCAGGAAGTTGTTGAGGTGGTCATGGAGATACATGATCAGTGCCCTCTCTTGGTGAGTGCGGAAACTAAACACAATATCTTGTGTGAATAAATCTTTCTTTGTAGGATCTGCTGTGATCAACAGCTTCAGGAAGCTTTCCTCTGAGACAAAGCTGACCATGTTTTCATTTATATCTGCAACCGACCAGAAATGATTATACATTACATAATAACTGCTGAAATTTTTCCCTATAACTTTTTAAACTGCAAAGTCATGTGATTTAAATTGAGATTTATGAAATGGGATGCAAGAATAGATATTTTGTGGGATAGTTACTGTTTTCACAGTTGTGTCCAGAGTGCGCGTATTTGTTGGCACAGAGGCACGTGTATGTCTTCCAGTGTTCCTGGCACTGAGCTCCATTCTGGCAGGGATTGCTAGCACATGACGGGTTGCAACCAGACATCAAACCACGTCTGAAACACATCCCACAAAATTATATATAAGAGTCTTTTAGGGTCTGACCAATCCACTTTTTTCTGGTTTCATTTGACTGAATGCAAGCCATAGAAAAGGTAGGAATTCTCACTGCAAAAGAATTCTCATGATCACTGCTTGAGTGGGCCATGCTGCCACCTGGTGTTAACATGTGTTATGCATGGGCAAAATTTTTAGATGTGGAAGCTTGGCTCATAGTAGCAATAGATGTTGACTAACATGTAGTTTAATTTTAATCAGTTTATTTCACCCATATCTACCAGCATTTCTATTCTTCTCAAGATTCCAAAACTCATTAGTTTTTTTTATGTACATGTATTTGTTGTCAAAATATTAATGTATTTCCTTCACAACATACCAAATGGTTGTCATCATATCAGTTGTTATGTCTACAAACCAAGCATGCATTGTACATGACACAAGTGACACCTGGTGGTGGATCACAAACGCTGACACTCAAGCAAAGAGAATTATTTGTCACAAAATTGCTGTCAGGGAGTATTTGTATGTTTACATATGTACTTACTTGTTCTCAGCCATTTCAGCTAATTTATGTACATGTCCATTGTATGTGAGTCCTCGCAAACAACCAACAAATCCTTGTACCTCACTGTTGCTCAAACTACAAATAATTAATCGAGTGCATTACACTTAAAGATTGTTTTTACCAATATCAGAGATGCAACCTATATCAACTGAATAAATAAATATATTCTATTATTATTTATGAAAAATATCTACTTTGGTTTTCCAGCCAGGTAGAGTTTGGTTGCCATCAATTTAGGAGCTGGGTTGATCCCTGAGTAGTCAAAGAGGAAGTTGTCACTGTTAATCCTGACCCGCAGTTGACCTCTACTGGTTTCTATGGACAAGTGCTGCCATCTACCTGTGTTGAGCATTTGTGAGGATTTGACTGTCTGCCATACAGATGTCTTACCCATCTGTACCACTATCAGGTCTCCTGTAATTAAAGTACAAATAGCAATAAAATGTTTGGTTATTTTACATAATCAAATAACTGATTGACATCACCTTTTTCTGCATTATAACATGCTAAAAGAGATTTGATGTTCCTATTGGATTTTTACATTGTGCAAAGATCTAAGTGTTTAAACGTGCAGCCTACCCTGCCGGATGAAAACATAGAGCTGAGCATTGTTCCACACAGCATTGCCCTCCCCAAGGTCGTTGGTACCTGGCTGATACAGCAGGAGGGCATCTGATTCTAAGGTGTGGAAGCTGAGGTCAATTGTCCCTCCCTTCCATCCTGCCAGCTCCAGATATGCCCCAGACTCCATCACTGTCACCACAGCATCCACTGAATCTCCACCTGAAGAACATTTAACTCTTTTATATTTTAGAAAAACTAAACCAATTATTAAAAAAATAAATGAAATAACTAAATATATTAAGATTACCACTGTGACTGAACTGTAGTGTATATAAAAAAAATATAATATGGTCACAGCATATAAATAAATTGGCGATAAGAGGAAAAAAGATAATTATATCATCGTAGCAATTTGTCCATATGGTGACAGTTAATTACTTACTGGTGCCGGAACAGTGTAGAGGTCCCATTGTAATGTTAGCCTGGCCCAGACCCCCATATTGCTTGAATCCCAGCTCTGTCACTGGCAGATGAGACTTGTTGTGAATCGATCCACCATCCCACAATGGCTTCCCAGAGTCTGAAATAACCAGGACATACCAACTTTTTAGGTATCAAAATATTCCAATCAAATTTCTCTGTGTCAGGTGGCATGTGGCCTTAATATAACATCACCACACTGTTGTTATCTGATATACATTTTACTTGGTTATTTTTCAAGTATGATCTTTTTGTACAGCATGATTTCAATAATTATGAACATCAATCAACTTGCACATTTTTTTTTTCAATTTCTTATATTACAGCAAGATGATAATGTATTGGAATACTTTTCAACATTGTCTGGGTTTCAAATTTGATGATAAATATTGAATATTCAGCTCATGATGTTAAGCTTCAATCGCTGGTATTGATGTTGCTTTAAATTAACATGATCATCTTCTGTCACCATGAGATACTTAGGACTGTCCTGCATAAATTAATTAAAATTTCCATATTCAAGTCACATGACCATCAATGCTGTCACATGAGCCATTTATAGGCATCAATTCCTAGCAATAACTCAACTCCTAGGAAAAAATAAGTAGATCTCCATAAAGAACTACTACTTTGAGCATTTATAAGTGAAGTATAAAAAGAAAATGGCTGTTACATACTTAGATCACAGTTACAGTTCACATTAGGGTTGACACAGTCATGCTCCTCAAAACACCCACAAGCCTCCTCCGTGTCGCCACCTAGTGAGTAAAACTCTAATCCTCCTGCAGATTTCAGCCAAGTCATGGTTCCCAATCTGAAATCGTGTTCACAATGCAATATGAACAATAATATATACATTTTTTTTCAACTTCAAGTGAAAATATGATATAGTGAGATGTTCCACTACATATATGTACCTGAGGGGTGATTTCGTGCAGTTAATGTGAATCCATTGTTGACAGGTCTGTGATAAGTCCACCAAAGCTTGTAAATGGGAAGCTGTCATCTCCCTGAATGCATAAATGGAAAACATGCAAATCACGGATGAAGTAACAAAAAATTTTCTTAATTCAAGTCAAGATTCATATGGATGTAATTCAGCATCTACCTGTACGAGACGAGTTTGCGGTGGTCTTGTAGATCCTTTCTCCGGATAGGTGTCCCAGGCTGAAGGTTGTGGCTGACCCATGTCACCCCGTGTTTGCGTCTGTCGTCTCCGTCCTGACCCATCTCACAGTACACATGAGTCGGAGGCAGAGGCCCACTGCCGTCCAAATCCACTGGCCACACTCCAGACTGGGTATGCCCACTCTTATATAGGTCCTCGCAACTCTTATGCAATTTAGCTGCAAAAATAAATTACATCATTATATAAACCAGAAAAACTCTTCTCTAGGTTCAGTCTCGACAGGTAAGTGATACAGCCCAAGATATTAGATAATGAATAATTAGAATTTTATTTTATTTTATTTTATTTTTTTTAAATTTTCTAATTTATTTTATGACTTTTAAATGTTAAAAACTTTTCACATACCAAATTGGCAATATCGGCCTTCAAACTGGACGTGGCTGCAGTCGCAGTATGTGTCGCTCCACTCAGACACACAGATGCCCTGGTTGAGGCAGTGAGACCCATTGATGTGGCACCAGTCATGGATGTCACAGGGCCCCAAGGTGACCCCGACCCCAAGCTGGCTGTGAATGACCTCCACGGGGTCAACATCACCTCCCTGAATGCGTACGTTCTTCATGCATCCAACATACCCATCTGAAATCAACAATACAACAATACCTGTTATTTATGTATAGATCAAGAGATTTAATGCAGTCTTGAGAGAATAACATTTATTTTTATGTCCAAAATGAATTGTCCACAAAGTACAAAAATGCTGCTCAAATTTGCCTGCTTCTGTCATGCAGACACCCCACTTCATAATCCCTATTGTACATGTTAAAAAATACACCAGATATCCATTTGTGTACAGTCTAATGTTTTTGTGTTTGTTTGGATTTTTCTTATAAGTTGTGAACTAATTGCACTGCCAATATGTCATATTTACAGGGGAACATATTTCATGATACAGCTAAACTTGTAATGGATGATATAAGCTTTAAATCATAGTAGACCTAAGTTAAATAAGCAATCTCAGTGGGACATGCATATATATTTACATAAATGATTTTTCATATATCCTTGTAACAGTCTTAAATCATCATATATGGTAATATACAAGAAATTGAGATTTAGTAATGCATCATGCTCCAACCCATTTGTGGTCAAACACACACCAGTCATCAAACATTTCCTGGTAACATGTAACATATTTTATTGATATTCACATATTCTCAGAAGAATCTTATTCACATTGAAATGATAATGTAATCCAGAGGGTTTGATATATCTCCCCAAAGCTTCAGATAAATGCAAAAGCATATGATTGTAAAATATCTTATTCATACATTTCATTTGTGTGTCTGGTCCGAAGCCGAGGAAGGTTGCCTGAGAGACACTGATGTCCCAGGGGAAGGACGCCAAGGACTGTTCCCCGTCTACCTCCACCTCCGTTGTCCTGAAAATATATGTATGCTGTATACACATCATAAACCCAGAACTGCATCTCTCCTTTACTTTATAAATATATGAATGTTTAAACTGACCCTTTCTCATAGAGGACCTCCAGCACGTGCCACATGTTATCATTGAGGTTCTCCCCGATGCTGGCTGCCTGCCGGATCTTAGGTCGGGTTACAGAGGGCACCACCATCACCTCAATCTGACCACCCCTCAACAATATCTAAAAAATATAATTTCCCTGTTCATCTAAAACCAGATCTTGTATAATATGTAACCAAAATATTGATTTCTTATTTTTAAATACACCTCATTCAGTTTTATAATTTCTATCCTGATTTTTTTTTTATTTAAACAATTCTATTATTGTTTTTCCAGGAAAGAAAGCAAAACTATTTCTTTGACTTTAACAAGCAAATAAATTAAATTACATATTCTTTTAGGGAATATTTCATATGTGGCCTTGAACATAATAGATTCCTGATATATTACCTGTATGTATCCTTTGTCACCTCCGCTACTTGTCTCTGTATATAATAGCACACTGTCAGGTTTGAGTGAGCGGAACTCCATGACCACCTCAAGGCGATCTGAGGTGCTGTGCTCCACCTTGATGAATGCCCCCTGGTGGGTGAATTGTAAGATGGTCTGGCTCATGTCCTGGCAGCCATATATGACATTGTTACCATGGTACTTGGCACGGTCTCCTCCGAGCTTCTCCAACACAGGATTGTGGTTGAAGTACAGACTTCGCAGACAACCAACAAAGTTTTTCTGGCTTCTTAAACCTGAATTGGTAAAAACAAAGTTGAAATGCACACTGGACTGATAATCAATTAAATTTTTAGCAAATTCCATTACCAAAAAGTACACAAGACACAAAACTGAAGGTTCTTTTACAGGAAAATATGTATAGAATATGAAATCTTGATGCTAGGTTTCCTTGAATCTTTATTAAACCATAAAGGGAAATTAGAATAATTTGAGAAGTATACATGTACACTAATAGATTAACCATTTACTGGTATTATGGCTGTTTTACCATTTTCATATTTCCAGCCTCTTTGTTAATCTACTGAGAACTCATTACTAAAAACAAAAACTCTTAAATTAATGACAAATTCGAAATATGAATTTTTTTTTTCAATTTCCTAAGCCCTTCACTGGTTCTATATCTATACATGTATGTGTTTCCATTGTGAGGCATATTTACCCATGGCAGAGTGTGCGGTCTCAAGTCCTCCAAAGTAGATGGCCGGGTCCATATGCAGATGCTGATGTCCTTCCTGAGCTGTCATCTTCTCTGTCTGACTGTCCAAGGTCACAAAGACATCTTGACCTCGGTGATTCACCACCACACGGTGAAATCTGCAATATCGCACAATTGTTTCATAAAAAATATACTTAAACTTAAAACTGAAACTGTAGTATTATTGTTAACATCACATGTGGATGGTGATTAATCAAATATCTTTATAAATTGTAACACTGTTTCATATTTTCATATTTGCTGCATCCTTTTTTTTACACATTTTTTAATTAACATCCATGTATCTCTGCTATGAAAATATCTGATTAAAGTTGACAAACATATCTTTAAATGAAAGCTAAAAAATATCACAAAAAAAAGAAAAATATTGTGCATTTAATTAAGAAGAATGTATATTCATTGGCCTGGTCCAATCTCCCTAAAAATATCACAGTTCTATGGATTTTACTATAACGGACAAAAAGGTGATACCCATATATTCTGATATCATTTGTGTCACAAGATATCTTCATAATGACAATAATCTGCCATTCAAACTGGCAGCTTACTTCATAGAGAACAACATATATCATTATATACATCTACACACAGTGTTCTTGTAAATCTTCTTGTAAAATATGCATTGACCTGTCACTAATTGTACTTTTAACTATGGAGAGCCTTACATTATAGAAGCATATGCTCCAAGTTATCTATGGAAAGCCATATGTTGCCATACATCTGCATGTAAAACTGGTTACATAAAGTATGGACCTACCTGTCATCATTAAGGTTGTTACCTATGGAGAGCCATATCTCGTCGTATGTGGTCTGGTCCACAAATACTACCGACACATGCAGCGATGCATTATGGATTGAGACAGCCAGGTGGTTATACTGTGTCTGACTGTAGCCAAAAAATAAAACCCCTTCTGGTGCTCTTGTCTGAAATATAAAAGAAAGAAAATTTTAATTTATATTTTAAATTTATATACTACTTTAATATTCACTCTTGCTTAATTAAAAAATAAACAAAAGACTCCGTAGTCTCCCCCTCTCATTTAACATTCAACAGGAGTTGGAGGACTCTTCCTCTTGATGAATCACACACACGCACCACCTGGTGGCAACCCTCTGAAATATCAAGTTTCAATGCAAGGAAGATCATAAGTTAAACTGTAGTCTGCAGAGCCTCAAACATCCAGCCTCACGGACAGAACAAGCACGAGCCAAATCTTTCAGAAACCGAGCTATTCAACTCTATTGACTATGGAAAGCCATGTCATCAACAATGTACAGCAATATTTGTTGAGATGCATCTGCAGGCTTTATTATTCATGGCATCTCTCTGTTATTTACTGATATCTGTCTGTGCTACATATATGTTAATCCATGAAACCATAGCACTTACAGAAAACTCTTACATTTATCATCATCTTCCATGATATCTCAACAAAATACTCCTTTATCTTTCATGTTTGTATTTGCAGAGAGCATCTTTTATATTTTTTGACACATGAGCAGCATAATATGCCTTTTGCCCTTTAAGACCACAAGTGCCAGTTATCTGTACGAGGATCAGTGCAAGGAAACCAAATCTATGCTGTAATTCTCTTGGCACAAACGAGACAAATCCGGAACACCTGAGAAGGTTTAGCAACATTGAATGATACACCTCCAACACGGACTGTCTCCTCTTCCCCTCAGGGACATCCAATACTTCCTGATGCTCCCAGAATACTCCGCTTTGACACAGCAGGAATTCATCAAATAGAAATAATTGCCTTCTCCCTGCTCTCTTGTTAGATAAACATTTACTAAGACAAATGCTCCTGCAGTCCCTGGGCAACATAGATTACTTTGTATCAACTGATTAATTAAGTGGAGGCTTTTGGGGTGAAGTTACACAATATAAGATCTCTGATATATGACCAGACTTTAAAGGTCACCAAGCTAAAGGTAACCAACTTAGCGAGGACATCAAGATCTCTCATATATAACCAGTCATGCTAGGTAACCGAGGACATCAAGATCTCTCATATATAACCAGTGATACCAGGTAACCAAGGACAACTAAATCTTTGAAATATAACCAGCCTTGCTAGGTAGCCAAGGACAACATGATCTCTGAAATATAAGATTACTTGGAGTCTGATAGGATGCTGGCTATGCCCTACAATAATTCATACATCATAAAGATAATTACCCTATTAATTACCCTAACTTATTTTACGAAACTATAAAGAAGAATGACATCACGATTTCATTGATGAATAGCCAATGAATGATTATCCCATCATTCTCCATTCAATACACAATGCGACCAACTTAATAGATAACATATTTCTCTTTTGTGGGGATCAATATTTATAATTAGAAGTGGAAACATCATTTCATGATCTTTTATGACGAATCCATTAACCAGAAGCCACTGCACTAGACCTTGGAGTATCTATGAATAGAGCTCTGATGCAATGAGATCAAAGGTGTAATGTGCGTTACTGTCAAGCCATTGTGTTTTATCACTCCATATGAGCTAAAAACCTGAAGAATGTGACGTTCAACTTCGTGACAATTTTGACTCATATTAAGAACTTGACATATTGCGTGTGAAATGTACGACCTTTACATTGATTATGGAGATATAAATCTTATTTCTGTACTCCAAATGTGGATGATTCTATAACATTTTAGTCCATGTCAGTGATTTCTGCACCATACACCCAATTTATAAAGAGCTCAATGTAAATTCATTGATTTCCCTTAAACATTTGGTAATTCTGTCAAATCACATAATGTTCTATCTAGTTCGCACTATCATTAGTATCAATGCATTTATTGGCAGGCCTATGCAATATATCATTCTTTTCATTTCTCGAAATCCCATCTACAGATGCTGATTACAGGTCTCAGCAAATGCAACAATTCCATGTATGTAACATTTGCCCAGGTAGCTGATTTAACATTCATTTCACATTTGTACATCAAAATAATTGAATTCTTACAAAGAAGTTTGAGTTTTTGCATTAACATTCAAGATTTTTTTTAAATGACACGATGTGCTAAGAAAATATTCACGAATAATTTTGGACGATCTTCAAAAAATATACTTTTTAAATTGTGAAAACCTAAATTGTTTACAAACTCCTTTTTGTACATCAACTTTACCTATACTAAAAAATATTCAAAATCGCATCATAAAAAATCCTATTCATGATGATATGGTAGATTTCTTTTTATAATCTGTAAATTTTAAAATAGCTTCCTGCAGTGGTTATAATTGGCAGTAACACACATCAGATCAAAAGGAAATTATTCCATTGTTTCATACAATTGGTTGCTATGGTGTCCTGTGCACAATTTATGACATCACAGCTCCATTCATTATATAGCTCGAGGATCTCTAGCAGTGAATTTGCCTTTTGTTTATTTTGGGTTCAGTGGACATTTCACTAAACAGAAGGAAATGTCCTGAGGAAAGGGCTAGTTATTTAGGGAGTGGATGCCATGACTATTCATTATACTCCAAGATTAGACCTACCGGTAATCACTGGCCAGTAATGCAAAATTAATCTTTTCAGAAAAATTCATGTCATGTCATTTTTCTCAAGATTTCTCACACTTTATGATAAAATTAAGAACATTTGTAAGTATAATTGCAAGTAAACCTTACTCAAAAGAATCATCTTGACTTTTGCTTTTAATAAAGCATTTATCTTGAACTATGTTGTTTATAGGGGTTAAAATGAGGTGACATGATTTTTTATTGGCAGGAAAAAGAAAAATTATGGAAAAGTGCTGTACCATCACACAATGTGTTTAACCTGGTGAGGTTGTGCTGCAGCCATATTGTCTGAGCGTGGTATCAGAGCTTGCTGCAGACAGTCCTTATGGTTAGGTGTAACAATTGTAACCTTCTCTGCATAGAAATATCTTAACATTATGCCAGTTATACAATTTCTTAATCATCCATTTTAAGGTAAAAAAAGTTAAGACAGTGTGTTCATTGACATCATTATTAAAAGGAAAATTATTTTTAAATCTAAAGTATGGGGCTTAATTACAAATGATTTAAATGAAAACATTCAAATTATTCTATCCATTTACTTCAAATGAAAAGAAATTATGACCTACAAAAAGAAATCATAATTACATTCCATAAATTGATGGTCTTTAGTGTGAAAAGGATAAGCCGCAAATTTGAAGATGGAATCAAAAAGAGGCTTTTGATAAAAAGAGCAGTTGGAGTGATGTTATTATTTTGTCACAGACAAAGCAAGTAGCAATTGGCAGACACAAGAGGGGAATAAAGAGAAGGCCCCATTATATCAACATTACTTCCCATAATGAAAATGACACTGCCAAACGCTTGATGTCGTTTGGAAGAGTGAATGAGAACTTGAGTATGTTAAGCCGAGGCAGTGAAACGGTTGTGCTCACTTGTAAATTGCACTGACTCAGGTATATTAATGTGATTTTCTGTTTCTTCACCACATTACCCAATATTTGATGTTTTACATGCATAACAATGCATTCATTAAGCCCCTGGGTAGAATCTTGTGTACGCCACAACATTTGGGAGACGTTCATTGTTACAATGATAATGAAGGGAATTGACACAATTTGCCTTTGAGAAATATCTCATCAAATTCTTCCCACAGTTACACTCATATTAACTTTGCACATCAACAACAAACATGACATAAACCCCAGCATAATTGTCTATGCACCTAAGAAACCATTACAATTTATCTTACGCAAATCACATCGCCATCGTGGAAAAAATATTTGGACAAAGTTGTCAGCGAGGACATCACTGTGTCAGCACTTGGGAGTGTGGTGACAGATTGGGGTTGGCCTGTTACGAGATGCTGCTGCTGCAGGGCCAACTGACGAGGAAATTGGTTGAAGCACGAACGAAACTTGAGCAAAGTCAGAGATGCCAGGCAGGTGCCTAGTGGGCAAAGCCATTTCTACCATCTCACTCCTCACCAATCAAAACATGGCTGAAATGTGAAATTATCATGTTTTGGGAATAAGGAAATAGTTTTTATGCATGTACCATATTCTGAATTAACTGATACCCTATATTCATAGTGTGTGGTTTTGCCTTCAGACCATGGTACAACATGATCACATTTGGGTGATGTCTTGCTCATTCTGGCAATGTCTTGCTCATTTTGGCAATGTCTTGCTCATTGTGACAATTTCTTGTTCATTCTGGCAATTTCTTGCTCATTCTGGCAATGTCTTGCTCATTATGACAATGTCCTGCTCATTATGACAATGTCCTGCTCATTCTGGCAATGTCCTGCTCATTATGACAATGTCCTGCTCATTCTGGCAATGTCTTGCTCATTTTTAGCGATGTCTTGTAAATATGGTACTTTGTGCCAAGCAACTACAGTACCCCTCTTAAATATGGCGATGTTTTCAGACCATGGTACATAACACTATGGCCCTCAGTTACAGACTTGTTAATGCTTTCAGACCATGGTACATAACACTGTGGCCCTCAGTTACAGACATGGGAATGCTTTCAGACCATGGTACATAACACTGTGGCCCTCAGTTACAGGCTTGGGAATGCTTTCAGACCATGGTACATAACACTGTGGCCCTCAGTTACAGGCTTGGTAATGCTTTCAGACCATGGTACATAACACTGTGGCCCTCAGTTACAGGCTTGGTAATGCTTTCAGACCATGGTACATAACACTGTGGCCCTCAGTTACAGACTTGGTAATGCTTTCAGACCATGGTACATAACACTGTGGCCCTCAGTTACAGGCTTGGTAATGCTTTCAGACCATGATGGATCGTATCCATTATATTCCCGGAGGTCATGCTGTGCTCACCAGAGGTCACCTCTGGTTAACAATGCCAGTTTTGTCTCATCACCCGGGCTGCTGCAGCAATTGCCTTCTCAATTTCGTCGTGCTCGGGGAGGGGTAGCATTGCACACACAGTAATTAGGGTGAAATGTGACAAAATGGGAGTCACACCCCAGGTGTGAAGAGCGACACGCCAGCAAGTTTATCAAGCAAAATACTTCGTGTATCAAACTGCCAAATGAATATTCCATTTCGACTGCGGCTAACATTACATGCCCATCAACAAATAGGAGTATAGACTTTGTCGTGGACATGATAGATTTTAATGAGTTAATGCCTGATATCCCCAGACCGATAATGCCGGTAGCAATAATTGCTACAATCCATAATAAGATATACACAATTGCTGGATAATTTATATGATGATTTCTGGCTTGCAGCAGTAAGATAAAGGAGTCAAATCTGAAATAATGAAATTTTATACTATGATGGGATATCCACCAGGAACAATACACATCTCATCATGATATCTTTTACAAGATTAAAATGAAGATATTGGACAAAAAATAGTATCTTGCACCTGAGAGCATTCATTATATCGCTCTCAGCCTTTAGACAAGGAGTGTGTTGACTAAATTTCAAGTTATTATCACATTTGTGTGATGACAGTAAATCATCTTAAGTTGTTACACAAGAATCCAGCTATATAATCATAGCAGTTATCTGTTAATTAGAAATAACATATGTGAGGTCAATTCTTATCTTTAAATTATTTATTTTAAGCCTTATCAAGATGATTTTTTCTTTAAGCAAATTTTTGAATAAAGATAAAAGGTCTCATGTCACAGATGGCTTAAAAATGTTCACAATGCAGCAAAAAAAAAAGGCATTAGTAAACCAGATTTTGCTTACTTTTTATTCATGTGCACCTGACTAAGAAATAATGTTGCACAAAAGCACATATTGACCTTTATTGAACTTACAACTGACCCAATCAATGAAAAGGGTACCATACAGCTCTCTGAAGCTGAGAATTTGAAGAATATAATAACAGGAAGATTAATTCGTGAAGCAAAACTGAGACGATTCCATGATTGGCGTTGTTTTTGTGCAGGGTTTTATGCCAAGTATATAATTTCAAGCAAGCAATCCTAACGTCTCTCTCTCTCTCATATCATATGTCCTGCTTGTAAATATTACAGTATTTCTCAGCGCTCTCCTTTGACAATTCTACACCAAACTTCTTAGCTGATATTATACTGGAATGAAAGCACAAATCTCTGGAATGGTTATGTATAGGAATCAAATGTCCATATTCAATTTGTCTGACATCTCAAGTCGTAATCTGATCTATTTCTGATGTGTATTTGTCATTACAGAGGTGTAGTGAGTTTATTTGAGCAAGGGCGGTGTGCAGGATGTGTGCTGTGATGGGCACTACATCCATCAATGTTTATCCGCTATGTATGGCCCTTTGACCAATGGCCCATAACCAACCGTGCTGGGCGTGAGAGTGCATACATGAGATAGGCCGTGGCTCTGTCCTCTGTTTCTGCTGGGCCGTATTCCACAAGGACAATTCTGACTAAATTGCTATAAATGGTGCTACCACAACCTCTCACTACAAACCGTATGCCCTCGTTTTTTCGAGCAGAGCTTGCTGTAATCTTGAGGTAATTGAGTTGTCTGAGCTGCATCCCCGAACACGACACAGGTATTGATGTCCCGCATGTATTCTCACACCCCAGTCACAGACCACATTACTCATCTTCGCACCTTCATGACGTCTTACTGCACCATAACAAATTAGTTCCTTCCAGCCACACCCTTGTGAACAAATTAGTGCAAATATGAACGCAGGGAAAATATTGAGGTAAAGCCAACCTTACATCCGAGGGCATCACATTATATTTATAGCCCTGAATACTGGTGTGAATATGACTCTTCAGTCATAACACAAATCTTTGCCTCTTTATACTCCCAGTGTAAAGTGTCAAAGGTATTTACGTTCCAAATAAAAAGGAGCATCCCTGAAATAAACATGCAATAAAATTGCTGGTAATCACATATAAGTGCAGTTTTGGATTTCATCTTTTAATTCAATGACAAAATCTCATGTTTATATCTAATATCCTCAATGTTTGCATTACAAGACATTATCATCATTATCTACACAATGCACCTTTATTTGAACCTTAATATTCTCTAAGAATCCATAATATCTTGATTGCATGTTGTTTATCATGTTTTCTCAAAGCTGCTAAGATTTTCTATTTTCTTAAAGTTCATGCTACACATGGTGGTGCAACAGCAATAGCGTTTTTTTTATCCATTCTTTTGTAATATTCACTTCAAAAACCATCTTAGACACATAATCATAGTAAGGTTTACCTTGAATTCCAGTGCTACTTTGTTAACAGGGCTATGGCTCCTGGCACAGCTGTCATAGATGATGTAACTGATGAACTCTGACCCTTGCAGTGTCACAGTGGTGCCACCTACATAAGAAAAAAACCTTACAAAGAGCACTGAATGACATATCATTTGGATGATGCAGATGATGTAACTGATGAACTCTGACCCTTGCAGTGTCACAGTGGTGCCACCTACATAAGAAAAAAAACCTTACAAAGAGCACTGAATGACATATCATTTGGATGATGCAGATGATGTAACTGATGAACTCTGACCCTTGCAGTGTCACAGTGGTGCCACCTACATAAGAAAAAAATACCCTACAAAGAGTACTGCATGATATTTCATTTGGAAATGTAAAATATGTGTGTTATCATACTTTGTCATTCTCATAATCAAACTGGTTTGATTCCTCTCCACTTGAGAATTTGGGGAAAATGGCAATTTTTTTTTTATCATTCCTAATACACTGTCAATTACATGCGTCTCCAGCAAGTATACGTCTGTGTATCAGATAATTCCTGAAGAATCGTAAAACGAGCCCTTAGAGAGGAAGATAATTAACTTTTACGAGAAGTTCATTACAGTATTTCTTTTGAGTTGACTGCGTTCAGTCTGATATATTTATTATGTATGGGAGTCAGAAGAAGCTGGGACTATCGGCCAATCTTACTACACATTCCCAGACACTACATTCTGTAAATCCTGTAGCCCAACATATATCAGTAAAAAACTAATAAATTTGATCTAAAATTCAAGGTCCATGGTAGAAGACAATGAATAATGGGATATAAATCTAAATAATTGCTTTGTATTTCCAATATCTGTGTAGAAAGTTGGTGGTTAAATTGCCTAAAAAGTCTGGTCAAATTTTGCACATTGTGTAAACCCAATAACTCAACATATATATAAAAAATGAATAAATCCAATCTGCCAATTCAAAATCAATGATACAAGACAATGAATATTGGTATAAAAATCTAAATAATTGTTTTCCATCTGTGATATCTATGCAGAAAGTGGGTGGTTAAAACACCTAAGAATTCTGGTCCCATTTTGCACATAAAGTATTGTGGCTATGGCAAGGTTGCGTGCTGAATTTTCCACCAGATCTGACGACCTGGGACTGAGAAGTTTAATGACGGGTCGCACCGCATGATGTCCGTCATCTCAGTGTCAGGATGATAGTGAGGCTTGACACGAGGCCCTCTCCTACCTCTCATCTTGGCAAAATATGCTCTGATAAAAAGCTATTAAAATTAATAAATAACCTGCATGTTTTATAAGTCGCCTGAGTAGCAGGATCAATGATGGCATAGGTGTGGTAAGGTTGCCGAAATGTCACATGATTTTTATGATCATCTTTATCCGTTTTTATTTAAATTTTAATAAACTTCAGGGGTTTACTAAGTGCTAAGAGCTAATACATTACATCACATTTTATGGAGCCTCAAGCGCAAAGATAGTTGTGATTGAAAAATGTCACCAAGAAGTGAGTTGATATAGAGAAAGAGATATAAACAGAAATTGAAACATTATGTACAGAGTCAAGTACAGATATGGAGATATTGTATCAAGTAGAGGGTCAAGTACAGATATGGAGATATTGTATCAAGTAGAGGGTCAAGTACAGATATGGAGATATTGTATCAGGTAGAGGGTCAAGTACAGATATGGAGATATTGTATCAGGTAGAGGGTCAAGTACAGATATGGAGATATTGTATTAAGTAGACAGTCAAGTACAGATATTGAAATATTGCGCCCAGAATGATTTAAGGCCAGGGATGTTGACACTGCATCAAGAACAGTAGCTCGTTCAGAGATGATTTTATTGAGACATTGCACCAAAAAGAGAGTCAGATACAGAAACAAATTTTGTTTGTTTGTTTGTTTGGGGTTTTACATCACTTTCAACATTATTTCACCCATTTCATGATGAGACCTACTTGTAGCTGATATAGTGCTGCCTCACTGAATTGTCATGTCGCAGGTCCTTAACATGTCAACCCAACGAGGACAACAGGTTAACCATTTGGCACAGGCCTCAGTTCATATGTGAAATTGTATCATGAGTTCAATCTCGACACGGCCAGGGATCGAACCCACAACCTTTACAGAGACAAGAATGTTGTATAAAGAAGGCTTTTCTCATACATTGTATTGAAATATTATCACATAATATAATCACAAAAACTGTACAAGATTACAACCCACAAAAAACCTTCAGAGCATCAAGAATAAAATAGCATGTGAGGGAAGTTATTCAATAGTCACCAGTTACCATTCAATTTTTTTTCCCTAAAATAACATTCAAAAGTAGTTCAGACCAAATTTGATCAATTTTATAGCACATAGAATACTTTGTTCAGTTCTTTGTTAAGTTGCATTTTGCCAAAATCTGATACCTGAAAATCTTATTTCAGACTAAAATTTCAGACTAAAATTGTTCAAATTTCAAACTTTTAAACAACATTTTGTACTTTTGAATATATTGTTTATGGGCAAAAACATCATAGAAAATGCAAACTTCATACGAGGTTTCAATCATAGTTATTAAAGCAGTGTCTGACCTTCTTTGTTGCAGTGTTTTCCCTCGTAGCCAGTCCCGAAGCAGTCACAGGACGTCCTAGTGTAGTGGTTCACACACCTGCCATTGTGCAGACACGGGTTATCGTGGTCACAGAGATCAACACACCCCAGATCCACACCATCCTTGCTGTCAAACACCACCTCCACCACCTTGCCGGCCTCCCAGAACTGCACAGACTTCATGCAACCAACAAAGTGACTCGGCGTGTGCATAGAATTCGGGGCAAAACCTATAAAAAATTGAAAATATTGACTCTGAGATAAATGATCAAAGTTCTTTATGAAATTGCTCATGATGAGGCCTAATTGTAGCAGATATAGTCTTTATGAAATTGCTCTTTCTGTTATTCATAATCATGGTCATTCCATTCTTGAGATGCACATGTTTTAAAGGGATAAATTCTTGTAATCTGCTCTCTGGGAAATTTAGCTGGGCCACGCAAAGTTGACAGGGCTCAAGTTAATAGTGCATGCCAGTAAAAAAGTTGCTTTTTGTAATTCTGCTCACCATTCCTCAAGTCAGGAGGAAAATTTAGATGCATATCCAACATTAATTAACATGCCAATATCAACAATATTATATTTTTATCATGCCACCTTTATAAAAGTAAATTGCAGAAAACAATGATGTTAAGTCTAAAGGCAGAAACGACAATGTCCTGAACAGGGCCTTGCCACAGAAAGAGATACATCAAATATATTTTTTTAAATATGGAAAGACAGTAAAAACACAATCAAGGCTACCCTCCAAAACAGCACTTCTCAGACCCCGACACCAATGGTAAAAGGTTTTCACAGGATTTACGGCAAGTGATGATTATTCACAAAAACCTGCCTGAGAACTGATTGGTGACAGAATAAATGACTATTCATACAGATTCTTATTGGTGTATGTCTCAGTCAGCCAACTGATAACAGATCATGACCTGAGGTCATTTCTGACTGTATGATATTTTGCTGGGCAAGACTCACATGCATGACCGGATATGTCCATATTTCAAACAGCTTTAAAACAATGCAATGAAAGGAGAGGTAGTGGGAACTATAGATGTAATGCAGAGTACTCAAGGTGAGAGACAGACTTAAAATAATTTACAATTATGCATGTGCCATGCAGGTGACTGACCCTCACACAAGTGAGAAAGCCCTACACAAGTAGTGGAAAAACCCACAAGCCCGGGGGCCACAGGTGACTGAACCCCACACAAGTGACAGCCACAAGTATTTGACAGATCACAGTCAAATAGTTCCAGGTGACATACATACAGGCAGGTGAGTATGCCATGCCCGGAATTCCGGTCACATGTCACTGGAAATATGTTGTTGTTGTTTGGGGTTTCCCTGTTCAATATTTATGTCAATCAATCAGAGCATTCCCCTCCAAAATAGTGAGATTATTTGCCCACTGCACAAACCCATTACAACGAGAGGTCCTTGATAGTCCTAATATAGATATTTGGACTAGCATAGTCTAGGCAGATGAGAGACAACTACACAAAATTTACTGATCTGTAAGTTTCGTAATATATGGTATGCAAAATCCCTAACTGAGGAAAGTGCAAGAAATTATATATCTCCAGCTAAAATAAAAAAGTTTCATATAACATTTAAGGAATGCTTCTGAATGTATTTTTGTTGGGTAATACTTAATACTGATGGACAGATATCACATCAAAGGCATGTGCCATCATTTAAAGGAATTCTACTTTTCTGTGATGTTACTATAAGATTTTTAAATAGCAGGTATCATTTACATTTGTTCATACATTCTGAGGTTATTTCAGTGCCTTTGCAACAAATGATGTAGAAAAGGTAACTTATTCTCACTGCACAAAAAATGATTGTCATGGAAAAAAAAAAAAAAATACAACCAAAACGCTCTCAAATAAAACTCAAACTGTTAAAAGTATATGAGATCTTACATGAAATATATGTGGATAAGTATACTGCAGGGCCGAAAACAATGAAACACACATAATCTATGTTATCTACTGACACTACCATTCTACTGAGATACACAGGAAGATTATTGAATCTTAATAAGATTTCACTTTAGCTGATTCAATTTGTCAAATGTGCTAGGAGTTCACAACAAAAGCCAGCACATTCCTGAGCAGAATTGCAGCCACCTCATCAGTTTTTCCCTACGGAAAGTAATAATTTACATGCCAACATTAAATTGGAACACTGCAAACCTTAAAGTTGACCCTTGCTGTACCTGCGAGTAATATGCTTTGTGTCTGAGGTAAACGATGCTGTATCATGCCTCTGTTTCACAAGATTGCAATATCAGGTAATATCGTGGGGGCTGTTTGAGACTTGCAATCTGTCTTGCGCGTCAGATCACCATGATTGAGGAGAACAAAGTGATAATCATTGAGGTCAGAAACTTCACCTGGGTAAAACTAATAATAATAATAATAATAATATGTGGTGCAAGTGAGAGACGATATTGTGGAAGGTTGTGATAAGTTATGGCGATGTCCAGGCTTGGGCAAATATAACATGACCCACTTTATTCATGGAAAGTGCTGCTGGCTTCCATAAGAAAGCAGTAAAGATGGCAAATACACCTTTATGATCAACTATGAGAAAGGCCATGACTCGGGTGTAACCCATGACCCATCACTGGTATTAAGACTTTTTGCAGAGACCATCTTCCACATAGAGAAAATTGCATATACTGTGGAAGCTATCCCATGGTGCCTTCTGTTTGCAGCACCCAATGGGATTGCTGCTTGCATTTGGGTAAAGCCAGGGACCAATAAAATACGGTTTTATATTCCACCATGCAATACAATGTTTATGCAAGTGCCAAATAAGCTTGTTGTTTATGCAGCACCAGGAGATCGGAGTTGTTGTAAATCATATACTCTAATGCATTAATGATGCAGGGACTCATTACGAGGGTTGTGGGGGTGATAATCCTGAGAGGTGAGAGACAATCAGAAAAACCCTCACCAGAGGGCTCTGTATCACACCTGGCGACATATGTCACTTCTCTTGTCTTCTAAAAGCATCTGCCTTCTAACCCTGTTCACACAATCCTGGAAAGCAATCCTATTTAGGCGTTGGCCAAAGCATCTTGGGGAATATTATCAGTTGTGACAGGATTAAGGACTGTGTCATTAACCTCAAAATAGCCAATGTGGTAAAACTGTCACTAAACAACTGATTTGCCCTCAACAAATGCGGTTCTATTTGTGTCAGCCATGAATGCTGTTTGAACATCGCTGTATTCAGACCAGAATAGGGAACACCATAAGGTCAATATTGCTCTCTCTTCTGTGTGCTGCATAATGACCGCTCACTATATATATTTGACCACAACATTATTGCAGCTTCACTTTAAAACAAAAACTCCAGAATCATTCATCATGGCTAATTGTAAAATATGGATTATCCAAAAAAAAAACCCTTTATATACCTAACAAATAAGGACATTATCAATAAATTCTGTAAATGATATCTATCTGTATTTATCAATAACAGTGAGTTGCTGAATATATTTTCCAGCCGAGGCACTTGTGACAGAGTAAGGTGGTATATTGGATGTGACATGGTAGATTTGCAATTCTGACCACGTCCAGTTGTCCAAGTGTGAAACCATTCTGCAGCAGCTAGCCTTCGATGGAGTGATGGGGAGCGAAGGACAACAATCCATCCACAAAGTGCCAGATGGAATATGTGTGGTCATGCCCCAGACTAATGTTACATACTGTAGCACCTCACTATGATGTCACTCACCCACCAGTCTGGTCCACTATCTTATTACTCACCCACCAGTCTGGTCCCCTGTCATATGATTCACTCATAAATCATTTTTTTATCAATCAATTTCTAGTCTGGTCCACTATCATGTCATTAACCCACCAGTCTGGTCATCTATCATATCATTCACATATAAATCATTATAATATCAATCAACTACTAGTCTGGTCCAATATCATCCATCACTTATATATTATTTTTGCCCCCATGTCCCACATGCATCATAACAGTTTGGTCCAGTAACAGGTCAATCAAACATCAACCATTTTCAAATGAATGCCAACCAGTCTAGGGCACTATTACGTTTTTAGTAACATAATTTCATTCACAGACCCATTTAGTTATCTTTGTATGTCTTACTGACTAATGTTATTATGTCGAGTGACACTATCATAGTATTTCCAATTCAATTTTGGTCCAGTTATTAACCAAGCAGACTGATATCCAGTAAAAATGTCTGAGATTAGGATTTTAACAATGGCCTATCTAATTGTATCAAATTGATCTGAAAACATATCTCTCATTTCCACAGGTGTTTAAAACAAACTTGAACATTTAAATATGATGTCATAACCTAAACTTGGAGTAGACACTGCACTGGTCATGTGATCAGGATTAATTCTGCATTCTATTCTCCGAATTAAATGTCACCATTATAAATGTCCTTCCAAATGTTTCCGTTATGATATGTGTGACTTCTGACACTGATATCAGTGAGCACAATGCTGTGGTTTGGATGGGAGATTTCTGCAACATCCATATGGCCATATAAGAACACAGAGGCAGTTACTCAAGATGGGCCCGACCTTTACACTTGCTTCTAGTCCACATTTCTCTTTATCACAGACAATTGACCCTGGGGCATTCATCCATCTAACCGACTCTACTATCCAGACCCATTCTTCCTAGTAACTACCAATCTGACCCGAATGTCACACATGAGGTTTTATGGCAGTGCATTGTTCTGTTTTTATGATGTAGAGGGCCATTTTGTACCCTTATGGCTGTTTGTTGTATCTGCCTATCCCTGCATATGCAAGAAAGCATTACTATACGTGGTCATAAACAAGTATTATGTGACACATGTAGTTCCACTTTTATTGCACAATTACTTAAATGCAATAACCAGCCTTCATAAATTCTTGTGAGAAAAAAAACACCCTCGGTCTCGTAAACAGTTTTCTTTGCTTTTGTTGGTTGGTTTTCTCTGTGAACCTTTGCAGAGTTCAAACCTAATATTTCTTGCCAGAAGTTTGCCACATGCCATAAATTCACATTCATATTTAGCAGCTCTAGACAGAATTTGTTTTTTGGGTTTTTTTTTTTTCAAGAAAAAAAACCCAGAAGGTGATGACAGAAACAGGAGCGGTCTGAAGTGAACTTGTATACGGGCACTGGGTGCGGGACCTGATGAGCTGTGAGAGATAATCAATAATAAATGGGTACTTCCCCCCCTTGCATCCCCACACTTCACTCTCAACCCGGCAAGCATCTCCCCGTCTACAACAAGTGTCATTCCCAACTGACGACCACAAGCTGGCTGCTGCAATTAAATCACTGAAAATGTGTTCATCAATATGGTAGTGGAGACATTTATCTGTGGAGCTTGACAGAGCTAGTTATTTGATGTTCCTTCTACAACTTAACAAATTAAAAATCAATGGAGTGTAAGACGTAGGGTTGTTAGTCTCCAAGGAGCAAATGCAGAAATACAAGCGCCTGTGTCATGTTAACTGTGAATTACACCACCTTATATCAACTTGAGGTGTGTGACTTAAAAACAAACTTTTAAAGCGCAAATGAGACACGAAACTTGGTTTTGTAGTTTCTAACACACTGCATCAATCTTCACTAATTCATTGAAATTTGGATTTGATCCCTCAAGTAATATTTCATGGTTGTTTAATTTTGGAATCAAAAGCAAGCATGATATTAAAGAATTTGCACGAAGATAAACGACATGATGTTGGCAATTAAAAATTTATTAGAGGTGCTAATTGTGACACAATGTCATCAATACACTTTTGACTAATCTCCACGAGTAATGAAATGATATCTTTTACACACTACACAAAACAAATTGCTCATAAAATATATTTTGTTTCCCACGATCACTTGAGGAATTTAAATTAAGGCTTCTCATGGAAACCTATTCATATCCAAGTCTTTTCAAAGAAAACTTTTCCAATATTGTCAAGTCCGCCTTCTGATCAGAATCAATTATGTCGGGAATATTGGATGTGTGTAGTAATGAATGTCAGACAAAGACAGATGATGGTCACATGATCCATCTTACACCTGACCTCTCCGTGACCCTCGTCATTGTTTTCATGGTATCAGTTTGGTAATTCTATGACTATTCCCCTTTTTAAATGCTCTAAAGAGACAGTAAAGCTGATACAAGTTTGCTCTATGTATAACCTCTTGGAGAGGGTATCAGAAAGCTGCATGTGGAGCCCCCTGGATTGTCCTATAGATATGACACTTATCAATCAACCCATTCACTTGCTATCCATTGCCATGCTCAATGCTAAACTGCTCTCATGCAAATCCAATTTCAGGCCATTCTGTCTATGTTATCAAGGACTTATTGAATATGGACAGCTATCTGGTGAGTGGGGCAGACTTGATAGCAGGGTAGGTATTCAGCACTATTATAGAAGCAATGTTTAACACAGGGATCAGTGTTAAGCGATGCTCCCTCACACATTTATCCAATGGGTGTGAACAAAATGGTTTCTCCCTGCGAGCATGCTCGGTGGGACAGAGTGACCTGGCAGCCATCTTGAACAAAGCCCTCCCATCTTCCTCTTTTGACCCATAACACAGCTTCACTCCTCAAATCCTCTTGCTCACCGAGCCTATCTGCCAGATGAGATTTTAGTCGCCACTATCTCAACTGGGGAGCCACACTGCTGATGATGATAGTTCTAAACGCCCAAACAATTTGCCTCACTCAGCCAAACTAGCCCACCGAGCACAACATTGCAATGGCACAAAAGACATCCATGGGAAGGGAAATCTGCCTTATTGATAGCGCAAAATAGAATGTTCCCCAAGCCAGGTCATGGATGCCAATGTAATGGTCATCTTACAAGTAGGGCATTGGGTAATCCCTCTTGGTGTGCTCGTAGATATTGGCATGGCTTCCAACAATGGGTTATTATACGGCGGTGCTACCAGCTTACCTGCCCGCCCATCAGCTTATTGTATGACCTGGCTATCTTACACATAAATCTTTACTCGTATTGGCTAAATGCCATGCAAAAACCTGCCAAAATGCCCTTTGTGCAGCATACAACATTCCAATATGATTGCAATTTGCTTCCATAAGGTCAAAGTGACCTTGACACAATTTTCTCTGAACAAGATATAAGTCCTGTCGAAACAGTCTAACAGTGGAAAATGCACCAATCCATAAAACATTGTTTATCTAACACCTGTTTGACCTCGCTTTACAAAAGCAATTATGGTAAAAAGGTTGCTGTAGAAGGAATATATATATATATATTGCTGAAATTTGTTGGAAGGTTCTGGAGAAGGGTTATGGTAAGATGACACGCATTTCTGTGAAATATTAAACAATGCCTATATAAAAAGGGCAACATTGGCAATCACATTATTCCTACTCTGCATTCATTCTGTGTAATTTGTTTTTCTAAGATGGTTCTATTTGTAGATATTACAACTTGTCATTCTATACTTAAACAAGATATTTCATGCTGTAGGGATCCTACATTACCCAGCCATATGCATTTAATATCTTAGGTCAACACGAAAAAATTAATTCTACAGAAATATGCATAGGAATAATGGATGTTGTTTATATGAGCTGTGGCTTCTTAGAAAATGAATATAGATCTAGCTTGTACCAAAACCTATCTTTTACAAAACCTTTGCACAGATTTTTTTTAAGTTTGGATTATAATTTGCGAGAGGTTTTAGATATTTTTGAGTCAATATACTAAGCTGAAATGCAAAGTAAATATAGCTTGTAAAAGTTGAAGTAATTATCTCTGAGAAATTTTCATTTTCTCTTTACTATTTGTAGGCTCTGCGTACAGAACCTCTTTAAAATACAACATAGGAGCATTGAATATGACAGGTATCATCATGAGCAGATACATGTTTTTTTTTAGGTATTTCCATGAAGCATAAGTTGGTTATCCCTACTGGCCTTACCTTTGAGCCAAAGATCATGTCAATCAATTCAGCAGGGGTTATTTCTCAATTGAATAATATCTTTGTCATTCATTCATTTCTTTTATTCATTCATTCATTCATTCATTCATTCATCATTCATTCATTCATTCATTTTAATAATCATAAACAATTTCCTTCATTTGAGTTTGAATGCACAATAACTATGTTCACAAGAAAATTGATATTCAATAAAGAAGTGAAGAGAACTTACCACCTAAAGAAGCAACTCCCACCCTGGGCTTGCTGTTGAAGGTGACCTTGACTTTATTGAGAATATCCTGAGATAAAGAGATCACCTTGGCATCTTTTTTGTCTACTGTCACAGTGATGTTCCCAGCATTCAGGTCCACATCAATGTGGGCTTCATGCCAATGGTCATGGCTTAAACCTAGAAACACAAAATCACATCATAATATTTAGTCACTGAATAATACAGTTTTTTCTGACATTTGGTGCTGGTAAAAAAATCCTTACTTAACATGTTTCTATTTATCATAAATATTATTTTATATATTGATTTGCTAATTATATGTGATTCTTCAGCACCGCATCACATAAGATTGAATATTCCCATTTTTGGAAACCATTCTGTTCATTTAATCTAAACATAGGCCAATGACTTAGAGCTATGCTGATCATTGTTTTCTTGTAATTTTTTGAACATTTTCTAGAAATGCCTGCTAATTCATAAATGATCATTTAAATCCTTTCCCAGGGCAGTCTTGAGAAGATGATAATTTCAACCAATCAAAATGCATGTTATATATTGAATTTGTTATCTCGATTACCATTGGCTGATGTTTGTCATTTCATTCAAAATATGCAGCCTCCATGACAACTCAGTGAGTTTTTTTAAATTCATAAAAAATTATAGAATCCCTTATGGAAAAATGTTAGAATTTCCTCTAAAAATACAAAATATAACCCACTAATAGCTAAACGTTTTAGAGAAGATTAAAGTTAACAAACAGACAGACAGAAAATTTCTCCCCTCTCACTACCAACTTGTATTCTTTCACTAAAATTCCATTATCCCCTTTTGCATGATATCCAACTTGCTTGTTTAGCCTTCGAATGACAGTCAACTTGTACCTTAAATAAACATTTAAATTGCCCCTTTTGCATGACAAACATCTCACTCATTCCACATAACTATCATTTTACATTTGTTAAATTACTAACTGCATAATGTAAAGTGCACTTTACTCTATGGCTTCCATGTTATATCAATGCTTGGTCTTGTGGAGTTGATCATGATTGTCTCTGAATTAACCTAATGTCCGAGTCACATTTGTGCTGATTTCCCAAAAGGCAACTGGCCAATGACCTTTTGGACAAAATTGGTTGACAAGCTGGGAACTGTAAGGACACCGGGGATTATCAGCCATAATCAGGCGATTTTGAGATGTTGCGCAGGTCACTGGGAACTTTAAGCAGCTTTGTTATACTCTCTTTAAGTTGCCATTGTCCACCTAATTTTTCTGACCCATACTCATCAGAACCTCTCTGGCAGGTGTCCTGTAGATCGACCGATGTCCTGACGGGTGCCTACGCAATCATATGCTAGCCCCAGATGCCCTCGAATCAGCTGAATGCTGGCCGCGCAGTGCCCGTATCTAGTGTCACCATACTCAAGGAAAATCCCACACATCAGAACAAAAATCCAGTTACCCAGGGCATTGGGAGGCCAGCTCTTTCCAAATTCCCCACGGTCAGCCAGCACAAATGTAACTCAAGCATAAGTAATCTATTTGCAAACACATTAGATGAATAAATATTTCTCATAACGCAGTTTGATATTTGATGTGCTTACCAAAGGAACATATTCGTAGTGTACCCTTGAGATAAGTTCATCAAGTAATATATTAGAATAATGACCGAATACAACATAATGATAATATCATCACTGCATTCATATTATGCTGTTCTTGTCATTACTTATTTAGTCCTAATTTCTTTGTTGTTGCAATTTGATTGTGTGTTGCAACATGTGACCGAGTGAGGAAGGGTTTAATAGCAGCTCTGCCTTTCTTCAATAATAAGGTTTTGTTCTTTGCAGTCTGGGTAATCAAACTATGACATGAAAAAGGCCCATTTTGCCTGACAGACATCAATGAGGTTGTATACAAGCTGGCTTGATCATGTCTGACTGTGTCAACATGGCAGATAATTAGCTGAGGAGGCACAATGGCTGTCCACACCTCATTCCTTATAGTTTTATTGTGTTAGAGACAGAACCTCCAAACTTGGCTGAGCCACATTCAGATCAAAGCAATTAGCATATGTAATGGATCTTCTATTGTTCATTGATCTTTTCCCGAGAGACGCTTAAAAGAAAATGATCCATCTACATGTTTGAAAAAGAAGATTTATTAAGTGCTGGGGTTATCAAGATATGAAAATTGAAAAGTAGGATGAACAATATGTCTTCATGGGATGGACACGATTATTACCATGTTCAAATGCTAATTTAAACAGCATCAATTTTGTAATCCCCACAGCACAATAGTGTCAAACATGGATGGCATGGTGGTGATATGATGAGGCTACTTGTGGTGCCCCCTGGGGTCAGAATAATGACCTCACATCACACCAAGCCTCATCACAGGTCATCATCCATCATACTAACTGTGAAGGCTGACATGCAACTCTCTCCCATCCATATTATCGCCACATTCTACCCATAGAACCGCCGAACAAAACTTAAACTTTATCCCAGTCAACCAAGCCATCCAGGTTTTGTTTGAAAGCACAAGTTGTTCCAGGTAATATGTAAAGAATGTGAATGAGGTACATACAACAAGGAACTCTGATATTTGTGATCGAGAATAAAAATGTGTCAACCCTAAACTATTTATATGCAGCAGTTTTGGTGATAGATGATATGAAATATGTGAGTTTTAAAACACCATGAGCAGACATAGTCAGAAATACAATGTAGTGCTATACAAATATTTATTATTATTATTATTATTATTATTATTATTATTATTATTATTATTATTGTTATTGTTATTGTTATTGTTATTGTTATTATTAATTATCATTATCATTATCATTATCATTATTATTATTATTATTATTATTATTATTATTATTATTATTATTATTATTATTGTTATTATTATTGTTATTATTATCATTATTATTATATGTGTACATAACAGAACAAAAATGCAAATAAATCCATTTTGATACTTTCTGAGCACAAAGTTTATAGATTCCTTTCACAACCAAATGTTTCCTGTATTGAAAAACGTGATGATTTAAGAAAAAATGCAATGTCAAATAAGCCATGTCAAAAATTGTATGTACTAGAGAAAAGAAAATAATAATATTTCATTAGAAAAAGACAAATTCCTTGATGATTTGTCTGATATGTTGCATGAGAAATTCAGCTTTCATTAAAAACCTATTACTTTGCCACAGAGGAAAGAAGACATCTTTATATCAAGTTTTGCCCCGTTTCATTGATATGATACAAGGTGAGAAAGTGCTGTGGGTTTTAATTTGGCAGTGATTTACACATGCGAAGCTCGGGTCTGGACGACTGACAAAGTGTCAATTCCTGGTTTCAGACCTGGAGAGAGATACCACACCTTATTGCATGATACTTGCATAACTTGGCCCCAGCCTTTTAATGAGTCACATGTTTTGATTCATCTGTCTTATTATCTGATAGTACTTCATTACAAGACTTCATTTTACCACATTTTTCAATGAAAAAAGGAACATTCTCCTATTTGCAGTTGACATTGGCATAGAGACAAAAACAATATTTTTGTCTCTATTATATTTGTAAATGAAAAATCATAATCTGTCTTTCTGTGTCACTAATCTGTCTTTTTGTTATTTTACCAAGTTCCACCAATCTCTTTATTTCAACATAAAAATTAATTATATCTCATCGGTCTTATTTCTTTTTACTTATTTCCTTACCACAGTCAAAAATGCAATGAACTGCAATCTATGCAGTGAAACATCAATGGACTGCAATGTTCCAGTCTCACACATGTGTAGTAAACCAGCAATGGAATGAACTGCAATCTGAGAGCAATATTTTGTTCTCAGCTGCAATACATCAGCTTTACACAAATTTACCACCAGAAGAATGAAGAAATTTTGTTCTTGTTCAAAGAATCTTTGCGATAATAACTGGCAATATTTCTATCCAATGAATGACAATATTTTAGTCACTTGCTTAGTCTATTTGAACAGATAATTTCAACTAAGGCATTCTACAAGTTGATTGCATATTCATGTAATTATATCCTATCTAATTAGTAGTCTGAATTATCACTGATTTAAATTTCCACACACATTATGCAAATGCTGTCAAGAATCCCCTTATCCATATCAATTTTCTACCATGTAGTTCTGATACTTATATAAGTAAGATTATTATTCATGATCTATTACACTAAATTACTGCTTTTCAATTAAAGCAAAATTTTATGGAGGTTTACTAAGAACCATTTTTCCTGCTTGACTTAATGCAGTACTAAAAGGGTGATAAGAAATGAAAGCTCCACATTTCTTTTTAATAACAGATTCGTGTTATTTTTTCCTTTTATATGCCTTTTTATTTCATATAATTTCATAAAAGCTTTGTATTATTAAAGGAAATATTTCAGATAATTTCAGAAAAGTGTGGAAATGAGTAGCTTATAACCCAGATATAGGTGTCATTACAAATTATATAACATATGTTATATTAGCTTCTCACCTTTAGCTGCTACAGTCTCTTGTATTTCCTTCTCAAATGCATATATCACATACAGCTGGCCCTTCTTTAATTTGACCTCTATGCTGGATTGTAAAGTTTCTTTATCCTCTTGTAAAAATTCATGATAAAATAGGAAAGTGTTGGCTTTGTGAGTCCTGAAGGAGAAGCCAAAGCCCCAGAGTGTCAGATTGTTCCAGTGTGGTCGGTACTCCATATAGGACCTGCCCGGAAATCTGAAGCTATATCCGTCAGAGCCTGAGGTCACTGAGGATACCCAAGAGGTCGCCACCATCAAGGTCGCTAGGATTACCTCCACGGCTCCCATCCTCATCTGAAACACACAACAAAGTCTTATTACACAATGAAATCTCAAAAAAATAGACATATTTCCTGATCAAAGGAAAGTTTCTTCTACGTTAACCCTGTTATTAAGATGTCGAACAGAGATGATATATAAGAACAGGTAGAATCCTGATCCTACTGACAATAACATCTGTATATCTGGTTGTATACTATATTAATATTCAAAATATATTTGTAGTGCAATGAATGCGAGTTGGGTGATTAATATATTGACCACTGTAAATTCCAAAACAAAATGGTGTCAGTTAGGCAGTTGACATATTGGCCACTGTGAATTCAAAAGCTTATTGTGTCAGTTAGATATTCATCATATTGGCCACTGTAAATCAAAAGGCTTATTTTGTCAGTTAGGCAACTGGCATATTGGCCACTGTAAATTCAAAAGTTTATTGTGTTATTTAGGCAACTGACATATTGGCCACTGTAAATTCAAAAGCTTATTGCGTTATTTAGGCAATTGACATATTGGCCACTGTAAATCAAAAAGCTTATTGTGTTATTTAGGCAACTGACATATTGGCCACTGTAAATTCAAAAGCTTATTGTGTCATTTAGGCAATTGACATATTGGCCACTGTAAATTCAAAAGCTTATTGCGTTATTTAGGCAATTGACATATTGGCCACTGTAAATCAAAAAGCTTATTGTGTCATTTAGGCAATTGACATATTGGCCACTGTAAATTCAAAAGCTTATTGCGTTATTTAGGCAACTGACATATTGGCCACTGTAAATTCAAAAGCTTATTGCGTTATTTAGGCAACTGACATATTGGCCACTGTAAATCAAAAAGCTTATTGCGTTATTTAGGCAACTGACATATTGGCCACTGTAAATTCAAAAGCTTATTGCGTTATTTAGGCAACTGACATATTGGCCACTGTAAATTCAAAAGCTTATTGCGTTATTTAGGCAATTGACATATTGGCCACTGTAAATCAAAAAGCTTATTGTGTCATTTAGGCAATTGACATATTGGCCACTGTAAATTCAAAATCTTTCTTTTCTCAGTTAGGCAAAAGAGTAATTTGTTCAATCATGTAATAGGGACAGTACCATAATAGTACAATGAGTGCTACATTTATTAAAGATATATGACTGGAATATCTCTCAAACCTGTGATAAAGAAGGGTGTGGTTGTGTTGCTGTGACAAACCATTTACCCAGACTCTATACATATAGCATGCTTGATTTCCGTCTGGACCTGTCAGCTGGTTCCTATATCCAATAATATGGTCTAATATGTCAAACAAATGCTCAAGTGATAAACACTTATAAACATGTTTAAATCAATATTGCTACTTTAGGAGTATGGCAACAAATGTCAAGTCAAGTATGTTGACCAGTCAGAATGCCAACAAACAAGTGATGTTCCCAGACTGAACAGCTCCTAATAGCTACTGAATAGCTACTGGCTTTAAAATATTGCGCAATTTATAACTTTCAGTGGTGAACCTGACACATGCATACTGTGAACGAAGGGGTGGTCTACTTCCCATACAGCTATTTGTACAGGAAAGTGGCAAGTATAAAATGTAGGATCTCCTGTGTATAGCTCTGAAGATAGCAGCCCCCTGGTGGGCAATCCATTGTTCCAAATGTACATAATACTTCACATTAGATCACACCTCAATGCTTGTGTCTAATATGATATCCCACAATTCAGTTCCCTTCCATATAATGTATACCCTCTTTTTAGTGAGCACCCATTTCTACCTAATCCTGCATCCCCAAGAACTTTGGTTATTCTTTGAAAATAAGATAAAAAGATAGAATATGATAGCAGATCTAAAATGGATTACACTCAAACAATACTCATGTGTAAGTATATTTCCTGCAACTCCTATCTATCTGCATCACAAACGTAATTTAAATGAAGATTCCCTTGCATTGTTTACCCAGAAGCCTAAGATGGTTCCACCAAGACTTTGGCTTTCTTCCCTCCCCAAGTAAAAGACATGCAAACACAATGCCTCCACAATGGGCACATTATTACAGTGGATTTACTCACTTATCCAGATGATGGATTATGATTATAATTTGCCTTTCAGAATTTTATGTGTAATTATGTATATGAAATGCACGATTATTGGCGAGTGCACAAAGTATTAACCTGTGTTCGTGGGATAATATTTCAAAAGGAGACGCGAGCATCAATTGTTTTATCACGAATAACAAAAGTGGGTGCCAAGGAAATTAAGCAGAAGCTCTGAAATATGAAGCCACACATCAGAGTTAATTGAAATATTCAACAAACTTCCTCTTTAATAAATATATTTAGGCTGGAGTGCTGTGTAAGAGCTTTATAAGAGGAAGTTAGTGGCACAATCAGCTGCCTCATCTGCCGGGATTATCCCAAAATCACTTCTCGTCAATCACCTCAATAAACTGGGGCAATATCATCCTAAAGTACCACATAAACAATGCTCAATACCACAATACAATGCAAATCACTCCATATTTGTTTTCATGCAATAAAATCTAACAGTTGGCAGTGGCGTATTTCTTACAGACAGATGTAGCCTTTCCCGGTGCTGCAGGGCTGGGTTGGGTATCATAATCTGCAGGTAGTATGCAGTGCAGTACCTCCACCTGCACTTTAACAACCTCAGACTCCTTTGTATTAGACACATTTCACTCTCTAAGAGTAAAATATCAATTTACAAAAAAGGGCTTTTTTCGGCTTTTTATTGTGAAGCTTAGCACAGTTCACACGAGTTGAAACCAACACCATCATGCTAGAAAAGCCTGAGACTTGAAAGGATTTCTTGGATGAAAAGACGCCTTTCATCAATAAACTATCCTTCTGTACAGCCTTTATCTTTTTTCATAGGACAGGGACATTTTCACAATGAAAGAATCTGAATAAACATCTACTGAACTCAATGGAGAGAAAAGCATTATTTCTTTGTAAATATTGATGTCAATTGTTGTCTTTAAAGTTCATCTCGGTCATCTGATATCAATTATAAGTGGTTTAAAGACCTACAAACCCCATTTCAAAATCATTAAACTTTGGTACTAGCCCTTTTCAACCATTCAGTAGAAGACCTATGACCAGCCTGTATTTCTGAGTGCTTTGCTCTAAAAATCGGATATTTCCCTATTAATGCTTGCATGCCCAGTCTACAATTCCGAATCTGGCCTTCAAATTTTTCATCGTACATTATATACATTATAATTGAAGTCTCAAAATGACTGCAATTAATGCAGGGTCTGCACTTGAAGAAATTGTCAAAAGCTTGTGAATTTTTATTCAAGTAATTCTATATGGCATATCAAAACAGTCAACAAATTTAATATTTTATAAGCCTCATACCTGTACCATTTTCAAGACCAAGTTTGATTGATTTTCTACATATTGAAATGGCCGGCTTTTGTCACAGGTGTGAAATCATCAGCATCTTTATTAACCACAAATTGAAATGGCCAGGTGACCTTGATAAAAATATTTACTGTTTTTGTGGTAAACAATGATATTGACACAGATATTCTTGGATTTATTTGACCGCATTTTTGCTGTAACTGGCAACAAATTTATAACTTGTTTCTGATTGGTTGGTACTACTTTAATCCCCTTGACAAGATGGCTGCCACCAGCAAAAGATAATCATAAATTCAGAAAGATAAAGGACAGTAAAAGTTTTGAATTGATATCTTTAAAATTTCTTTCATGTCTTTTATGTGTCAATGTTGTCGAAATATGTTCCACTGTAAGGTTTCCACTGTAAGGTTTCCTTCCCCTTTAAAAAGATAGAGACAAAAAACATTTAAGATAGAGATGAAAAAAAAACCATGAATTTTACAAGGGACATAAAAACACATTATGATATTGAAACAAACTTGTTTTTGTAGTTTCAATGGTAATAATGATCAAAACATCTATTCGTTGCCATAACATTACTCACTAGATACACACTTAAGACTGAAGTAAACGATTTGGTTTGACCGACACATCTGTATCTACTCTAATGAATGTGTCAATGCCATCTAAGCTCAAATGTATCTAAATGTTAAACTGGCATTTATATTTATTTGACAGATAGGATGGAGGATGTTGATTCATACATAAACATATCTTTGGTCTTGTGTATATAACACCACATATGATATCTTGGCCAGGCTTGCCATGTTTGAGTGGTTATCATCATCCAAGACGACTGTACTTTCATTTTTTTCAATAATTCCTGGAGTAAGTTATTCCGTGCTTGCCCATACTTGTCACAAACTTTATTGGTGTGTTGAGAGGCAAGCGGAAGGCAACAACATGTGAGTGTGAGGTTTGTTGTGAGATCAATGGGAGGGTTGCTGACGATGGCGGTGGGATGTAGGATAATATCTCATCTCAGATCAATATGCACTCCTGCCGGGTCTGACTACTGATGCCCCCGAAACATATGTGCCAATAAGGCGCCCCAAGCAGACCTGAATGCTAACCCTGGCTGCAGACTCCTGCAAAGGTTAACAGCTGGTCACAAATATAAGCAAAGGTCTGCATAACACCAAGCATTCTATCTGGTGACAGGTTGCCGTCTGCGAGAATGTGTTACATCTGTGTGTGAATATATAAGATCACACATAGCCAAACGTCATCCCCAAACTCCAGTCGCCAATCATTCCATCACAGATATAATCTCCATCCTATCACCATCTATCAATATTCATCCATCGTTCATCCTCTCACATTTATCTATACATCACATATACCGCAGTGCATCAATCTTCATCCCCCCCAATTAACCTTTCACATATATCTACATATAACATATATTTACATACAACATATATCTACATAAAACATATAATTACATATAACATATATCTACATAAAACATATATCTACATAAAACATATATCTACATAAAACATATATCTACATAAAACATATTTCTACATATAACATATATCTGCATGTAACATATATCTACATATAACATATATTGTCATATACCAATATGTATCTGCCATATGAAACAAAGTACAATGTATGTCTTCAGTCCTCAAATTTGAATTATTTCAATTGAGATAGGCGAGAATGCTATAATTTTTCTCAGCTGTTAATCACTTTTCTATGTAGCCTTTAAAGCACAGTCGCCTGATTTATGTAGGATTATGTCTAATGCCAGCAAATGGGATTAACGCCCATGGCTGTATGATGGACTGCCTATCATCTGGATTACCTCGCTTACTATTCCAATACAATATAATATTATAAGATTCAAAACACTGCAGATGCCTAACAGTATAATATGTTATTTGCATGTTATATGGGAGAATGTTTTAAAGAATGTATTTGCAACCTTTAACTTTTGCAACGATATCATATACAAAATTCAAAATTCAGTTGCATAATAGAATAGAATGAAAGTTATTTACATAGTTTTGTTACATTTACATAGTTTTGTTATATATATATATATATATATATATATATATATATATATATATATATATATATATATATATATATATATATATATATATATATATATATATATATATATATGAGAATGTTTGGAAGAATGTATTTGTGGCCTTCAACTGTTGCAATGTACAATGATATATGGTTTGTTTATGTATACATGTAGGAAACAGACACAGGGGCAAAAAGAGAACCCTGCACATTAAAGTGGATATGAAATGTGGCATGTGTTCTTTGATCATATCAAGACTATGTGTCTATGGAGCTGTATCTATATATGTGAGTACGGATGATAGGTTACTGGGGTGCCTGTATATGCACAGTATACTGAGTTCTATAAGTGCAGAAATATCTTAATTATATCCAAACAGGTATTCAGATTACTGCATCATAAGAAATGGAAAAAGAAATGTTACTTGGAAGATGTGCATTATTACAAAAGTAGTTTTTTTTAATTTCTTGCCAAACAACAGCATATTCATCATAACTCTCAAAGTACGTATTTTATTTTGTTGCTTTGGTTGCATTGCTTTGAAATATGATTCATCTTTCACATCCTGTGTGACGAAGATAACTTAAATACACTAAATAAAATGTGAAGTGAGCCGGAAAACTCACTACTCATGCTTATGAAATCTTTGAAGTTCACACACACACACACACACACACACACACACACACACACACACAAACAAATACTTATACGTATACGTATATGTGTATGTGTACGTATACATATACATATACATATACATATACATATACATATACATATACATATACATATACATATACAAATACATATACATATACATATACATATACATATACATATACATATACATATACATATACATATACATATACATATACATATACATATACATATACATATACACATACACATACATACATATATAAACCTTTGGACAGAACATGGTAGTATTTTTGTTCTGTCCAAAATATATATATATATATATATATATATATATATATATATATATATATATATATATATGGAGCCTGAAAGCTTTAATTCCTCATGTTTGATATAGGTGCCTGGATGACGAGCAGAAGATGACAAGCCAGGTAATTCCTCAGCTCAAACTGTGGCCCAGCCATGTCCATCACCTGCTTATAGCATATAGACAATATGGCTCTAGGCTTTTAAGAATTAGCCTGGAGCGGACTTCACAGAGCATGGCTTTATGACGATGCTCCCTTCAGGGACATATTTAATTGGACATAGAAATAGAGAGCCACTAACTTTACAATAAAACTTTTATCTGTTCAGCCCTATGGGGCACATTTACCATCCTTTGTATAAAGTCTTGTATAAAGTATGTTGTCCTTAGGATTTATATTGGCTCCAACCCGTCTTTCAGCATACTGAGTGCATCATATCTGTGAAAAATATTACCATGTTCTGTCCAAAATTTGTAGACAGATATGTCCTAGGTATATACAAAACAATGGTGGCAAAGTAAAGCTGGCACTGCCCCTGTGGCCTGAACCAAGCTTGTCAATGCCATACTTGTGTCTCAGACTGCACACCATAAACACCGATCATTTGGTTATAAAATTCCTGATAATCATTCTACAGGCATATATTGGCAGTAAATTTTTTAAATTATCATTTACAGCTCATGGCATATCTCAAATTGACACTTCAATTTGAGGGTTCACAACAGCTGGTTAATTAGGTGATAAATATGGTTTCAAAGGTGAGTCATGGTATTCATTGCATTAAAACGGCAAATCTGATTAGTTCACAAAATTGGCCATTACAAGCCTACAGCCTGCCAATCTAACATCAAAATGGCTCCTTGCTAAATCTCAGTGCTGACAATTCCTGTCTGTGTGGGAATTTGGATCTTTCTTCCCACATCTGCTGAAAATGGGCTCCAAAAAGTAGGGTTTTCAAGGACTGAAAGCAACATTGTATTGGTTTCAAAAGTATGCATTGACCGGTGATGGCTGGCACTCGAGTAGGTATTTTGGTCTAATGCCACGACCCTGGTGGCATTCAAACACACAAACTACCATACCACAGAGAGCAAAAAAACCAGCAGTGGACGAGCTTTGTATGCGGTGTCCATGGTTATGAGAGAGGGTGGTAGGTGGGTTATGCTGATAGCTGTCAATCAATGCAATCCACTGCAAAACGTGTTCTATGCTCTAAGTAGTAATGCCTCAAAGACACCAGAAAGTTCTCTATACTCTCAATATCTCAAATGTCTCATACAAACCGAAAATGACTCTATACCATAGAAACTACTCTAAGCTGTTGAGTGTTAAATGCTTACAATACCACCAATGCCTTATACACACCGTTCTATCATGGCGACATCGCCAATGTTACATACACACCAGTATAGAGTATTTGCATGCACAATCACCCAAGATTTCTGCTTTTGCATCTTCCTTATTTTACATCACGCAATATAACATGAGCAGCATCTTATAGATATCTCACAAATAGAATGCTTCTACTCTCAAACTTTTAATATCATTTCATCTTCTATTGTAAATATACACTTATGTGTGTTTTCCAGCTCTTATAAGACGTTGTCTGGGTGGGATATTGATAAAGCCTGGGGGAACAGCACAAGTATTGAGTAGTGACAGGGTGCGGAGATCTGTGATAAGCAGGGTCAGTAGAGTGATCAGTGGCACAGCGATGCATGGTCTCGGACATGTAGTGCTCATATTGAACAATCAGTCACAGATAGCACTAGGAGGTCTGTGACAAGTGGCGCTAGCACTTGGTGGTCTGATGACATGTAGTGCTCTTATTGAGCAGTCAGATAGTACTAGGAGGTCTATGACAAGTGGCGCTAGCACTTGGTGGTCTGATGACATGTAGTGCTCTTATTGAGCAGTCAGATAGTACTAGGAGGTCTATGACAAGTGGCGCTAGCACTTGGTGGTCTGACGACATGTAGTGCTCTTATTGAGCAGTCAGATAGTACTAGGAGGTCTATGACAAGTGGCGCTAGCACTTGGTGGTCTGACGACATGTAGTGCTCTTATTGAGCAGTCAGATAGTACTAGGAGGTCTATGACAAGTGGCGCTAGCACTTGGTGGTCTGATGACATGTAGTGCTCTTATTGAGCAGTCAGATAGTACTAGGAGGTCTATGACAAGTGGCGCTAGCACTTGGTGGTCTGATGACATGTAGTGCTCTTATTGAGCAGTCAGATAGTACTAGGAGGTCTATGACAAGTGGCGCTAGCACTTGGTGGTCTGACGACATGTAGTGCTCTTATTGAGCAGTCAGATAGTACTAGGAGGTCTATGACAAGTGGCGCTAGCACTTGGTGGTCTGACGACATGTAGTGCTCTTATTGAGCAGTCAGATAGTATTAGGAGGTCTATGACAAGTGGTGTTAGCACTGGGTGGTTTATAACATATGGTGCTAGCACTGGGTGGTTCATTACATATGGTGCTAGCACTGGGTGGTTCATAACATATGGTGCTAGCACTGGGTGGTTTATTACATATGGTGCTAGCACTGGGTGGTTCATTACATATGGTGCTAGCACTGAGTGGTTCATTACATATGGTGCTAGCACTGGGTGGTTCATTACATATGGTGCTAGCACTGGGTGGTTCATTACATATGGTGCTAGCACTGGGTGGTTCATTACTAATGGTGCTAGCACTGAGTGGTTCATAACATATGGTGCTAGCACTGGGTGGTTCATTACATATGGTGCTAGCACTGGGTGGTTCATTACATATGGTGCTAGCACTGGGTGGTTCATTACTAATGGTGCTAGCACTGAGTGGTTCATAACATATGGTGCTAGCACTGGGTGATTCATTACATATGGTTCTAGCACTGGGTGGTTCATTACTAATGGTGCTAGCACTGAGTGGTTCATAACATATGGTGCTAGCACTGGGTGATTCATTACATATGGTGCTAGCACTGGGTGATTCATTACATATGGTGCTAGCACTGGGTGGTTCATTACATATGGTGCTAGCACTGGGTGGTTCATTACTAATGGTGCTAGCACTGAGTGGTTCATAACATATGGTGCTAGCACTGGGTGATTCATTACATATGGTGCTAGCACTGAGTGGTTCATAACATATGGTGCTAGAAATGGGTGGTCTATGACATGTGGTGCTAGCTCTGAGCGGTCTATGACATGTGGTGCTAACTCTGAGCGGTCTATATGCTAGCTCTGGCCAGTCTGTGACAATATGGCATGAGGTCTAACTATCTACCCTATTATGGGCTGGTATAGAACAAAAACACAGCACCAATAGCAAACAGGGAGAGCATTCATGTCACACTCAGCCATGCTAATTCTCTCAACCACTTTTGTATTGTATTGAATATCCCCAAATGGTACCTAATTCTATCTGGTGAATATATTTCCTTTCAACAAATACAGTGCTTATATCAATCAAACCACACCCAAAGTTTTTCTTCATTTAGTTTTGACTAAATTTAATTAGATAGAATGGGCCAATTTGGCTTTTGCTTAAAACATCATAAAACACATAATATAGATTTGTATGGCTTCTGTCAAAAAGACAGGATTTCAAAGCACATTATTTTTACAATGAATTAGGCAGAACAATAAATCACAAAACAAGCAGAAACAGTCTCATTTATCATCATATATAACAACAAAAAACTGACAAATAATTGTCTCTGTCTTAACAAGAATGATAAACAAGTCAAAATCTAAATTCAAAATAAGATAGTTGAGGTTGCGAAATTTCTATTTTTAATAACATGTAAAAGAGACAATTCAAACAACATAAAGGGATAAAATAGAAAAGATGAATGTCATGAACACAGGCACATTTCAATATCACAGAAATTTGATGTCAGACAAATCAGACAAGTTGAATGTCAGACAAATTAGACAAGTTGAATATCAGACAAATTAGACAAGTTGAATGTCAGACAAATTAGACAAGTTGAATGTCAGACAAATTGGACAAGTTGAATGTCGAACAAATTAGACAAGTTGAAAGTCAGACAAATTGGACAAGTTCAATATCACACAAACTAAAAAGTTTGGTACAAAACCCGAACAGATGAATTTAATGCAATCAAATATATACAAATCAATAATAAACTAATTAGAAAACTTTAAATGCACTGACATAAAGATAAAGTAGACATAATTCCCAAACTACAGCTTTGGTCAAGTAAACAACAAATCAGGGCTGGATCTTGCAAAATTCAATATCTATTAGGAAGGAACAATATTTAATTCTGGAATAACCAACAATACTCAATTCTGGAATAACCAATTGCATATATATAACATGGTCATTGGCAGTGAGTCTGGTATTAGTCTGGTCTTCTATAAGATGTAAAACTGGGGGAAGAAACATATAATAGGATTCTGTGATTATCTTCATGAATGAACACAAGCAATGAATCACAATCCCTATATTTGTGAATTGCCACCCTGGTCAGGGATGTGAGTTGTCAAATCAGCAGTGGTGTGATGGCCTGGGTGCACATCAGCCCTCTGATGGATCCACATCACCGGATCAATACCACAAATTAGACAGACTTCCCCCAAATTGGGTCTGACCACAAGTCCACTCCCTGCATCAATCCCACACTATCCTCACACAAACCCTGCTGCAATTTGTTAGTCTTGTTCACGCGTTCTTTCTTCCTGCCCCGAGTGTTTGAGGTCGCAGTTAACCCCACCGGGAAGCTACGCACCACGCAGGAACCGTCTGACATATAACAACCCTACAAAGTCACACCGCAGGAGCAATCGGAGGAAGTAACATGAACTGGCTAAAGTGAACAGTACTAAATAAGTCACACTACACATGACAACCTGGCTGAGAAGAAATGCCAAAGAAAGCCACTCAATGAATGAGAATCTGTCTGTAAAGGACAGTTAAGGAAGCCACACTGCACATGACAACCTGATTAAGAGGGAATGCCCCAAGGAAGCCACACTCCATTAAAGGAAACATCCCTACACTCCAAGGAAGCCACACTGCACATGACAACCTGATTAAGAGGGAACACCCCAAGGAAGCCACACCACATTAGAGGAAACACCCTAACACCCCAAGGAAGCCACACTGCACATTACAACCTGATGAAAGTGAACACCCCAAGGAAGCCACACTCCATTAGAGGAAACACCCTAACACCCCAAGGAAGCCACACTGCACATTACAACCTGATGAAAGTGAACACCCCAAGGAAGCCACACTACACTAAAGGAAACACCCCGATACTCTAACACCCAAAGGAAGCCACACTTACCATAATAACCTAACGTCAGTGCCTCAGAGGCCACACTACACATAGCAATCCTATCAGACAAGACCCCAAGAAATCTGATGTTGAATTTAATGATAAATTATAATGATTGGTACTTCTCACAGCTAGTTGTAAACCACAAACCATAAAAATCACATGCATGCATTTGAGACTGGAGGGGGTTTGCTGTAACTACCTCTAATGTGTTGTACACAATGGTTTCTCCATCTAATCTCAATGGTATGAACTCTGACCATAGACATCTCCTGCATTTGTTTGTTGTTTTGTTTTGTCTACACTGAAGTATGCACCAATCCTGTTCAATGTGCTTTAATACTCTAGTCATCAGGTGATGGATACTGAGAACTTGGGGACCCCTCCCAGTCACCTTTAGCCCCGAGAGCTTTAATAGTTGTTCCAAGGTTGTCATCTGCTGGTTATCCATCAATAGTTTTGAATATTGACAACTTTCTGGCAGTGATGCTGATTAGGCACAACAGTCAATCAAACAGAACACCCTGGGGAAGCCACAATCTATGTGACAACCAATAAACAATAATCGCTACATCATTAGAGAATCTACATGTGGTAACCTAATCCTAAGAAAGTCACTTTACCTGTGACAACCTGCTCAAATAAAACACTCTGAGAAGTTAATTTACATGTGATAAGTTGATGGTATAAAACATTTGAAGAAAGTCACTTTACATGTGAGAACATTCTGAGTAGTGAATTTAGCTTGATAGATTGATGGTATAAAACATTTGGAGAAAAGTCACTTCACATGTGATGACCTGCTTATAAAGAACCGTCTGGGAAAATCATTCTTCATGTGGTAACTTGATAGTATAAAACATTCTGAGAATGTCACTTAACATTTGATGACCTGATTGTATGGACCAAACTGACGGTGTTACACAAGAAACAGCAACTAACTTACACAAACTAGTCTGAGAAAATATCAAATTTAGAACCCCACTTAGCCTGAGTAAATGATGGCACATGTTAAGAATTAATAAAGGTAACAACATTACCAATGATAATTGATGTATACATATCATTGAGATGAAACCCTATTCCATGTCACACTTATACACACTCACTGATGTTGAAACCTATTTTTTTCAACACATGAGGAAGCCATACCATATATGGAAACTTGCCATATAAAGCATATGTAAGATCCAGAGGAAGCCATACCATATATGGAAGCTTGCCATATGTAACATATGTAAGACCCAGAGGAAGCCATACCATATATGGAAGCTTGCCATATATAACATATGTAAGATCCAGAGGAAGCCATACCATATATGGAAGCTTGCCATATATAACATATGTAAGACCCAGAGGAAGCCATACTATATATGGAAGCTTGCCATATATAACATATGTAAGATCCAGAGGAAGCCATACCAGATACGGAAGCTTGCCATGTATAACATATGTAAGATCCAGAGGAAGCCATACCATATATGGAAGCTTGCCATATATAACATATAGTGACCGGCAGCCAAATCCGGACACTTTCATGTTTTTCACTCCTGATTTTCACAAAACCTTTAAAAACTGTGTAAAAACTGCTCACATCGAAAGAAGATCTTCGACTTTAACGGTCTGTGAAGTTTTAATGACACCCGACAAATATTAACAGAAATAGCGTGATTTTCACGCATTCAGTAAACCTGCAGATTGTCCGAGTTTCCATTGACTTATACGGTGATGTTGGTCACGTCACCACTTCTGACGTCATTTGACAGTGACTCAATCAGTCGTGCCGTGAAAACAAATAAACACTTTTAACGTTTTGAAAGGAATAGGAATAACAAGATGACACGTGAGGCACAATATTCAGCTCAATTGCAATTAGTACAGCACAGTTTTACTCGATATTTGACCGACTTAAAAATGTCCGAGTTTAATCTGCCGGTTTCAGACAGTTGCCGGTCACTGTATGTAAGATCCAGAGGAAGCCATACCATATATGGAAGCTTGCCATATATAACATATGTAAGACCCAGAGGAAGCCATACCATATACGGAAGCTTGCCATATATAACATATGTTAGATCCAGAGGAAGCCATACCATATATGGAAGCTTGCCATATATACGTGGCAAATTAAATGTTACAACCAAAGAAGCCACAGATTTACTCAGAAACAGAGCTCTGTGGAAGCTACACTACTCTCAGCACTTCACTGTGAACTATAACAAAAGTATGCAACTCTCCCGAATTCCGACCATCATCAAATAGCAATACATTACTGTGGCTTTTAGGAGTGAATAGAGAACAGGAAATCTACATAGTGTACTGTAATGAAAATGCCAATGACAATCACAAATCTCTGTCTGTCAGAAGAAGCAATTCTATGTGGGACAAAATTGGGGTTCCTTTGTCACAGTTGACGCACCAATTGCTCACCTAAGCTTGGGGCTTATGGTGGCTTACTCAGCGATGCCAACTTACCCAAGATCTGCTTTAGATCCACTTCCACATCTTACTCTATTTGGCTACTCAGGAGGGAAAATCTCATCCAACTTATGGCAGGCCTTTTTCAGTCAATATCAGTCAATGTGTATTTTATTAGCTACAAAATATCACATAAAGTTGTGACCATGGTTCTGAACATGAAATCTTTAGGGCGATTGCATGCCAAGAATTTCATGTCTGCCCCAAAAGGATAAGATCCAAACGAATCTCATTTGTCCAAAAGTAGTTATATTTACGTCACACAAAATGGGATTCCATGTCAAACCTTGAAACCATTTTGTGACATCAAAGCAGCAGACAAATCATAAAATTTGAACCTGCAGCCCAGTCAATATGTCGACCAAGAGTTGCATATCATACCACTATTCAGCTGTGTATGCATGAAACAAATATAATCAAGAAAAAAAGCCAACCACGAATAATTCAGTTTATTTCTATGAAACAGCATAAAAAAGTCGGAAAGAGTCGAAAAGTTTGGCAAGTTGGTCTGTATGAAGGATAAATGGTGGCAGAACATGATTTAGCTTAAATGTGCCCCTTCCAGGACATCCGATACCATTCATCATTATCTATCTTATTGAGCAATCTTCATAGAGAACCCAACACAATAACTGGACATGGCAAAGAGAAATATTCTCCCTTCCATGAATCATGATATAAATTAATTGTCAAATAAGCAATCTATCTCTTTATCTTGACAGTTAACTTACGCTACTACATCTATATAGGATTCCCAAATTCCATACTATTGCATTATATTTATCTCATGTAAACTTACCACGAACCTTAAAGCTTTTTATTTAATAAATGATGCAAATATTAAGTTCCTATCCTTAATAAAAAGTATATATTCTCAAAAATAAGGTACAATGAAATCATGAGGCAACATTGGAGCAATGTTTGAATTGTATTGTCAATCAGATATTAATATTGGAATCAGGGCAGATCATATTATCGTATATATTGTAAACCATGAGGTAAGGGCACATCACTGCCAGGTCTATATGGTGAACAATGAGATAAGGGCACATCACTGCCAGGTCTACATAGTGAACAATGAGGTAAGGGCACATCACTGCCAGGTCTACATGGTAAACCATGAGGTAAGGGCACATCACTGCCAGGTCTACATGGTGAACAATGAGGTAAGGGCACATCACTGCCAAATCTACATGGTGAACAATGAGGTAAGGTAAGGGCACATCACTGCCAGGTCTATATGGTGAACAATGAGATAAGGGCACATCACTGCCAGGTCTACATAGTGAACAATGAGGTAAGGGCACATCACTGCCAGGTCTACATGGTGAACAATGAGGTAAGGGCACATCACTGCCAGGTCTACATGGTGAACAATGAGGTAAGGGCACATCACTGCCAGGTCTACATGGTGTTAGAAATAGATGAACCATGAGGTAAGGGTAGAGTTTTTGAGTTGCACTGCACATTAAAAATATATGCACATTATACACTGTATTGTGGATTATGATAATAATCATTTCAAGCACATGAAAGCAATGAATTACACTTATTGCTGTCATGCTTATGTGAAGTATGAAAAAAACATTCAGACATCTTCTTCAATCAAACTACAAAGTAACTGAAGAGGTCATTGACTGGCTCTTTCAATCAGATAATTAAGGAAGTTTTAACCTTGCTTCCTTTATGATCTCTTATATAATCATTTATATTCCATGTGTGACATATGATGGTATTGTATGAGGGGTGTGTCACATAAATCATGTAAGATTAAGTAGCAAATATAAGATTTAGCACTGAGGTGTCTCTTTCAATTGACCAATATGGTTAACCTGGGGCAATGTGCTTTAGTTTTATGTGAGCCCTTCATGCTAAATAACTCAAGTCAATGGCCTACTATTGAAAGTTACACTGCTCTAAAACATCAGTGATCTATGGCTCCGTTTATTTCTGACCATAGATTGAGGGAAGTGATTGTACAGCCAATGAGAAATGGTCGGGAGCAAACAATACGCCTGACAAGCAACCCAGCCGTTCATCCTAAAAATCCCTCAGTAGACATATAGCAACCCAGCTTCTCTCTACAGATATATGCTAGCCGCTCCCTCAGTAGACATATAACCACCCAGCTTCTCTCTACAGATATATGCTTTCTGCTCCCTCAGTAGACATATAGCAACCCAGCCTCTCTCTACAGATATATGCTGGCCGCTCCCTCAGTAGACATATAGCAACCCAACTTCTCTCTACAGATATATGCTTTCTGCTCCCTCAGTAGACATATAACCACCCAGCTTCTCTCTACAGATATATGCTAGCCACTCCCTCAGTAGACATATAACCACCCAGCTTCTCTCTACAGATATATGCTTTCTGCTCCCTCAGTAGACATATAACCACCCAGCTTCTCTCTACAGATATATGCTAGCCACTCCCTCAGTAGACATATAACCACCCAGCTTCTCTCTACAGATATATGCTAGCTGTTCCCTCAGTAGACATATAACCACCCAGCTTCTCTCTATAGATATATGCTGGCCGCTCCCTCAGCAGACATATAACCACCCAGCTTCTCTCTACAGATATATGCTGGCCGCTCCCTCAGCAGACATATAACCACCCAGCTTCTCTGTACAGATATATGCTAGCTGTTCCCTCAGTAGACATATAACCACCCAGCCTCTCTCTACAGATATATGCTGGCCACTCCCTCAGTAGACATATAACCACCCAGCCTCTCTCTACAGATATATGCTGGCCGCTCCCTCAGTAGACATATAACCACCCAGCTTCTCTCTACAGATATATGCTGGCCGCTCCCTCAGCAGACATATAACCACCCAGCTTCTCTCTACAGATATATGCTGGCCGCTCCCTCAGCAGACATATAACCACCCAGCTTCTCTCTACAGATATATGCTGGCCGCTCCCTCAGCAGACATATAACCACCCAGCCTCTCTCTATAGATATATGCTGATCCCTCCCTCAGTAGACATATAACCACCCAGCCTCTCTCTACAGATATATGCTGGCCGCTCCCTCAGCAGACATATAACCACCCAGCTTCTCTCTATAGATATATGCTGATCCCTCCCTCAGTAGACATATAGCAACCCAGCTTCTCTCTACAGATATATGCTAGCCACTCCCTCAGTAGACATATAGCAACCCAGCTTCTCTCTACAGATATATGCTGGCCGCTCCCTCAGTAGACATATAACCACCCAGCTTCTCTCTACAGATATATGCTGGCCGCTCCCTCAGCAGACATATAACCACCCAGCTTCTCTCTACAGATATATGCTGGCCGCTCCTTCAGCAGACATATAACCACCCAGCTTCTCTCTACAGATATATGCCAGCTATATCTCTCTAGATATATGTGCACATATAATAATCATTTTCCCCAAGGGAATCATTTTAAACTCATGGGGAAATATATCATTTTATTGCATGTGCTTGCATACCTATGATGTCAACATTCACTTGGGTTTTGCCAGAATTTTTAAAATGCTTTCTGAATAATCACTTCTCTGTATACCATCAAATTAGTCAAAGCCTTAGGAGTAAAATGGCACAAGAAAGATTTGTAAATATTAGGACTTATATGCCAAGTGATAAACCCTCATAATGTAAGTGCCTTGTCTGAGCAAATAAATTTAAGATATAATTACACATATTGATTTGGGATAGACCAATAACATAAGCCTTTGTCTCAAGTCTAAACCATTTGGACTTCCCCTTCTTCTTATAGATATTAAATGGTAGCAATCACCACAAAGACTTGTCACAGAGACTTGTAGAAAAATACATTTAATTATCACCAGTTTCTTCTTCAAAACAAGTCAGAAATTCTGAGGTGTCTGTAAACTACAATTGATGTTCCAATAACTAAGCAAGCCAGGCAAAGTTGAGATTTCCTAAAGTGGTTCAATTAAACACTAATGACAACTAATTGCTTGTGTATTTGTCAGTGGTTTAAGTTGTTAAGCTGGAGAGCTCTGCAGATAATGAAATATGGAAAGACAATATAAACATCTGCAGCTTCCATCTGCCAAAATAGGCAAACGTGGCTGCATATATGACATCACTATGGCAATCTCCGTCGCCTCACTTAGAGCTTACATGATAACTACATTATGGAAACAATGTCCTTTATTTTCATCTCATAATCTTACAATATTTCCAAGTTTGCTTCAAGACAAATAAAAGACAATCATAAATAGACACATATGATGGTAATATAATCTACATGTGATGGATGATTAATTATTCACAATTAAGGGGGCTTTATATTGGTTAGTTTAATCATATTTTTTCATGATTAGGGAAATCTCGATAAAATGACGATGTAAACTCACAATGAGATTTTGGTGAGTAATGAACAGGTTGCATCACTTTTGTATCATTTTATGAGCAAACAACTATAATAAATTTAACAAACCTTCTGATTGAAATAGTTCTGATAAAAAAAACTAATTATTGTTAATCATGACATTTTTTTATAAAAACTATATTGATTTATTGACCACAATTTTAACCTGGCCATCAGAGCAATAAATATAAGATCTTCTTTAAAAAAATCTTTCCTCAAAGTATAATTGTGTATCATTTATTTTAAATGCTACTGACAGGTCTGTCATTAGTCATCGTTAGAGGTGATCAGAATACAGAGGATTTACAAAATATGACGTTTAATAAGCTTCATCACATCTACTCCATCTTGATTTTTTCACATGATTAAAGGTTAACAGACTTTTAATGATGGTTTTTGATCACATCATTTCATGATGTGTGACAACAAATATCCATATTTACTGATTTTACTTTTCAACATGTATTAACCAAAATCATATCTCATGTTTGCAAGAGATTTGACAATATTATCTGACAGAATATCAGCGAGAAATCATTCAATCATCAATCTTATTTTTGCTATTTATCATCTTTCACATAGAATATTAATGGATAAATGTGGTTTGCTTGTCTTTTATTGGAGACTAACAAATGGTGTTCACAAGCAATATTTCTAATTCAATGAGAACAGCAAGCTTGACAAAGAAAGCAGCTATCTGAGGTTAAATGCCAGTAATATAATGTATAAATTGTGGCATCAATATTGATAGTGTGGGATGACAGATGCGGGGAGGTCAGCATCATGGGGGACGGGTCACAGATGAGGCCAGGTAAGATAAGATAATTACATCAGTAGGCCTTGACTCTGCAATCTGATAGCAAACCCCTGCTGACCTACATCACAGCATTCTCATATCGCCACAATCACTGCATTGCACTTTACTCCCACTGCACATCAATACCATGCCCTAAAAATAAATCACTTTTTTCAAAAGTTTTTTGAAGGAATTCTACTCAAGAGTCAACATGCCTCCAGAGGCAGATGAAGTCAGATTTATGTGGCTAATTTGTCTGAGCATGTTGATTTGCCTTGGTCTATGAATAGCTATGATAAATGAAACACTTTGGCCTCATTATACACGTACTGTCACTCTTTTCAGATTGCTATCAAATCTGTGTACGAGATACTTTTTAAAAAAAAAGGAATTTGTGTAAAATGTGATTTATGACTCCAGCAATGACCAACAATGACCTCTTGCAGACGGTATTTCGGCCATAATTTATAAGCCATAACTGGCCATGACCGGACAGAACCTAAGGCGTTGACTTCTAAACGCAACTAATGTTTCTGTTTCTGACTACATCCAAGGACATCAACCTATTACCTCAGTGGAATACAGATCTAGGTACCAGTTTCACCATTAAAAGCTTTTCATCTGATATTGCATCAGAAATTCAAACATAGGGTTACAGCATTGTTTATTTCATTGCCTCCACTGATTACACAATACCACTGCTTTATACAACATAAAGCAATGAGAGAATATTGGTAGAACATTGTTAATAATATCATTTTTTTTTATTGCAGAGAGTGAAAAAACCCTCCGAAAAGTTAGGTACATCATTATGCTTTGCATAACACAGACCCAGTGAGAGAGTTATGTTATGAGATTTCGTTGTTTTTTTCCATGCTGCTGTATTTAATCAGTGACCTCGTGTGTGACTTGCAAATGTGAGAGAGAACCTGAGATATTTTGGTGTTAACTTATGTATGACACCTTAGTGAATGTCATCACCACTCTGGTATTCCACAGCTTATTGTTCTTGTCACATCTCTGATGAACCTCTTCATCTTCTTGACGGTATTCAGTTCACTGGCTTCTTAGCAACAAAGTTAGGATTTGTTTCCTTTTGTGCTGGGAATAGTAAATGTAAACAGAAATGTAATGTCAAATATACTATTTATGTGTTATTCACTTTGGCTTCTTCTATGATGTATTTCTCGGCGGAACCACACTTAAGGCAAACACAAGGTCAAAGATCTGACAAATGGATGAAATATTTTATCATGTATGTATAAGCTCGTCTGTGTTATGTGACCATAAATATTTCATATCTTTATCCCCAAGTCTAGGGAGTATTATCTTTGTGGCACAAGACCTATTCCCAGCTATATCAAGCAAATTGGAACAAACATGATAAGGTCTGCAAGGCAGAACCCCCAAGATGCCACAGAATTGTGCAGTCAACCAGTGCAGGTTATGTAGGGTTAAAACCACTTCCCTTACTTTACACTGGTGCACCATAGTGTAACCTAAACACATTAGATTTCTTGCCTTTGAACTAATGGTGTATTTTATGCCTAGGGTTATTTCTACAGAAGAAGGTCCCCTGTAATCTGATTTCCTGCCCAAATCTATCAGCGACTTGGCCTATATTGCTACTATAGATGGAGATGGATAGGGCCTCCCTGTCTGCAATGGGGGCCCACTTGCAAATAAAATCAAATCCTTCCCTCCCTCCTTTGATACCTCAATTCCTGTGAAATTTCTATGTTGGTCTCATTGTCCCCTCTGACGTGTTGATCACACTTTCTCACCAGCAAATTAAGTCATGACCAGTCCTTGCTTGTATTTGTGATAAATTACTAGTACACATATTTACATTGCCAATAGAAGCTCCCAAAAGTTCATGAATTCTCACAAAAGACACAGTGTGTCGTGTTAATTCTGGATATTTTCACAACAGTTCTATTTGTGGTTCAATCTTTCCATCTTTTGTCCTGAACATTGGAGGATGAACTGCAGCAAGAACCATGTATAATGAATAAAAAAATATTTAAATCATTATCAGTAGTGCATTGCTAGAAAATATATCAGTAATTTTTTCGTCTGCAGCTCACAGGTATGTTTGCACTTTTCCCCCAATGTCTCTGTCAGTAGTTCCTGACATAGTGTTACTCTCTAATTTAATCAATGCAGCCAGATATTGCTGGATTTAATCAGTGGTTTCTGACATTGCTGGCATTTTTCCTACAGGCATCAATATCCTTTGTAACTTTATGTAGAATGATTAAACAGAGCACATATATAAATGATAGCAACTTTCATCATTTAAATAGTGCCTTCGAAAGGATAAATTGTTGCTGATTTATTCAGATAAATAAATAGAGACTGCACAAATGAGTTAATAAATATTAAACTGCATTCAGGACAATGCAGATTAAATATTGGCAGGTTTAAACATATGCTTTGCACCAATCCTCCGGTCCATTCCTCAGCTGTGATGGGAAGTGAATGCGGAATATCAATAGCAAAGCTACACATTGGCCTCCCAGCTTGGCAGGAGCCCAGACCACAAGACTCTCATGCCCAAGATGAATATACAATGTATTTTATTAGGTACGTTTCTATCAAAGGGCAATTCCTTGCAAAAAGTTATTCTCTCTTTCCCCATGTTTACAACATAAGGCAGTTAACCCATTCATGGACCTCTGCTGTAATTGCGCAATGCACGATATGTACATTACCATGGCAACACCATGTATAGCATGAAAGGGTAAGATGTCATGCAATAAACAAGCTGCGATGCGGGGCTCTAGTGTCCCTCAGAGGCCCATAGAGACCGTGTCTTTTGTAGGTTGCTGTGCATCAGGTCAGGACATTTGTTGGTATGTTGCTGGATGCTGGGCGTGAGACTTTCTCCCTGCAGCATCCATTACATACTGCGTGCCTGCGTTTCTGCCTACTGCTCCCTGTCCCGTCTGCCCCAAATCGCTCTCTTGGAGCCAACAAGTTGCTGCCCTGACTTCTTATTGGTCATTATCTGGTTGTTAGCTTCTGCTGGCATAAAAGGACCACAAAGCACATACTAATATGGTATGGGCATGCATTGTAACCTCAGTAATGCCGGTGTGAAAAGGTGCACATAGTTACATCATGCAACCTTAAATACACATCTATAATAAGGGAAATTTGCATCATACAACCTGTAATACAAATCTGTCATAAGGAAAATTCGCATCATACAACCTGTAATACACATCTATAATAAGGGAAATGTGCATCATGCAAATTGTAATACACATCTGTTATAAGGGACGTTTGCATCATACAACCTGTAATACACATCTCTTATAAGGGAAGCTTTCATCATACAACCTGTAATACACATCTCTTATAAGGGAAGCTTTCATCATACAACCTGTAATACACATCTCTTATAAGGGAAGCTTTCATCATACAACCTGTAATACACATCTCTTATAAGGGAAGCTTTCATCATACAACCTGTAATGCACATCTCTTATAAGGGAAGCTTTCATCATACAACCTGTAATACACATCTCTTATAAGGGAAGCTTTCATCATACAACCTGTAATGCACATCTCTTATAAGGGAAGCTTTCATCATACAACCTGTAATGCACATCTCTTATAAGGGAAGCTTTCATCATACAATCTGTAATGCACATCTCTTATAAGGGAAGCTTTCATCATACAATCTGTAATGCACATCTCTTATAAGGGAAGCTTTCATCATACAACCTGTAATGCACATCTCTTATAAGGGAAACTTTCATCATACAACCTGTAATGCACATCTGTTATAAGGGAAGCTTTCATCATACAACCTGTAATGCACATCTGTTATAAGGGACGTTTGCATCAAACAATCTGTAATACACATCTGTTATAAGGGAAGCTTTCATCATACAACCTGTAATGCACATCTCTTATAAGAGTATCATCTCTTATAAGAGTATCATCTATCTGCATGTATGTCTAACTATGTGTGTGGTGTATCATCTATCTGCATGTATGTCTAACTATGTGTGTGGAGTATCATCTATCTGCATGTATGTCTAACTATGTGTGTGGAGTATCATCTATCTGCATGTATGGTCTAACTATGTGTCTGGTGTATCATCTATCTGCGTGTATGTCTAACTATGTGTGTGGGGTATCATCTATCTGCATGTATGTCTAACTATGTGTGTGGTGTATCATCTATCTGCATGTATGTCTAACTATGTGTGTGGAGTATCATCTATCTGCATGTATGTCTAACTATGTGTGTGGGGTATCATCTATCTGCATGTATGGTCTAACTATGTGTCTGATGTATGATCTATCTGCATGTATGGTCTAACTCTGCGTCAGGTGTATGATCCATCTGTGTGTATGGTCTAACTATGTGTCTGGTGTATGATCTATCTGCATGTATGGTCTAACTATGTGTCTGGTGTATCATCTATATGTGTGTATGGTCTAACTATGCATCTGGTGTATGATATATCTGTATGCATGGTCTAACTATGTGTCTAGTGTATCATCTATCTGCATGTATGTCTAACTATGTGTTTGGTGTACCATCTATCTGCATGTATGGTCTAACTATGTGTCTGATGTATGATCTATCTGCATGTATGGTCTAACTCTGCGTCTGGTGTATGATCCATCTGTGTGTATGGTCTAACTATGTGTCTGGTGTATGATCTATCTGCATGTATGGTCTAACTATGTGTCTGGTGTATCATCTATATGTGTGTATGGTCTAACTATGCATCTGGTGTATGATATATCTGTATGCATGGTCTAACTATGTGTCTAGTGTATCATCTATCTGCATGTATGTCTAACTATGTGTTTGGTGTACCATCTATCTGCATGTATGGTCTAACTATGTGTCTGGAGTATGATCCATCTGTATGTATGGTCTAACTATGTGTCTGGTGTATGATCTATCTGTGTTTATGGTCTAACTATATATGTGTCTGGTGTATCATCTATCTGCGTGTATGTCTAACTATGTGTGTGGTGTATCATCTATCTGCGTGTATGTCTAACTATGTGCCTGGTGTATCATCTATCTGCATGTATGGTTTAACCATGTGTCTGGTGTATAGTTCATCAGTATGTATGGTCTAACTATGTGTCTGGTGTATGGTCTATCCGTGTGTTTATTTTATCTGTGATTTAGATTTACCTGGTTTATCTGGATATATGGTTCATCTCAGTGTGTGGCCAGTCTATGTGTGGTCTATCTGTGGGTATATATAGTCTATCTCTGTATGCATGGTCCATCACAGCAAGCACATAGTGTGTACCATAACGCTTTGCTTTCTGTTGTCACTTGACCAGACAATCTTCCTATTTCCATTATGAATGGCAAACCTCATAGAATGCCGTCTGTTTTATGAGAGAGGCTCCTACAAATCACCTATCTTGCGTTCTGTTGGCCATTTCATGGTCTTAATAAAAAAAATCAGGAAACTGCAATGCTGCTGCCAAAATATGCTCATCCTAAAAATGTTCTTCTGGGAGTGTTCAGAGATTTGCTGACACTTCAATTCTGTGATGTGTCATGATGGGTGGTCCTCTGTCACAATCGCATCATATGTACTTGATTTAGAGTGCAACACGTCTTCTTGAACCAGAATAAAGATATTCGGTCCTCTCTTTTCATACAAAAAAAAATAAGAGCTGCATGTGAAATGTTTAACGTTGATCTGTGGCTGGAAAATGGATGAGCAGTTATGATGGAACCAGCACAATGAGATAGGTGGCATCTGTACTCATTGATATTCCTGCGGTGTCCATTCTCAACTCATCTCCATTTCCAATGCCCGCTCACTTGAGCTGAGGCCTGAAAAAAACCCAAATTGCAATGAATTCTGGCAATCATTCACAACTGGCTGGTTGCACTCTGCTTCTGTATTTCAGGTTTTTAAAGAATTGTACAACCCTTCAATATCAAATCTAATGCCACTTGATATTGTATGGCAATAAAAGACATCAGACAATGCATTATTTCTTTTACCCAGAAAAGACTGTTCTGGTATCTTGATTACTATTGGCAACAAGTCACACTTTGTCTCTTTGGAAAATGTTTGTAAAGCTGGGAAAAAAGAACATAATGGGTAAAATTGTAATTGTTTGTGTCATGGTAATCATACAGAGCAATCAGAAATCATTTAAAAACCTTTCCTTTTAAATATTTATAAATCAAATGAAATGGAAATTAAATAACTATCATCTTCTAAGAACCTAACAATGCACACAATGACCTACCTTTTATGACTCGTATAATCAATATCCTTCCAAAAAAAGAGTACAATGTTCCGTGTTCGGAGTGCAGTTGGTTGTGTCTGTGTCAGTGTTGTGTTGGTATGTGTCCGTGTCCGAGGTAGTGTTATCAGTCCTGTGTAACGTTGGTGCCGTGACTGTGTCTACACATCTCCCCTGGACATGACAGTGGGCTCTCTCAGCAGGGTGCGGCCATGGTAGAGCCTGTGCTTATTATGACGTCCCCAGACTCAGATCACAGAGACTGTATCAAAGCAACAAGGATGATCGCATCAGTATTGCACCAGCGCCATCGGTGCTCAGGCATTTGTGTGTTACGGACACATCAACAAGATCCCTGTGCCTGCATGACTTCCCCAAGTGGAGATAAACTCGCATCCTAGTCCGGTGGTATGGCAGTGGCTATCAGTCATCCACTCATGTGAGTTTGGAGTGTGGACACAGACTGCGATGGTGGTCAGAGAGCGCTGCTCACCAGACTGCACCACAGGCAAACAAGACACGCTTTCCTCTCCGCCAAATAGTTCCCCTGCATGTTACCTTTTACTTCTCAATAACAAACACTGGCAGTTCAACAAGTTGGCTGACTTGGCGTTGGTTGTTGGCAGTCGGTCGGCTCTGGCTTCTAGCTACCGCCGATGCTTGCCGTCTCTGGCCAAGCCTGGCTCCCTCTCGCCCGTGTGGTGTGGTCCCTCGGCATGGCCACGCTCATTTTCCCAACATGTCAGCTCAAGGCCTCAAAGAGATGCGGCCTGGTATTAGAACTATGGCTCACAAAGTCACTTTAGAGGATTGTCCAAGCCACACATAGCAGTTAAGCGATCAGTCTTGATAATGCCACCAGGCCAGGCATTTTGGTGCTGTCCCAGCAGCAGCATAGCGTGGTGTTCAGGATCACTTTTAGCTGTCAGATAAATGACTAATTCAATTAGAAGTGAGTGTGCAATACCATTCAATTGGGCTCCAAAGGCCATGTCAGGCTGCTATATTGGATGCACACTGCGTCAAGCAATTACCACAGGACAGGGTACCAGGGCAACTGTGGGCGCCCTTCCTGCCTAATCCTTGCCACCAGGGGTCAGCATTATATGCCCTAGACTTATATCACCACTGTGCAGGTGCACGATGATACACTGCCCCCACGGTCGGTAATACACCGTGCCATAGATCTCACCCCGTTTCCCTTAATATGCCAAAGCACAGACTAAGCCCACCATAACCTAATCCCCAACTTGGTCCTCCCAGGGTTGTCTTTTGTGCGTCCTATTAATTTATTTGTCACTAAGACCTGCATGGGTCACTTCACATCCACTTGCAGATTACGTCCATCATCCTGGCGTACCGCCCGCTTCCCATTCTAAATCCACCCTTCTTGACTCAACCAGAAACAACTTCCTTCAATCACCCGATGCTTCACCATAATAGAGTAAGATTTTCCACAAGAAATCACCACCCGCACAGCACAACTCTCTTGGTAAAGAATAACAATACTGCTCAAAAATGTCACCTTATATTTCAGAAGCTATCAAAAACTTTTTTCCTTTTTTCCTTTTTTTTTTTTTTGCCAAACTTCAGTTTAGATTTCTCCACAGAGACTAAAATCTTGGAATATTTAAAATGATTTGAAAAATTCAGTTTAGATGAAAAGATTGTTATGATCAGAGCAATTAATCTCTGTGTTGGTTTGGCATATTGTGTTGACGCGGTGTTGTTTGTGTGTAATTGAATCCTGGTCTATTGAATTCTGTCTTTTGTCACCAGCCAATATCTTCCTAGCTCCATTAATCACAACACAGAATGAAACGTTCCCCTCATTGATTTTAAGATTTCCACACCAAAATGTCAATTACTCCACCAGGTTTTATGGGAGGGGAGATTATATATTTCCTGGCTAAAGTTTCACCACAAGTTGCTCAATGTAGTGGTAGATAATTCATTATCCTTGTCCCAAAACATCTTGCCGACAACATCCAGCCCCCCCCCCCCCCCCCCCAAACATCCAAGAAAAAAATAAAGATACATACTGAGCCAAATATCAAAGCCTAATCTTTAGTCCCCATAAGCTCGTGATTAATTTGAAAAAAAAAAATATATATATTAAAATAAAGGTGCATGTTGTAGCTCAAAATATCACATCATATCTGAATAACTCATGATTTATATGAAGTATCTCTTCTGAGCCAGATATCTAAGCCCAATCTTTCGTCCCCAATGTCAAATGAAGTTTATATTATGTATGGTGCAGCTCACCCTGGAGTCCCTAATATCACCTGATATCCATACACCTCATAATATGTATGGTGCAGCTCACCCTGGAGTCCCCAGTATCACCTGATATCCATGCACCTCACAATATGTATGATGCAGCTCACCCTGGAGTCCCCAGTATCACCTGATATCCATGCACCTCATAATATGTATGGTGCAGCTCAACCTTGAGTCCCCAGTATCACCTGATATCCATACACCTCATAATATGTATGGTGCAGCTCACACTGGAGTCCCCAGTATCACCTGATATCCATGCACCTCATAATATGTATGGTGCAGCTCACCCTGGAGTCCCCAGTATCACCTGATATCCATGCAGCTCACCCTGGAGTCCCCAGTATCACCTGATATCCATGTACCTCATAATATGTATGGTGCAGCTCAACCTTGAGTCCCCAGTATCACCTGATATCCATACACCTCATAATATGTATGGTGCAGCTCACCCTGGAGTCCCCAGTATCACCCGATATCCATGCACCTCATAATATGTATGGTGCAGCTCACCCTGGAGTCCCCAGTATCACCCGATATCCATACACCTCATAATATGTATGGTGCAGCTCACCCTGGAGTCCCCAGTATCACCCGATATCCATGCACCTCATAATATGTATGGTGCAGCTCACCCTGGAGTCCCCAGTATCACCCGATATCCATACACCTCATAATATGTATGGTGCAGCTCACCCTGGAGTCCCCAGTATCACCTGATATCCATGTACCTCATAATATGTATGGTGCAGCTCACCCTGGAGTCCCCAGTATCACCAGATATCCATGCACCTCATAATATGTATGATGCAGCTCACCCTGGAGTCCCCAGTATCACCCGATATCCATACACCTCATAATATGTATGGTGCAGCTCACCCTGGAGTCCCCAGTATCACCCGATATCCATGCACCTCATAATATGTATGGTGCAGCTCACCCTGGAGTCCCCAGTATCACCTGATATCCAAGCACCTCATAATATGTATGGTGCAGCTCACCCTGGAGTCCCCAGGATCACATAATATCCATACAACTCATAATATGTATGATGCAGCTCACCCTGGAGTCCCCAGTATCACCTGATATCCATACACCTCATAATATGTATGGTGCAGCTCACCCTGGAGTCCCCAGTATCACCTGATATCCATACACCTCATGATATGTATGGTGCAGCTCACCCTGGAGTCCCCAGGATCACCTGATATCCATACACCTCACCCTGGAGTCCCCAGTATCACCTGATATCCACACACCTCATAATATGTATGGTGCAGCTCACCCTGGAGTCCCCAGTATCACCTGATATCCATGCAGCTCACCCTGGAGTCCCCAGTATCACATGATATCCATACACCTCATAATATGTATGGTGCATCTCACCCTGGAGTCCCCAGTATCACCTGATATCCATACACCTCATAATATGTATGATGCAGCTCACCCTGGAGTTCCCAGTATCACCTGATATCCACACCTCATAATATGTATGGTGCAGCTCACCCTGGAGTTCCCAGGATCACCTGATATCCACGTACCTCATAATATGTATGATGCAGCTCACCCTGGAGTCCCCAGTATCACCAGATATCCACACCTCATAATATGTATGGTGCAGCTCACCCTGGAGTCCCCAGTATCACCTGATATCCACACCTCATAATACGTATGGTGCAGCTCATCCTGGAGTCCCCAGGATCACCGGATATCCATGTACCTCATAATATGTATGGTGCAGCTCACCCTGGAGTCCCCAGTATCACCCGATATCCATACACCTCATAATATGTATGGTGCAGCTCACCCTGGAGTCCCCAGGATCACCGGATATCCATGTACCTCATAATATGTATGATGCAGCTCACCCTGGAGTCCCCAGTATCACCAGATATCCACACCTCATAATATGTATGGTGCAGCTCACCCTGGAGTCCCCAGTATCACCTGATATCCACACCTCATAATATGTATGGTGCAGCACACCCTGGAGTCCCCAGGATCACCGGATATCCATGTACCTCATAATATGTATGGTGCAGCTCACCCTGGAGTCCCCAGTATCACCTGATATCCATGCAGCTCACCCTGGAGTCCCCAGTATTACATGATATCCATACACCTCATAATATGTATGGTGCAGCTCACCCTGGAGTCCCCAGTATCACCTGATATCCATGCAGCTCACCCTGGAGTCCCCAGTATCACATGATATCCATACACCTCATAATATGTATGGTGCAGCTCACCCTGGAGTCCCCAGGATCACATGATATCCACACACCTCATAATATGTATGGTGCAGCTCACCCTGGAGTCCCCAGTATCACCTGATATCCACACCTCATAATACGTATGGTGCAGCTCATCCTGGAGTCCCCAGGATCACCGGATATCCATACACCTCATAATATGTATGATGCAGCTCACCCTGGAGTCCCCAGTATCACCAGATATCCACACCTCATAATATGTATGGTGCAGCTCACCCTGGAGTCCCCAGTATCACCTGATATCCATACACCTCATAATATGTATGGTGCAGCTCACCCTGGAGTCCCCAGTATCACCGGATATCCATACACCTCATAATATGTATGGTGCAGCTCACCCTGGAGTCCCGAGTATCACCTGATATCCACACCTCATAATATGTATGGTGCAGCTCACCCTGGAGTCCCCAGGATCACTGGATATCCATGTACCTCATAATATGTATGGTGCAGCTCACCCTGGAGTCCCCAGTATCACCTGATATCCATGCAGCTCACCCTGGAGTCCCCAGTATCACATGATATCCATACACCTCATAATATGTATGGTGCAGCTCACCCTGGAGTCCCCAGTATCACCTGATATCCATGCAGCTCACCCTGGAGTCCCCAGTATCACATGATATCCATACACCTCATAATATGTATGGTGCAGCTCACCCTGGAGTCCCCAGGATCACATGATATCCACACACCTCATAATATGTATGGTGCAGCTCACCCTGGAGTCCCCAGTATCACCTGATATCCATACACCTCATAATATGTATGGTGCAGCTCACCCTGGAGTCCCCAGTATCACCGGATATCCACACACCTCATAATATGTATGGTGCAGCTCACCCTGGAGTCCCCAGTATCACCTGATATCCATACACCTCATAATATGTATGGTGCAGCTCACCCTGGAGTCCCCAGTATCACCTGATATCCATACCTCATGATATGTATGGTGCAGCTCATATCTTAGCCAGTGTGGACCTTCGCATGAGACAATGTCTGAGAGCAGATTGTATTTTAGCTACCCCCTCTGGGCCAACTGTGGCAACCACATCACCGGGTCCTCTGACAATACTGAGCTCATTTCAGACTATCTCCTGAACAACCCTGCACACTGAAATTCAATTAAGTGTGATATGAAGTTTGACTTGATTGAGCACTAAACATTGGCAATAAAGAGCTCTATCAATGCCTGCCAGAGTGGCTGTTGGCAGTTTAATGATTACATGTCACAGCATAAAACATACTTGGTGAGAAGACTCACTATTGATGCCCTATCTGCTGGCAATATAACTCACTTAATATATTACAGTTTTCATATCATACATTGACACAAAATACAAAGCAACTCGTCTTGAGTCAGGTTTTTTTTTGTTTATTTGATAGAGATCTAGCTATCATGGGAGCGTGCATTTAGCTTAATATCCTCAAGAGCCTGGCATCAAAATTCAAAGGGTTATGTATTGATCAGTGCATACGTCCTTAACAGATCCCCAAGCTCAACAAAAGTATTTTGGGCTGTGGATTCAGATAATGTCGGAACAAAGGAAAAGACAACTCCAGAGAAGCTGAAAAGAAAACACAATGACTTACTGACTGCTGGATTGATTCCAGATTTCCTTTCATATAAATGTTAAAAAGGCAGCTTAGCATTCTACATCATTTTGATCTGAAGGAGAATCATTTCTCAAATTGTAACAGCAATAATAATAGTAAACATGGTTACAGTTAGATTCTCTAGTCCAGCATATGTGATGCCAAAAGAGGTTTATTTCTCACAATTGCAGCACTTGGGAGGAACTGATTTAATCAATTCATAATTCTTTATAATTTAAGGATTCTTTAAACAAGGTTGTTTAACTTGATTTGCTCCTGACATTCATAGCCATGCAGATTTTCATGAGGATATTTAACATTTAACATCACCAGTATATGGTCAGTTTTCAGCCTTAAGCATTGTTTTTACTGTTGTTAATCATTTTATAACTGTTTTGACCATCATCAAGTGGACATGATGAAGATGTATATTTTTGTCAAATTTGAACAAATTCAAAACTTTTCACAAAGTGTAAATCAGCAAGTTTCCTCTCAAGTGCAGCAGTCTTTCATTTTTGAGGACCCATGTACCTGGCTATGCTGTAAAAACTGCACTCTAATTGCTATATTTGATATTTCTGTTCAAAGGCTGGCATTGACCAATTGACCTTGACCTATTCTGGGGGTAAATTGTACAGACCATGGCTTCTAAATTCCAGCAATCATAAGGTTACTTCTAAAAAAACACAATTGTCAAAGACCAGTAGGGAAAGGGTTGCTCTGAGATGACCAATAAAATCCACGCATTTTCAATGACTTCATACACCTGCATTACTAACTGCATCGCCACTCAAATGTGGAAACATCTTGTTCAATCTGGTGCAAAATATGAATGGCAATGTTTTAAATTCTCATGTATATATACCTCAAAACAAAATTGTTTCTTTGGTTTTTCATAAAATAGATGGATATAGGTTTGGTGTAAAAGATGTGTTGTTTTATTATCCTCAAAGGACCACTGCCTAAGACTGAGTGGCATGTCTGAGTATTTCAGTTACTTTTCATCTCTATTTTTGTCCTGCAACCTCAGATTCTTTGCCGAACATTTGCGTGCATGAATTATCAAACACAAGAAGTTCATATTAACATGCAGGTTAGAACATTACCAATTTTGAGGAACTCAGGTCTACACTTGAAATAAATAGTTGCATATATCACAAATATACCAAGGATCAATGGGTCAGTGTATCTTCTGACCAAAGTGTATATCACAGTGTGTTCGGGGTTATCAAATTGAATTTCAAAATGGAAGTGATTTTTTAAAGAAATATATTTTTTTTTTATGATTCATGAAAGATAAAATCAGTAAACACTAAAACCAAGTGTTGCTATTTTCTTCCTTGATGCTGTATGTAACCAACAAGTGTCAGACAAAGTTCTGTATTTGCATTCTTTTGCTTGCCTATCCTTATCTTGAGAAAAGATAGTTATCCATTCTTCATGTTAAATACATTGCTGAGATGTTTTTGTTCAAATGATCAAGTAAAAATCTCAATACCACATGCATTTGGTGAATCATAATTCAATACCACATGCATTTGGTGAATCATAATTCAATACCACATGAATTTGGTGAATCATAATTCAATACCACATGCATTTGGTGAATCATAATTCAATACCACATGCATTTGGTGAATCATAATTCAATACCACATGCATTTGGTGAATCATAATTCAATACCACATGAATTTGGTGAATCATAATTCAATACCACATGCATTTGGTGAATCATAATTCAATACCACATGCATTTGGTGAATCATAATTCAATACCACATGCATTTGGTGAATCATAATTCAATACCACATGCATTTGGTGAATCATAATTCAATACCACATGCAGTTGGTGAATCATAATTCAATACCACATGAATTTGGTGAACCATAATTCAATACCACATGCATTTGGTGAATCATAATTCAATACCACATGAATTTGGTGAATCATAATTCAATACCACATGCATTTGGTGAATTCATTAATTAATACTTTATCTCAGAATGATTCTTCTACAAGCAGATGACCAGTGGGAAAGGTGTGCTGCCTGCGTTACAGCAATATTTCTACTCAGAAAGGTGAGAACATTTGGGAACGGAACTTGAAGCACATATCTTTTTGTCAGTAAAAAATTCTTTCGTTATTTGCCAGCTCACCATCCCATCTCTCTTCACTTCCAGCACTCATGTGTCCGCCGGCCTTCCCATTTGCCACCCATCCCGGCGAGAAGTCAGCCACCACCATTTTTTTTTGTCTCAGCCCTTTTGAGGTGAGCGGGCTGACACTGTGTGTACATGTTAGTGGGGAGCAACTTTGATGTTGCTATGTCCACACTCCTGCCCAATATCTACACAAACCCATACCTCACCGTGTTTCACTTTGATCCACCACTTTCCTGCCACACTACCTTTAATTCATCTCTCAAAGACTACGTATTTTCCTGTGGCAATCATTCCACATTCAATCAATCATGGTATGGGCAAGCTCATCACTTTGCCAATACTACCTTCTGAGATAAAGTATTAATTAATGAACTACCTGGCTACCTGTAATACATGACATATTACATGGCACTCATGTGAAAGATTCAGGTGACTGGAACTTTGGCAAGAAACATTAAATATTAAGGTCTATGTGATACCCTGCTCTGTCAGACATCAAATATTAAACGACTCTTGTCCCTGCAAGATGTTATCAACTCTGTCAGAGGCAGGAATGAATAACATCATCCACCAATGGAAAAAAAAACTTCACGCAACGTTCATGTTTTTTTCATGAATACATATCCTCCTCACACAATTGAAACTAAAATGGTCGAAAAACTCAAGCAAACAAAAATTTTAAAAATATATAAATATACATTCTATACACATGATCATCCATGACCTTCAGAGTCACGCACATGATTTTTATTCATGTTATACATTATATATATATATCTCACAAAAGGTTTTAGATTACTTAATATGTCACACAAGGGTTTGGTTCATGCTACAGTACAGTGCGGCATGTCCGCCTATCCGAACCTTGTGTCTTCACCTGGCATCCTCTAATCTTACCATACACGCATTGTCATCATGCAATCAGCTCACATAACAGTCATTTACTGTTTTGCTACAATCCTCACTCAAAGCTTTTGACTGTACCATATCTACACTTTTATCTCCATCCCAAATTTTCATCATGCGACTCTACTGCGAATATATTCGCTTTTTCCGTTAAAAATATTTTTTAGACTCTTGCTGATATTCTTGATAGTAAGGCCAATGAATATTTTAGAATTTACATTATAACAATAAGACCTGATGATCTCTATTCTTGTCGTAAGGTTTGGTGTCTAAAGGTGCAGGTGGTGTGGTCAACTGTTTTGAGAGCTGCTTTGAAGTGCGTGGCTAGACAGTGTATATCTAGCGGGTGTATGTGAAGTTTGCACACAGCAGAGAGTCACCTGTCAGATCCCATCTGTTCACTCTCTCACACCACTTGTGGAGTCCACAACTTGCTACTTCACAAGACATCATTAGGCTATCACCAAATCAATTAATCACAGGATAATTCTAATTAGGTTAATGGTCTACATTTCATTTACATTTGTACCCCTCGAGCAAATAATATATCATATGTTGATCCAATACATGGGACAAAGATTTTTTTTTTTTTTTTGAAGAAAAAACATCAAAAAGGAATTTATTTTGATGAAATATATGGTACCCATGACCCAGTGTATGGTAATGTATAGAGACTGATCATTTAATGTATGTGTTATGTGTTTATATGCGATGCTACACCAGTTCTATCTAAACAGGAATCAGCCTCTAATACCAGAACAATGTATCCCAGGCTGTGGCAGAGCTTTGGATGTCTCTGTTCCTCTCAGATGGGAAGAGTAGGCAATTTGATGTGATCAGTCCTCAGATAGACTGTGTATGTGCTCACCTACTACTTTCCAGGCTCTCGGCTCAATCTCCTCATCAAAATGTCAAACAGGAGAACCTCAGCCACACGAAGGTTTTACATGTCATTTACTTGTGCAGAAGGACATGGTGGGAAACTTTTTAAAAAGCTTACTCCTTGTCTGTGTTGGTGGTTATGTTGCCGTTATGTTCGCTCGCGATTCTCATTCAGTCACGCAATACACTCAGCCACTAGGTTTCTGTCTGTCATGAAACTTGGATTTGTAAACAAATATTGAATGGCTTGAATACACCCATGCTGGGAGTATGTGGCACCGTGTTGAAGCTGAGCTGGAAAACCAGAGCCCAGAATACTATTAGATTTGTGTCTGTCAAAAAAATAATACAACCAGCAAATTGAGAAAAATACACCAAAACTACAAGAACCACAATGGTTACGAAATTACAAGTATAAAATATTAAATGCAAAAAATGTGGCAACTAAGCTGATGCAATATATGAGTAAGGCTAAGATAAAGTATCATCTTAGTTTAAGACAATTAGGAAGTAAATATGTACTGGTATAAACCTGATTATATCCATGATATAACTCTGGTGTTAATATATACCTGATTCCACCATTTACAACAAAATAAACATTATCTCATTATTTGCAGTGACATATCTCTGAGTTCACCACAACTGTCACTCTAATATTGATGTTTATATGAGTCCACCACAACTGTCACTCTAATATTGATGTATACATGACTCTGATATTGAGAGCTGTATTTGCTAGCATCTACAGATATAAAGGGGATTTCACAATCAACAAAGCACATCTCCAATATATACACTGACTTGATTTGACCAGCCTATCGAATAACATGTATAATAACATTCATCCCCCCACCCTCTTGCTATCTTTAAGAGCATGGCATTTTATACATGACCTTAATATCTATAAAATGTAGATGGCTCCTATCAGAGCTATAAGATGACCTGGCCATCTCTACATGGACATAAAACAATCAACATCAATGAGCCCTCTGGGAAAAAACTCCCTCCACAAACATGCAACCTTACGATATAACACAAAATCCATAAATGATAGCACACCTTTTAAGTAATTCCATTAATATAACTTCATTATTGACTTCAACATCTATCCCCGATTGATAAAAAAGCATGTTCTCTTTGCCTAAACCCCCAAAACAACTGCCTCAGAACAAATATTAGGATCTGAGTACAGTAATGAGTAATCTTTCAGTCGATCCAATTGTGCCAGAGAGAGAGAGAGAGAGAGAGAGAGAGAGAGAGAGAGAGAGAGAGAGAGAGAGAGAGAGAGAGAGAGAGACAGGGAGACAGAGATAGAGATAGAGAGGCAGACAGAGAGACAGAGAGAGAAAGAGACAGAGAGAAAGAGAGACAGAGACAGAGAGAGAGAAAAAGAGAGACAGAGAAAGACAGAGAGACAGAGACAGAGATAGAGAGGCAGACAGAGAGACAGAGTGAGAAAGAGACAGAGAGAAAGAGACAGAGACAGAGACAAAGAGAGACAGGGAGACAGAGACAGAGACAGAGATAGAGAGACAGACAGAGAGACCGAGAGAGAAAGAGACAGAGAGAAAGAGAGACAGAGACAGAGAGACAGAGACAGAGAAAAAGAGAGAGAGAGACAGAGTCAGAGAGAGAGTCAGAGAGAGACAGAGACAGAGAGACAGAGACAGAGAGAGTCAGAGAGAGAGAGAGAGTCAGAGAGACAGAGACAGACAGAGAGAGAGAAAGAGAGAGACATAGAGAGAGAGAGATAGGTGGGTAGGTATGAACATATTGCTCCTACCTCTTTGTTCAGCTGTCTCTGTGATTAACCCGCTGTATTAGATGTTGTAATGTGTATGGCTTTCAATCTCACAAGTTGCCTCCATTTTGATCTGGAAATACACAGACAGATAAGTCATTGTTAACATCCCCTTTTTGTTCCATTATGCACATCAAATAAGACAATTTGTTTGCTTCCCTTTTCAAACTATCATCAAAAGAATAAATATACAGTCATGTTTGTAGCAAAATAGACTGATAAAATCTCACTCTCTGTGAATATGATGTGTTAAGATAGAAACAGATACTGTAGCAATTCTATAAGCAAAATAGCTATAGGCAAAATAGACTTAAAATCTACTGTTTCCAGAAACACCATGCACTGGCCGTCAAATTAAAGTTTCCCTACTGAATGAGCTCGACCTCCAGCGATTGACTGTTGCAGTTATGACCCATGGCATCGTCTTTCCCAGTCATAATATCTATAAATGCAGATCCGTGGGGTATCTGTAGCGTCTTTTTCTCAGTTTTTTAACTGACATTATGTTTGACAACGTGAAATGACATTCAGAAGAGTCCAAGTGATGACGTCATGGAAACACAAAGTAAACACATAATATGACGTCAGAAGCACCACTGCATTGTTTCATAGGGTTTCCCTCCCTTAATATTATAGAAAACAAGCTCACAGTCACAGGGTCTCCCTCCCTTGATATCCAGGTATTGTTTGCAAGTTAAAGAAATTTTGACCTTGACCTAACTGCTGAGGTTAAGAAGTTCAGGGAAAAGTCAACATCAAACTATTTTGAGATATTGTCATGAAGCATGCAGATGTTAAAACTTGGTAGGTAAAGTCTGCAAGGAATCTTAATATTGATGTAATAGCAGTGGACAAAAAGATCAAAGAGAGGTCAACATCAAATTTGTCTGAGATTTTATCATGAAACATACATGTGTAACGTTTGGTGCCAATCTGTATCGTTCTTGGGCAGCAGATCTGTAAGGAACTTGAATGGAAGGACAAACAGAGAATGCATAGACAGACAATGATGGCTTAAACATAAATGAAAGTTAGAAAGTTGTTTACTACATTTATGAAACAGCAAATAAAATGATTAATAATTTCATCATAATGAGAATTCTATATGGCTATGAAGTCTTGCATTGATAGTTACTGATATTCATTATTTCATTTTTACCAATAAACATGATAATTAATCCCTATATTGAATTATGTGATATGGTGGATCTGATCAATAACAAAAAAAAATTTGAACCAATAAAATATTCTTGCCATATAAAGAGAAGAAGACTTATACAGTGTCAGTATCGATGGAAATTTATTGACATGAAAAAATGTTGACCCTGTTCATATTATTGCTTTCCTTCTAAAGCAGTTTTGCAAAAATGTCTGTCCTGTTTTGTAATAGGCATTCTTTATCTTGCTGTCTTAGAGACGAAACGTGCATGTAAATCTACAGCATCTTTTGCAAGAAAACGGTCACATGTCAATAGTGAGTGCTCAGTCCTTTGTTGACGGAGGTGATTATCTTGACACAAAAACAAATACAAGATATCGTTAAATGTCAAAATGGATGATCTATTCACACAAAAAGACAGATGTAAGAAAAGAAGAGGAGAAAGAGTGACATGAAACAACCAGCAATGTCAGTCTTAAATAAAGAAATCCTTTATTTTCCAGTTGGTCTGTTTATGTTGCTGTCTGGGATATGCGATGATTTCTTCCTGAGAATGTGCACAAACATGAGACGAGAATAAAGAAGCGTTGGATCACACCCAACAAAAGACCGTTAATACAAGGTTAAACATCCCCTGATGAACAATTGATTTATTCATCATATTTAATCACCAATTAGTAAGTGATCCTTCAGTTTTCCAGCATTTTCCCTCAAATCCCTGGTTAATTTGGATATGTTTTTAAAATGCCCTCAATGTCTTATAAAAATGAGCTTATAAATTTGGCCGGCGACACGCTGGCATCAACCACAGCTTTACGATCGTATGACATCCTGAGCCTACACAAACATCACCATTACAGCTTTCCTTCCAACATTCTACCATCGTTATTTTATCTTTTCTTTGAGAAGCTTTAGCAAGAACCGCTTGCATGATGCCACAAATTCTCCATCTGAGACACAGATAAGTACTCCTAACAAATGGATGTGATGGACATATGAACCATTGACATCTTCTCTGCACCGGATGACCTCACATTACAAAATAAAATGATCTTAGCGCACTCAAGATGCCATCTCAGAAAAGCTTCAATGTCTTTTCTTGAACAAGACCAAGTGAACTTTGCACTACAGTCACACATAATTTATGTTTTCTAATCAAATTCCATGTGTTTAATTCAAAAAAATATTCCAAATGTAGTCAGTAAATGATAAATTTCAAATCAACTACTTTCCACTATACTGTGTGAACGATAAACATAAAATTCCTTCCAAAATTTAATAGTAGAAACAAAATGGCCTACAATATATAATTTCAATTTCCCTGTTTTTTAACATATAGATCTTCTTACATATTTACTAATGAGTCACATAATAGAGGATATGTCTGCCATATTCACTGTTCTTCTTTTTTATATTCAAAACTATTATTATCATTACAGTACAATGATGGCTATATTTGACAAATGAGCTATCAAATCACTAATCAATTTATCAAAAAGTCACATGAAAAACGATTTAAAACCCAACTTATTACTGGCCTTTAAAGGTAATTGGCTTCAAAGATTTTTTTTAAACCGAGCAATAGTTTGTGAAACCGTAATTGACTGCTTGAACCAAACAAATAGTTTTTAAAACGACACTTCAAATAAAAGTGCAGTTTGGTAGTGTGTGGCGATACAACTGGGTGGTTAGCTGTCTGTCTGCTCTCATCTTGTCCATCCCTGGGGACATCCCTCCTCCTCAGCTAATGACCTATGTCAATAATACAGGATTACTGCCCACAGCTCCCGCAGTTAACAACCGACTGGTCAAGGATTAAACACCATCTGAGCGATATCTGGCCTCATTAAGTGAGTGAGTGAACCGGTCTCCACTGGTCACTCTTGGGGGACACCTTCCAGCCTGCATGCCCGGGATAGGCTGCCTCACTCCAACACGTCCCATGTCATCCACTAAAACTTCCCACAAACAAGGAAGGGCATCTTACCTACATCAAATGTAAAGGTCATCTACTCAAAGGTCATTCATCCTAACTCTACACATGCAAGGAAGGGTAACTTACCTACATCAAATGTAAAGGTCATCTACTTAAAGGTCATTCATCCTAACTTCACACATACAAGAAAGGGTGACTTACCTACATCAAATGTAAAGGTCATCTACTTAAAGGTTATCCATCCTAACTTCATACATACAAGGAAGGGCGACTTACCTACATCAAATGTAAAGGTCATCTACTTAAAGGTCATTCATCCTAACTTCACACATACAAGAAAGGGTGACTTACCTACATCAAATGTAAAGGTCATCTACTCAAAGGTCATCCATTCTAACGTAACATATACAAGGAAGGGCTACTTACCTACATCAAATGTAAAGGTCATCTACTCAAAGGTCATCCATTCTAACGTCACATATACAAGGAAGGGCTACTTACCTACATCAAATGTAAAGGTCATCTACTCAAAGGTCATCCATTCTAACGTCACATATACAAGGAAGGGTAACTTACCTACATCAAATGTAAAGGTCATCTGCACAAAGGTCATCCATCCTAACTTCATCATCCATCCTAACTTCTACTTTAAACAAAAAGGACACAAAAAGTGAAGTTACTGACATATTCCCTGGATTATGCATTATCTTTCCAAGGCCACTCATTGCTGCCAGGGTTATATTTCCCATTTCAATTGTAAGTATAATTTAAGTCCTATCTACTGCATCATGGATCATCATGATTCAATTCATATTTCCAGCATCACACATCATCATAGTGACACATTATTTCCAGCATCACACATCATCATTGTGACACATTATTTCCAGCATCACATATCATCATAGTGACACATTAATGCCAGTCCCACACATCATCATTGTGACACATTATTTCCAGTCCCACACATCATCATAGTGACACATTATTTCCAGTCCCACACATTATCATAGTGACACATTATTTCCAGCACCACACATCATCATAGTGACACATTATTTCCAGCACCACACATCATCATAGTGACACATTATTTTATTTTTCTGTACAATGGAAAAGAACAAACACATTAAAAAAAATGAAAAGTCATGGATTCTTTAGAGATCTCAGAAAGAGGGCATGACAAAATCTGTTACATCTGTTTCAGTTGGTAACAAACTTGCTTATGTGGCCATGCAGGTAACGCTTTAGGAGACTGTTGCTTTGATTGTCCATTTCATAAACAAAGCATCAACGACAATATTTCTCTATATATTATGAAATAATGTGCTCTACAGGTCACACCCATAATGGTCAAAGTCTAGATAATGTCCATCTTTATGGCAACCCCTCCAGAACATAATTTCTGAAACCCTGTCTCATTCAGTGCCAACAAACAAGGAAGTCATTTTTATTTGTTGACAATTTGTCTTGTCCTTTCATCCTGCAGGAGACAAGAGATGAGCAACTTCTGCCATCTATCATTCCAGAAAAATCTCCTCATTAGTGGTCCAAAGGCTACCTATTATCTGGGCAGGTGGATGTCATCTTGTATTGTAAATTAATTTGTCCACCTTCCCGAGTAAGTCAACCACTTAGGACATGTTGGGTCCATACGGTAATGACCTTTTGGTTCTGTTTCAAAACGACCTTTCCAAACACAAGTTTCTTTTCCACAATAGGTACATATAGTTTATCCTTACACCACATATATTATGCTTCTAATGAGTTGCATATCTCACATCTTAAATCTTAGATGAAAAAAACACTTGCTGAGAGTTTATTCTTTAACACATCAGGTCTGATATAGTAGAACCCAACAATTACCCTTTGGTGAATGATCAAAATAAATCTTTTATTCATACGAAAATACCATGAAGAACAATATCAAAGGTTTCCTGCCAATTTTCTGACAATTTTGATACTCCTCAAAATTTGTGTGAGCATGGAATGGGGCTGCAGGAGCTTGCCTCATTTGGCATCACACCACATTTTGCGAAGCCTTGTAATCTTCCGTTAACCGGCCTGTCAAGGGTGGATGATATAGAAGCGGAATATATCACTCCTGCCACTTTTACCATAATTCCACTTCTGATCTTCGGTGTCACTTTGACAATTTTAGCCAGCTTTTTTTTTTTTTTTTTTTTTTCAAATAGATTAAATGGGTTGGTTATACAGCTGCCAGGTATAAGTCACATGGCAATCTAGCAGATACCTGATATAGCTACCAGGTTATCTGGCCCTTTACGGCTTCACCAAATTAGCAATCTAACAAAGTCCTAGTACCCCTTACTGAGAGTGCAATATGGCAGCTCCCCACAAATAAGCAATTATATCTAGGGCAGAGGAACCATCAGCCTCCTTGGCGAACACCCTACAAACAGGCACACACTGGAATTGCAAGCACCCCAGGACTTTCTGTCAGCATTCAGGGACAACCTGGGTCTTGTAAAAGCTCCTACATAGCCTGAGCATTCACCTCCTTGACAAGGAAATTGTTTCTTTCCGGCTAGAAGACATTGCATGAGCCTACGGCTGAAGGGTGAAGCTCTGCCAAGCAGAAGAGTCAGCCAATCCTATATTGGAAGTGGGACTGAGTCCCAGAGGGATAACTCTATACTGGCAGATGCAGATTATCTGCAGTTAATAGCAACTCAAACTTGCTTATAACCTGGAGGTGCACAGATCATGATGGCCTCCAATGACCAGCCAAGGTCAACCGTGATGGACACAAAGGTCACCAATAAAAGCTGTTAAAGCAAATACAGAAGAAGCCAAATATTTATATGAGGCCTCAGGACGGAATATTACTTGTCTATCTCAGACCTAATGTACACCAATATATGTCCAAGGTAAAATCATTACTCATCTATTCCAGATACAATCAATATGGTAAATATCAGCATATGTCCAAGGTTAAATCATAAATCATTTAGTGCTATGAACAGTTTTATCTGGTATCAGGCCAATATAAATTTTATTATTATTATTTATTATTATTATTCCAGACACAATCAATATGGTAAATATCAGCATATGTCCAAGGTTAAATCATTACTCATCTCTTCCAGACACAATCAATATGGTAAATATCAGCATATGTCCAAGGTTAAATCATTACTCATCTATTCCAGACACAATCAATATGGTAAATATCAGCATATGTCCAAGGTTAAATCATTACTCATCTATTCCAGACACAATCAATATGGTAAATATCAACATATGTACAAGGTTAAATTATTACTCATCTCTTCCAGACACAATCAATATGGTAAATATCAACATATGCCCAAGGTTAAATCATTACTCATCTATTCCAGACACAATCAATATGGTAAATATCAGCATATGCCCAAGGTTAAATTATTACTCATCTATTCCAGACACAATCGATATGGTAAATACCAACATATGTCCAAGGTTAAATCATTACTCATCTATTCCAGACACAATCAATATGGTAAATATCAGCATATGCCCATGGTTAAATCATTACTCATCTATTCCAGACACAATCAATATGGTAAATATCAGCATATACCCAAGGTTAAATCATTACTCATCTATTCCAGACACAATTAATTTAGTAGATATTGATATATGTCCAAGGTTAAATCAGTAAAATATAGGTATTAATTTCATGTATGAAAAGCATATCTACATATGAACTTCATGACATGTTGAAGTTTAAAATAGAGTAATAAGATAAGTTGCAATAAGACATAGAAGTTGTTCTATAAGCAGAGATCTGTCTCCGCCATCAGCTGCATGTGACCAGGAAACATGGGTAGCGTGAACTTTCTTTCACCTCAATTGAGGTTCAAAGTAGGTTAGCACTGTTTGGTATCATTCTGGCACTATTCAAAGAGCAATACCTTTCATGATGTCATAAGCATATCTCCATATTCTTATTACATCAGTTTACCTTTTAGTTCATCTATGATAACACTTCACATAAAATGACACCAAGAAAGAAGTATGCTTTCAAAAGGGGGCTATAAATTAGTTTCCTGTTCAAATAGGATTTAGACAGTCACTTACTAGAGTGCATCAACTTAAACATTATATAGATATAGTCAAAAGGTAAAATTTTACTCATCTTTATTAGAAATAATTAATATGATTAATATTAATATATGCACAAGGGTAAATTATTACTCATTATTATCATTTCAGACATAATGTATTGAATTGGCAATGCCACTTTGCGGAAGAATTTCACCCATTTCCAGATATTACAAAGAGATGGTCATTACTATCAAAGCATATATTTATTATTATTTCCAAAAGGCATTTCAGAAATTAAACGGAAGATTGTGGCCTTGTAAGTTTTCAATTCACAATTTCATTTCTTCTTGGCTATTTATGTATATATTCTTTTCAAATAATTTGAGCCGGGCAGAAAAATTTAGACAGAAAAAAAAATGAAACATTAGGCTAAACATCATAAACAAATATATGTTCGAAGGGAGGAAGTTGAATATTGGAAAGTTGAATTGTATTGGAAGAAAAAAAAAATTTCGGCTGAAAATATCAGATTGTAAGAAAACCCAAATCTAATTCATTGAATGATACTGAATTGAAAAGTTTAAACTATAATACCTTGTTTGTATATTACCCAAAACAATGGAGGCCAAACTCTGAATGCGACAGATAATTTCTTATAGAGATAATTCTAACATTTAAATGGGCGACAAATTATCAAAAGAAGCCACCTATATGACTGGGATCAAAAGTGGTGAATTTTTGTTAACATTGATCTTATTGGCAGGGACTGCGATCACTGTCTAGTTCATCTTTTAGGATCTTTGCCATTTTTCTATTGATCTTATGATAAGCTTGCAAAGGTCTGTGGATGCTGAACAAATAATATATTCCTCCAAATCATTCCTGAACAATGCCTATAAACATGTTCAGCTGTCTGTTGCTGCATTTTGACATTTTTGGTCAATCTCTGGCAATGATCAATATTTGAAATACTCCCCTTTTACAAAGCATAAAGGACATAAGAATGCTAACAGAATGTATTGTGACTGGCCTTGTAGTGTGACCTTGTTTGATGTTTGTTAGAAATGTGGGACATAATTCTGTTATCTTGATGTGTTGTAATCCCATCTCATTATCCCACCACAGATAGCACTGCGAGCATAACATCCTGTCATCTTCTTGAAGGCTACATGGCATATTCACAGATAATTATTATAACTTCATGTGACATTTGAGCTCCCTTGTTGCAATGATAAATAATGAAAAGAAACCGTACTGCATAGTAGGCGTCAGGTCTAAACCTTGCTGTGACATTTGTTGTCAAATGATTGTTACAAATTTACACCAAATATCCTGTGTGTCAAGCTAATGCACATTTTATTCTGCTCCAACTAATGATCTGTCTGGTATATTAGCAGTTTAAGGTTAACTTCCCTTGGTCTTTATTACATCAATGTGACAGTTATAAGAAAAGCTGCTTAAGACAAGATCCTCTACCACTGCTCAGTGGCTTGCAGTCAAGAACATTTATATACTGGTTCAATAAACGGTGTGATGTCAAACACAAAGGACCCATTCTAAGCTATTCAAAGCCAATGTCCGGGAAAATGAGGAATAGAAATGTTAAGTAAGTGCTCCAATAGATACCCATTGCTCAAACAATGTACGGCGTAAGCTTTATTTTCTGCTCCGTGCAACATTACTGCAAACACTGATGGTAATGGCACATAGACCATTACATAAGCCATTACTGTTGAGTGCGGAGCGAGGCTTGTAGGAATCAGGCTGCATCCCCAGTGAAGAGGACCTAACTGCTCACACACCCATTATGTGGCCATTCCCTGCAGTCTGACCACCTTAGACACAGCAACTTATACCCCACTCTTACTCCAATCAATCCAAGCAGTGTCGGAGGATACATAGGCGTCAATCCAGTTTTATTCTGATCAACATGGTCTCTCCTAAATGCTCACTTTAACCATTACACAGGGGTATAGATATAGATAGGTAAATATCCTGCTTGACCGAGCTGCATGGCTGATTTGTTTATTGATTAGGTCAATTGCAAATTCAATATGGGTCAATCTATGCTTTTGCTAAACATGATGACATCATCAGGTGCACATAAATAGAGTGTAAACAGAAATTGGTTCACCCGTGCCAACATTTTTCTACTTTCAGGACATATCTAAGACTGCAATATTAATTCTTATAATCATGGCTATTTCTGAGGCAATATATGTGTCATTCAATTCTAACTCTGATAATCATGGCTGTGTCTGAGGCAACATATGTGTCATTCAATTCTAACTCTGATAATCATGGCCATGACGAAGGCAACATTTGTGTCATTAAATTCCAACTCTGATGATAAGTCTCAGGCAGTGTATGTTTTAAACAAGTTTTACTCTGATCAAGATCAATATATAAACATATGTCACTCTCAGGTCCCATGGTAACATTGTTAGGCTTATAAGGACTCAGTATGTCAAATATCATCTTCTGTTTTATAACTGTCCTCAACATGGCGATAAGACTAGACATTGTGATGAGAAATGCAATATGTTTCCTTTAAATATTTCATATGTTATTGCACTTTATGAACATTTTGTGAATATAAAATTTTGATGACTCCAAGAGCGTGCCTCATGTCTACTGAATGAGTTTATATTTCTGTAATAATTGCAAACATGAATAACTTGTATGTTCTTCTATGCCCTTCTGTTGCCCTGCCATTAATGGATGTCAAAGTCCATGGAAGATGGGCAGGATGAGTCGTTTAAGCCCATCATCTTTAATGCATGTTTCGTGACAAATATTTTATATACATACATATATATATATATATATATATATATATATATATATGACCCACTATATTTTCTTCAGAGGGCCTTCAATCAAACAGACATCCTTGGAAGAAGTGACCTGGGCCACAACAATTCATTCAGAGGACCTTTCCTTGGTTAAGAGACTTTCAAAAGGGTATGAAGGTACAAAGTACCCATACTCTGCCAACAAATAAACCGCTGAATGAATATCACAGGAGTTTGGTGCAACCCAAACTATAGCCATCAATATTTGAGGGACACCATGCAGTGTGTGAAAGTAGGGATGGGGAATCCTGGTGCAAGGCTTGATGCATCTGTCCACGCATTATTGACCAGCATCCCCAGCTAGCATCCTCAGCATCACAACTGCTCTCTCAGATCAGAGGCTGTGCTGGCTTTTTTTTCTGTACTTATATTCTTTGAGGTAGGTGTGGCAATGAACCGGCAACATGACTCTTCTCAAGTACAGGAAATTGCCAGTTAGGGCTTAGAGAGTAGTGGCTGAATGTAAACTAGGTATCCGGGCTAGGGCCACGCAGCATTGCACTCTGTCATTACCATAAAATGCAATCTTCACCATAACTTGTCAATGCTTTTGCCACTTGTTATAATTTTAGAAGTATATTGAGCATTACACCTCAAGTCTAAGACTGGCTAGCTCCCTGGAGAAAGGTTTACACACACTGTGCAGTTTATTTCTCTTATTCTAATGATACCAGAGAAGCAATTACTAATTCTGAACCCTGTAACAAAATGCTAAACCACTAAGCCAGACTTAAAGTGAGATTATGGCTGTCTTTCAGGGGGCTAGAATCTCCCCTTCTCATGCAGACGCCTGTCTCCATGAAACTGTATAAAATATTCTTATAGCAAAGCTCTTAATCTTACTAATGTTCTGAATAAAGATTCCCACATCCCAGCTTACTTTGGATATGATGGCAGAAAAAACAGCCAGTGTCGCTATAGACAAAGGAGCAAGTTTTGTTGTATGGATATGATATGGTATTACTGTACAGTGGCAGATGGTATCACAGTTAGTGCAGGATACGGCACATCACAGCCACTCCGACTCCCAGCTCCAAGCTCAGAAACGCACTCACCAACCATACTTAAGACGGCCTGTCAATGTTTTGGAAGGAACTGAGGGTGTCAGGTTGAAGTTATTTTCTCTGGGTGATATGATTGTGTGTGAACTTGAGCTGAAGCTTCTGCATTGCCTTGATAGTACTAGCTGTAAAGTGGGCTAGCAATCTTTGTATTGGTTGTAAAGTGGGCTAACAATCTTTGTACTGGCTGTATAGTGGGCTAGCAATCTTTGTATTGGCGCTAAAGTGGGCTAGCAATTTTAGTATTGGCTGTATAGTGGGCTGGCAATCTTTGTATTGGTTGTAAAGTGGGCTAGCAATCTTAGTATTGGCTTTGTATTGGTTGTAAAGTGGGCTAGCAATCTTTGTATTGGCTGTATAGTGGGCTAACAATCTTTGTATTGGTTGTAAAGTGGGCTAGCAATCTTAGTATTGGCTGTATAGTGGGCTAACAATTTAGTGGGCTAACAATCATACTAGCTGTATGAAAGACTAAAACTATTAAATTAAATACTGGCTGTTGTGGACTTGAATTATTAGTACTTTCTGTATGATGGGCTAGCAATACTAGTGCATGTTGGATGGTGGGCTTGTAACACTAGTGCATGTTGGATGGTGGGCTAGCAATACTAGTGCATGTTGGATGGTGGGCTAGTAATACTAGTACATGTTGGATGGTGGGCTAGCAATACTAGTACATGTTGGGTGGTGGGCTAGTAATAATATTACATGTTGGATGGTGGGCTAGCAATATTAGTGCATGTTGGATGGTGGGCTAGCAATACTAGTGCATGTTGGATGGTGGGCTAGTAATACTAGTACATGTTGGATGGTGGGCTAGTAATATTAGTACATGTTGGATGGTGGGCTAGTAATACTAGTGCATGTTGGATGGTGGGCTAGTAATACTAGTGCATGTAGGATGGTGGGCTAGTAATACTAGTGCATGTTGGATGGTGGGCTAGTAATACTAGTGCATGTAGGATGGTGGGCTAGCAATACTAGTGCATGTTGGATGGTGGGCTAGCAATACTAGTGCATGTTGGATGGTGGGCTAGTAATACTAGTACATGTTGGATGGTGGGCTAGTAATATTAGTACATGTTGGATGGTGGGCTAGTAATACTAGTGCATGTTGGATGGTGGGCTAGTAATACTAGTGCATGTTGGATGGTGGGCTAGTAATACTAGTACATGTTGGATGGTGGGCTAGCAATACTAGTGCATGTTGGATGATGGGCTAGCAATACTAGTGCATGTTGGATGGTGGGCTAGCAATACTAGTACATGTTGGATGGTGGGCTAGTAATACTAGTGCATGTAGGATGGTGGGCTAGTAATACTAGTGCATGTTGGATGGTGGGCTAGCAATACTAGTGCATGTTGGATGGTGGGCTAGCAATATTAGTGCATGTTGGATGGTGGGCTAGCAATACTAGTGCATGTTGGATGGTGGGCTAGTAATACTAGTACATGTTGGATGGTGGGCTAGCAATACTAGTGCATGTTGGATGATGGGCTAGCAATACTAGTACATGTTGGGTGGTGGGCTAGTAATACTAGTACACGTTGGATGGTGGGCTAGTAATACTAGTACATGTTGGATGGTGGGCTAGCAATACTAGTACACGTTGGATGGTGGGCTAGCAATACTAGTGCATGTTGGATGGTGGGCTAGCAATACTAGTGCATGTTGGATGGTGGGCTAGCAATACTAGTGCATGTTGGATGGTGGGCTAGCAATACTAGTGCATGTTGGATGGTGGGCTAGCAATACTAGTGCATGTTGGGTGGTGGGCTAGCAATATTAGTGCATGTTGGATGGTGGGCTAGCAATATTAGTGCATGTTGGATGGTGGGCTAGCAATATTAGTGCATGTTGGATGGTGGGCTAGCAATACTAGTGCATGTTGGATGGTGGGCTAGCAATACTAGTGCATGTTGGATGGTGGGCTAGCAATACTAGTGCATGTTGGATGATGGGCTAGCAATATTAGTGCATGTTGGATGGTGGGCTAGCAATATTAGTGCATGTTGGATGGTGGGCTAGTAATACTAGTACATGTTGGGTGGTGGGCTAGCAATACTAGTGCATGTTGGATGGTGGGCTAGCAATACTAGTGCATGTTGGATGATGGGCTAGCAATATTAGTGCATGTTGGATGGTGGGCTAGCAATACTAGTGCATGTTGGATGGTGGGCTAGCAATACTAGTGTTGGTTTTATGGATGAAGGACTACCAATATGAGAACTGGTTTTCAGCATGGTGGGCTACCAATATTAGTTCTGGTTTTTTACATTTTACCAATATTAGTATGTGCTATATTATATGCATTGGCTAACCATAATTTGAGCACACTGTATGGGACAATTTTCTTTGATAACCTTTATTCCTCAAACCATTGCTCAATTGCTCATAAAATCGAGAATAACATATTGCAGTCAGGTGTCTTTTTGTATTAGATGTTTGATATTTAAGGTTTTTTGATGTGTGCAAATATCTGTCTGTTGCATCACTAGTCTTTACTTTCTTATGCCTAGCCAAGCCTATACAAACATCTCTGTTGCCTTTTTGTGGATATTTTTCAATAGCAGACATAATAAATCAGTTAGTGTGTACATTCCTCAAAGCTCGATATAATTTTGATGATAATATAAGTAATCACTGGGGTGGGGGGGGGGGGGGGTAGTATTCTATAACTGGTTATCAAAGGTCATGGTTTATGCCATATTTGTCTCATATACAATTAAAGGGATGAAAGCTTAAATCACAAACTTGGATGAGATCAATTTCTATTCCATGTATAAAGTTATTAATTTTACTTTCATGACCTTGAAGTTTGGATATTTCTGATCTGGGCCATCGAATCCTTAAATTCAGTGTTTAAAAACTAAACCTAGCCTTGCCTTGATTAATATTTTGGTCCAAATCTGAGATCATTTCTATAAAGATCAGAAAAGCCAATTGGCAGAATTATGGAAATCAATAGTGTCCCATAGAATACTATAATCCTGTGCTCAGTTGGGTGTGACAATGCCTTGTAATTCTTTGCAACATTTACAGGGTGTTCCACTCCTCAATCACCAGGTTTTTCTTATTTCTCTTGGATCACAATTTTCAACTCCATGAAAGGAATATTTTTAAAAAGCATTAGGTAAAGTCTACACTTCCTAAAAATGCTTTGCTATCTTAGCATTGACTGGATAATATCCTTTAAATTTTAGGATATATATAACTATTTTTAATCTAATTTGAAACATCAGATTGACAGAAATGTGGTGCAGGAGTTTTCATGCCCTTAGTTTATATATATAGTTTGTTTGTTTGAAATTCTTTATTCGCACATTGAAATATGGCACAGTATAAAAAACAATAGACATCTATATATACAGGTTAAAAACCAAAGGGGCCAACTGGTACATAAATGATCAATTATACACTTGCACATTGACCTATTAAGAAATGGCGAGTGTGTGCCATCTCTCCACCTGCAGAGCTCTTTGATTTGAGCAGAAACCCTGCAGTCTTGTTCTTCGGAGTTTCGTCTTTTACACCAAACATCATATAAAACATTTACATCCATATTATACTTTGACATTAAAAATCTCTGATTACCGCCCATAACTGAATGCAGGCTAAACATACCTAAATTAGTTATAGTTTTCACTACCACATTTTTGGACTCAAGAGCCATTTTTATGAAGTTAATACATCTCTTTGACATCCACAATTCAATAGACATACAATCAGCCAAATGAGGCAGTAATTCTATATATAGACACATGGCTGGGATCGAACCTATTCTTATCATTTCATTTGTAGAGAGCTCATGGTTTGTGCTATCATGTCTATGTGATAGCTCAAAAGAAAGATCTGTAGTCACTCTTCAAAAAGGGTAGAGCATTGAGTTCCAGTGACAGGCTTCTATCAGGCCTGACATGGCCTAACCAGCACTGGAAAGATCGTAAATACAAACAAACCAAACAAATAATGGGACTACAAGACAACTAAATGGGCTTTTCATTAACAATATTTTAAGGAAAAGGGTTTCTCTATCAATTCCTTTAGCAGCATGCACCTGCTGTTGCCACTTATTAAACAGTCAGTAATTGATACCTTTATACTGGAATCACACAATGTATGGCTGACAAGGTTCCGGCATATTCTGGACTAGACTTAGACCACCATGACCGTGAGTCCAACCTTGCTCCCTCTGGTCTGCATTCTTCAGAGGAAATGGTGTTTGGAAGGAATTAAACAATCAATAACATTTAGATTCATTCCACAACCTATGGTGAGCAGTGGGAGATCACAGATTGCCAACTATCCACCATCTGTGGTAGTTCGACTTTCTCAGGCCACAACGACACCATTCCTGCAGGTTTCTTTCCAGGTGATATTTTCTCTGCCCTTATATTTTTCATCCTACCTGTAGTTTAAGTGCGTTCATCTGCTTGATAACTTTTTATTTCCAGAATTTTGTTTTCACTGCTGCAAATCAAATAACATATGAAAACATGCAACATTCAATGATTGATTAATCCTTTTCTTGCTGTTTTCGTTGTCACAATCTTTTAAAGAATTATTTTCACTTGCCTGAACCATGTCTTTTGTCTGAGATCAAAATATTTAGAATTAAAAAATTAAAATTCTGCAGTAAAGAAATGCATGAATAATGCTTGGCAGTTAATCAAAGAATGCCACAGAGGATGTTTTTCTACCTGTCAAACTAATGAGAAATATGCAAATTCCACAACATCAATTACCTACAAGACAATACCTGTCGCCATTAAGATTTAAAAACTATTCCATGAATAACACAAACCTCTGTGTGAACCAAGATAAAGTTATATTCATTTTAATGTTTGATCTAAAAAAAAATAAAACAGATTGAGTCAGATGTAATATCAGATCCCAACTTTCAATCAGTTGTGGCTGCTGAGTTGTGCGAGGGAGAGAGAGAGAGAGAGAGCGAATATGTGTGGCCAATTTGGTATTTATGATTTCAATACAAGGGATTATGTCAGATTTTGTTGCATATTGGTGGCAATCACATAGATATCCGCAGCAAGCTTAGTGGACCTGACCTGTGGGCAGCCATTACTTAAAAGTCCCCCACTGACTGCTTATCTTTACTGTGATTGGTTGATTTTAGCAGGCGAGTGTTCCTAAGATTAGCACCTTATCAGGTCCTGACAGAGCTTAGTGCAGTGAAATGGTGCATCCCAAGACCACTGTGTGTTATGATTACATTGAATAAAATGCCACAAAACACACCAAACAGCTCTAAGATGCCCACACAAATGCCACCCAAGAGCATAACAAAATAGGACATCTAAATGCATAGATGCCATGGAAAACAAGATGGGTGTGATGTGTGTCTGTGAACTATATGATAGTCTGTGAGGGGATTCTTGGCTGGTTTATCAGCTCCCAGTGGAGGTTCCATCAACCTCAGGCTGGTCAACTGATTCCCGCCACCTATTGGCACCATATACGCCCATGTCATAATTAAGTTGTGCCGATTTGGGAGGTTATCTGAGTGTCAGAGCCAGAGTGGTACTTGATGGATGTCTTCACCATCCACAACTCGCACTCAAGCAACCCATCATAAATACATAACAATGATATCTCGCAATATCAGGTTATTATAAATTGAATAGCTTTATTTACTGGAGACACTTAGGTCTGGGATGGCCGTGCTACAATCAATAGCAACCCAACATCTCACTGATTTGTGTCTCGCAAGGATCCATAGCACCACACAGGACTCCATTCCTTTGCCCATTAGGTAAGATAAAATGAAATTTTAATTGAACCGGTGCCTTAAATTCATTAATGTTATTGTTTCTTAGTAGGCGTTCGCATCCGGGTGAGACATCCGACTTAGCCAATCAAGATATTGTGCTGTACTGCGTGTACTTAATATCCATTATACGCAGATAACCCCTGCATTTATCTAATCCCCAAACATAACCCCTTTATCCCCAATGTCTTAATCTATCAATATAAATGCCTTTCTATTGCATGCTGGATTTTTCAGGCAACTGATTTTTTGATTAAATGTGAACACTAACACCAGTGAAGCAAAAGAGCATTCTGATCAACATTTATCTATAATAGAGATCTGCACACAGACCATTTGCAATTCAATATTATTACAGTTGCGACCTTATCGAATGGATAAAGACCTATGTGTCCAATGCGTTTGTCAATCATACATGAGCAATATCACCAAATCCCACTCTCCTTCATGGTCATGTTCAAATAAATCCCATGCTTTCAATCCACCAATTGTGTCAATTTAGGTCACCACAAGGGGTCTCTGGTGACAGATTTACAGCATCACTGCGGTCATTGCTCTGCAGCTATTTCTGCATTCTATAAACCTAAAGTAAATCTTTGCAGATTTTCTCAGTCATCCATCAGTACAAAGGGGACACTTTATATGGACCAGACAGACAGTTTATGTTAGTATGGTGTGAGATGAGTGAGTCGGCCCAAACCTGTTTGTCATGTTATAAATGTCTCATGTGACCCTCTGTCCATTTCTGAGGATCATCCTAGATCAACTCCAAGACATCCAACCTCTACTCCTGTACCAGAATCACATATCTCTTCTTCTAAATTCTATGGCATTTAAAAACCCTGGATGCAACAAAAACCCGAGACTTAAATGAATCATAAGACTTAAAATTGCAAAGACGCATTTTGTTTGGATAATAACTGAATCCCCATAAGGAGCTTTTCGGGTATAATCAAGTTGTGCACACTTTGTGTTTGACATGTAATCTTATCAGTGGTAATTTGCTCCGCTTCTTATGTCTTCTTTTGATCGTAATGTTCATAAAAACACAACAACTTTGTTGTTGCAGCCTAAACAGATGTCTATAAACTACATCATGCAATAAAGGTTGCCAATTAACAAGAAAAAGTTCAAATCTGTCATATCAATTGCCTGTACAGAAAGTTATAGATTTCTTTCACTAAAATTATTTTTGATTCATCTTTAAGAAATCATTTCTACCAAATTTAGATAATATTGAAATTTCTTCTAAAAAGGTAAAAATATGCTTGATTATCAGACTCATTCTGAACCACTCGTTTAACTATTTGCATACATAAACACACATCACTAATTCTGTTACCCTTTGTCTCCATTTGTAATGTCTTCAGGCATGCACACATAATTTACAGAAAAAGTTCCTCCTCAAAGTGTGTAATTGAATTAGAAGTACGAATAGTGCTTGAGGGAACTTCACAGCACCAACATATGATAGACATTTGAGGAGAGGAGAGGGAATCTGGGAACACATGTGTGATAGATGTTTGAACAAAAAGTACGGAATCTGAAAGCATGTGTGATGAGAGAAGTGAATCTGAGAGCATGTGTTAAGAGAGAGGAGGGAATATGGCAGCATGTATGATAGATGTGTGAAGGGAGAGGAGGTAATATGGCAGAATGTGTGAAGGGAGAGGAGGGAATATGGCAGTATGTGTGATAGATGTGTGAAGGGAGAGGAGGGAATATGGCAGTATGTGAGATAGATGTGTGAAGGCAGAGGAGGAAATATGGCAGCATGTGTGAAGGCAGAGGAGGAAATATGGCAGCATGTGTGAAGGGAGAGGAGGGAATATGGCAGCATGTGTGATAGATATGTGAAGGGAGAGGAGGGAATATGGCAGCATGTGTGATAGATATGTGAAGGGAGAGGAGGGAATATGGCAGCATGTGTGATAGATGTGTGAAGGGAGAAAAGGGAATATGGCAGCATGTGTGGAGAGAGAGGAGGGAATATGGCAGCATGTGTGATAGATGTGTGAAGGCAGAGGAGGGAATATGGCAGCATGTGTGATAGATGTGTGAAGAGAGAGGAGGGAATATGGCAGTATGTGAGATAGATGTGTGAAGGCAGAGGAGGAAATATGGCAGCATGTGTGAAGGGAGAGGAGGGAATATGGCAGCATGTGTGATAGATGTGTGAAGGGAGAAAAGGGAATATGGCAGCATGTGTGGAGAGAGAGGAGGGAATATGGCAGCATGTGTGATAGATGTGTGAAGGCAGAGGAGGGAATATGGCAGCATGTGTGATAGATGTGTGAAGGCAGAGGAGGGAATATGGCAGCATGTATGGACGCATTCTTTTAAATTTCATGCATAATACCTCATGCACTATGTCAAAATGTCCCATGCTTTTTTCTTTATTGTTATGGGGCATTACCGGTCTTATTGCCATTTTTAGCTGGATTCATTGTGAATCTTCAAAATATGCCTGTTTTCATGTCCAAATCACTCAAAGCATTTGTGGAAAGCTTTTAACTATGTTATTGCCACTGTGTGGAGTGTTCATTTTACACTGTCATTATCGGATATCATTTCTATGGAGGAGAAAAAATATGCAAAACACCCAAATAAACTGAGAAACTCACAACAATATTTTGATCACAAATGTGCCCATTTTCCCCATTAAGCGCACAAATGAAAATTATCTCCCAGAAAGGAGTGTGCCAACATGTGTGAATAAGGAGAAAGGGATCTGAAGGCATATGCATGATCATAGTGCAGGAAAGAGGCGGGGAGGGATACCAAGGGATTTGTTTTTAATGTATCAACAGAAAGGAGAGAATCAAACAGGATTGCCCTCCTCAAATACATGTTTATTATCACCAAGAACAACGACAATGAATAAATAACCCTTATGTACGATGTGAAAATGGGCATCTGGTCAGATAATATAAGTGTATGTACTGGAAGCACAGAGATCTGCTGCTTTGAGTGTGTCTTTTAATGTATCTGTTGGTTTCACTGGGTCTAAATAAATTCCTTCTTTTTGCCTTTCCAACCTCGCTCATATTATTAGCCAGGCTGGATAGAATTTGTATGGATTTTTTTAAACTACTTTATGGATATCAAGATTGCAGGCTTTTGTGTGAATAGTGAATAATAAAAATAATGCTTGTTGCAATTGTGTGGCTTGGGCGACCGTGGATGATTGATGCCATGATGTGGTACACGGGAGCAACCCTGACAGGAAACGATTAGTATTTATGAAACAGCAGCAATCAGCAAGTATTGAATGAGATGCGAGATGCTAGTGAGAAGACATGAGTACACACCCATAACTGGTGCCATAACAACACCCATCTTCCCACTTTATCTGTCACTCTTGTGGCTGACTGATGTCTTTAAATCACAGTTGATCAGTCCCTGTAGAGCCATCTCAGTGAGCTCACTGATCATCCTAGAGGTTGTCTACCACCTGACTTGACCAATCACAACCCTCCTTTATCATCACTGCACAACTAATACCTAACTGCCATGGCCAATAGGACACCAGCCAATCACAGGTCTTCTTTATCATTTGCTGCAGAGCCTGCCCCCCAATCTCCATAGTGACCACAACTTGCTTGGTGCCACATTTTTGTTCATTTGTCTTCATTGTTGCAAGAATCATGAAAGTTTCATGTGGCATCAATCGCTCAGGTCAAGTTGGTCCATTGTTATTCGGGACAAGTGGCCAATCAGACTGAGCCAAAGTCAGGCCCTCCCAGGACACATGTGCCACATAAAAACCGTATCAATACCACCTCTGATTGGATTATACGGATAGTGTGAGCACAATTTGAGAGTACATGATAATCCTACAAATATTTCAGGTCCAAGACATGGATTGATGATGCTCAGAGGTCATTTATCAGGTGCATTTGGGACAGGAACTTCAGGGAGCATTCATTATATGTAGTTTGAATTCAACATGATATATAAAACCATACTTCTAACCTATATTATTGAGGCAGATATATTTGCCCCCAGAGACCAAGGACCATCTGCATGATTTACTTGACAAGTAAAGTATTTCTGAATCTGTATATTAATCATTTTTTCCTCCTGAGATTTTCTATTTCATTACTCATTCTGAGCCTTGTTTTGTGCCACTCTCTTATATAACATTCAATCAAATATACACATATTCTCCATTGCAACATTTTGGTACAGAGAGAATTTCAATCACACCATATTTAGCCAAATGTGCATGGCCGCCTTTCCAATTTACTAAAATGATGAAGATATTTTTTATCTCTCAACTATCTCTTCCAGCATCTCATATAAATGGCTGCCCAGAGTTAATCCAGTGTTGCGCAATGTCTTGTTCTATCCCATCATTCCGAGTAGGACCACAACTCTCCCACAATGCACTGCACCTTGGTGACCCTCTAAAATACAAGGTTGCCGTATTGACCTGCCAAATAATGATTGATGTACCACAGGGTGTTATGCGTTGTCTTGGTTGGAGTGTTGTTAGATAGTCAAATTTACTTTATCTGTATTGACATCCATTCACACAAATCTACACTGGATGGGGAGTGTAAATCTATAGTACCGTAATGTGCCATAAAGCTATTGCTGAAAATCCGACACGTTGTGACAGCAAGATAAAGTTCATTTATAATTGATATCAAGTATTTTCATCTTAAACATCAGTATATGGTCTGCAGGAATATATGAATATACATAAGCAGTCCAGTTATCATTGTGAATATTCTACCTCTGTGGAAAAATATTGTCAGGAAAAAAAAGTTTAACACAAAAAACATTACAAGAACAATGCAACAATGGAAAAAGATGTGAGTTTTAGGTTTCCAAAAAAACATACTTTTCAAATGTCACTCATAATATGGTAAACCGTGTTTCACAGAGAAATGCAAATCACATGTAAGGCCAAAAAGTTTAATAGATTACAGAATCTGAAAGATTTATTACTGCAATCTGAAAGAGTAAAAGTTTGTTAATCCGATTGATATTCTTCATTTTAACAATCTTTGCAGATCACTTTATAAGAGCTGATACAATGCCCTTCTCTTTTTGAAGAATGACCGAAAAACATTTGTTTCTTATTATTTTACAGAAATGATAACACACCCATAACCATTGAACAATGTATTGTGGGTAATAGGCAGATATGCACTTTTTCTTAATCAAGCCTAACAAATGTGCTCACACAAATTGTGAATAAAAGCCCATCCCATGACAAGACAGAAATCGTGCCAATGAGCTACGTTCCATCCTTTTAATATTCTATAAAAATATCTTCGTGTTAAGGGAAATAATTCAGATTTGAAGATATTGCAGAATGATATGGGTTGAATGTTATCATTAAAATTGCAGACAAATATTAGCTGATAACGCTTACATTGAAATCTTATCAAAATAAGTTATTTTCAAATTTTAAATGCAGATTAGCAGATTTCCATTACGCCTGTACAAGGCAAAACAATACAGATAAATTTACTTTATCTGTATTGACATCCATTCACACAAATCTACACTGGATGGGGAGTGTAAATCTATAGTACCGTAATGTGCCATAAAGCTATTGCTGAAAATCCGACACGTTGTGACAGCAAGATAAAGTTCATTTATAATTGATATCAAGTATTTTCATCTTAAACATCAGTATATGGTCTGCAGGAATATATGAATATACATAAGCAGTCCAGTTATCATTGTGAATATTCTACCTCTGTGGAAAAATATTGTCAGGAAAAAAAAGTTTAACACAAAAAAAATTACAAGAACAATGCAACAATGGAAAAAGATGTGAGTTTTAGGTTTAAAAAAAACATACTTTTCAAATGTCATTCATAATATGGTAAACCGTGTTTCACAGAGAAATACAAATCACATGTAAGGCCAAAAAGTTTAATAGATTACAGAATCTGAAAGATTTATTACTGCAATCTGAAAGAGTAAAAGTTTGTTAATCCGATTGATATTCTTCATTTTAACAATCTTTGCAGATCACTTTATAAGAGCTGATACAATGCCCTTCTCTTTTTGAAGAATGACCGAAAAACATTTGTTTCTTATTATTTTACAGAAATGATAACACACCCATAACCATTGAACAATGTATTGTGGGTAATAGGCAGATATGCACTTTTTCTTAATCAAGCCTAACAAATGTGCTCACACAAATTGTGAATAAAAGCCCATCCCATGACAAGACAGAAATCGTGCCAATGAGCTATGTTCCATCCTTTTAATATTCTATAAAAATATCTTCGTGTTAAGGGAAATAATTCAGATTTGAAGATATTGCAGAATGATATGGGTTGAATGTTATCATTAAAATTGCAGACAAATATTAGCTGATAACGCTTACATTGAAATCTTATCAAAATAAGTTATTTTCAAATTTTAAATGCAGATTAGCAGATTTCCATTACGCCTGTACAAGGCAAAACAATACAGATAAATTTACTTTATCTGTATTGACATCCATTCACACAAATCTACACTGGATGGGGAGTGTAAATCTATAGTACCGTAATGTGCCATAAAGCTATTGCTGAAAATCCGACACGTTGTGACAGCAAGATAAAGTTCATTTATAATTGATATCAAGTATTTTCATCTTAAACATCAGTATATGGTCTGCAGGAATATATGAATATACATAAGCAGTCCAGTTATCATTGTGAATATTCTACCTCTGTGGAAAAATATTGTCAGGAAAAAAAAGTTTAACACAAAAAAAATTACAAGAACAATGCAACAATGGAAAAAGATGTGAGTTTTAGGTTTAAAAAAAACATACTTTTCAAATGTCATTCATAATATGGTAAACCGTGTTTCACAGAGAAATACAAATCACATGTAAGGCCAAAAAGTTTAATAGATTACAGAATCTGAAAGATTTATTACTGCAATCTGAAAGAGTAAAAGTTTGTTAATCCGATTGATATTCTTCATTTTAACAATCTTTGCAGATCACTTTATAAGAGCTGATACAATGCCCTTCTCTTTTTGAAGAATGACCGAAAAACATTTGTTTCTTATTATTTTACAGAAATGATAACACACCCATAACCATTGAACAATGTATTGTGGGTAATAGGCAGATATGCACTTTTTCTTAATCAAGCCTAACAAATGTGCTCACACAAATTGTGAATAAAAGCCCATCCCATGACAAGACAGAAATCGTGCCAATGAGCTACGTTCCATCCTTTTAATATTCTATAAAAATATCTTCGTGTTAAGGGAAATAATTCAGATTTGAAGATATTGCAGAATGATATGGGTTGAATGTTATCATTAAAATTGCAGACAAATATTAGCTGATAACGCTTACATTGAAATCTTATCAAAATAAGTTATTTTCAAATTTTAAATGCAGATTAGCAGATTTCCATTACGCCTGTACAAGGCAAAACAATCTGACAACATCTTGTGAGAATTTTCAATCACAAAATCTCCAAAAGATATATTGGCCATATTGGCCATAGTTTGTGTAAATCATTGCACACATTTGAGGGTTTTTCATCCGCTCACATTCAGTATAGCATGAAATCCTTTGTGGATGACTGCTTGTTGATAAATAGACTTTTATTCTTACACCATTTAGACATCACATCAAACAGCCCGTTGCAATCGATTTCCACAAAATCACCATATCAATAAAATAAATTAGATAGAAGTGATGAAATATCTCGGTGTTGCTATGACGGGGAGGGAAGGTCTGCAGTCAAGCTGTGAAGTCATGCCGAGAACAAATATGCCTCGTCTGCAACATAATGTAGTCTATCTCACTAACTGTACATCAATGGCACACAATAAATATTCGGCAGTTTTGTGTCATTAAAACATGTATCCTGTCCAAAAAAAATACCGGCTGGAGTCACAAGTGTATGATTAAACTATATCTAGGTGTTATGTTTGTTTTTGATAATGGCTTGTAGACTTGCGAATTTACCATTCATCGAAGCTATTAAGAATGACAACAGGATGAATGCATCTAAACACCAGCATCTCTTGGGTATATTTATTTGGCAGTTTCATGTGGAGAGATTCTAAATCTATTCTGAACCTCCACACAGGGACTTGTTTTGTACACAGTGGAGAAAACAGTATAGTCTAAATGTGGATGAGATGAATTAGATCGCAGTATGCTTTAACCCTTCTTTACCACTACGTATGCCATTCTTGCATTGAGTCAACCTCAAACACTGCCATTGTGAATAAAAAACACATAATAGAAAGTCACATAACATAAAAGAAAAAAATGTTTGTATGATCATTATTTATTTCCTCATAAATGTAAGAAAAGGCTGCATGTTGACACGCACTGCCTTTGTCAATTACTGCACATGGCTAATAGATATTTGTGTTGCCCATGTTTGTCAGTGATCAAGTCACACAAGTGTTTCACACCTCCTAAGTAGAGTAATATTGAAATTCCATGCCATTCACACCACTGTGACATGAAATAACATGCAAGATATGGGCGACCACATGTCCCCCATGTTTTACTAATTCATTCTCTCTAATCAACAATTTGCCTACCAGTGCATATTCACACCAACATAGATCATACTGTGTGAGAACCACACAGCAATAATTAGTCTGACCAATTAAGACAACCCAGCTGCTAGCAGACTATATATCAGTGTGCTATCCAGGCTTTTATTTGCCTGAGGTTAATACGCAACTTTCTCTAGCTTTTAGTCAAGGATGAAAAAAAAAAGAAAGAAAAGAAAAGAAAAAAAAGGATGTAGGTATATGTTTATATTTGTCTTATTTAGATGTATATAATATTCTGTAGTCTTATCTATTTGTTTGCATGAATAACATGAGATAACTTTCATAAGATAGGATGCTCCATACAGATTTGTGTTCAAGCAGTCACAAAGGACCTCAAGATTTTGGCCTAATATTACAACACAATACATTGCTATGGCAAAACATATAGCTTTTGTAATTTGTATGTTTCACCAGAATACGAAACCTTGAGACAGTCACAGAGACCAGGAGATGTGTAGAAAATGCTGGAAAGAAATATATGGGCAAAACTTGGTGCCATATTAACCTGCAGTTGTAGATTATGCAGGAATCAGTGCATGAGCGATATCAAGAGCAAAAAAATACCCTGTATATTCAGATAATGTAGGACTCAATTGAATGGGCAAGAACTGGAGCCACATATACAGCCGACGACAACAGAGCTGCAGACGACAACAGAGCTGCAGACGACAACAGAGATGCAGACGACAACAGAGCTGCAGATGACAACAGAGTTGTGTTTCAGTTTATCAATTGATTGTTTATGTTTTTGGCACTTTTGAGTATTTGACAACGAACTGATGACCATATTCTTGAAATAGTACACATGTACTTAAAAGGTTCTGAAAATAAGATTGCAGCTCTGTTGTCGCCGGCAGCTCTGTTGTCGTCCACAGCTCTTTTGTTGTCGGCTCTACCTGCAAACATAGACAAAGAATTGTGATGACTGGATAAAGTAGGGGTGAGGGCATACGTGGCCCTGATTAGTTGCTGCTTAAAATAGTGAGCGATGTTCTGGTGATGACGGCAAAATGAGGCCATAAAGCACAAGTGAGGCACTGGCTGGAGGGTGACAATATTAGCAGAATTTGATTTACGTCCACCAAACACTAGTGAATGAGCACAAAATGTTGCCATAGAGCTACAAGCTGGGTGGCAAGCGGGGAGTTGTCAACCACCTATAGATGGCGCACATGATGGATGATGCAATGCTCTGATATGCCAAGGCTCATGTATAACACATCCAAAGTGCCAGCCAGCTTATAATACGGTATAAACACCATCCCTATTTTTGTTCATATTTTCCGCTCGAAAATCTACTAGGCTCTGGTCAAAACATTGGTGGTCCCTTTTAGATCCAGCTAGTTATTGTTTTGGCTTTTAAAATGCATCATTGTCAAAGTTAGACATTGGTGATGCATCAGTCCACAGCGAAAAATACATTTGTTTTCCAAGTTGTGTGGTTTCCTTTCAGACAATTATATGATTGATGGAAAAATATTTCCCATCAGACAAATTGCAAAAGATGGTATTATAATTAATAGGGGGATGGATCATGACATCACTAATGTGCAAAGATGTAGAATGATAAGTCAAGATTGATTGTGGAAATTTGAAAGGATCAAGACTGTTGGGAATCATAGTCAATTAATACGCAAGCAGTACTTGATAAATTTGTTTTTGCCCTTAAAAAGCAAACAAAGTTTGCATATTTCTACCTAAATCAGAGAGTACATTATGTTTTAAGGGGAAATGTTTTAAATGAATAGGGACAATCTCAACTAACAGTTTTAATCTTCACATTCATCATCATTTTAAGTATTAAGGTCAAATTATTTTGAAAGATTGTTAGTACATTAGCCCCTATTAAGGCAGATATTTTAAAGGAAAACAATTGACAAAATTTGCATTGAGTCTGACAACTCATGTGGTGTTGAGTAATATTTTAACATACCACTTTGCAAAATGATGAAAGGAATTTTACAAAAATTCTTTTTTATCTATAATATTGATAACATTTCATCCTAATATTTGAATACAAACATAGCACTTAAAAGCAAACCAGATACCAGAAATTGTTTGTCTTTTGCAATATAAACAAGCTGTTCACAGGGCTGTATTGGTAGTTAGTTTGCTAAATCAGGTGATCATGTAATGAACGTGCTTGGTCAAAGTTATTGTGATCAATCATGATTTGAATGTAGGTCAGTAGGTCAATTATCTAATGTATATCAGCCACAAGAAGACGAGTCTTAATTACACCTGTCACAAGTGTTTGAAATAGGATATGACCACTGCCAAACTAGAATACAGTTCCCAAAATTCAACCCCATAAGGGGATCAACTTTAAATATCCCTGATGTGTCATAACCTTATGTAATAATTGGCAAGATTATGATACTTACAAGCCAATTGATCTTGACCTTATTTAAGAGGTACAAAAGCCATAGAAATGTTAGCTTCATACTCTTTCCAGTAATTGATTTGGAGAAAGTTCTTCAAAGTAATCAGAATAATAAATTAATAAATTCAGACGGCTGATGGACAGAACCATTTTAAAGCTCCAATATCCACATGGTCAAACTTTGTTGATTGGGGGATAGTAAAAAATGGTCCATGAGCAATGTAACATTATGCAAATATCTCAGCACCAAGGGATACAAAACCACTATCCTCCCACATTGCTCTTAAACATGCTTCAAGAGTTTCTTGGTAGCTTTGAGGAAGGGTCTCGGGCATTTGGTAAATTCACTTTAAGAGAGGTACATTCTGAATATGAAACATTACCGCTACCTCCTGCGTGAAGACTGCCGCAGAGGTAGGTCTGTAAGACATGAAGATCAAGTGGATAGAACTAAATGCCACATTTGATTATGTCAGAAAATGGAGAAGTTTGTCTCACTTGCAGAATTATGAAGTATGGCTTAATACCGTTATAAACATCAGGGGTATGACCCGTTTCTTGTTATATCCTCTATGGAGTCCATACTTGCACCAAAACCACAACAATGGCTCCCTAACACATATAAGGCAGACAAAATGTTGCCGATAATTTGGCAGAAGGAAGCCAGACAAAACAGATGTGTGCATGATTGATCACACCTTCACGCTTCACCTTTTCCACACATACAATAATTACTGTTTGGTGTTTGCAAGCTCAAGGTTTAGGAGCCTGATTAGTCGGCAAGTTTGAGGTAAATATTTGATTTCAGGCATGAATGGGTGGGATGTGAGAGAGCAGTATGTTGTCAAATAAAGCTACAAATGGCCTTGTGCAACTGCCCACCATTCTGTATGTACTGCCACACCACGGTCCCTACTCTAGGGACTGTAGTCAAGCTCCTGTGAAATGCGGAACAAATACGTACTGGTGCACTTCTTTTCCAAGAAAAGCATTCATTTTAATGTGCTATAGTAGCTTCCTGATTGGTCAATCTTTATTCCATTATATTTCTCAAATGTTTATTTGAAATTCTAAATACCAATGAAGTACAAAAACATAAAACACTCTCTAAAGTATCTTTATTTATTATTATGGAAATGTACTAAATGAGGCACAGAGTAGTCCGACTGTTGACTTAACTCATAGCGCCCTCACTGGTAGTTAAGGCCAGTCATGCCCTTAATGGGTCTCGTTTTGAGAACGTTCCTGTTTATTATCACTGGGTTAAATAAGCTGAGAAGATCTAAGGTAATTATCTGTGGTGTTGGCTAGGTCCCTGGATTCTACTCTTGTATGTCCGCCAACAATGGCTCTGCTTGCCAAATACTATAATAACCCGGTCCCTAGATCCCTGTGCCCCCTATAACACCACCCTATCATTTCACCCTATCACCATGTGTACCATAAATGTCACCCTGCCCCTGCTGCCCTTCTGCCTGCTGGGACACCCATACACATCCCATAATGCCCTCTGCTCCCATAATGCCACAGCTGACTTCCTGCTTGCCAATCCTGGGAGCTAACTGTTTAAAGAACCATTGCCACAGAAACAATGAGCACATATTACCACAGACATCTTTTTGGTAACTGTCTGGTAACCCAGGGGGCACTATGTAAATACCAGACTGTTTCTAACAATCCTCCTGATCTATACGTTTCCCAGGAGTCTATCAAATATTCCAGCCAATCAGAGATCTGTGTGACTTACATTTATAAGAAAATAATGCTCTCTGCAAAGTAGGATCAATAATACCTGCCGTGTTGACCATTGACATACATAATTCTCACTACATTTGTATTAAGACATCTAGAATAAAGCAGCAAGATAAATATACAGTGCGAGGTGATGACTGCGATCATATTGTCGGAGAGGAAGACAAATACAGCATTACTAAGAGATGACAGTAAAGCCCAATGGCTTTCTGCAGGTCAGTATATCCACTTAACAGACAGACTGTCAACTCACACAGGACTGACACAATTGAGAGGGCAAACCCAGCATGGACATATGTCGCAGGACACCTGGACTTTTGATCTTTAAAATTGCATAACAGTTCCTCTGACTCCACTTTATTCTATATAAAACCAGACATTGTGAGTAGTTCATATTTTCACAATACATTATGCTAATATGGAGAATATGCATTCCATTTAGTAATATTGGAAGGTTATTTGTTTAAGTTTCCTAGTTAGTCATAAACAACCCGACACGACATCGAGTACATTGACTGCACAGTAAATGAGGCATTCAAGCCTTCGCCTCTTGAAAGGCTATTTGCAGTTAACAGGTTTTCTGCAAACAGAATTAAGGGTCTTTGGCACAACAAACATATCTGCTGGCATTGTAGATTTTGCAGCGAAATAAATGCTCAGTGGACCCGCTTTCTTTTTTCCAAGAGTGATTTTTACTGTTCAGAAGTGACCAGGCTGACAAATGGCTCTTTGTTGAGAATGCAGACTGTGTGGGGAACAAAGTGTCCAAATCATGTGAAGCAATGTCAATATAAGGTCACAAGTGTCAGTGTGTTGTAATACAGGTCAGACTAGGCACAGCGTTCTGATTGCTGCCGTGATCTCTTTGACCCTCTACCAATAACACCAAGCATTTCTGTTTGTCTCGTTTTGATAGCTTTGATATAAACCTGTCACGTGTGCCAATAACGAAGGTCACACTCAATTCTTGGCCAATACCTAAGATGGAGTTATCCATCTCAGCATTTCCTTGTGAGCGGGGGAGAGTACTCCGTGGGCAGTTGACATGCTGATGGGTTTCTCAAGCCTAGCTGGCCTGTACTGACATTGCCCTGGGTTCCATGATCATGACCCTGCCCTCGAATCCTGGACTGACTTTTATTCTATCTTATATGTCCAAAAGTATTTCCTTCGCATCTATACAATTTCACTTCATAGCTGTAATGTTTAACCCTAACGGGAGGGATGGACGTCAACATCCACTACCTTCACCATCCACTACCCACAACAACAGACAGGCAGGATGTTAACGTCCCCATTGTTCTGGCTTTATGACATCATTTTGTAACATTATGTTGGGGGTGCAATTTGTTACATTTTAATCATAAAAATGACAGCATGCAGATTCTAATACTCTGTTAAACATATTTAATGACCATGGTTATAAATCCTATTAATTTGTTTTGCAAATACACGAGTCTAGAAAATATTTGTTAGTCCTGCCAATCAACGAAATTGGAATAGGTTAGCCCTTTTTGGTTAGATATCTGTTCTCTGTCTCCAGAAATGGTGATTTCCGCTTCTTTACATTGGCAAGGTTAACAATAAAGAAATATATCATTGTAATATACTTTCGACTTATATATAATGGATTTGTAGAATAGCTGTAAAGCATACACCATTTAACACAAAATGTCTGCACATGCTAAGCTTTTAATGTCTTATCATTATAAAGAAAATGTTTTTACAGATTTATTCCATTATTTCTAGTTCTAAAATTTCTACACAAAAGACTTCGTAAGCTGCACACTGTGAAGCAACTCCCTCAAGATGAAATAATATGAAATGATCCATTGGGAACACTATGTACCTATATGATCAATACTGTGGCAGAAAATGAATTGCTCAAATATGCAAAGTATGCTGGTAACTAATTAAGGCCTCAGGGATGACAAACCTAACCATAGACATTTTTAATATGGATTTTAAGGATAAGATTCTAAAAATAAAGCTATTGGTGCAATCTTTTAAAGGCACAATGGAACATTTATTTCATAAATTTTAATTCAAAAATCAAAACTGCATTCTATTAATTTAAACTCTAATTTTGATTTTCTTGTGCTAAAAATTGATCAATTTCCAGTTTGAAGTTTCCCTTTGTGAAATGTGTAGAGTTTTGAAAACTATTATCAGAACCTTTGCACAATCATAAATTTGATTGCGTCTCTTCCACGTCTTTAGCTAGTATAGAAATATAAGAGAACTCGTGTGACAAGCACAACTCTTAACCACCTCATTGCAAATTAAATGAAAAAGTACACTGTAGTATACCTAGACAATATATTAGAATAACCACAGGCCATAAAATGTTTATGAGCGTCAATCTTAAGATATTGTACCATTGACCTTTAGGATCATTTTACCATTGCTGACCCTGCAGCCCCACTCAGCAATCCATTTTATCTGTCAAATTCTTGACATAATCACCTTTACTGTTCAAACCTCAAAGATTAAAGGACTTGCTGTGGGATGATGTTAATCACGACAAGAAAGTGGATATGGCACAGGGCTAAATGTGCAGCATGGGGAGAGTGACCCCACTCTGAGGTCATTTCCTTTCTTATTGCTATGGCATCACTTCATAGGATATAGTAGCATAAAGTCAATGATTTTAGGAGGAATATATATCAATTGGCGGACTCAGATTAGTAAACAACAAGCATGGAACAGATCCATTATATATCAGATCTAGAAATGATAATGATTTCTAATATTATTTAATAAGCCAAATAAAGTGTGCTGCAGCTTCTAAGATATATGATGGTCAGAACATAACATTGTCTGATTATGCAGTCAGTCATATGACAGAATGTTACAGTCACCATAAGCCACGAGTGTTTCACCACGACACAGCTTAGCAGAGCCACCTAGTGATGCAATCCTATTAAGAGAATGTAACAGTGTTGCGGCCATCATGAGCTAGGTTAGCTTGAGCCTCACATAGCCAACGATGGGGTTTTATAATTAAGTGTTGCAGATGCACACAGCCATTTATTGTAGCATCTTTCATGAGGAGCAATGTGTTTGTATCAGTTCAGAGCAGCTGCTTGTCATCGTGGACCCTGGTCATCACTCCTCTCCGACAACATCTGCTCGCCCACTCCTCTTCCCATTTCTACCATTCAATTAACCCTCTGCTATGTTTCCCAGCAAACAATTCACACGAACTACTCTTTTTGTTCTTTTTTTGCTAATGTATCTATGTTGTATAAAACCATGATATTGCGGTTTCATTTCTTCTAGGTTTGTAACAACAAATAATTGGATTATTTACCCAACCAAACACCATATTTAAGTCTTAAAAATAAATATATCAATACGCAAAACAATAAACTGCTGTGTGGCTAAATTTAGGACAGAACAATGACCCCGCCATTTTTAAGCGGATGGTGTGGGAACCTTGGAATGAAGCATTTTGGTTGGCTTGTATTTACGTGGTTGTGGTGGTCCACCTGACAGGGTCTCACACTTCATCCTACCCCAGACATCCTCCGTGACCACAGAAGGATTATCCCTCTTGACTCCTAATCCCCTTCCATTCATACCAAATCCTGGCTGGGATAAACTCAGATTTAGGGATCAGCTTGTGACACGACTTCTCTGTGTAACTCCTTCATCTTTTATATCGTGTTTGCAGTTGAGATATTCTGTTCTTGTTTTATGCACTATGATAACCACTATGGCATCCACATAAACCCAATATAAAAACACTTACAAAGCTTATTTTTCAGGATTATCCCCCGTCAACTTATCATTTCTGTTTGTCCTCTGTCTTTATACAACCAAAGTTCTCTTAACACTGTTACCTTAATTTTGCAAACAATTTACAAGTTAAAAGTCCTACTTTAATCAATCACAGACTTTTATCGGATATTTTCTATCTACTCCAGTATCTTAAAGCTGTCTGTTGAGCCCATTAACCTCAATTATGGGTAGTTTTGCAGGGCACTAACATTGGCATAATTCAGTGAGAATCTGGAAAGCTGTTACCTTTATAGTAGCAGGTTAGCCATGGCATGTCTTTCTCATTTCTCATATTGCTGTAATTGCTGCACTGAGCATGTCCCTGCAGGCCTCCATGTTACTGCAGCACCAATTCTGCAGATTAACCTCACAAGTTTTACATTTCCCTTATCTTAGCACTACTTCAAACTTTTCCTGTCTAAGAAAGTAGGATTTCATACCATATCACTAAAAAGGAAAAGATACTTTTAGATTTGTTTCCGAAAAATCTAAAATTGATTTTTTTTTATTGAAAAAGATAAAAAAAAAACATTTTCACACTATATGAGATGGCAAGGTTTTGCAAGCATTACATGAGATTAGTCTAATTATGAACAGAACATGTTCGAGTGGAAATGACAGGAACTGCTCCAGCTATTTGCCATAAGAAACACTCAAGTTGTGTTTTCAATCGAATAACAGTCTGTTGTTTTCCAAAGAAATGTTATTGCTTATCTTGCCATTTTTATACATCTCAAACACTGATGGTGATGCAGATAAAATGAAACGTATCTCAGTAAAAGGTATGTTGTACAGAACTGCAATAAGAATATTTTACATCATTTGGAGTTATATCACAGTAGAGTTCTGTTCTGTTATGGATCACAAGAAATTATGCATCACTGTTATGCATCACTGGAAATGGTCAAGTTGAATATCACAGGAAATGGTCAAGTTGTTTATCACAGGAAAATGTCAACTTGTAAATAACAGAAAAGGATCAATTCCAATATAAAATAAATAGTAAAAAAAAAGTAAAAGTCAACATGCTAATAGCATTGTTTACGTTGATGTTGAGGGATAATAATATGTACTCGCACTGATCAGATGAGGCAGAGAAGTAGTGCAAACCTTGGACCAGCACTGTGAGTAGATGAGGCAGGAAAAGAGACAAACATCATGAACCAGCACTGGGTGAGTAGATGAGGCATGTACCAGCACTGGGTGAGTAGATGAGGAATGCAACAGCACTAGGTGAGTAGATGAGGCATGCAACAGCACTAGGTGAGTAGATGGGGCATGTACCAGCACTGGGTGAGTAGATTAGGCATGTACCAGCACTGGGTGAGTAGATGAGGCATGTACCAGCACTGGGTGGGTAGATGAGGAATGCAACAGCACTAGGTGAGTAGATGAGGCATGTACCAGCACTGGGTGGGTAGATGAGGAATGCAACAGCACTAGGTGAGTAAATGAGGCATGCAACAGCACTGGGTGAGTAGATGAGGCATGTACCAGCACTGGGTGAGTAGATGAGGAATGCAACAGCACTGGGTGAGTAGATGAGGCATGTACCAGCACTGGGTGGGTAGATGAGGAATGCAACAGCACTAGGTGAGTAAATGAGGCATGCAACAGCACTAGGTGAGTAGATGGGGCATGTACCAGCACTGGGTGAGTAGATGGGGCATGTACCAGCACTGGGTGAGTAGATGAGGAATGCAACAGCACTAGGTGAGTAGATGAGGCATGCAACAGCACTAGGTGAGTAGATGGGGCATGTACCAGCACTGGGTGAGTAGATGAGGCATGTACCAGCACTGGGTGAGTAGATGAGGCATGTACCAGCACTGGGTGAGTAGGTGAGGCATGTACCAGCACTGGGTGAGTAGGTGAGGCATGTACCAGCACTGGGTGAGTAGATGAGGCATGTACCAGCACTGGGTGAGTAAATGAGGCATGTACCAGCACTGGGTGAGTAGATGAGGCATGTACCAGCACTGGGTGAGTAGGTGAGGCATGTACCAGCACTGGGTGAGTAGATGAGGCATGTACCAGCACTGGGTGAGTAGATGAGGCATGTACCAGCACTAGGTGAGTAGATGAGGCATGTACCAGCACTGGGTGAGTAGATGAGGCATGTACCAGCACTGGGTGAGTAGGTGAGGCATGTACCAGCACTGGGTGAGTAGGTGAGGCATGTACCAGCACTGGGTGAGTAGATGAGGCATGTACCAGCACTGGGTGAGTAAATGAGGCATGTACCAGCACTGGGTGAGTAGATGAGGCATGTACCAGCACTGGGTGAGTAGGTGAGGCATGTACCAGCACTGGGTGAGTAGATGAGGCATGTACCAGCACTGGGTGAGTAAATGAGGCATGTACCAGCACTGGGTGAGTAGATGAGGCATGTACCAGCACTGGGTGAGTAAATGAGGCATGTACCAGCACTGGGTGAGTAGGTGAGGCATGTACCAGCACTGGGTGAGTAGATGAGGCATGTACCAGCACTGGGTGAGTAGGATAGGAAGGAACAGTGTGGCCCCACCATGTATCTACACTACATGTGAATGGCTCCATTCACACTATCAAATCATCAATCAGTAAATCTCCACATAACACAATACTGGAGCTGCCAAAACACAATCACATATGTTGGCTTTCCCTATGGAAGCCAATAGCAAGATATTGCCAGGCTAGTTAATCATGCCTGTATTCTCTGACTGCTGTGCACAATGTTCTCAAGTGCTCTTTTAATTACATGTGGTTTTTATATCACATCTATTTGTTTATGTTATTCAATTTATTCCAAACAAGGTCTAAATGTAACCCCCACGTGAATCCAGATAATATTTCTTTTGTCTGATTCTTTCTTCTGTCTGATCCTATTTACAGTGAATAGCAGATGTCACAGATCAGGTTAGACTGTATTAGACAGGGCCAGGTCAGATAGTAACTGTTGTCCTGCTGAGGTCCAATACAGCTCATTTATCTAAATATCAATGTTTATAAGCGGTCAAACTGAAGCTAAGATCAGGCCATATACATCATTTCCACAAACTGTTTGGTTCAATTTTGAATTATATCTGATATCTCAGAATAGTCTGGGAGATTTTGACATGATGGAGCTTCAACTTTATGCAGTAACTTGGATGTTTTTGTTTACATTATGAAATCACCTGAAAGCAAGCTTTAAGGCACATGGTCACAGATGATTTATGGACCAAGTCTTCCCATGATGCATTACCGGCCATCTCTGGGTTCAAAGTGAATTACCCAGAGTGCTTTGCACGAAGAAGCCATCTATTGTTCCTTAAAATATAATTACAAATCCTTCAATATTTTCCATTAGGAAAATGTGCTTTTGCTTTTATGCTCCAAGAACTATACCACACAGGGTTAGCAGTTTCAGATTTCTTACAGTGCCCATGTTGAAACACATAGATGGTTGGCTAAATTTGATATCCGTGCCAGCAAGGTATGATTGAATTATGAGGTGAACGTCACCATCTATGGCCATGAAAATAAGGCAAGTGGGACTAATAGCTCTAAATAATAAGAGGAAAAAAGTGTAGGGTACCTCACACAGAGGAAATCAATGCGGTGTTCTGAATACCAATGTTTCCAATATGGCGTTATCATATGAATATGATCAGTTGGTATTTTACCTAATGTTTAAAACGGTATGAAATCAATATTACATAATTTGGTCCCCATAAAATATACTTGATTGAGATATAAAATATTGAGAGTATCAACAGTTTAAAACTTAATGGGTGACGATTATTTGATGCATCCCAATCAATGAATAGATCTAAAATACACCATGCATGACAAACTCATGGTAAAATGTAACCGTAAATCAATGTTGATTGAACAGAAAATTGAAAAAGTCATAAAATATTAACGGTAAAAATATTAAACATTACAATCTGTGAAATCATCCCCTTTAATACTGATTAATATAGAAACATATTTCTGTGTGAAAAAGTGTATTTTGCAAAGCGCAGTGGCGGGTCCTATTGTTGGAATCACAGTGGATGTTGCCGAGGTAATAGCTTCCCCCAGTCTGTAACCCGTAACCCCGGTGTACGTCTGTCATGGCTTGTTATTATCACACACAAATACACAGCCATTATCAGCAGTGTGTGTTTCCACAATTCCATTGTACAACTCCCTTGTTTCCACTTTAACCCTGCACCACTCACTAGCTAATCTAATAATCTTCATCTTGCACCGACACATAAGTCACCTTATTCTTTGTTGCATATTTGTCTGGCATGAAGCCTGCCTATCCGACACACCACCATTATTTTATAGAGAAGGCCTAATTTGATCAGTGTGAGTTAATATAGAATTCTCTAGGGAAATCAGAGGCTTGAACTGCAATAAGGAATACAGCAACATTAATTTCAGTGTGTGAATAGGTGGTTGGTCTGCAACTGCACAATGCGATAATTGTTATTTTTGTTAGGCCCCTCTCAGTGCATCACTAACTTTACACCATAAATTGGCCTTCATTACAATAAACATGTTAAATTACACAAACTTTAAGAACTTTCATCTTGGCAAGCGTTCCCTATATATTTTTTAGAAATTCCTTTCTGAAGGTTTCCTCAGACAAACACATTCATTCAAACATGCAATCATCTCTAATCATAGTCCGAATCAGGTAAAAATAATATGAAAAATCCAATAAAGTATATACTATATGAACAGTGTGAAAAGGGTTCACTGAAAATGACAGGCAAGCATTGAGTTTTGAGTGAAGAACAAGACCATCGCTTCCACCTCAGGCAGTGTAGACTTGGCTACCATGAAGTGACCTGCAAACCTGGCCCATATAATCTTCCTTTTTTATTTGACTGTAATGTATAGATGAACTTTTTAAAATCCGAGACTGTAAAGAGACTTTAAAGAAATGAAGATTACAATAACATCTGAGAAAGATGTTTGCAAATTGTTCAGAGTATGATAGCGAAACACTCAGGTCGAACATTAAGGTCTATAATCCACAATGAAACACTGGGACAGATTTATGTTTTTTTGGCTTAAATGTGTTCAAAGTCATGTTATTTGTTAATTTAGCACAGAAAAAGTAAACTTAACCAGCTAGTCTTAAACTTTTATTATTTAAATTGAACCCGTTTTAACTACCGTTAAACGGTTTTCGACTCAGTTATTGCAGCTGGACGCCATGTGTGCTGTATGAGAAATACCCCCCACTGACGTCATAGCCTCACTCTCATCCTGGAATCCCCCAGAGCATGCAGAGCCGAAGGCAGTTACGTAAATATACGAGACCACACGAAGTTCTCTCCCGATGCTTCAAACTGATTGTGGATTATAGACCTTAAGTGGTATTGACCACAACTTATATGCATTAAATATATGGAAGAGAACTGTAGAATTATCAGAGCCATTTGGAAAATAGATAGGATTCCTCTCATGAGAGTATTATGTGCATATTGCTACACCATCATGGCTTATGTATATGCTATTATACATTATGTGGGCAGAGTGAACTATTTAGAAGGGATAATAAGGAACCTGCTTGTAGATAACCATTTAGAGTGGATGATTAGGAACCTGTTTGGAGTGAACTATTTAGAGTGGATAATAAGGAACCTGCTTAGAGTGAACCATTTAGAGTGGATAATAAGGAACCTGCTTGGAGTGAACTATTTAGAGAGGATAATAAGGAACCTTCTTGTAGATTACCATTTAGAGTGGATAATAAGGAACCTGTTTAGAGTGAACTATTAAGAGTGGATAATAAGGAACCTGCTTGGAGTGAACTATTTAGAGTGGATAATAAGCAACCTGTTTAGAGTGAACTATTTAGAGTGGATAATAAGGAACCTGTTTAGAGTGAACCATTTAGAGTGGATAATAAGGAACCTGCTTGGAGTGAACTATTTAGAGAGGATAATAAGGAACCTTCTTGTAGATTACCATTTAGAGTGGATAATAAGGAACCTGTTTAGAGTGAACTATTAAGAGTGGATAATAAGGAACCTGCTTGGAGTGAACTATTTAGAGTGGATAATAAGCAACCTGTTTAGAGTGAACTATTTAGAGTGGATAATAAGGAACCTGTTTAGAGTGAACCATTTAGAGTGGATAATAAGGAACCTGCTTGGAGTGAACTATTTAGAGAGGATAATAAGGAACCTTCTTGTAGATTACCATTTAGAGTGGATAATAAGGAACCTGTTTAGAGTGAACTATTAAGAGTGGATAATAAGGAACCTGCTTGGAGTGAACTATTTAGAGTGGATAATAAGCAACCTGTTTAGAGTGAACTATTTAGAGTGGATAATAAGGAACCTGTTTAGAGTGAACCATTTAGAGTGGATAATAAGGAACCTGCTTGGAGTGAACTATTTAGAGTGGATAAGGAACCTGTTTAGAGTGAACCATTTAGAGTGGATAATAAGGAACCTGCTTGGAGTGAACTATTTAGAGTGGATAATAAGGAACCTTCTTGTAGATTACCATTTAGAGTGGATAATAAGGAACCTGTTTAGAGTGAACCATTTAGAGTGGATAATAAGGAACCTGCTTGGAGTGAACTATTTAGAGTGGATAATAAGCAACCTGTTTAGAGTGAACTATTTAGAGTGGATAATAAGGAACCTGTTTAGAGTGAACCATTTAGAGTGGATAATAAGGAACCTGCTTGGAGTGAACTATTTAGAGAGGATAATAAGGAACCTTCTTGTAGATTACCATTTAGAGTGGATAATAAGGAACCTGTTTAGAGTGAACTATTTAGAGTGGATAATAAGGAACCTGCTCGAAGTGAACTATTTAGAGTGGATAATAAGGAACCTGCTTGGAGTGAACTATTTAGAGTGGATGATAAGGAACTTGCTTAGAGTGAACTATTTAAAGTTGGCAACTTGTAGATTGTTAAGTGTGAGTGTCCAATAAACTGCTAAAGGTGGGTATATAAGAGAATCATTTGAATTGAGTGTAAACAGTGAACTGTTAAGATTTAGTGTACAAAATATGTTGGTGATTACATATCAAGTTTTGGTCGCTGCTCAAAGTGGTTTGTTTCTGAGAATGGTGAGCAGAACAGACGTGTAGTATCAATCATAACCATGTAACTCAGTGATTAGCCCAGAGTAGCCCCATTCTTGATGTCCTAATTATGTTTGCATGAATCAAATCAGATTATGCACAAATTATCACGGCTGTCAAGCATGTATTAAGAGATCAGACAAGAGTACTCCATGCTAATAAGAACTGTGATTTGATGAGTAATTGAGAAAGGTTGTGCTGCGATTGAGAAATGTCTGATAATATAAGAGTGTCACACGATGCTGATATTTATGGCATTAGGCACTCAAATCAATGCACTCTTTTATGGAATCAAATCCTCATTCCAACATGGTGTTGACACCTAAAATATGATACCTCACATTACTGCTATGCCATACAGCACCATGGCTTATGTCCATACTGCTATGCCATGCAGCACCATGGCTTATGTGAATACTGCTATGCCATACAGCACCATGGCTTATGTGAATACTGCTATGCCATACAGCACCATGACTTATGTGAATACTGCTATGCCATACAACACCATGGCTGATGTGAATACTGCTATGCCATACAGCACCATGGCTTATGTGCATACTGCTATGCCATACAGCACCATGGCTTATGTGCATACTGCTATGGCATACAGCACCATGGCTTATGTGAATACTGCTATGCCATACAGCACCATGGCTTATGTGAATACTGCTATGGCATACAGCACCATGGCTTATGTGCATACTGCTATGCCATACATCACCATGGCTTATTTGAATACTGCTATGGCATACAGCACCATGGCTTATGTGCATACTGCTATGCCATGCAGCACCATGGCTGATGTGAATACTGCTATGCCATACAGCACCATGGCTTATGTGCATACTGCTATGCCATACAGCACCATGGCTTATGTGCATACTCCTCTGCATATATCAAAATATGCAAAGTGGCTTACCATATAACAGTATGGCTTGTAAACATTCTGCTTTGCCATGTAGAATCATACCCTATGTGCATACTGCTGGTACCATACATAAGCATAACTTATGTGCATACTGCTATACTTCACATCACCCTGGTTTATGTGCATGCTTCTATGTCATACCGAACTAAGGCTTTGGTGCATTAGATATTTGGAAAAATCATTAAAAATGGAAAATCATCAAAGTCTCTTGGAAAATAGATTGGATTCATCTCCTGATAATACTACATCTTCATAGCTAAGAAATCCATTCAGTGTTTCTGATGAGAAAATCATTTGACAGACACACAGAATGACAGAAAATTTCTCCCTTGAGCTTTGCTGAAAAAACAGCGCAGCTAAAAAGAAAGGACTAAGCTGTATATGTCTAATTACTATTCCTTCAAATAAACTATGTATCCAAAGTATGATAATTGAATAAAAAGGCATTAAAATATGTTTTAAATTCCAGATTTTTGTTAAAGTTAACCATTTGCATCCCATTTATTTTCTCGTTATCCAACATTATCACCACCATAATTTCATCACTTCTGTCATCTAGTTTTTTAGATGAGTGGAATTGATAAAAGCTGCCTCACTAATATATTTATTACAAGGTACTCAAACTTAATGATAAGCAGGCCCTGATGGTACACTTCACTAACAGCATTGATCATTTCACTTCAGCTTTAAATCAACTTAGATTAAATCAATGATTGTGTTTAAGTCTGGGAGCTATTTCATTGATAAGTTTAACAACCTTTCATATCTGTCACTTTGATTTGAGGATTTCTCTCTCCATATTGATATTTCAACATGGATTTTCAATTTATGAGCTGAAACCATTTAGTTGATCCGAAAGTTTACAAAATTGTGGAGCCATCAGGCTGTCACAGTGGTGCTTATAACTGAGTCAAGTTTTATCAATCAATAGATAAGCTCTATAATAAACCAGAATATTATGTCCAATCAATCTTCAACAAATTTGTAACAAGCATTATGTTCACATTTACATGTATACAGACTTCTATAAAAAAATTGTTTTTCACAGAAATTGATATTGGGTAGTTAGTTGGTGGAGGGAGTTTAATGAAAATTCTGAGGATGTTTCACTTGAGATATATTCAAACAAACACAATGAAAAAAAAACAAATCACATTTCATTTGCTGTACAAAACCAATATTTATAATGGTATCAATCATGGTCATTTTTATGACCAATTTCTTCTTATCAATCATGGTCATTTTTATAATAACTTTCTTAGCTGCCCTTGTACCAATTGCTTATGCTGTAAAAGTATCACACCAATATCAAAGCTGGCATTTAACATGGCAAACCATCAAACCAATACCAAACCAATATCAAGGCTGGCATTTCATATGGCATTATATCAATCCAATATCATGGCTGACATTTCACTAGGCATTATGTCAAACCAATATCAAGGCTGGCATTTCATATGACATTATGTCAAACCAATATCAAGGCTGACATTTCATATGGCATTATGTCAAACCAATATCAAGGCTGATATTTCATATGGCATTATATCAAACCAATATAATAATAATAATAATAATAATAATAATAATATAATAATAATAATAATAATAATAATAATAATAATAATAATAATAATAATAATAATAATAATAATAATAATAATAATAATAATAATAATAATAATAATAATAAAATTTGTATAGCGCTGATACCAGACAAGTCTGTTCATAGCGCTGCATATCAAGGCTGGTATTTCATATGGCATTATATCAATCCAATATCATGGCTGGCATTTCACTAGGCATTATGTCAAACCAATATCAAGGCTGGCATTTCATATGGCATTATATCAAACCAATATCAAGGCTGACATTTCACTAGGCATTATATCAATCCAATATCAAGGCTGACATTTCATATGGCATTATATCAAACCAATATCAAGGCTGATATTTCATATGGCATTATATCAATCCAATATCATGGCTGACATTTCACTAGGCATTATATCAAACCAATATCAAGGCTGACATTTCATATGGCATTATGTCAATCCAATATCATGGCTGATATTTCACTAGGCATTATGTCAAACCAATATCAAGGCTGACATTTCATATGGCATTATATCAAACCAATATCAAGGCTGATATTTCATATGGCATTATATCAATCCAATATCATGGCTGACATTTCACTAGGCATTATATCAAACCAATATCAAGGCTGACATTTCATATGGCATCATGTCAATCCAATATCATGGCTGACATTTCACTAGGCATTATATCAAACCAATATCAAGGCTGACATTTCATATGGCATTATATCAATCCAATATCAAGGCTGGCATTTCATATGACATTATATCAAATCAATATCAAGGCTGACATTTCATATGACATTATGTCAAACCAATATCAAGGCTGACATTTCATATGGCATTATATCAAATCAATATCAAGGCTGACATTTCATATGACATTATGTCAAACCAATATCAAGGCTGACATTTCATATGGCATTATATCAAACCAATATCAAGGCTGATATTTCATATGGCATTATATCAATCCAATATCAAGGCTGACATTTCATATGGCATTATGTCAAACCAATATCAAGGCTGGCATTTCATATGGCATTATATCAATCCAATATCAAGGCTGACATTTCATATGACATTATATCAAATCAATATCAAGGCTGACATTTCATATGGCATTATATTGATCCAATATCACAAAATCTTCAGCATGCCCCTACAAGGGCAAGACCCTAAAACCCTTCAAACTTGTATTGACCCTGTGACCTTTTCGTATCAAATAATATATACTCAAACTGTCATAAATGTGGTTTCAATAAACCATCACCTTATTAATGAACAAACCATGTTTGATAGGTATATACCTAATACAACTATTGTTCTCTGCACAATAAATGAATATTAGACAATTCCTGAGACAAGTCATAATGTTTTAATTAGTGGATGTAATACATTATTCAATACAACAGAAAAGAAGATATTTAATATGGATAGCATTGCTTCTGTTTTGTTTTGCTGTTTTTATGAATGATTGTGAACAGGACCAACATTTCCTTCCCATTACTATGCACCATTCCTATCATATCAGACTTTGAATGTGTCTCTCCCTGGGGTATGCTGCTACAAATCTACAGCACATTCAGTGATCCACTGACAGTGAAATCAAGAGACGTTAACAACAACTGAGATGTAGTTGCTATCAGATGTAGACAAAGTTGAACTTACCAGGTTTTGATGCAGCTGTCTAGCTCGGGACTGTAGGAAGTGTGGTAGATTAAAAGCAGCCCAGGACGGCAGGTCCTGATGGGGTGCTTAGGGATGCAGACAACCCTCTCCTCCACACACGCCCTTCTACTATCTCTCAATGCAATGTTCAGTCAATCTTCTCACGCTATTGTCAAAGACACAGAAATCCACATCAAAGCCGTGCACAGTCAAGTTATGTATGAAAGCATATGCTTGGCATCGGTGCCACAAGTATTCCAGCACAGACTGATCGGAGCGTGGTGAGCGAGACACTGTGAGATGGAGTGGGTTATTCCAGGTTTCTGCAGCAGACTGATGGAGAGGAATGGTTGGTATATGAGTGATAATAATGCCCACAGTGGACAACATAGAAGCAGCCAGTACTACTGCCTTCTCACAATGCATGCAGCACACCTATAGCGGGCCTTCTTGGCTGGTATTAGCGGTGGGCTGCCCGCCGTGATGCCTGACGCATGGGCTGCTTGCGACGTAACGGGGCCAACAGTTGGGGTGACAGCCTTAAGCGAGCAAGAGGGGACATGAGCACTGAGAGAAGTATACATGAAGCAAACCCTGTCTCATCACTCTGAAGTCGGTCTCCACACATAACATATCCACTCGGCCCAAGCCTGTGATCTCACCCTCCCAGCTACTCATAGGTCAGCCCACAGGTTCACAATCAATACGCAAACTAAATTTGTCCTCATATTTCATCACAGGTCATCAGTCTACCACTTCAGCAGCAGAGGGTGTGAAGGGAAGCAACAAGAGATCATGGCTTCAGGGCAAACCGTCACTCCACTGCACCCAGCATCCCCACATTGTCCAACCATCTTTGTCACATTTGCTTTGATCAGTTAAGATGAAAAGTTTTGGTATCTAATCCACATCTAATTTATAGTTACATGAAACTTTCCCAGAAAGTTTGATCTACTTTATGGAAGCATCAAGATATAATTATAACTTTGATACTTAATTCTCCAGTCGGGCATCAAAAAGACATACCTACTATAGAGACTGAGGCTGAAATCTCATTTCCATATTGTCAATATCAAAGTTATGCATAGCCATACCACCAAGATGCAGTCACAAATATACATAGTGTTTGGAGGCTTAGATCTGACATCACAAAGAAAATATCTGTGTTATGGAATCACAAAGGTACATTAAGATCCTTAGAGGTTTAAATTTGCCTTGTGGCATCTCCGATATGTATGTATATCATGAAATTTAGATCTCTATTATGGTATGAAAGGGAGAGGGACCCCAGGGTTTAAATCCACATCTCCTTCATGGAATCACAGAGTACATGTGTAACTTCATATCAACATCCTCGAGATGTAAATGGCCTAACTCACCATTATGAAATTAGAGATACATATTGGAGGGAGATTATTTCATGTAGAAAGAGATTTTTCATTTCACACTTCCTCATGATGTGGTTAGACATCTGTTTCTTATTAAGCCATGCTTATTTCCACCTTCAGTTTCTTTGGCCAATAATATTAATGTAGATTAAGGTGAGCATTTGCTTACGAAATGTACCTTACCACCCTCCTCCCCCATCAATCCTCACAAAAATAGGAAATAAAGACAGAAGCTGGCACAAAGGTTGTGGTTATTCTTTTTTTCTTATTTTTTCCTATTCTTTACAAAAACATTTTTTTCAGGTGGCAGAAGACTAATTTGTGATGGAAAGTTCATTAACAGACAGGCACTCTTGATATGAAATTCCAGTACACCACATAGATGGAGAGAACCTTGGTGGGTGCTGCTTTATTTGGACAGTCTATGGGGTTCTACTGTCAGTGGATCCTGAAGCACCTAGGTGGAGGATTATCTTAGACATAGCCCTTAGACATTCTGGCAGTGGATTATCTCAGCTCTTGAACATTCTGGCAGTGGATTATCTTGGCTCCTGGACATACTGGCAGTGGATTATCTCAACTCTTGGACATACTGGCAGTGGATTATCTCAGTTCGAGGACATTCTGTTAGTGGCTTATCTCGGCTCTTGGACATTCTGGCAGTGGATTACCTCAGCTCTTAGATATTCTGGCAGTGGATTATCCCAGCTCTTGGACATTCTGGCAGTGGATTATCTCAGCTCTAGGACATACTGGCAGTGGATTATCTCAGCTCTATGACATTCTGGCAGTGGCTTATCTCAGCTCTAGGACATACTGGCAGTGGATTATCCCAGCTCTTGGACATACTGGCAGTGGATTATCTCAGCTCTTTGACATACTGGCAGTGGATTATCTCAGCTCTAGGGCTTATCCCAGCTCTTAGATATTCTGGCAGTGGATTATCCCAGCTCTTGGACATTCTGGCAGTGGATTATCTCAGCTCTTGGAATACAGGAAGTGGATTATCTCAGCTCTTGGACATACTAGCAGTGGATTATCTCAGCTCTAGGACATACTGGCAGTGGATTATCCCAGCTCTTGGATATTCTTGCAGTGGATTATCTCAGCTCTATGACATTCTGGCAGTGGCTTATCTCAGCTCTAGGACATACTGGCAGTGGATTATCCCAGCTCTTGGCCGATATTCTTGCAGTGGATTATCTCAGCTCTATGACATACTGGCAGTGGCTTATCTCAGCTCTAGGACATACTGGCAGTGGATTATCCCAGCTCTTGGACATTCTGGCAGTGGATTATCCCAGCTCTTGGACATTCTGGCAGTGGCTTATCTCAGCTCTAGGACATACCGTCAGTGGATTATTTCAGCTCTAGGACACACTGGCAGTGGCTTACTGGGTTCTTGGAAGCCACAGAGAAGAGAGAAGCTTGGAAGCGATGAGGATTGATCTTCTATTGATTTAATCCCTGACCTCTGACCTCAGTGTGACACAGCATAGACAATATTGGCCACATTAAAACCCTTACAACGCCACCACACTTATCAATTTCCTTCTTTCACAGTCAGTCTCCTCGACAGAAATCCAATCACATCAGAAGCAACGCTGGAGAAATTAAGTGCATCAGTTCAGTCACCAGTTTCCTCTCCATCCTTGACTTAAGATGTTTGGGATAGTAAAAATCTACCCACAATGCTAAAAATGTTTCATATGATGACCACCAAATTGATGTTTTATTTATAAATTAGAGTAATCTTTAAACTTTCCCGAGATGTTAAACTATTGACAAAAAATGTTGGGACAATCATCCATAAGGAAGCACATATATATTTATGCAATTGTAAATGTTCACTTGATTTTTTATGGGTCACCGTTATTGACCTGAGAATTCAAAATCTACATTTTCATTTATGAAAATCGATGATAGGATGATTGGTGGATATGTCAAGTAAAATGTCTACATAAATGGTGAAGCACTGATTTAAACATCTGAAATCAATATCAATCACCACAGACACCATGGAAACATGTCCGAGTCTGACCACCATAATGTCCCATAGCTGCTGCCTTCTATGATCTAAATATCAGCAGCCTAAACCTTGATCAATGCATGGATGTAAGTACAGTGTGAGACATAAATGTAACTGTTGATCAGTCAGTTCCAAATGTTTGTTGAACTGATTAATAATCAGTGTGGAAGCACTCGTGACAATCTTTTTTTATAAAGATGCTTCACAAGCTGCAATTAATTGTGACAATTTATTTTGTAAATGCCACACACTGTAATGTCACATGCTGTAATGCCACATACTGTACTGCCACACAGTGTAATGTCACAGACTGTAATGTCATATACATGGCGATATCTGTAGTGTCACATATTGTGATGTCACACACTGTAATGCCACACACTGTATTGCTACACACTGTAATGTCACACAATGTAAAGTCACACACTGTAATGCCACACAGTCTAATGTCACAGACTGTAATGTCATATACATGGCGATGTCTGTAGTGTCACATACTGTGATGTCACATACTGTGATGTCACACACTGTGATGTTACACAGTGTAATGCCACACAATGTAAAGTCACACACTGTAATGTCACACAGTCTAATGTCACAGACTGTAATGTCATATACATGGCGATGTCTGTAGTGTCACATACTGTGATGTCACACACTGTAATGTCACACACTGTGATGTTACACTTTGTAAAGCAGAGCCTATGTGGTGTGATCCTTTAAGTTGAGTCATAACCCACAGTGGAAGAGATGTTACTAGGACCAAGAATGACTACATATGACATTTAGCACATAGGCCACGGCCCAGCTAGACCCATTCCATGCCATTCTCACCATGCACCAGCTAGACAAATTCCATACCACTCTAACCATGTCTCAAATTGAATTCTTCTGTCCATGCTCCCTCTGGGCTCAGCAACAAAACTAAGTTTCTAAATACTATTTCCATGTTGTGTTTTTTATTTGCCATATGCACTTATTGTGGTCCCAAAGGTTCCACAGTGGCCATGTTATTATTCATGAGGACAGAAAATACATCCACATTCAGCTTCTCGGTGATGAATTATTTCAGATGGATAAAACTTTGTAGGGATAAAACACAAGGAGATAAAAACATATAATGCTGTATGCATTTCCAAAAACAAAAAACTTAAATACTGTCCAAAAATATTTTATGTGTGGACAATGAGCTTGAGTCAAGGAAATAGTGGAGCAAATTTTGAGGGGATTTTTTGTTGTCCCTCAGGTTGGTCTGTGAAATGGTTCCATCTCATTCTCTATTTACCAGCCTCTATGCTCAAACCTCAGCCAAATAAAAACCATTACATAGTAACACTGCCCACCATCCCAAAGCTGTGATACGTTTTCATTTGGGTATGCCAACTCTTGGCTGCCCTGTAAGATAAAAACACAAGCAAACCATGGGGACATCTAGACAACATCTATTTTGTCAGAGTGGCTGATTTGGGTGCAATTCACGGGAGTTGTACAGGGTGCTCATTCTGAAACAATACACTCTAACAAATGAGTTAAGTCACACAATGGATTTAATAGTGGGGTGGAACAATGACCAGCAAAGTATGAAAGCATGCCATATGCCACATGGAGTTAAATGTATGATCTCATACCATCCTCAATGGAGCATTGTATATAGGTTCTACACCGTCAGCAAACCAAGAGAAACCCTAGATCTTAATTACATCTATCACATCCCTAATGGTTCTGCCAGACAAACCATATGCAAAGTCTGATACATGGCAGAGAAACACAGCACAAATTATACAACATCTTGAGATGAATGTCGCTCGCGTTATTCATTCTGTAAACACAAATCAGCAGAGCGCAAAGTTTAAATCCTTGCAGAGTGGGAGAAGTACAATTAATGGGTATCAGACTGCAAACTAAGTGGTTTATAAAATTCAGCCGAGTCTGTTTCAACTCACTCTGAGGAATCACTTGCTGTAATTTCATACATGCGAGATAAATTATGTCTTGATATGATGCTCCCGTTTTATTGGCACACACTCCATGCCACTACTGGTGCCAAAGTCACACTTCATCATAATATTATAGGGATTTGTGAAATTGATTTCATACAAATTCAAAAACAAGATTTACAATTTGATTAAATTGCATGCAGTGCATGACTTAACACTACTCGATAATCACATATGTAGTGAACTGGAAAAAAAAATATCATTCCATATTAAGTTTAACACATTTTATGGAGTTTCATAATAAATGGTTTTCAAAATCCTTTAGTAATATCAATAGAAAAAGGAGCAATTTTTCAAAGAAAATTCATTTATCTCCACTAGTAAAAAGTGCGGAGAAAGAAATCATCTCCACAGGAGCAATTACTGCATATCATTGCTCAATGTTGGCCATTAAGACTTCCACTCCTGGGTCTCATCACTATTACACACCCTTCACAAATGTGAAAACTCTCCATTAAAAATGACTTGCATTTTATAATGAGCTCTCAGTGTTTAAAGCTGCGTTACTGTGTAAAATAACCTAACTCTGCCATCTATCATCTATTTAATGTCATCCACAGTTTTGTGGATTACATTAAATAGAATTTTTTTTAAATAAGATAGAAAAAAAATTAAAATCCACACTGGGAGCAAATAATATACCTGTTTTTAGTCTGTTACAGAGAAATAAATAATAAACTGGCTAAGATGTGTGTAACAAAATGTGTTTCCCATAGTAAATTACTTTAGGCCTTGGTGATTTAAACAAGATATGCTCTGGCAGCTCCTGCAAAAAATGTGAATCTGGTTTCATTCAAATACTTCTGCATGTGAACTATGTGTTTAGTTTGCAAATTCAATGAATTCAGTGCCAATTTTAATCCACTATGGCATGTCAATTATCATGATTATAATGGTTTTTGTTCCCTGTTCAGATGCAGAATTGATATCAATTAAATGGAAACAAAGCCTCGACAACATTTCATGGCATGGTAAGGTACCTCTCTAATTACTGAACATGACAGACGAGGGGGCTTCATAATTCAAATGAAGGGCATCCACGTAACAAAAATGCTTTTTACTTCAATGATCTTGCAGTCAGGCAGCAGCTCTCGAAAATCAATCCTTACACATCTATAATAGTTTTAACCAAAACATTTTCAAAAATTATGAGTTGTGAAAAAAATGCATAGTCAAATACAATATGATGATACTGTTCTACATATTAGATTTTGAACAAATATTTTTTTTAATTTCCTAATATTTCCTAACCCCTAATATAAACCTTTTTAAATGAGATGAAAGGGACCCAGTCTCTTTTGTGTCCACGACATCACTTTATTGTCAGATATTCACTTCTGGGATTTTTAATCATGGATGACAGAAAAAAAGCTTTGCCAAAAATCCATTTAACTTACACACACAAATAAAATGTCATATCTCAATGTCTGAGCCATTCATTACTAACTGATAAGGCAGTTCTCAACAAGTACTAAGACTGTCTGTACTGATAAGGCAGTCCTCAACTAGTGATAAGATTGCCTAGGATCCTATCATTATCACCACTATTATTATGAGGACAAAAAATAATAACCCCTTGTTAAATATATACATATATATATATCTTGATATGGGAAAGTTTCTTATCTTCAGGACAAATTGCTATCTAATAAAGAATGGACGAAACAATCTTGATTGATAAAAAAATAAAAACAGGTTCTGATCTTGACTTAAGAACTTATCATTTATAGACAGAAAACAGTATTTTCTAGTGCTATTTCCTGTTAGCATTATAAAATGTAAAGGACTAGCTAATTCACAAGAAAAGTATAAATATCAGGATAACTACAATCCACAAATTTAACAGGACAACAATTGCTTGTGTTTGTTTGAGTTCAGATCTACATCAACAGTCAACAATGGAGTGCCTGAATGTGATGGAATTGTTTTTTACCTTAAGGGACAAAGATGACGAATCATTTGCTGATCTGATGCTGCTGCACTATAACCATACTCATGTTTGCCGAGATCTCCAAGCATGACATTTTTTGTTCAGGTGTGTTGTGATATTATCAGTTTTCATATAACCATATGTCCCCCTCCACACGTTCTGTGACACATTCCAGCCCTGCAAACAGACAAGATGGCCCACTTCACAACACCCAATCGTCAGACAAAGTCCGCATAACTCAATTGTGTAATCGTCTCTTTTTATCAAAGCTGTAGTTTCGTTCAAAACACTTCATCTGCATAGCTCAGTTTCAGTGCAAACACCGATTGAAATGGAGGTATGAAGCTTGGTGTGACTGGCAGCCACAAAACAAGTGTGTGCAAAGAAAATTGTCAATTGTTAATAATCAGGCATTACTCTGCATGGCGAGGTGGTCTTGACTGGTCCGACCCCTCATGAAGCTTTTTATGCTTTAAGGGTCCATTCTATGATGGAAGGAGCTAAACTCAGTCAAGGTAGAGTCACATACTACCTATGTGAATACATGTTATGTCTTGCAAACCGGGATTCCACACCATGAATTTGGGAGGGGGAGGGGGGCTATGGGAAATATCTGGTTGGAAAAGTATATCATTGATATATTAGCCTTGTCCAAGAATAAATATCAGAATGATTAATAGTTCATCCCATGATTATTTTGGTTTGACTATTTTGGAATACATGTCACTGACATCTTTACTCATTTGTTGTTTTACTCAATGACACCAACTGGCCATGTTATTACACGAGAATATTTTACTGAGAGTGGTCTCTTGGACTTGACTCGCGCAGTCAGGTCTGGCTTTTACTTGCAGAGCCTGAAATAAACCCAGGATCTGTGAGGGGGAGTAACCAGGTATTAAAACCAGTGACACCCAACAGCCCACTGGTTGTCATGTAAGTATATATAGCCCATAATTAATGAATGTTTATTTTTCTTTGACAATTCCTTCTAGTATTTTTGTATAATCATTTTATCAATGAGCCTGTCATTGGGACTAAATGCACTCCTCTTTTTGAATAGTGACTGGGGATCTGACTTTTGCATTATCACATTGCCATGCCACAGCACTTTAAAACAAGTTGCTGATAGAGTGGAATGAAAAACTACTGTCCCTCCCCTCAGCTATATCAGTATAGGTACAGAAGGTCATTTGCTGAAAGGAAAACCACTACCTTATTGTACCCCCAAAAGCTTTTCCTATTCAAATTCTACAAATTCAAAGATTCAATAGGGTCTGATCTGCATTTCTGCATTCTGCAAGTTTGACTGTTAAATTTTGAATGTATCTCCTAGTGTAGTGGCAGTTCATGCAGTTCAAGCCTTAAAAAGACTTTTTTATTCTGTGCCAGAAAAAAAAACACCCAATCAATCACAGTGCAAGTGTCCAGTCTAAGGCGAGGTTCATGTCACCGCAGACCTGCTACTTCCCCTCCACCTCAGTATGGTTAGTCTGTCCACACTAAATAATCAACTCTTTCCTTGTCTGTTTAGTCCCTCAATATCTAATATAAAGGAATTGCCTTTTCAGCAGCAGCATTCAGTGTGTCACGACTGGCAGTGTCCACTGCAAAGAGCCTCGACCTGTCTGTGGCCCCAGGGCATCTAATCTGTTAGCCCAGTGCAGTGACTCCTGCCAGTTCTTACTGCTGGTCCTGACACGTGCATCAACAAACAGGCATCTTAACACTCACATGACACAATCCTTGTCCAAACCATAAACTTTAAGATTATATGTGAAACTTTAATGCTGCTTCAAGAGGACCAATCAGTCAAATATGTATTCATCTACCCTAGAAGTCACCACTCATACATAAAGTCAGTGTAACGTTATGAATCTAGTAAGACAGTTGTGTGATGCAGAGGGTGTGCATATTTTGTGGTTGGAATGTGCTGGTATTGTTGCAGCATGTTTGGCAATTATTGGACATGTTCACAGCTGTCAGAGACAGGAGCTTAATATGGAAGACATCCTTTGTCCTAATCAGGCCTTGCTGATCCCACCGAGGACATCATAATGCCCTCTGCCTGTCAAACCGGCCCTGCAACCATGCTCAAAAACATATTATGTGGTCAATAACCTTGCGCTGGAAATTAAGTCGGGTGTCTGGATGACCATTCCGACATTGTTATAAAAAAATAACCCAACGAAGATTGAAGTTACCCAGAAGATTACTGTAATATAGCTGACCAAATAGGCCTGTCCTGAAATATCATACTGATAAAGATCTCTCCAGAAATATTCATTTATTCTTTATTCTAGTATACCAATGCTTTTTTTTTCATCTCATCTCACTATCAAATAGAAAGATCTCTTTTTTTCCACCTAATGTGACATTATGTGACAAATATGATTTGTTTTAGCATATGAATATGTAATATAAGGTTGTTGTTATCATAGAAGGCAATCTGTGGGTAGAGATTGGTATGCATTACTGTGAACCAACTAGCACTAAACACCACTTTATAACCATTTATGCTCTACATAAGCAATACTATTTATTTATTATAATCTTTACCATTTCATGTTAAAATGAAAACAAAAAGAAAAAGAAAATATTTGCTTTGATAAATTTATTTCAAAATTCTTATTCAAAGGCACTGTATTGACAATGCATGCATTATATTTAAATCATGACCCCTCTTGTCCATGAAATTGACTTCAGAAATATCATATAACTGCTCATCTTCAAAATCCATCTTAACCAATCAAGCCACTTTCAGCTACCTGCAAAACAACACATTTTATTCATCAGTCAATATTGTCATGATTTTGCCCTGGAATAAAGAGTAGAAAGATGATGCATCTGACATTTAAAGTCTTTTTTATCTTAATGTTTCTTTCGTGTATGGATGTGTAAAATGAAATATATTTAAAGATATACATATAAATTAAAGTGCAAATATACTATTAATCAGCTTCAGATATTTGTATTCAGTTATATTTTTCACATCACTCATTTTTTTTCATATATGGAAGATAAAGGTGTTTATAATAGACTTATCTTGGTGCTATTTATGTGACTAGCTTGGGTTAAAGATATACAATGGTTATATTGTTGTGTTATAATAATAAGTCAATAAAATACAACACAAAACAATATGAATAGTTATGAGTGTCACCTTAATGACTTACACTGACATTGTTGATATGCTCAGCTTATTCAATTAATGATTCAGTGATGATTGGTACAATTTGGACGTCAGGGGAAATTATTATATTGTATTTTCATATTTGTTTCTCCATTTTTGGTTACATGAACAGCTGAGTAGTTATAGCCATTTTTCATATTTCAAATCAAAATAGAAGTAACCGCTTATATTTGAATATAAATTCATGACTGATCTATTATTATTGATAAGACATGAGTTTGTATATCTGGCCTTGCATCGGCAATGTTCTATCAGAATCAACCAAATCTCAACCATAAACTACTAAAAGGTATCAACTTATTTACCATTTCAATAATGTCAGCATAATGTCTATTCTATATCAATTAAAACTTTGCTTCAGTTTCTTTCATTTGACACTTTAATGATGTGTAACAGAGAAACATGGAGGCATCATACATTATCACATAAGAATGGCTTCTGGAGATATAACAAAGTGGCTGTTTGTCACCATTCCACAATTTCACATATTGCCAAAGATTTTTTAAAAGGTTTGTTATATTATATACTTACACACATTTACCATCCACGCATTGGCATCCATACAGGCAAGGGCAATAGTCTTTTTCATCACAATACATTCTTATTCCATCAGGTCCAATCACTAAAAGCACAATGCTTAGGGAAACAACTATGGTAAAACATTAATTGTTATTTGAAATTGTTACTTCCAGTGCATTTATTTTGTTTGTTACATCATTTGCAACAACACGAATGTCTTTGTTGGTCAACAACAAAGGGCGTGGTCTAGAACTAACCATCAAAGCAAATAGAAACATTTATAATTCATTAATTTTGCAACTCCCTTTTCAAGTCATTAAATAATTTGAATCTGAAAACAACATAACATGTATCATTTAACATCCTTTCATTATTTACCTGATCTCCTAGCAGGTGACTGACCCTCCTGTTCCTCCACAGGCAGAGCGTTCACCACCAACACTAATGCCAGCAAACTCACCAAAGTACACACTTTCCACATCTTAGTTCTAATCTGCCAATAAAAACTCACACTACAACATAAATAAAATATACATGCATATGTCTTATGTATGTATAGTAGCATTCTTAGTTGCCATCATTTGAAAAAAAATATTTATATACATACCGTTACTTTGTTTATTTTGGGAAGCTTTCTATTCCTTTCTTGTTTCTTTTGTTCTGATACCAAGTATTTATATATAGTTAATCCATGAGAAGCTTGCCATCAGGAATGAATCTATCTTGTCCAGATTGAAATATCTGATTACAGATGGTATACTAACACACTTTATATTTTTTTAATACTTTGCAAAGTCATTGCAATTAAATTCTGCAGTTACACCCTTGCTAATCTGTTATATAATGCAAAGTCATGTCACAAAGATGGATGGGAAAGAACAAGATGTTGCTAATCGTTGATCTTTGATGCATCATTCACAACAATCCATATTGAGTAAGGTACATCAGGCTCATGTTTGGGGGTTCAATGTGTCAATGTAAACCATGACGCTATCAAAAACCAGCACACCTAATGCATATGTCTGGTTCTATCTACCTCTGAATCAGAAACAACTCGGGGCAAGCTGTGGTTTCATCTTGATCAAAGCTCTCCAAAAGACAAAATACCCTCCACAACTCATCCATCACAAGTGAGGGTAAGGAAACTGTAAATGTAGATCTTACCTCTTCACCCAATTATTTTTTCTGTCCTTGAAAATATCTGTGATAGCTGTCTTGAATACATTGCAGTTTGTTGCATTGTGAATGAGGTAATTTCTGTGAGAAAATTGATTTCACATAGAAAAGGTTTCCTTCTCCACCTGTTTGGGGAGACTTTATGTCCAAGTCAACTACATTCATTTGTTTACTAATGTGTACAACTAGAATATTTGGGAGAATCTGAATATTGTATTGGCTTGTTATCTTCAGGCCACAGCTTCATACAGGGTATGATCATGAATAGGAATATTTTGGTATTTCAAATCATTCAAAGTTTGTGAAAAGAAAAAAAATGCCTTTTATTACCTTTACTAAGTGCAGTGAAGATGGTAAAATGCACTATAAAAGGTTTTTAAAGCACCATTAATATATATCATCATCAGTCATGATTTTGTCATATATATATATTCATATTTATATATATGAATTGGTCACAAAATATATGCATCAAAAGAAATCACTTTGAAACTGCCACCGTTAGGAACATGTGAATCCCTCTGAAAAAATGAGAGGCACTTCTATCATGATATAAAATTTCTGAAATCCAAATAAATCCCTGCATCCAAATAAAAAGAAAGAAACTATTCTGTGCTGTTAGAATATGTCATCTTCACACTCACACAGTAGATTATTCACAGAAAATAGACAACAGAGAAAATGTAAGTGAGGAATGAACCAAATTTGATTATTTCATTTTCCATTTTTCATTTTTGGAAAAAAATATTTACTTTGAAGATTGAAGTTAGCCAGAAGATTACTATAAAATACATACTTATACCTCAGTGATGCGCGGATGAATACAACCATGCCGTATCCGTTGTGGCGTATTCGGGTAGTGCGAACTATTTTCCGTCGGCCATCTTTAGACTGGTCCCCCACCGAGTGTCAAAAACATTGTGTATTCACAGAGGGCGGCAACCAGTCTAAGGCTGTATGCACTATTTTCGGGTCACGTGACGGGGTCAAATGAGGTGGTGTATTCATGCGCTTTGTTTACAAAACGTTTTTAATGATAAATATCTTGTTTCATGTATCATTTAAAAAAAAATACAGTAGATTTCTGAGGTATAAAAACAAAACATGCCTCGTCGGGTCATCTGTGTGAGCGGATTCAGTTCGATGGTGATGGCAGAAGGATAAGAAAAAGCATCTAGGAGAAAGGATGTAATGTATATGCATGGATCTTCATGATATCCGCCATCACCAATGAACTGAATCCGCTCACACAGATTCCCAGACTTGGTATGTTTTGTTATATTATACCTCAGTGATGCGCGTATTGATGCGATTTCGAATGAATACGCGCATGCCGATTATTTGTAAAATATTGATTAGTTTGCGTCGGCCATCTTTAGACTGGTCCCCCATCGAGTGTCAAGAACATCGTGTTTATACACAGATGGCGGCAACCAGTCTATGGCTGTACGCGCCATTTTCGGGTCACGTGACGGGGTCAAATGAGGTGCGCTTTGTTTACAAATGTTTGTAACGATAAATATCTTGTTTCATGTTTCATTTTTTAAAAATACAGTAGTTGTCTGAGGTATAAAAACAAAACATACACTCGTCGGTCAGCTGTGACCGCGGATTCAGTTCGTTGGTGATGGCGGACGGATACCCTTCGCCTTCGGCTCAGGGTATCCGTCCGCAATCACCAACTCACTGAATCCGCTCACCCAGCTTCCCGACTCGGTATGTTTTGTTATAATATGACTTGGAGGCCATCTTGAATGTTGATTGGGACTTTATTAATAGCTGCATTCTGATTGGTCGATAATCAGATCATGAAGATCTATGCATATACATTACATCCTTTCTCCTAGATGCTTTTTCTTATACTGATATTTGGTTTCTGAGGTTCTCTCAACAGAGAAAAATGTCAAAATGAAAAGGAAAGTGACATATTTGATTATTTTTTTTCATTTTTCATATTAAGAAAAGTTATTAACTTCTAGATGTCTACAATTATAATGGTAACAGTTTTTCTGTATTATTGCCATGGATGTTGTGTATTTTCCAAAATTATCTGATATCTCCTCTTTTTTTTTATCATATTTCATCCATTTCTTTTTCCCCTCATATTTCAAAATTTAGTCAATTAGCTGACAGATTTTCATGTAATAAGCAAATTTGACACACAGCCTACACTATAAACTGTAAAAATAACATCTGTTGAAAGCATATTGGCAATATCAATTTCAAAGATGGAAGTTTATGCAGCCGTTAATACTTAGCATAAAGCAGGTGGCTTACGACAAGGTGCCAATGTCCACCCTCCGATGCTGGGACATGTGCAAACGGGCCACATAAATCCTACTTTAAAAAGGCCCTGAAAGCCTTAATATGACATAGTATGGCCATAAAACAGGGTGACTAAGCAGGGAAGGATTGTGGTTAACTGGGCTCATTTTATGGATATATGATGGTTGTATTAACACTGCCTCCTCTATGGCTCATGAGCAGAATCTCAAATGTTCTCAATTATATCTTTATTGCTCAGAGCATTATGATATCCTGTCCGGTGCATACACAAAATGTGAAAAAGTATCTCTTTTATCAGTCTTCATTTCAAAAGTCATTCCATAAGTGTCTTCACTATAGGCTTAAATAACATAAGTGTGTAAACTTTCATTGAACTTCCATTTAGTTACAAGATTGCCTGCTATAAAGTTAAACCATATATATGTATATGCTCAGATAGGGAAAGCCATGGGACACCTGGGTGAATGGTGATTACTAAAAGGTATTAAAAGTTAGCTTCCACAGCATCAAGGATATAATTCAATGTAAATTCACATTGCTGTTTCTCACCTTTTGACTCCAGCCATTGAATGTGGTAGAAGAAGATTTTCGGTAAAGTGGTTACCATGGCAATAGAAATCATCCAATCACAGCCATTATCAAACTCGTCCAAGATATTGATATGTACCTGTGCAGTATGAAAACAATATATGCGGAAGAACTAACTCATGAACTAACAAATGGATGAACCAAACCCAAATTTAAGTACCCCTCATCAAGGTGGGGGACAACAATTTTGGGGGGAATTTGATAAAAAATGTGGCAAAAACAGTGAATTAAATATCAGTATTAATGTTGTAGTCCTGGTGGAATCTGTCACCCGCACTGTCACAAAAAAGTCTCTAACCTTGACCCCTAACCAACCCCCTATCCCACCAAAAAGAATTCAGATATCAAACATTTTTCTCATAGAAATTCAAAGTAGCCACTTACAACGTAGTCAGTCAATTAATAAAACAAAGACATCACTGGATTCATTGTTATTCTACTGCCATTAGTATCAGCTAAACTTGTATAATTTTGTCTCCATCAACCTGAGCCACTCACGGGAGTGGCCAGTATACAATATAGGAGATGAATACTTCTTGTGGTGTACTTTTGTTTGTATGTGGTTTTAATCACTTTTAACATCATTTCAGCCATTTCATGATGAGACCTATTTGTAGCAGATATAGTGATGTCTCAATGAATCGTCATGTCGCAGATCCTTGACAACTCACCCAGTCACAAATTTGCAAGGACAATGGGATAAACCTTCAGGCCTCAGCTCTTATGAGAAACTGTGACATGAATTCAATCTCGACATGGCCCGGAATCAAGCTATTTGTGGTGTAATTTTTAACAGCATGTGGGAGACCCTTGTTGGATGGTTATATGTTTATATCTTACATAATTGTATTTAAACCACTAAACTAGGGGGTGCACCAGAGAAGAAAAAAAACCTCTGTCAAGTTTAACATGGATTCCTCGGATGCATCATCTCACATCAGTAAAGAAAAATCCAAAACAACCCTCTGTCCAATAAACTTTAAGAAATCTTAAGTGCAAATTGAGCCTTATTATTTCTATGACATGATTAAAATTGAAGCATTGAAAGTAAGAGAAATTTAGATGACAGTTAATCATTTTAATATCAACATATTTTTTTTCTTTTTCTTTCTCACTTTCCCACTTGCCAAAGACTCGTAGAATGTCTCATAATTATCTGTCATATAAGTATAAATAAATTGAAAGTTTAGACAATAAATGTTATTTTTGGATTGTCGTATCTGCAAATTATAATCACTTCCCTTCTGAGAAGCAATAAAAATATTTCTATTATCTTGAAGATACTGTTTCTCTGCCACAAAACATCCTAAATCAATTCTTAAATAAAGCGAGAGCAGCTATTTTCCTCTTGTCAAAAATGGATGAAATTTAGAGTTGATGAACCTATCACTGATCCATAGTAGCAGACATTAGAGAAGGGACACCCCATTGTGTGAAGTATGAAAGGATACAGAGAACAAGCATGCCTCTCTGAGATAAGAGCAAAAATTGTAGAAAGATTATTTAACAATAAACAATATAGAGTGATAAGTTACCATTACATGTGAAATATAATTGGATAAGAGGAACCAATGTATTGCACAACACTTATTTCTGCTGAATGTGTGATATCAAAGCATTTTTATAAAAAAAAAAAAAATGTATTTTAGGCAAGTCCACGTGGCAGAGGGTTCACCTTCTCTAGCAGATTGTAATCTTCCCATCTTGCCATACATCACTGAAAATGCAGTGAGACACACTAATGGAAAAACAGCAACCCGATGGTGGATATCATTTATGTAATCTGGTAAAAATAGATTTATCTTTAATGGATTTGCATTCTGATACAGAAGTACTCAATTTAAAGCTCCCCAAGAGGTTTGGTATTTTTTCAACATTGACATTAATGTAAATAAAAAAATTCACTTGTGATTAAACATTTTTTTTATTTTTCAAGGAACATTATATTTCTATTGATGATTGTACAAATGATTAAGCTGTATGAGACAGATGTTACCAGGATACCTCTAATAGACCTTGACATGAACTCTTACAGGTGGCATCTGACAAAAACAGAGCACCAGATTGGGGAAAAGGCTGATTTCTGCACCTAACAAAGATACACATCCCTCGGCTTAAATTTTCAATCAAGTTTAGGTTCACAATACAAGTAATGGCACTTTCTCACCGACGGATATGGCTCTGAGAGAGAGAGGGGAACTGGCGGAGATTGAGTGGCATCTCCATCCTTGTAAATGATCATCCTTGGTAAGATTCTCTATCTTTTTTCTGACATTTGTAAGTTGGCAGAATTTGTCTTCCACCGATTTCTAGTGAGGGCAATTTACCCCAAATTTTGGATAGACAGCATGGCCTGGTGAATGTCAATCACATGCAGCCATCTTAACAAACATTACAATGATTTTCTAAAAACATGAAAAAATGTTTGTCAAAAATTGGAATTGAAATGCAGATTTGAGATTTGTCCTCCTTTGCCAGAGTCAATTTGTGATATGCCATTTTATGTTGGGTCAGCAGTATAAGATGTGGAGAGGCTACACTGCACAAGTTTCCAACCAAAGATATTGAGAAGTAACATTGTTATTGCAAACTTTATGTATGTTTAAATGGAAAAATAGTTTTACAAATGTTGCACATTTTTTAATTGCAATAAAGAAATTAAGAAATTTGTCCTTGAATTATTGTTCTCAATATGCCATCTTTAACAACATCCAAGAATTGAATAAGGTTGTGGGTTTGATCCCCGGCCGTGCCGAGATTAAAATCATAATACCATTTATCATATGAGCTGATGCCCATGCCTTAAGGGTTAACCCACTGTCCTTGTAATTCTGTGACCAGATGGATTGTTATGTCAAGGACCTGTGAGGCAGCACTGAAATGAATTTCTTGAGATTTTTACATTTTGCATCTTACAAATTCCACCATCCAAACCTAATCGCCACCAGGAAATCAAAACAAATAGAAAAACAGTTTCAATAAAAAAAGTTTTACAACCATCTGCTCGGTTGCACGCCTATTCTTGTATTCTATACTTGGATTTCTGGAGAATTATTTCATCTGTTTCTGTGAGTGTTTTTGGACAATCAAGTCTGAATAACCTCTGTATGTTAAACATAATACCTTGTTCTGAACTTAATTACAAACTCATTGTGTAGACTTTGACTAATCAGACCTCTATCCACTGAATATTTCATTGAGGACTAGAACACATGATGCAAATCTGTGTCTACTTCTGCTAATGAAGTCACACAGAATCGAGATATTCTATACAGACAAAAACATCTCTCTCCAGACAGCAAATTAGTTTCTGACAAAGCTATCCAACAGACAGTCCCCACCAATTGTTTCCCTCTGCTGATGTCTACTCTATAAAACCTTCATAAAAGCCTGCAAACAGCAGCTCAGACTCGTGCCATATCATGACAAGATTGTGCTGTTATTGTATCAGACATACCAGTGGCGCAGAAACTATATACTACAAAGTGCATTGCTATGCTGTTATAGGCCATAGATACATCTAGAACTAATGTGATACATCAGGGATGAAAGTCAGCATTCAGAAAAAAACCTGAAACCCTTAAAAATTAACCTGAATATACCCCTACCCCCTTTCAAAAATGTCATCTTTGGATGTTTCAGACTGAGTTCAGACCATTTTGAATTTCACATTTGAAGACAAAAAACCTGAATTCAGGTTATTTCCTGAAGACTTTCATCACTGTACATTTATTAAACTTGCATCAAACATTGCAGCAAGGTTCTGTTGTCTCATTAAAACATATATCACTCTCAGTTTCAATCTGTCATGTAAATATTACATTTATCATTATCATCATTATCTTCATCATCACACAGTATCAAGTTATTAGTGTCAGCACTATGTGAGGTATCAAGTTGTCACAATGTCAGCACTATGTGAGGTATCAAGTTGTCACAATGTCAGCACTATGCGAGGTATCAAGTTGTCCAAATGGCAGCACTATGTGAGGTATCAAGTTGTCACAATGTAAGCACTATGTGAGGAATCAAATTGTCACAATGTCAGCACTATGTGAGGTATCAAGTTGTCACAATGTCAGGACTATGCGAGCAATCAAGTTGTCACAATGTCAGGACTATGTGAGGACTCAAGTTGTCACAATGTCAGCACTATGTGAGGACTCAAGTTGTCACAATGTCAGCACTATGTGAGGTATCAAGTTGTCACAATGTCAGCACTATGTGAGGTATCAAGTTGTCACAATGTCAGCACTATGTGAGGTATCAAATTGTCACAATGTCAGCACTATGTGAGGAACCAACTTGTCATAATGCCAGCACTATGCGAGCAATCAAGTTGTCAAAATGTCAGCACTATGCGAGTAATCAAGCTGTCAAAATGTCAGCACTATGCGAGCAATCAAGCTGTCAAAATGTCAGCACTATGCGAGCAATCAAGTTGTCACAATGTCAGCACTATGCGAGCAATCAAGTTGTCAAAATGGCAGCTCTATGTGAGGAATCAAGTTGTCACAATGTCAGCACTATGCGAGCAATCAAGTTGTCAAAATGGCAGCTCTATGTGAGGAATCAAGTTGTCACAATGTCAGCACTATGTGAGAAATCAAGTTGTCACAATGTCAGCACTATTTGATGAATCAAGTTGTCACAAAGTCAGCAGTAGTGAGGTATCAGGTTATGTCAGTATTAGCAGTAGTGAGGTATCAGGCTATGTCAGTATCAGCAGTAGTGAGGTATCAGGTAATGTCAGTTTTAGCAGTAGTGAGGTATCAGACTAAGTCAGTATCAGCGGTAGTGAGGTATCAGGTTATGTCAGTATCAGCACTAGTGAGGTATCAGGTTATATCAGTATCAGCAGTTGTGAGGTATCAGGTTATGTCAGTATCAGCGGTAGTGAGGCATCAAGTTATGTCAGTATCAGCGGTAGTGAGGTATCAGGCTATGTCAGTATCAGCGGTAGTGAGGTATCAGGTTATGTCAGTATCAGCGGTAGTGAGGTATCAGGTTATGTCAGTATCAGCGGTAGTGAGGCATCAAGTTATGTCAGTATCAGCGGTAGTGAGGTATCAGGCTATGTCAGTATCAGCGGTAGTGAGGTATCAGGTTATGTCAGTATCAGCGGTAGTGAGGTATCAGGTTATGTCAGTATCAGCACTAGTGAGGTATCAGGTTATGTCAGTATCAGCACTAGTGAGGTATCAGGTTATGTCAGTATCAGCAGTTGTGAGGTATCAGGTTATGTCAGTATCAGCGGTAGTGAGGCATCAAGTTATGTCAGTATCAGCGGTAGTGAGGTATCAGGCTATGTCAGTATCAGCGGTAGTGAGGTATCAGGCTATGTCAGTATCAGCGGTAGTGAGGTATCAGGTTATGTCAGTATCAGCACTAGTGAGGTATCAGGTTATGTCAGTATCAGCAGTTGTGAGGTATCAGGTTATGTCAGTATCAGCGGTAGTGAGGCATCAAGTTATGTCAGTATCAGCGGTAGTGAGGTATCAGGCTATGTCAGTATCAGCAGTAGGGAGGTATCAGACTATGTCAGTATCAGCGGTAGTGAGGTATCAGGCTATGTCAGTGTCAGCAGTAGTGAGGTATCAGGTTATAACAGTATCACCGGTAGTGAGGTATCAGACTATGTCAGTATCAGCAGTAGTGAGGTATCAGGCTATGTCAGTATCAGCGGTAGTGAGGTATCAGACTATGTCAGTATCAGCGGTAGTGAGGTATCAGGCTATGTCAGTATCAGCAGTAGTGAGGTATCAGACTATGTCAGTATCAGCAGTAGTGAGGTATCAGATTATGTCAGTATCAGCGGTAGTGAGGTATCAGGTTATAACAGTATCAGCGGTAGTGAGGTATCAGACTATGTCAGTATCAGCGGTAGTGAGGTATCAGGCTATGTCAGTATCAGCAGTAGGGAGGTATCAGACTATGTCAGTATCAGCAGTAGGGAGGTATCAGACTATGTCAGTATCAGCGGTAGTGAGGTATCAGGCTATGTCAGTATCAGCGGTAGTGAGGTATCAGGCTATGTCAGTATCAGCGGTAGTGAGGTATCAGGCTATGTCAGTATCAGCAGTAGGGAGGTATCAGACTATGTCAGTATCAGCAGTAGTGAGGTATCAAGTTATCACTCAGGGACAATAGTGTTAGCATGAGGTGTCAATCATTGCAGAATGCTCTGGCCATCCCGCCCAATGTAACCGGTACTTGTGTCTCAGCAGGAGTTGCCACTGCTCCACAAGGCATGATTGAATGATCAATCATGTTCAATCACGATGACAAGAACGTGACACTCCTGCACCCATCTGGAGTGCTCTGGCATCCCAATGCTTTGCTCAGCTAGAACAATGCCCCAAGTCACGTGGGATATGCAGTCACTAAAGAATGGCCAAGTGATACAAAAATTCCTTAACAATTCATTTGACAATCCCCTAGAGCTTTAGATAAATAAAGATCAAATTCTCTTGAAAGTACATATCTGTAATGTTTTAGGTTTGTAATTTCAGTATGATATTGATTGTTATATTCTTGAGGTATAATTTTCTTCTTACTGAATCTGATATGATCATGACAGATATAAAGAAGATATCATTGCATATAAAAGTGCATCAATTATTTCTCAAGCTGTCAGGTGCACTGAGCCAAAAGAACAATTCTGAAATAATGCATCAAAATTTACTGGGACACATTTTATCCTGAATATCACCACCTGATTGTTTCCCGGATATTTACATGCCTCAGTCTAACTCTATCTAATAGGTCTGGATCTCCTGTATATCTAACAGGTCTGGATCTCCTATCTATCTAGCATGTCTGGATCTATCTCACGGGTCTGGATCTCCTATCTATCTAACAGGTCTGGATCTCCTGTCTATTTCACAGGTCTGGATCTCCTGTCTATCTCACCGGTCTGGATCCCTTGTCTATCTCACAGGTCTAGATCTCCTATCCACCTAACAGATCTGGATCTCCTGTCTATCTAACTGGTCTGGATCTCCTGTCCATCTCACAGGTCTGGATCTCCTCTCTATCTAACAGGTCTGGATCTCCTGTTTATCTAACTGGTCTGGATCTCCTCTCTATCTAACAGGTCTGGATCTCCTGTTTATCTAACTGGTCTGGATCTCCTGTCTATCTAACAGGTCTGGATCTCCTGTCCATCTCACAGGTCTGGATCCCCTGTCCATCTCACAGGTCTGGATCTATCTCACAGGTCTGGATCTATCTCACAGGTCTGGATCTATCTCACAGGTCTGGATCTATCTCCAAGGCCTGGATCTATCTAACAGGTCTGGATCTCCTCTCTATCTAACAGGTCTGGATCTCCTGTTTACCTGAAAAGTCTAGATCTCCTATCGACCTAACAGGTCTGGATCTCCTGTCTATCTAAAAGGTCTGGATCTCCTGTCTATCTAACAGGTCTAGATCTCACAGGTCTGGATCTCCTGTCTATCTCACAGGTCTGGATCCCTTGTCTATCTCACAGGTCTAGATCTCCTATCCACCTAACATATCTGGATCTCCTGTCTATCTAACTGGTCTGGATCTCCTGTCCATCTCACAGGTCTGGATCTCCTCTCTATCTAATAGGTCTGGATCTCCTGTTTATCTAACTGGTCTGGATCTCCTCTCTATCTAACAAGTCTGGATCTCCTGTTTATCTAACTGGTCTGGATCTCCTGTCTATCTAACAGGTCTGGATCTCCTGTCTATCTCACTGGTCTGGATCCCCTGTCCATCTCACAGGTCTGAATCTATCTCACAGGTCTGGATCTATCTAACTGGTCTGGATCTCCTGTCTATCTAAAAGGTCTGGATCTTCTGTCTATCTAACATGTCTAGATCTCCTATCGACCTAACAGATCTGGATATCCTGTCTATCTAACTGGTCTGGATCTCCTGTCTATCTAAAAGGTCTAGATCTCCTATCAACCTAACAGATCTGGATCTCCTGTCTATCTAAAAGGTCTGGATCTCCTGTCTATCTAACAGGTCTAGATCTCCTATCGACCTAACAGATCTGGATCTCCTGTCTATCTAACAGGTCTGGATCTCCTGTCTATCTAACAGGTCTGGATCTCCTATCTATCTAACAGGTCTAGGTCTCCTATCTACCTAACAGATCTGGATCTCATATCTACCTAACAGGTCTGGATCTCCTGTCTACCTGGCAGGTCTGGATCTCCTGTCTATCTAACTGGTCTGGATCTCCTGTCTATCTCACTGATCTGGATCTATCTCACAGGTCTGGATCTATCTCAGAACTGGATCTATCTTACAGGTTTGGATCTATCTCACAGGTCTAGAACTATCTCACAGGTCTGGATCTCCTGTCTATCTAACAGGTCTGGATCTCCTATCTATTTAACAGGTCTGGATCTCCTATCTACCTAACAGATCTGGATCTCCTATCTACCTAACAGATCTCAATGTGTTACCTCCTATACGATTTACACTAACTTGTCTTGATCTCCTATTTATCTGACATGCCTATGTCAAATTATCTCGCCAGTTTTATGAATGTTTCATGCTGACAGGTCTGGATCTTTTGAAAAGCACACACAATAATGATGGATCATAACCCAGACATTCACTATTGACACACCAAGGCTTTACCACCTATTATACATTCCACTTCTACAAATAAATGTAAATCCATAATGAAATATGCACGGCATTGTATTTCCTGGGCTTACAAAATGAATATTTCATATCTCTTTAAAAAACCATCTGCAAACAAATGACATTTTGCTTTAAGACACAGAAGTGATCATTGTCTCGTTGCTAGCAACATGTACCATTTCTCTCAAAGCTAAGGAAGATTTCAGTTTCATTGTTTTGGTCAATGGACAGATCAAAACTGTTTGTTACAATTGACCAGAATAAATCAGAATAAATCAAATGACCAGATTAAATCAAGAAATGGTCTAAAACCCAACACAGGTCTGATAGATAGTTTTTATTTCCCTGTGCAATAAATGAAGAATGAATAAAATTACAAGAACAAATACCACAGAAGACATTTATGTGCATATCAAGAATGATTTTTGATAAATATCTTAATTGCTTTTATTCTCTGTAGTATAAGGCAATGATGAGAATTGGGATGACAATTTGAATGTTTTAACATTGCTCTATATATTTACTGTCATAATGCTCAGTGATTTTCCCTCTGAAGTTGTGGTCAGCATATGAGTTTAGTCCTTGTCACACCATACCATATACAGGAATGCCTATTTTGGTCACTATGTCAACCAGTCATGTGACCTGAATACGTGGTAAATCCATGGTCGCAAAGGTCACCAAACACAAACTGCTGGGAATGCTTAATAAACCTCAAGGAATATACCACATTCAATATTGCACCAGATTAAAGCAGAGAAGATAATACCAGGCAATACCGAAAATGAATGACCCAAGTTTATGAATAAGGATTGTTCCTGAGCGCAAGCTGAAAAGGCCATATTTGCAGCTGAAATCACCTCACAAAATGTTTTCAGACGATCAAATTTTGTCATGACATTTCAAGATTGTATGTATCATTATAAGCTGAAATATTGATCATTTAAATGAAACCATTTTGATATTTTTTGTGACATCATATCCAGGCATATATTTTGACATCTTTATGATGTTTCTCATTTATACATATGGTATGTGATAAACAACTCATGTCAATTGTAACAGATTTTAGCCCCCCCCCGTCCATGAGCCAAAATCTGTTATCAGGTATACAAGTAGTAATTACAGGGCAATTTTCAGCAAAAATGACCTGATTCTGATGAGCAACCAATTCTAAAGATGCTGGTGTGAGACCACAGACCCCTTGGGTCACAAGACCTTAGAGTGTAGGTCAATTATCAACAAACAGGGTTCTAGCTAGAGATATTGATGACAAGCATCTATGGTTTATGTTTGGTAAAAAAAATTGTTCTCAACAAGATTTCCAGAAATCGGGTCACATGACCTAAAAATATGTCACTGACCTATTGATGAGATTCATCTTTCTATTAAGTTTGTGAATACCATCTTCATCTGAAGTCATTCACACAATGGACAAGGTCACTATCAAACGCATCTGTGATGTTGATATAAGATACATACATTATTTAATTAGGGTATCATGATCTTTAAATACACATGGTATAATTTGGGTAATGCTATGTTTATTTATTGTCAACTTTTCAAGCTCAAAAGATTTTAAGAGATTGGGTCCAATGACCTTGAAATGAAGGTCAAGGTCATCAACAAGCTTACCAGACTCCGACAATACCCATTCAGCAAAATTTGCCAAGGAGAAAAATTTACCTCATTTAGACTCATTCTGATAATTTCAATCTCTATTTAGCTACATTATCCGTTCTGTCATAAAAGTCCATTAAGGTCTATAATCCACAATGAAAAACTGGGACAGACTTTTGTTTTTTTTGGCTTAAATGTGTTCAAAGTAATGTATTTGTTAATTTAGCACAGAAAAATTAAACTTAACCAGCTAGTCTTAATTTTTCATTAGTTAAATTGAACCCGTTTTAACTACCGTTAAAACGGGTTCGACTCAGTTTTTGCAGCTGGTGACTTATATCAAGTATTTATATTTTCTTTATTTAATGCCATCCAAAGAATAATCAAACTTTTTGGAACATTTTAGATATAATCATGGCATAAAATATGGATTATCACTAAAAGAGTTGAGTATTTAAAAATCTCATGCAAACGAGTTTGTCCACCATGTGTGCCGAAGGCAGTTACGTAAATATACGAGACCACCCGAAGTTCTCTCCTGATGCTTCAAACTGATTGTGGATTATAGACCTTAATTGTTAATACTATTTTAGTTAGGTTAAAAGAAATATCTTATGAGGGTTCGAAACAAAATTTATATTTCGCCAGAAATTGCTAGCTTGGGAAACTTTTCTTCAAATAGCCACCAACCACCAGCAATATTAACAATCTACATTAGGCATGATGATGCAGACTAATCTGTATGTGTCCAGATGATGCAGACTAATGATGATGCAGACTAATGATGATGCAGACTAATGATGATGCAGACTAATGATGATGCAGACTAATCTGTATCTGTAAAGATGATGCAGACTAAAGATGCAGACTAATGATGCAGACTAATGATGATGTAGACTAATGATGATGCAGACTAATGATGATGCAGACTAATGATGATGCAGACTAATCTGTATGTGTCCAGATGATGCAGACTAAAGATGCAGACTAATGATGCAGACTAATGATGATGTAGACTAATGATGATGCAGACTAATGATGATGCAGACTAATGATGATGCAGACTAATGATGATGCAGACTAATGATGATGTAGACTAATGATGATGCAGACTAATGATGATGCAGACTAATCTGTATGTGTCCAGATGATGCAGACTAAAGATGCAGACTAATGATGCCGACTAATGATGATGTAGACTAATGATGATGCAGACTAATGATGATGCAGACTAATGATGATGCAGACTAATGATGCAGACTAATGATGATGCAGACTAATCTGTATGTCTACTGATGATGCAGACTAAAGATGCAGACTAATGATGCAGACTAATGATGATGCAGACTAATGATGATGCAGACTAATGATGATGCAGACTAATGATGATGCAGACTAATGATGATGCAGACTAATGATGATGCAGACTAATCTGTATGTGTCCAGATGATGCAGACTAATGATGATGCAGACTAATCTGTATGTGTCCAGATGATGCAGACTAATCTGTATTTGTACAGATGATGCAGACTAAAGATGCAGACTAATGATGCAGACTAATGATGATGCAGTCTAATGATGATGCAGACTAATGATGATGCAGACTAATGATGATGCAGACTAATCTTTATCTGTACAGATGATGCAGACTAATGATGATGCAGACTAATGATGATGCAGACTAATGATGATGCAGACTAATGATGATGCAGACAAATAATGATGCAGACAAATAATGATGTAGACTAATGATGCAGACTAATGATGATGCAGACTAATGATGATGTAGACTAATGATGCAGACTAATGATGATGCAGACTAATGATGATGCAGACTAATGATGATGCAGACTAATGATGATGCAGACTAATCTGTATCTGTAAAGATGATGCAGACTAAAGATGCAGACTAATGATGCAGACTAATGATGATGTAGACTAATGCTGATGCAGACTAATCTGTATGTGTCCAGATGATGCAGACTAATGATGATGCAGACTAATGATGATGCAGACTAATGATGATGCAGACTAATGATGATGCAGACTAATGATGATGCAGACTAATCTGTATCTGTACAGATGATGCAGACTAATGATGATGCAGACTAATGATGATGCAGACTAATGATGATGCAGACTAATGATGATGCAGACTAATGATGATGCAGACTAATCTGTATCTGTACAGATGATGCAGACTAATGATGATGTAGACTAATGATGATGCAGACTAATGCTGATGCAGACTAATGATGATGCAGACTAATCTGTATCTGTAAAGATGATGCAGACTAGTCTGTATCTGTACTGATGATGCAGACTAATGATGATGCAGACTAATGATGATGCAGACTAATGATGATGCAGACTAATGATGATGCAGACTAATGATGATGCAGACTAATGATGATGCAGACTAATGATGATGCAGACTAATGATGATGCAGACTAATGATGATGCAGACAAATGATGATGTAGACTAATTGGTATTACAGACTAATTGGTATGTGTACAGATGATGCAAACTAATAATCTGTACAGACCTTTACATTGTGTTTACCAGTTACCATAACCATCATTAACATTAAAGCACTCATGAAATAAAAATTTCAAGCACTTTTTCCTTGCATAATATAAATGTTTATACCCCCAAACTTTGTGATTAAATGTTATTACCCATCATATTTCCCCTACATCAAGTTCTATGCCATTTGAAAGTAGAGGAGTCTTCTGCTTAAATTCAAATCATGTCACTTAAGCATACCCTAAACCTCTGTAAAATTGCCTGTGACCTCTGTGATTTCATGAATGCTTACAGCTTTTGAGATATATATATATATAGCATTTCAGCTTTTATATCAATCAGTCTTTGCATAATATTTGAATGGTAACTTACAAAGATGATGAGATCACATGTTATATGAAATCTTGTGGAGCAGAAGTAACATTTGTCATAAATATTCCTCATATAGGCACTAATGTCTCATACATCTCATGTTTTCTCTCTCCCATGTGCATTGTTGTTGCCTGTCACATGACCAAGAAAGGAATGAGACCTGACACCTTCTTGACAATTACACAAACTTTGTCAAATGATAATGACTAAGACAAAACACAAGGGGGACCACATACCCATGGGAACACCATGAACACTGCGTGACAATTTGATCTTAGTTTTTTTTTTCTGTTCTATATTAAAGTATTGTGTTTGTATATTGTATTAGGACAGAAAATCCATATGTATCTTCTATGGGTCCTATATAAGACACCATTCATAATGTATCTATGTTTTATTGTCTCCATCCTGGCATCTTTAAACCCCTTTCCCATATCTGATTTGTTAAATATTCAATTTCAAGGTTATGTTTGCATTGTGATTAACCCTCATGGATATGGTGGGTGAAACAAAAAAAAAACAGAAACATTTCTGCCAATAATCTAATATGTTGTTCATTTTTTGCTTAACAGGAAGTTGAATCATAGCCACAAATGATAGGGCATGCCTTCACAAAATGAAACTAAATTTTGGAAAATATTTACTTTGCTCTATAGCACTTTTCATAAATTTAGCCCCTTCATCTCACAGGCATAATAACATGACTATGTTCCTCTGCAGTCTGACATTTTCTGGACATTTTCTGGCTATAGTCGACACACAAAATACAAATGGTGTGGATACGAGGCAGAGTGAGGTGTGCTTTGTCCCGCGTTGTCATGACAAATGCGTGCGCCCTCTGCAGGCATTGATTATACTATGACGTCTTATCTGGGCCTCCTCTATCCCACTCCCACCCATCAGTCCTGGCGGCACAATTTGGCTGCGTCGCGGATGAGATCAGGGGGTCAGCCTGGCTACGAGAGCCCCCAACCCTCACTTACCTGCTCAGAATATATAATCTGCACGATTAATTGCTAACAAATGACTTGATATGGCAGGCTGGTCTTTCATCATTAAGGCTGCTGGGTTTGTAATCTTCAACGTCTTGATGTGCTTTTTTTGTGTGTAACACTTGGCCACTTAAAAGACAGATACTAACAACATAAGATACAAACTATATACTCTCATAATATTGGACAGTTTTGATCAAGAGAGATTTATGCAATTTGAGATTAAAGTAACAGAAAAAACAAATCTTTGTAACTGAATCAAAATAATTGGTAGTTGAGGTCATAAATTCATCTTTGAATATTGCTTTCAAAAGATAAACATAAAAATCAGTTTATGTTGGTGTTGTTATTAAATGACAAGTAGGTCAGTAAACTGTTTCATTAATCTTGTATGGGTGCTAGATTTTAAAAAAGAAAAAAGATTTTGTGCTTTTCTTAATGACGTCGGTTTGGAAGAGACGTTCCAGAGCATACCATGTTACTATGGACACTGTCGGACATTGACTCATGCTAGTTGACCTGACATTTGATGCTATATATTTCATCTCAACAGGAGACACCCTGGGAATAAATCACACCAATCAAATCCCTGCCTGCTACCTCATCTCACACACCCATTCACACAGCAAACCTCCTCGCCAAAGTGAAAACTGGCCAGCGAAAGCCTTCAAATCTGCTGCTTCAAAAGGCATCAGCAATATTGAAGCGACAGGCAAAGTTGCTAGTGTCCGTGAAGTGAAGCTCAGACGGGGCTCAGGGCAATCTGACGCTCTGAGCATTCCTCAGACAAGACATGCCGCCCCCTAGCTCTCCTATAACGGCCCTAAGCTGCTGCTAAGAAACTTGGAGCAGTTTGCTGGGTGATAAATGGGGCAAGTAATGACATCTAACCTTGCCAAATCTGTGCAATTCACAAATGTCCAATGTTAATAGTCAAAGTTTTGTCACTGTCTTACTGTTTTCTTACGTCAAATGACAGCACTCGTTAAAAAAATGTTTTTTTTTAGTGGTTTTGTGCCATAATTAAGCTATGTCTCCTTGGTACTTGTTGTCTTTGGTTTTGAAAGAATAGATTGATATATCACATATAGATATAATGCAAATATTAAAATAAGCAACTCAAATATCACATCAATGAGTAGTTCATTGCTTATGTCATGATCTGGAAAAATCTTTTCTCTGAAGATGTATAATTCTGCAATTACTTAGCAGTCATGCAGATAAGAAATGTCCACCATATCAACTATCAATGAAAATAAAATGTTTATTTGAAAATAGATATTCCATACAAAGTTTATGTCCTATTAAAAATTGTACTGTATATACATTTGACTACCAATCATAACAATATTGGAGAATCATCTTGCTAAGCCTGGGCTTAACAGAATTACTACATTTTTTACAACTGTTTTTTTATGGAGAACACACATAAACCTGATGCAGAACAATAATTAAAGTGATCTCTGTAATGAGAATCAAAGAAATTGAAACATGAATGATGTGTTTGTTGCATGCAAGTTGGCTGCGGGTTGGCACACCATTTAGCCTTGTTTTGCAACCACATAAATGACCAGGGTTTACTCCAATCACTGCAGAAGATTGACATTTATGGCGAGTTTGGTAGTGCTAAGTAGTCTGAAGGACCAGTTTTATTTTTCTACCTTCTATATTTGCCTACTTCTGTTTCTTTTCTTGGGCTGGTCAGACACTTTTCATTTCGTCCGCTGTCCATAAACGGCACATTCCAAAAATGAACAACCTTGCAGGAGAATCTAAAGTTAAAGAATCTACGTTTAAAGAATCTAAGGTTAAAGAATCCAAGGTTAAAGAATCTAAGGTTAAAGAATCCAAGGTTAAAGAATCTAAGGTTAAAGAATCCAAGGTTAAAGAATCTAAGGTTAAAGAATCCAAAACCATTGTTACAGTGTGTTCCAAAAGATCAGTTTCCCACAATATTTCAATGCACAAAGTTCAAAGGAGAATGCACAGAGAACTGACAGTTAACACCAAAGTGATCAGTTGTGGCATAAAAGGCATTGCATCCTGTATGTGACGGCCAGGATCTTGCATTAAACTAGTGCAGTATGTGCCATGACGGCTTCCCTGTCGTATAATGATCGCATGCTTAGTAACCACTCCCATTAAAAACAGATAAGACTACCACCGAAATACAGCCGTCATCACAGAATATGAGGTTGGAGAAGCCAGAGGAGAGGCTGCGGGAAGAGGTCAAAGAGAAGAGGTCTGCAGTGACCCCACTCAGGAGGTCAGAGGGTCAGGTCATAGAGAAAGAGGCTACAGAAGAGTAGATGAGGAGGATATGCAGCAGAAGAGGAGATGAGGAGGATATGCAACAGAAGAGCAGACGAGGATATGCAAAAGAGTAGACGAAGAGGATATGCAACAGAAGAGCAGATGAGGATATGCAACAGAAGGGCAGACAAGGAGGATATGCAACAGAAGAACAGACAAGTAGGATATGCAACAGAAGAGGAGACGAGGAGGATATGCAACAGAACAGACGAGGAGGATATGCAACAGAAGAACAGACAAGGAGGATATGCAACAGAAGAGCAGACCAGGAGGATATGCAACAGAAGAGTAGACCATGAGGATATGCAACAGAAGAGGAGATGAGGAGGATATGCAACAGAGGAGTAGACAAGGAGGATATGCAACAGAAGAGTAGACCAGGAGGATATGCAACAGAAGAGGAGTTCAGAGAAGAGGTCCTGGAGCTCAAGGGAGAAGGGTTCAATTGGACTGGGGGGAGGGGGATGGCCGTGTCCCAAATGCAAGAAACATATCTGTTGCATATCCTCCTCGTCTCCTCTTCTGCTGCATATCCTCCTCATCTACTCTTTATTACAGTGAGTGCTTTCTCATATTACCGCAACTTTCCCTTATCTGTGGTTTTAATGTAGCATTTTAGTAGGTTTCCTGCAAGCAAAGCTGCAGCCTTGTAAATGAGGAAGAGGGAACATTTGTACCTATGTCATAGACATAAAGCAGACACAGTGATATCCCTGTATCATGTCATTCGACTATATATTACAAACGGAACACACATTCTGTGCATAGTGATTCTAGTGTGTCACATGTTACTTCCATATTCACATTGAACATTTATGGCTATATTAACATTATTCGCTATTTACAATCTGTAAAGTTAAATGAAATAGATACAAATTCTTAACTTTAAATTACAAAATAACATCTGTTAGAAAGGCTTCCTTCTGTTAAATGTTTCCATAAATGTTTTCACAAGTTCATAAATTCTCAAGACACTTTTTCACTTTCTCCACTTTTCTATTAGGGTCAAAAATAATTTGTTGAAAAATGACACCATTCTCCCATGGTATCCTTTCCAAGTTATTAGTTATAATGCCATTGAGATAAATGTTTGTAAAAGTTTTGCCTTGGTACAATATTGTTTTCCAAATTAAGAATATAATATTTCAATTCACAATGAGTAATCAAATACAACACCAAACAATAATCTTGTTCCCATGACAATCTGATCAATTTACTTTCACAATAGAAACTTAAGCCATTCAGGAATCAATTTTCATATCTATCTTACTGGGTTTGATTCTTAACCAGGAGAAAAACTGGGGTTATTTAAACTGTATTTAGTTAATATTAAATGAAACACCTAACTTCAATTTGAAATAAATAGCACTTTTTCCATTTCTGATCTCATCTTAAGGCAATTTGATGGCTCACTTTGAAAAAAGGTCATAATTACATCTCCTTTCGATTTGTAACATATCTGTTTATCTTGTAACCAGACATTTCTTCTTGAGAACATCTTTGATATCATTTTTTTAATCACAACCAAAATATCCAGATTGTTAATGTACTGAAATGTTGATAAAAATGAAGGCAAATCTCTTCTTTCTTTCAAATGTACTCAGATATATAGTTACATGATTTTTATCTGGTAATTATTTTCTATATTTCTAATCTAAATTTTAAAATCTTTCCAACACAGTAATGATGATATACTAGACAGCGTGCAGTTGGTATTACTTTTCTAAGACACTTTTCCCCAGACTGTGTATCTATCTGTAGCATATCTATTAAGAAACTGAGTCATGTAATATTGTGTCCATCAAACAACTTTTTTGGCTGATGAGACCATGCGTTTCTGATTCATGTTGAGAGAAAAGAACTCAGCTGATGGGACTATGAGTTCATGATCCATGCTGAGAGAAGAGAGAACTCAGCTGATGAGACTATGAGTGCATGATCCTTGCTGAGAGAAGAGAGAACTCAGCTGATGGGACTATGAGTTCATGATCCATGCTGAGAGAAGAGAGAACTCAGCTGATGGGACTATGAGTTCATGATCCATGCTGAGAGAAGAGAACTCAGCTGATGGGACTATGAGTACATGGTCCATGCTGAGAGAAGAGAACTCAGCTGATGGGACTATGAGTTCATGATCCATGCTGAGAGAAGAGAGAACTCAGCTGATGGGATTATGAGTGCATGTTCCATGCTGAGAGAAGAGAGAACTCAGCTGATGGGACTATGAGTGCATGATCCATGCTGAGAGAAGAGAACTCAGCTGATGGGACTATGAGTACATGATCCATGCTGAGAGAAGAGATAACTCAGCTGATGAGACTATGAGTACATGGTCCATGCTGAGAGAAGAGAGAACTCAGCTGATGAGACTATGAGTACATGATCCATGCTGAGAGAAGAGAGAACTCAGCTGATGGGACTATGAGTACATGATCCATGCTGAGAGAAAAGAACTCAGCTGATGAGACTATGAGTACATGATCCATGCTGAGAGAAGAGAACTCAGCTGATGGGACTATGAGTACATGATCCATGCTGAGAGAAGGGAGAACTCAGCTGATGGGACTCCAGGAAAGGTAGTAGGGGGCTGAGCAAGTAGCTGCTATGGGCTGATACTGCCATTAAGCTTAACAGCTTATTGTGGTGTGTCTCTCAGATCCCATCACTGGGAGACTGTCATAAATCTGACACTTTCTACCTGCCTTCACTACAAACAACCAACCACATCCCACAATGGCTGCTCTCAAACTTCCTGGCTATATTTTACAAAATATTCCCAAGATTTCTAAATCCACTTGACAATGTACACACAATTCTTTTCTCATCATTGGCTCAACTTAATAATAATAATTATATATATATATATATATATATATATATATATATATATATATATATATATATATATATATATATATATATATATATATATATATATATATATATATATATTATATAGAATGATATGCAAAGAATCTTAAATATAGCGTCTTCTAACAATGCCTTTTTCTCCTTAATAATATTCAAGGTCATTAACAAATGGTGGAGCCAGAAAAGTATTTGATTCAGGAAATCCAATTAACTAAGTAAATGACTCTGTGTGTCCCAACATGGCTCCAAAATGTACGAGCCTGAGTCCATGACTAGAAAACACATATCATTAGCTGAGCAATGAGGTAGCTGATCAGATGTATGCACATCAAAGCACAACAAAAAGAATGGCCCATGATTACTGGGCAGGCATCACATGCTACATTTGCCTCTACTTCCTGTGGGACGCTCAATTCTCTTAACATTTCCGTCACAACTATTATTTACTGACCCCTATCCTGTGTCAATCGCTGTATCTGATAATAATTCAATGCAACTTCTTTGACCAAGTATGCACAAATGTGGATTTTATAGCCGCATTTGTTTTAAGATTTAAGATGCGTTATTAATGATACAGAATTATTATTCATAGAATTGAGAGTTGAACTTTGAACTATCACCCACATTCTCAGACAGAGGCATCAGTGGGGATGTGATTTAGGGTGCAGTGGTTCCCCGGGCATTGCCACTAGGTATGATGCGGGGTGCCAAGGTGTGGGGGTATCAGACACTATGGGCTATAAACAAACCACAATGAGAATATCTGCCTCCACCTGCCAGACCCCCACTACAAACTGATTGCATTGATGGCCATCTCAAGTCATGAAAGTATGTGTTTGTCTGCTGGGATGAGTGCCAAGCAAATTATGGATGACTCACTCATAAGAGGATATAGTCTATCATCTGAATCAAGATGGGTGGTGTCCTGGACTGGACCTGAAACTACATGATGTCATGCCAAATGCTTCCAATCATCATCGTCGTCATCATCATCATTGTCGTCAGCGTCATCGTCGTCGTCATCATCATCATCATCATCATTTTCTTCGTCGTCTTCGTTGTCACTGTCCTCGTCATCACATGTTTATAATCAACTAGAAATATCTGTAACTGCCCCAAATGACCCTGTTGCCAATTAACATTTTTCTCAGTTGATCTGAGAAAGCCATATTGTTCAATGCTGAAATGTAGAGACATGGTGATCACCGCTTCCCGCCATTGTTTCTATGGGCACTTCTGTTAATCGTTTGTTAGTTGCTCTCTCATTGGTCTAAATAATTGCAGTTGTCTCCCACCATTGTCTCGACTGCCATGATTGGTCAGCGAACTGGATGGACGTACAGACATCATAGGATTATTATTAAGATGAAGAAAAAGTTATTGATTTTGAACTATCGACTATTAACCCACAGCCAAATGCCTATTTCAGATGTCTATTTCCATTAAATTTTCACTTGATTTAATAACTGCACAATTTGCAGGTCTATAAAATATCCCAACATCGGATATAAAGTTAGTTTGTCTCAATGAAACTTGCTTTGTGTGATAACGAGAGTGACCATGTTTGCATAAATGCAAACACAAAGACAGTAGTAGCAATCTTGCAATGTTTAGTTTCCATCAGCGTACACTGACCTGGCTTTGTTCTTTCTCCACTAATACTACTTCACTTTGTTCTGGGAGGCGGTAATACAACTTTATTTCAGTGGGTAATGTGCTTATATGGGCACACGTTGGTGGTCATATCAAGTAAATGGACTTGCTTTCTATCATAGCACATGGCTCTGTCAACTACATGGCTTGTCTCAGCTCATCTGCACTGCCATACATACCAATCATACCTAATGCATGTAATATACTTGAAACTTGTAAAAAAAAAGATGGCGGTCTTGTAGGAATATTGAATATGCAGACTCCAGGACATTGATGTAAATGACACAAAATATCATGAGGATTGAGCAGAAAGCATGTTTGAAACATTTACGCATTGAGCAATTAATTAAAATAATAACCTCAAGTGATAAAATAGATTAATTATTAAAAAACACAACAAAACATTGTTGCCAAAATCAACAAAACTTTAGAGATTTTTTTTGTGTGAAGTGTATCTAAAAGCAGCCTACCTTATCAGAGAGACTCAGTTGTCCTGGTTAGACAGGTTAGACAGGGGATTTATCCCATGCCGGGTGACCTGAAGTCACTGCAGACCAGCCGCAATCCTCCCGCTGCAGGCCCCTTCCTGGTCCGATCATCTGGGGAAATCATAGATAGCAGTTATATCAGCAAATGCCTCCGTATGCTTCTTGATTATAGAGCCCTCTACTGGGAACTCGGCAAAACACAAGACCTGATTACACTGGAAACATCAGTAACTGAATGCAAACTAAAGACTGTCATGCGCATCATCGCAATTGCAATGGAGCATGCTGGGAAAATCATTTGGGTTAAAAATTATCACAAATTCAGAGGAAAGTCAGAAGCACAAATCAGTGTGTCGTTCTATTGTTTATCTTTGTTACACAAAAAGGTAACATGGACAGATGAGTTGTACAACATGGTCATAAACCATTTGTGATGCAAAATATTTGCTACAAAGCAACCCTTCTCGCCCATGTGTGTCAGAGGTGTGACAAAACTGGTCCTTTTGATATAAATAAGAACACTAATTTCTAATACTATATCATCAGATTTGTATTTCAAATGTACATATATTTAAAAAATATACCATTTACAATTTACCTCATCAAGTAATTGAAAGTTAAAATAAAAGAAAGATTGACAAAAGAAATACTTGCAATTGTAATTATTTAGTTCTATGAAAGTCCCCAAGGGTTTTTGAATGAAATCTTGCAAATTGCACCGGGGCAAAATAATCATATTTAATAATTAACCTTATCTGATTAAAAGTTATTACAGTGATAAATTCAAAATGAACTCTACAAATTTGATCGCTTTCATCCCAAGTTTGTAAATGCTAAGCCTAAGGCCATTTCTATGTGTAATTTTACAGTAAACATTTTGCTGACGTGCCACAAATATTTTTTTTTTATTAAATTTGCATTTCTTGTTATTGCATGTATAACTAATGTACCATGGAGAGTTGATATATAAAATCCATCTCTGAGGTACAAACCAGTAATCCCATAATACTCTCCAAGTTCTACACTAGCAATTGTTCCAGGACTTTACCCATGGGCACAACTCCAGGCATGCATTAAGTGTGACACCACATTTCTGCGGCATGGTCCTCAGTGGAATTGATCATAATTGTAGTTTATGTTTATGACAACCATGACATTCTAACCATACATAAACATGTGTACTATGATTGAAAAAACACATAATATTTGCCACGTTTGCAAATACATCACTTGTACCTGTCTGTCCAGTGTTAAATATTATATGTGGCACATCTGCTATTGCATACGACATGTGAAGCATGTGGCACATCTGTCATTGTATGTGACATGTGAAGCATGTGGCACATCTGTCATTGTATGTGACATGTGAAGCATCTGGCACATCTGTCATTGTATGTGACATGTGAAGCATCTGGCACATCTGAAAATGCACCATTCATCTGGCAACACAGATGTGATGTAGGAACTCGCCAAAATATCAGATGTGCCACATTAGCTATGGCATTATACATGTGTCACATCTGGCAACACGGATGTAGGATTTTTCCAAAATATCAGATGTGCCAAATAAGCCATGGCATCATACGTGTGTCACAGAATCTGATGTAGATTTTTTACAATGCGCCACATTTACTGTGGCATTATACATGTGCCACATGTGGCAACACATCTAGTACCTCATATTTGTGCAACATAATCCATCCAAACAAAACTTAACAAGACAGAAAAAAAAAAAAATTAAATTTTAATCTGTGCAGAACAAGGACTATTCCCATATCAGGTGTCAGAGTAGGAAATATCAAAGCATGAGGCTGAATGTTGCTGGTGATCTGAGATGGAACCTTGGCTACTTAATGACAGCCCACTGCATATAACGAGCTGCTGTAGCAGTCATGTTTGTTGTTATTATGCCTGGTCACATGTGCAAAAACAGTACAGAAAGTGATAAAGTGGGCTCACCACTGCAATGCCATGTATGAAAACCTATCAATATGAATTAAGAATATTGCTTTTGTGAATCTTTTATTGCATATAAGAGTACCCCGGTGTCAGAATTGTGTGTGTACCTTCAGATCATAGCATGCCATTTTCACACCACTCACTAGCATTCAATATCACCAGTACATGGCATTTCACTCTTCTCACCAGCAATTAGTACCAATGCTGCCTCTCACTCAATCCACCAACCCACAATTTTCAAAGGTCCACGATAGTTGGCTATTTTTCTCCCAAACCCAAGTATGTCATGTGACATAACCTATCCAGTGATTAGCTGCCATATTTTATAGTTTATTGGTTTTTCCATGCAAGATTAGCAATTATTGCATGATATATTGCATTGTGGAAAACAGAAGGTGATGGAATATGTAGCAAGAAGTGCCTGAGTCTAGAGTAGCAATTACAAGGCGGTGATGACTGCACCCAGCCCATTACACTCCTTCATTGTGTCATTTCCCACTCCAACGGGCTGGTCACATGACCACACAGAGCTTGACTCACCCAATGAATCTGGTGAATATAACATTCTTTCTCAATGAATCTGGTGAATATAACATTCTTTGTCAGTCAGTGAATCTGGTGAATAAAACATTCTTTCTCAGTGAATCTGGTGAATAAAACATTCTTTCTCAGTGAATCTGGTAGATATAACATTCTTTCTCAGTGAATCTGGTGAATATAACATTCTTTCTCAGTGAATCTGGTAGATATAACATTCTTTCTCAGTGAATCTGGTGAATATAACATTCTTTCTCAGTGAATCTGGTAGATATAACATTCTTTCTCAATGAATCTGGTGAATATAACATTCTTTCTCAATGAATCTGGTAGATATAACATTTTTTCTCCGAGTCTGATTCTTTTCCTCCAGATTATACAATAAAAGTCAAAGCGAGTATTGTTTTGTCAATAGTGATCTTTGCACAAAAATATAATACCACTGGGTATTTTACAACAACAAATATCACAAAAGACACTAACAGGACTTTTGGGACAGATCAAAACTTGTGGTTACCTTTCAGGAATATATATGTGGACATGACTGGATTGCTTGTTAAAGGTATTATACATCAATGTTATTATTTGGTATTTAAAAGCAAATAAAACTTATTACCATGTTATTTTTTGGTACCATGTTATCATTATTTAGTACCATGTTATTATTTGGTATTTAAAAGCAAATAAAACATATCAACATCTTGGAATTTCCCAGTTGTATACTGAGTAATAAGACTAGTTCCAATAAGGCATAGAAGTTGCACTTCCTGTTTGGGACTGTTTCAGCCCACAGCTGCAGGTGGCAGTAAACAATGGTGATATGAACTCACTCTAACCCCAGATGAAGCTCAGAATCACAATCAAAAGTTGTTTTATTAGACCCCTCCATTCCAAATATTCAGTAAAATATATAATTATATAACATCGTCTCCTGTGATTAGTCAGCAAAAAAAAATGTGTGTTCAGTTAAAGTATCAAAGTATAAGGATATATTACATAAAGATGGGTCAAGGAGATCCTATCAAATAGGACCTGCAGGGGTCAGTGTCATAGGAGACTACATTTTGATACATACATATTTTGATACATAATATATAACATAATATATATATATATATATATATATATATATATATATATATGTTATCTGAAAATATATATATATGTTATCTGAAAATGAAATATGATCCTAATTATAATTGTAATTAGGATCATATTTCATTTTCAGATAACAAAAAACCCCCCAAAAAAACATTTCTTACAAATTTTCATGTGGTAGATTCCTGACAAGGAAGCTGTTTATTGAACACTATTGGCATTGTGTTATTTTTGAATATCATGAATATCCATGAGAAAATTGTACATATTATAAATGACATTATTTGGCATGACACATCATTTCTATAACATACATAATAATCAGTCTTCTTATTATTTAAGTTAGATTTTTTTTGATAATTAGTGAAACCCTGAAGACTGTGTTTGTATGCTAGCACTGTTTGATGCCATTCTGCCAATATTCAAAGGTTAATGCCTTTGATGACAAACACTACAAACCAATTAGGCTTTATTATTAAGGATTATGTTACACATGAAAGAGAAATGCATTTAACGCCTATTTATCTGTTTTCAAATTGATGAATAATTCCGCCAACAAAAATACTACCTTTTTTCAGAATATTTATTTTTAATCAATAAATTGCCCTCTTTTTCAAGGAATAAATTACTGTAACAAATAAATAGCGCATATTCTTTAGGGCTTAAAAATTCAACAACATAATCAGGATTGACTTGACTGTTACCATCCCTTATGAACCTTTTTATGCTGTGAGGGTCCATACAGGACTTGAGGGAGGGGACTGTAACTCAGTAAAAGGATTGACTTGTTTTTAAAGATTTAAGAGTGAGATATTTTCTCAAAGTCAAATTACCTAATCTAAACTTCCCATGGCTGCTGTGTGAGATGTACACCATGACTACGCTGAACAGAGACCACATCAGACAATATCAGCCAGTACCATGACCACAGTGAGGGATGTACAACATGACTACATTGAACATATCTACATAACTACACCAGACAGTACCATGACCATAATCAGACAGTACAGTGACTGCACTGGAGAGTACCATATTCGTATCAGCCAGTACCATGACCACAGTGAGGGATGTACACCATGACTACGGTGAAAAGTGACTTGACCACAAAAGTCATTACCATGACAAAGGTAGTACCATGAATACATCAGACTGTAATATGACACCTGGTATTACAATGTCCATACCAGACAGTACCATGACTACGCCTGACTGTACCATGACTACACTAGACAGCACCATGACCATACCAGACAGACCCATGACCATACCAGACAGAACCATGACCATACCAGACAGTACCATGACTACACCTGACAGTACCATGACCATACCAGATAGTAACATGACTACACCTGCCATTACCATGGTTACAATAGACAGACCCATGACCATACCAGACAGACCCATGACCACACCAGACAGTATCATGACCACACCAGACAATACTATAACCATACCAAACAGTATCATGACCATACCAAACAGTATCATGACCATACCAGACAGTACCATGACCACACCAGACAGTACCATGACCACATAAGATAGTACAACATAAGATGAGACAACCAAAATTATTAATTAGATAATACCATGACCACACCAGACACTACCATGACCAGGCAGTAAGATGATCATATCAGAGTACCATGACCAGGAATTCTTGTGACCACATCAGACAGATGAAGTTATTTGCTGTGAAATTATCATGCTCACATGGGTTTTAAAGACTGGGTTAAGTTTTAAAACCAAGATCAATGGCCTAAGAGCTGTGCTGCCCATTGCGTTTTTATAATGTTTCATAATTTCCCAGAAATGCCTAATGGCCATTGCATTTTTTTTAAACTTTGAAAAATAGAGAATAGTTTGAGATCTATGGAAATAGATAGGATTAATCTCCTGACAATTCTTCATCTTGTCTGCAAAAATCTGAGAAATTCATTCAGAAGTTTTAAGATTGAGTCAGACAAACAGAAAATTTCCCCTATTGCATAAGCTATTATCCTGAAAGTCAACAGAGCTAAAAACCACATTATTTGCCACCATGTTCACAAAAAGAGATGGATGCTCGAATGCCCAGACTGAACAGGCTTCAAAATAGCTAAAATTTGCGGAGGAGTAAATCCTTCAGGGTAACTGCATCAGTGTTTAATGTTAAGATCTGCATATGAGCAGCATTACAATACCAGGCAAAAAGACAACCAGACTACTACTACATCTGGAAGAAACATATTCATATCAGGTGGTTCCGCATTCACATCAGGTGGTACCACATTCACATCAGGTGGTACCATTTTCATCAGGTGGTACCATATTCACATCAGGTGGTACCATATTCACATCAGGTGATACCACATTCACATCAGGTGGTACCATTTTCATCAGGTGGTACCATATTCACATCAGGTGGTACCATATTCACATCAGGTGGTACCATATTCACATCAGGTGGTACCACATTCACATCAGGTGGTACCACATTCACATCAGGTGGTACCATTTTCATCAGGTGGTACCATTTTCATCAGGTGGTACCATATTCACATCAGGTGGTACCACATTCACATCAGGTGATACCACATTCACATCAGGTGATACTACTTTCACATTAGGAGGTACCACATTCACATCAGATGATACCACATTCATATCAGGTGATACCACATTCACATTAGGTGATACCACATTCACATTAGGAGGTACCACATTCACATCAGATGATACCACATTCATATCAGGTGATACCACATTCGGGGCCACGGGCCGTGGCGGAGTTGGTTAGAGCGCCAGCTTATTAGCACCAGTTCCTCTGTGGTGATCCAAAGGTCGTGGGTTTGAATCCCGGCCGTGCCGAGATTGAACTCATGATACAATTTCACACATGAGCTGAGGCCCGTGCCTAAAGGGTTAACCCGTTGTCCTTGTAAATCTGTGACCGGGTGGGTTGTCATGTCAAGGACCTGCGACATGACAATTCAGTGAGGCAGCACTATATCTGCTACAAGTAGGTCTCATCACGAAATGACTGAAATAATGTTGAAAGTGATGTAAAACCCCAAACAAACAAAGATACCACATTCACATTAGGTGATACCACATTCACATTAGGAGGTACCATGTGTATTACCAGCAGGTATGCGGAGCATGATACTGGTTTCATCTGTGCTAGTAATTCAAGCATCTGGGCCTATAAGCTGGTACTCAACAGTCCTAGGTTCAAATGCAGATAAGCTTCAAAAACCTACATCCAGTCATCATTACCTAAACCCATCAATTAATTAAATGATCTGCATACTATCATAAAACATAAATCTTTTGGTTTGTTCAAAAATGTTTATTTTCATTTATAATGGAATACAATTGTGTCAAATATATATTTCAATGTCATCACAAATACATTAAAGTACTCAATGACAGTTTCTATGTGTCTAAAATAATACTGAGCTATCAAATATTCTTTGCACCTTACTTTTCTTGTGTCATATTGTTTATCAACATGATACAACTATTTATCATGGCCTGAACACCATCAATTAAATGATTTGCACATTGTCATTTAAAATTTTGATTGTTCAAACATGTATAATTTCATTGAAGACAGTTTATGGGTGTTGGTGGTGAGTGCCCTCTGGTGACAGATTATCTGAGGGAACTGTTATCTTTTTATGCCTAAATAGAAGAACATTTTTAAAAAGTACAGAAAAATTGCTTTACTCTAAAAAAAGAGTTCCCTTTTCATTTTAACTTTCCAGTGAGCATCCAAGAGATACTGGGGTACATCCATCAGTAACACTCAACATAATCTCATAAAAAATGATCACAATATGTTATTTTCTTACAATACTGATAAGTCGGGGTCATATATTTGCACACATGCTCAAATTCTTCACACACTGGACAATTTTTCACAATTCATTTATACCATCCACATCAACTTTTCTATGCCAAAAAATTGGATGTTCTATATGTTGTATGTATAAATAACAATTTGTTAATTATCAGCCAATGCTATGGATGAGAAAATCCTAAGAGCATTAGCCCTGTACACAATGATACTTACATTTGTGATGAAATTTGTGATTTATTATTCCATAACAAAATCATTTTGAGACACAAAACATCTACAATTGGCTTTATCATGTCGAACTATTAGAAACTAAGGGAGAAAATCTGCAGATTGTGAGACTGATGATAGAAAGGATTTCCAACAACATTATCAAAGTAAACTTAATATTACTGTGATCCTAGTGGAACAGATTGTCTATTTTGCATGAATAAATGAGTGAAAAATATGGGTGGAGTACACACTTCAACTTTTGAAAAATATAATATTTTACCTCTCTTCATACATCTGATTACCAAACATTCCTTTCATTCCCAGATTTTGCAAAAGTATACCAGACAATCTATTCCACTTGGACCACAGTAATTTCTTTTCTTACAAAAATTATATCATCACAGCTAAAACAAGGCTTTCCTTGTGATGTAATCTTCAGAACTCATTTGCTTCTCTTACTCATTTCTTTCCAGCCTTTTTCAAGAATCAGGGAGGCAATAATGTGAAACAAAATATGATCATATCTTGTAACTCAAATATTATATTTCTTATACTGTGATTCAATTCATTGATGATTTATATTTCAACAGTATATATGTATTATCTCCCATAAGGTGCATTTTCTTTTGTCTGCACCAGGGGGCATTCATTGAAAACACCCAATAAACCTCATTAACATCTTTATATTTTCCCTTTGTGTACACAAACAAATGGGTGGAGGCGTTCAAAATAAATCAGGACAATTTACTAATTCTGTATTCCTTTCAAAGAAATGTCTCAAATCAGACAAATATTTGACAATATAATCAAACATGCTTCAGATAAGCAAAGTCTTCTCTTCCAGCTTCTCACTACAACTTGATTAAGCTGCGATGCATTTTATGTAAACCCTCTTCGTTTCATTCCTATGGTCTCGCAGCAGGTACATCAGGGTCTGAAAAAATACTTTCCCACTTTATACCACTTAATATGTCCCTGTATTTGTGTTATCCTCATTGCTTGAGAGTACCCAACTGCCACCTGGTTTGCTAGAATCGGTCAGGCATCATTGAATTTAAATTTTAAGGTATACAAGCTTGGCTCATAGTAGTAACAAATGCTGATTGACATGTCATTTTATGCACAATTTGGTTATGCAAACCCATAAGTGTCTTTTTGTTCTTCTCAAGATTTCCAATTCTTTTTGGTATTAGCATTTGTTGCCAAAATATTAATGTATTCCTTGAGTTACAGCCCCCTCCTTTAAGAACCCTCCTACCGGGTAACAGTCAAATATATTCCCTTCACAGCACACAATATGACTAGTTTGGGTATATAGATAAAAATGGAAAGGCTGTTTTGGATCAAATAAACTGATGAAAATTGAGTAACATGTACATAAAAATCTTTTACTACCATGCACCAGGCTTGCTTGTCTACAAAGTTCACCTATGCATGACAGATTTTAGAGTTATATTTATGTGTATTTCTCTCTTCAGTTTCTAACAGAAAAATATTCATGAAAACTGGTAAAATGATCTTGGTTCAACATATCTCATTCCTCACGATTTGGTAATTTATTTAGAAATTGTACATATAAATTTTTTTTTGTATTTAATCTTATTCACACAATGTTCATCATTTTCATGCATGTTATTGGGTCTGATTTCAATTCTTTAATTGAGGAATGTTTCTAAGAGGAATTATCAAATAAAAGTTAAAATTCTCACAGTAAGTAATATCTATTTCAATTATAATATATATTTCTTTGACAAAATTTTAATTTGATCCCACACCATTTGGTATATTTAAATGAATACAATTTACAAATGGCTTATCTCTGAAACAATTAAACCCACTTTTCAGACCACAGTTGATGATGATGACAGTATATAAATCATCTGTGTCCTGAGCAGTGTACAACATCCTGAGCAGTGTACACTGATGATGACATTTAATATATCTGTCCTGAGCAGTGTACACTGATGATGACATTCAATATATTGTCTATCTTGAGCAGTGTACACTGATGATGACATTCAATATATTGTCTATCCTGAGCAGTGTACACTGATGATGACAGTCAATATGTTGTCTATCCTGAGCAGTGTACAACATCCTGAGCAGTGTACACTGTTGATGACATTCAATATATTGTCTATCTTGGGCAGTGTACACTGATGATGACATTCAATCTATTGTCTATCCTGAGCAGTGTACACTGATGATGACAGTCAATATGTTGTCTATCCTGAGCAGTGTACAACATCCTGAGCAGTGTACACTGATCATGACATTCAATATATTGTCTATCCTGAGCAGTGTACAACATCCTGAGCAATGTACACTGATGATGACAGTCAATATATTGTCTATCCTGAGCAGTGTACACTGATGATGACAGTCAATATATTGTCTATCCTGAGCAGTGTACACTGATGATGATAGTCAATATATTGTCTATCCTGAGCAGTGTACAGCATCTTGAGCAGTGTACTCAGGTTGTCATGACGCTGACAATCAGAGTGTACACATCATCTCTGTCTTTGTGATGTGGATTGATGACCCGGGACAGGCGTCCAGAACCGCTCATCTGCCGCTCAACCTCCACAAAGCCTCGGTCCCCTGACAACACCACAAAAGGTATACTCTTGGGGAGACGCTCATGCAAACGTCCTACCTTCAATAAAAAAAACAACATATTTTTTATCACTCGTAATGGTATCCAGACTATGCACTTACTATGTAAGGAAAAATCATTTCCAAAGCTCTAAAATTTACATTTTGTTATAATAAATTAAGAATTATCCCAGTTACAAAGCATACAGAACTAGATATAGATATAGAATATCTGGCTAGATCATCACTTAACCTATTAATCTCACTGAATCAATTCATCACTAATGCACCAAGATGGAAACTATAACTGTATTAATACCTGCATAACAAGAGCGAAGTCTGCAGCATCTTTGGTCTTGCCACATTTAGAATGCAGGTGGAATCCTCGGCACTTCTTGAGATGTTCAAACTGAGGACATCTGTAAATTTAGTATGATATTTAAATATATTCCTAGTCTCTTACCCTATCTTAATAATACAGTGATGAAAGTTAGCATTCAGGAAAAAACCTGAAACCCTTAAAAATTAACCTGAAGATACCCCTACCCCCTTTCAGAAATGTCATTTTTGGATGTTTCAGACTGATTTCAGACCATTTTGAATTTCACTTTTGAAGAAAAAAAACCTGAATTCAAGTTATTTCCTGAAGACTTTCATCACTGATAATAATGCTATGAGCCTGCACAGATATCCGCTTCACTGACCAATCATGGCAGTAGAGACAATAGTGGGAGACAGTGGTGATTATTTCGATTAATGAGAGAGCTGTTAACTAACGACTACAAGAAGTGTCCATGGTAACAATGGCAGGAAGCGGCGAACACCACGTGTCTACTTTTCAACATTGCATAGATAGCTTTCTCAGAATAAATAACAGTGACATATCATTTAACATCTGAGAAAAAAATCTAAACAATAATAATTATATAATGTTAATGATGATGGTAGAAAGTTCAAATTAACTGGGGCAGCCGTGGATGGTATAGCAATTTATATGTCTACTTAGAATAGCTTACACATCAAAGGCCATATTTTCTCTAATCATTTACAAGCTAGGCTATTCTGAGATTAAAATCAAAGGTTTACAAGGATTTCTTTTAAGCTGTGTTACCTGTATGGTTCTCTCCAATCCTGCACTCCGCCATAGAAACCCCACACCAGAATCTTCTCAGGGAGCTTGAGATCTTGTGGAAGTCTCTGAAAGAAGCCTGACCAGTTATCCAAATCTAAAAATAAAATCAACCGGTATTCTTCCAGATTCTCTGGCTCTCTCTCCACGAAGGCAGAAGACTCACTTTTCTCTGGCGGTGGAATAGGGGCAGGAGGAGGCAGAAGATGAGCCCACCCATCTGTGTTATGGCAAGGGAAGGGAGGTGGCAAGCCCACGGGGGCATCTTGCCATCTGCTCTTTCTCGGAGAAATCCTCTTATTAGCCCCTTTGATTTCTCTGCTAGAGTGCGCCACATGCTGGTGTGTTGAGCTTTGCTTTCCACCAGAGGACACTTCTGTATCTTGAATGTCAGCTCCAAGTGGTTTATCGAATGGTGATTTGTAAGTTAATGGCCTGGCTGGAGGCATGTTATAAGCATTAAGATCATCCGGAAGATCTGAGCAAAATAAAGAACTTTTCATAACATCCTTGCTGTCTGATGTGTGATATTTTGTCTTGTCATTTCTCAATATCACTACAGGCTGAGCACTTGATGCTACATGTTTTACAGGATCTCTAAATGCAATGACTGGACTGTCGGATAATGTTATTGGTTCGGTCATATCCACTAGACCTTTACACTCAGATCCAGTGCAAGGTATCTGGATATCATTGTCAGATCCACTTGACTTCCTTTTCCTTTTAAAACACACCACCACATCCTCTTCTTCTGAGAGACGTTTCTTGGTGGGGGTCCTCCAACTAGACTTAGATGCTCCACTGCTTTGTAAACTACCGTTTGAATCTCTTGACATATTCTCCTTATCGCTGCTCCCACTAGGTATTATCTCCCTTGGGTCAGACACCAGGTTTCTATTGCTGCACAATTTCTGTTGTTTTGTTGGTGGTGATGGAGTGGGACTGTTTGCTGTCTGTTCATCTTGTACCTCCATACGTTCTGGCTGGGGCTCAGATGGGGTGAGATCACTCATCTTTTTTGCAGCGCTTTGTTCTTCCTCATTCTCCACCACAAATTCATTCAACGATAATCTCCTCACAAACTCAGCAAATGTTTTACAGTCATTTTCTACAAACATTCCCAGCTGTTTTCCTTCCTCATCGCATTTATGCAGAGCCTCAAAGCCCTCTGGTGGCAGTTTGTTGAACAAACGTTGACACATCACACAGGTGTACCCACAAAGGTAAGCAGCAAAAAGTTCTGACTGAAATTTTTAAAAATTTTAATTTTAATTTAAAACTTACAAATAAAAAAAAATATTGGTTTCTTTATTCTAGGTGGATGGTACATAAATGATGAAGCAGTAAATTGAGTTTATATTAGAGAAATATTTTACATACCACACTTGTATCACAGAAAGACATGAGGTGGTGCTGAAGCAAGGAATGGCCGTGTATATGATGCGTCTGCACCTGTATCCCGCAGTCAAGACATTCCACATACCACGGCACGTTACGGCACCTCTTGATAAATGCCTCAACTAGCTTTCTGGGGAACATCACTGGTTCTACCGTTGTATCATCTGAAATCATTGATACCCCTTGACATGAGTTTTAGAGAACATCACTGGGTACACCTTGACATGAGTCAATCTCACAGATTCTAAAAATTTAAGATTTAAACTTGTTCTTCAACAAGGTTATCTTTATAAGCATTTATATAAAAATACAGCCTACCTTGCATCTGATATGAGAAGGTGTTGTGTTTGTGAGTGGTCATGTGGGCTGTGACTGTTTGCCTTTGGGGTGAGATATGTAGACACTGAGGGCAGGCGTATCCACCCACTGCCATCGGGGACATGAGGATATCATGCTTCTCCTGGGCCATGTGTTCCCTGCACTCATCTTCACTCTGAAACCAATCCTTAACATCAAATCCTTACCATCAAATCCTTAACGTCAAATCCTTAACGTCAAATCCTTACCGTCAAATCCTTACCGTCAAATCCATACCGTCAAATCCTTACCGTCAAATCTTTACCATCAAATCATAAAATCCTTACCATCAAATCATAAATCCTTACCATCAAATCATAAAATTCTTACCATCAAAGCCAACTATAAAATCTATCAACTTCATTCTTAAAAATATATCTTTATCTGTTAATCTTATTTCCTTATTTTGTTATTCGTATCAAAACAAGTTATTTTACAATTGTGCAAATTTGGATTTAACTTCTTTCCTAGAATATTCAAATAATAAAAAGAACTTCAATTAAAAAAAGGGCTTATCACATGGAGAACAAGTGGAGATGATCAGTACTGGCCTACCTTATAAATATTTCCACATGCTGGGCAAAAGGCAGAGTTGATATCATAATAGATCCTGCTGTTCTCCACGTCCCGTATTGGATTACATGGGCTATGTGGACCATGGTTCATATGCCGTAAATATAATGCCTCGTCTGTGAAATAGGCTTGGCAGTTTAAAACGGGACAAGTTTTTTCTACTTTGAGAGTACTGCTCTGGTCTGATAGCCTTGATGTTGACGGTGTGGGTCTGGTTTGACTAATTGATCCGGTCTGGTCTGACAACCTCGATGTAGATGGTCGTGGTCTTGTTTGACTATTTGAACCTGCGTGGCGTGGCAATTTGCTGTCCGGAACTGTTCAAAGAAGATTAAGCAATTACAAGGCATTTGTATTATTCTATATTAATAACTGTAAAATGCATATGTATGCCATCATATATAGCCCTTATCGCTAGTCTATATGAGGATACTGAAAGGAAAAATGATGGCTGGCATGTGGACTGATTAAAATCTGATTCAAGAGTAGGGATGGGCCCCGGTAGTGACGAGTCCCGGGAACCCGTCAGTTTCTAATGTTTTGGAACTGTCCCGGTTCTTTTAACTTGTACCGATTCTTGGAACTGGTACTGTACTAACCTACAGTATTATCTATTATACTCAGTGTTGAGCCCTGTAGTTCCCCCACTCGACCACATGCCTATAGGTTAATTAACCAACTAAGTTACAAGAGGCTGGGGTGTGCTACTGGGCACCATACTGTGACCCACATGTGACCCTTACCCAGCATTCAGGAGTCCGATTTTACACATTGATGCAAATATAAGGAGTTGTTTACAGTGTTGCATCATGTGAAATTGAGAAATATTCAAGTGTTTGTGGCAAACATTACAAGGGGTGTGTGTTTTCTTTGATATGTTTGAATGTATATTGCAAGTGAAGTTGTGAGTAGTATTCATAAATATTAATTAATGAGATAGCAAGTGCCCGTGGATTGTAAGTCTGTAGCTCCACTACCCCAGTCACCAAGGCCTGGTCTGCAGATAGGCTTCAGACAGGAGGGGGCGGAAAGTAATATGGTATACGTTCTTTATTGAGTTCAAGATATCTGAGAAAATGACCACAAACGGTGACAAACTGCACAAAGGCTCGCTTGTTTTCCACATTTGAAAGCGGCAGGTTTGGTTTCCAGCAACTCGAAAACTGTGGGAAGAAGCTATCTCAAGTCATTGAAGAGACCGATTCTCATTGTGCGATTACGGGTTTTCATCTTTTTTTAATGATTGGATTTTAAAGAGTTTTTTTAGCACTTTCAATTTTGTTTGTGAAGTTCAGGTATCAGTATCGGTATCGTGCAAGTATTGGTATCAATTATAAAGTATCGGTATCGTCCCGCTAAATTATTAACGGGGCCCATCCCTATTCAAGAGTGGATTGTGGATTTGCAAATGTCTATGGTTGGGTTTGGATTAATGATATTTCATGGCTGTTTATAAATTAGTGTATGTCTATGGTGGACCAGATTGGTGAAATTTTATGACTCAAGCGTAGAGGTGGGTGACTGGGGAAAGTCTATAATAATAGTGGACTATAAATTGGTAAAAGTCTGGCTGGGGTTTGGTTTAACAATATTTTATGGTTGCAGTGTGAAAAGGTGACAGTCCATGGTTGAAGTATAGCTTGGTGACCATTTATGGTTGAAATGTGGACTGGTGACAGTCTACGGTTGGAGTGTGGATTGGTGACAGTCTATGGTTGGAGTGTGGATTGGTGACAGTCTATGGTTGGAGTGTGGATTGGTGACAGTCTATGGTTGGAGTGTGGACTGGTGACAGTCTATGGTTGGAGTGTGGATTGACGACAGTCTATGGTTGGAGTGTGGACTGGTACCAGTCTATGGTTGTAGTGTGGATTGGTGACAGTCTATGGTTGGAGTGTGGATTAGTAACTGTGGTAAGGGACCTACTTACTTTTGACTGAGTGTTTTTTGGACCAGTGTGCGGCAGCGAGCTTAGCTTCATATCTGTCCTTTGGGGATGATGGAATATTCTCCAGGATGTATCGACTATGGGCGAGTGCCACTTCCCGCTTCGTCTTCTGCTGCTCCAACTGCCTCAAACAAATACAGCACTGAGGATCATCACCATTTTTGGAATGTTCCAAATAAAATCACAAGAGTCACATTTCAATACTTCTGCCAAATCCCTTTAACGTTAGGGGGAACAGTGTCTTCTAAAGTTCTTTTTTCCCGCCAAAAAAAGTCATTTGAACCACAAAAAATGACATGGTGCAAGAAAATTGCTTTGTATGAAAATAACTACAAAACGGATTTCAGCCTTTAATGTATCAAATGCTTCGGGATTGATTTTTCTTTTGATTTGATTTTTAATTTGTTTTTAAAATTTTATCATTTTTAAAGGGATTAAGCACCGATTTTGAAAAAAACCTTTAAAATTCATGTATTGGTGATAAATGTATTTGTTTTTCATGTCTATAAACTTTTTGAAAAATGCATCCCCATCATTGTCTGTAAAACCTACTTGAACATGAACCTAATATATAGGCCCCTAATGAAAGCACACTCCTTTCTTGGCGTCATTTTTATGTGGAGTGTCATCATAGAGGCACTGAAAGGTAAAATGACGTCAAAAGTGCATGGTAATATGCTTATGACGTCATGAAATGTATTGTCTTTTGAATAGTACCAAAATGACGTCAAACAGTGCTACCCTACTTTGAGCCTCAATTGAGGTCAAATAAAGTTCACGCTACCCGTGTTTACCCGTCACGTGCAGCCATGGGCTGAGATAATCTTATACATACTGTGCAACTTCTATGTCTTGTAGCAACTTTTCTTGTTGCTCGATGTCAGAATTTAATACGTCATGGTGTTCATATGTATATATACTGTTGCAAAACCAAGAAAACAGGATTGGTGCTTAATACCTTTAATCATTTTAGACTTAAAGTTGAAGCAAAAATCAGAAAAAGATGTTTTTTTTGTAACAATTAAAGAAGGGATAGAGCTTACTTGAAAAACATTTTTGGGAATAACTAAACTAACAAACTGCAGAACTAAGACATTGATCTTTAGCTAGAATGATGTTATTTAGTTTAAATAGACAGAATTTTAAAAGGCGTCTTATAATTCAAGTAATTTGTGTTTTTGTAAATAAAATTATTCAAATAAATGCAAATTTTTGACACCATTTGGTAATTTTTGACTTGAATTAGAAGAAAGTTAGATATCTCAAAATAAAGACCATTAATCAAAATTCCCTCTATTTAATCTAATTAGAATAATATTTGGAATAAACCTGTTCTTAAAATTTGTTAATTAAAATTGCAAAACTTCTCAATTTTGTCATAAAAAGCGTGGGAAATTTTGAGAAATATGATATTTTGTAAACTTTCTTTTTTGTATCACTGGGCAGTGATGAGGTCGAATGCAGCAGCTACTGGCTATTGGATTAGTCATAAAAGATTACTAAATGATGTTTCCATATGTATATAAAAACATTGATCCTTTTTCAACAGAAATATGTTATCTATTTAGTTAGCTTTGATGGGTTATAATGGTGCACTATTTCATGTAGTTAAAGGAGCAATGACGTCATAATGGTGCTTTGGTTATTTATCAATGAAATAGTGACGTCTTACTTGTTGGTATCTTAGCAACCATCAACAACACATTTCATACACCTGTGATCCTCTGCATGAAGTGTCCCTGTTCCCCCTAACGTTAAAAAAGAGGTACATATTGACTCTATATCAAAATTCAGGATGGCCAAAAAGTTCTTTAAAAAAAAAAGAATCGTCAAATTTTATTTCTCCTGTCCAATTCTTTTCAAAGTGAGATACCTCATGACTTTTCATTGGTACAGGCCTAACACACTTATGGACAATAACAGTGGGCACATGAGTACAGTGCAGTACTTGGCACTTTCAGGGAAACCCAATAATCATGGCACATGTATTTGGCTGATTTGAAGGAGAATACTTCTTTGTATCGCATTTTCATGACCACATATCATTTAATGTACCTCAAACCTCTGTGAATTGCCTGTGACCTCCATGATTTGATGAAAGTTTTTCTTCATCATTTATCAAGAAGATAGCAATTACTAATTAGCTCTAATGATACTTGTGTGTATATCCCAGATGTATATGTTCAAGAAAAATGAATGTATCCATTTAGTACAGTGCTTGAGTACACTTAAAGGTGTAATTGTGCAAAAGTGCAATTCATTGCATTTAAGTTGTTAATTTGAATAATTCTGTTAATTGTAAAGCTTGTTACATATAAGAAGGTTCTGGAATATAAAGTAGTTCTGACCCTTTCTGCATTTTGTCTGTATCTTTCTTCCACATGAGCATCCACACTGTCCAGGGCTGCATTCTCTGCTTCTGCCTTTTCAATCAAATTAAAGTGAAGCTTATTCAGACAAAGAATAAATACCCTGGGTCATTAAATGCCTGGATCATCCTCAATCTCTGTGATAAATTAGCAACAATGTGTAAAGCCAGAATATGATTCATTATCAGAATTGCCCTTTTTACTCTATACTTTACATCCTTAGTTAAATGTGAGAGCATTATTGCTCTCAGGTCAAATAATCTGTTACATATGATTCTTACATCGAAAACAAGAAAACATTTTGTGCAAATTTAAACCACAGGTTGCCAGAGAGTGAAACTCCCCAGCCCCTCTCTGTCTCTGTCCTTAACTAATACTATTAACCAAAATAAAAGTAGTGATGGCAGTAGATTTAAACTGGGGAAAAAATGACACAATCAAATGTTTTACCTCTTCTTCTACTAATATGAGACTGTTGTCCTCAAAAATAATATCTTGGCCTTCAACTCCAACAACCTGTTTAAAAATACACATCTGGCTTTAATATGACACTTCACAGCACAATATGAAAATTAAATTAGCGATATTTTTACATCCAAAATTATCAAAATCTGAATTACTGTAACACTGCGGCAGAAATAGTCGTGTTTAAAGCTTTAATTAATCTACTGAAGCTGAATGACATTGCAGGGTCCAGTTTCTGCGATAACAATATAATATTGTCTACCTGGATGTCTGCATCGGAATAATCCAGACTATTGCTGGTGTTCTGGTTACCTCCCTCCGCCATGGATCTCGTGGAACAGCAATGGAATGCCGCTTTTCTTCACCTGATGGAAAATGTCATTTGAATCATCACTTCATCCTTAATATCTGACCAAAAATTATAATTTAAGAATCTCCCTAAAATAAAGATGTTTCTAAGTGTATAAATTTTGGAACACCTTGAAGACTAAATGATCAGTGTATAAAGTGGCAATATGAATTTCAATATATTTTGAAAAATGGAAGTATAATTTCTACTATTATATGTATATATTTATATAACCATGTGGACGTAGTCGTTTGTGGCCAATATTTCAGAAAGTATGTACATGCATGTAGTCTTGAATCATAAAGATTATTTCCTAATTAATAAATCTATATTTTATGGATATTTCTTTAGCCGTATGTGAATGTGTGCCAAACAAGAAGGTGAAGAATACAGAGACAGAATAGATACTCTATGGAAATTATGTCGAACAGGGGAATGATCGAGTAGGGGAATGGTTGAAACAGCCAGTCACCTGTCAGGGGCCCACCACAAAGAGAACCGCATTAGCTTCCAGCCTCTCACAACACGTGGACAACTGTACGTGCAGGGATACCGATGCGTACGCAAATATGATGATATATCAAGTGAGGAAACAAAAATCTATGCATTTCCCGACCTTTCGAGGCATATGATGTTGTAAACTGTGCAAACGACTGCTTTCCTTCCAAATTTGTATCTGGCCATCTTCTAAAATGTATTAGCTTGTGGTCTGTGATTTTAATATTTCAAAAATATATTAGGAATGTTACTTTATATTGTTCCAAAGTCCAAGGTATGGTTTCAAACAAAAATTCAGATCACTTTGGTGCCCGGAAGTAATAGATAACTCAAAGAGTTATGTAATGTCACAATACATTTTCACGAGAGGTCAATCAAAACAATACCCACATCATTCAAAATTGTTGAACTCACCAATCAAAATTTAGCATGCACGTGTGTAGGCTGACTTCCGGGCACAAAAGTGATCTGAATTTTCTGCAGCCAAGAAAGTTGGCAAAAACATGGAATATTTAATTTTTTGAAATATTTTTCTCTGGAATTGTTTTGTCTTTGTATTCTGCGTCTGCTGTCCAAAGCACACCGTTCATAATGCTCTGTACGCTCTACGATGAGAAATTCCTGACAAACTTGTTTCATCTCTTGAAGTACATCATATTTGCGTTACGTAATCGCCTCGTGCACGTGCCAACCTGTGGCAATGTGTAAAGGCTAGTCTTGTGACGCAAAATTTCCATTCTCACATTCTTTTCACACATGTTCCCCATTTCCTTTCATCAGAGCAACAGCGACATGTACAGCATGCAGGAAAATTACTGTATCTAAATTGCCATCTCTCTGACCCCAGTTACCAGGGCAGATTAAAATGTAAACGGCTCAAATACAAACAATTATATTCTTACTTTTAATTTATTCAAGTGGGATGAGCATAATCCTGTATTTAATGGATTATGTAACGTTTATAATCCTGTGTTTAATGGATTATATGAATTTCTATCTAATAAGTATTCTTTTAAATGTGTTGCTCACTGCAAAAAAAAAAAAAAAAAATCACTGATCCATGTGTAAGGGCAGTTTAATTCCCACAGTGCAGCACACAGCTAGTAATGTATGTTTTCTTTCATTTTATCACAAATGATATGCAATGAGTTCTTCAAATTCATCCACCTGACCTATGTGACTGGGCTGGTATAAATAACCTAATATATCTATCTTCAAAATACAAGCTACCCAAACTTTGAGCTTGTAATTCACAGGATGTATTATATATCCATTTAACTAACCGAATGGTGTTTTGATTTTAGTGTGCTGGTTTGCAGGTCTGAGATACCGACAATCTTCAGATCTGATGTGAAGATTTTGATGTGCATGTTATCATGTTATTGTATAGATATTTATAATATAATATGTTCGATTAAATGTTCATTTGTGCTAAACTAGAGGTAGTCAATCTTTTGCATCTCCTATGCATTGTCCCAACACTCACCCCCAGTAGTTTATCCTTTCCTGGTAAAATCCCATCCAGAGCAGGTATATAAATCCTTGCAGCTCTGCATCTATATAGTGACTGACCCAAGCCACGCTGTCCCCTCACCCTGGCCACCCCTTATCAGCACTAATTATCTTGACCCCTTTCTCACGTTAGCAACTTCCTCTGTGAAATGATGTGACTCTCATTAACCCCATCTGTATAGTATACAGGCCAAACACATGTTTTCAATTAGACTGACCTCGACCTCAGTACAGAACCTTCAATCTAGAGCAATAAATTGTTTGTTGCAAATTTTCATAAAATAGGTTTCTTTTAAAATGTATTAACCTTTTTGTTCAAGGATTATCCTTGTAATAATCTTTATCTACAATAAATTGTTTATTGTAATAATACCAATAGGTATCTCTTTATATGATATTTTAAGTATTTCATTTATTTTTTATAAGAAGTTGACTTTTAATGACATTGAGTAACAATGCCAGTGACATATGTCTATATTTCCTTTTATCTTTATCAATGTATGTGTCTAAATGATGTTATTGTTGTATAAGTTCTCCAAATATGAGTGTGTATACTGCTCTGTATATTAATGTATTTCCAGTAATCAGCTGAAGTTACAAGTTGCTGCAACTACCAGGTGGCCAGCTTTTGTCATGGGTCCCGTGTTTTAATCAGCATATCAAAGACTGGCACGTTGACCCAAAGCAAAATTAATAAGACTGTATATATTTATTATCGAAGACCATATGGACTGCCATAGCATGTCAGGCCACTACCAGAGTGTAGACACTGTCATGCGTGATTCACCAGCCATCACCAGCTCTTCTTATACCCCACCTGGAGAACAAATTAGCAGCAACGCCCATCAGCTTTTTCACTATCTGGAGATTGTGCAACCCTTGTCATGCTTATTGTGCTACCAAACATGCTCTCAGTATGAGCAATTAAGGACAGATATCCTGCTGCTCCTGTGTAACACTTCCGGTGGCGTAGCCAGAAGTTGTGTTACATACTTGTGAGTCAGGATGATAATGACCTTACAGACACTCTGCAAGTACAAGGATCACAAGAAACTTTCAGCAACATCATTTACTACCTAAACATGGACAATTTATTACGATTATGCGATATGGCTTTTGTTTCTCTTCATTTGCATAATTAATGTAACTTTATTTAAATCAATTAATTTATATCAACTTCTTTGTTTACTCTTTAACTCATAGTATTATTTACTGTTACAACTTAATCTAATGAAGTTCTTTGCTTAATTTTATTTTTATTATTACCACCTTATTCTTTGTATTTATTATGTAATTCACTATTATTAAAGTAACGAGGTCAGTTGACACATTTTTATAATGTTTGTTGAAAATGGTAACGCTTTTTCAAAGCACCACCATTTTCAATTTTACGCCGGAGTATTTATCCTGAGCTATTTGATCCCCAGGGATATAAAATATCTCACGATAAAATATCAGAGATATCAATATTTTCATACATCATGCAGCAATTTCTTAAGTATATATATATAACTTTAATCATCAACTTTACAATTTTCTTTCATATTCACTAACTCTGACTTTGTGATCCAAATTGTGTATCAGTTACAAATAGCTAAATTTAGCTTCATTAGCAGCCCTCACTCTTGTAGACCCTAAGATATCTCTGACTCTGGCTTCATCAATATGCATGAGCCTTGACCTGGGATCATGCAGTCCACCACTGCATGCTACCTGGCCAAGTCTCATTGGACAAAATGCATGCTTTCCTTATATGTTTGGTGAAGGATGAGTTTGGTTGCTCTCAGTCTGGGAAGTCAGTGAGTTGGGGTGAAGCAGGCGTTGAGGCCAGAACTGACCAGACTGAAGCAGCAGATACCATCTTTCAACAAATTTCAGGTGAGCTTGCATTTTATTTTGAACTCCACAAATATTTATTGATTGACATGTATATGAACAAATAGACACAAACGATTAAAAATGTTTACACCACAACTCTTCGCCTCTTTGACATGTTGCTTGAATTTCGCTTAGGATATCTGTCTGGTAGACCAGTATAGGCCACACCACTTACCACCCATCCAGTAATTAGGATGGGTATATTCCCCTTTCGAAATGACCATTAGCCTTTCCCCGTACCTGATTGACATTCCCCGATATTAGTCACGTATTGAGAGCTGTTACCATCATCACAGTCATGAACTCCTTATGGAGGGAAAACAGCTCGAAATACTTTATCAAAATATTTAAAAAAATCCATTGCACCAGACCATAAAACACTGTTCTATCACTGAAACTGACATCTGTGAGCATGGCCCAAAGAGAGCAAAAAGAAAATCTTCAAGTAACTGTACACTGCTATTAGCATTGTACCTGCCATATCTTATAGGCAGCCAACATCTACTGCCAACACCATTAGTCCCAGAGCTAGGTCAGATTTAATTACCCGTCTTGTTGCAAAAGGTTTGATGATGTTTCCTAGTTCAAAATATTGTGTAGAATACAGAAATCCATTTCTTACTCGCACCGGAGGCTGGGTTCTGGGTGTAAATTGACGTTTATTACCTCAACGTCGGTTAATCTGGCATGATTCTTAAAATAAGAATTTTGCCTATAAAATCGTTACTTTTTCATGGATTTTTATAAATGTGGTACCAAAATTTGCAGAATGGCACCCTCTAATAGCCTGATTGAAGAAATAAATGATAAATAAGGGTATTGCGACTAATTTGTTGAAAAAATACATTTTTTATTAACTTTTAAGGCCGTTTTAAAATTGTTTAGATCCAATTGTCCATTTTTTAAAAACAGATTTATTGATGTTTCCCAGCTTAAAATATAGTTTAAAATGCATAAATACTGTTTTCAGTCACAAAAATGAGTATATCATGGGTATAAAATTAAGATATGCTAACGTAATGTTACCAGATTCTATGCATTTGAAGAAAATGTAGTTAGATGATTGATCATGAAATTACTACCGGTAGTTCTTCAATTTAAAAATTCAATTTAAATTAAATGAAGGATTGGACATCTTTTGAGTAGTCTTAGTTTAGTAATTATTGAATTTAACCATCGCTGTACACCGTAATGTTAAATTTCAAAGAAATAATTGTACCGCATTGACTTTTGACAATCTCAAAAAAGACAATTCAAGAACCATCACACTGCCTAATTACCAGTGTAAGGTAGGGGCATTCAACGGGATATAGCTGAATATTGGATAAATATAGTTATAACATTAGTTGACAAAGAAGATATCTCTAGCTCAGCATTATTCTTCATATTTAAAAACAGCTTTTGAGTAGGATGAGAGATATATTTTAATGGTAAAAGTATGTTCTTTTCTCTTGGTTCAGACTGAAGTGACACCTAGGGATTGAGATAATTGCTAACAACTATCTGAAGACTGAATGATCTAATTTTCAATTTTTTGAAAAAATTGAAATTTTGTCAATTTCAAATTTCATATTTGATTAAAAGTTAAGAATTGATATGTAAAAATACAGGCCTAATTTAAATATTATTAAGTGGTACTACATGCTGCAATTTGGCATAATACATAATTCTTATTAGAGATGGAAAAGAAAAATGATTTTTGTAAGTGTTAATTGAAAACAATACAAATTTATCTCAATAAACTTATTTTGCAAACATACAATATAATCTATGAGTTTTATTTTCAATGTTTGGAGTTTATTTTACTAATATTTAACTGATTTGATATTAAGAAGTACAGAAAACAAGAGAAAAAAAAACAATATGAATTTAAAACTAAAATTGAAATTCATGTTGCCACTTTATACACTGATTCGATATTATTACCAAATTTTCTATTTTTTTAAAGTATATAAATTTTGTTTCAAAGAAACCATGTTCACTTCAATTCAATATTAGCTGCATGGCTTGTCTGAAAAAAAATTCTTACTTGCTTCTTGATCTCTGCATTATTTTGCCATTGTTTACAAGTTTGCAGAATCAGGTGAAAAGTGGGTCAGTCTATTAACCCCTAATGGACTAGCCTATCTAAATTTTGTTGATTGGCAGACTAACCAATTTTTTTCTGGACTAGTTTATCTGCATACTAAATTTATCAGATTTATAACCATGGTTATTCAATATGCTTAATGAAGTGCTTGGGTCAAAAGTTCATGATCCAGTCAGTCTGACGTCATTATCATGATTACATTCTAACAAGTTGCAGCCCTTCAGAATGTTACAAATGACGTCATCAAGCCAGAACAATGGGGACGTTGCCATCCTTCCCGTCCGTGAGGGGTTAAATAGGAGTGACAGCAACAATCTGAAGCTCTACAACACAGTGGTGCTTCTGACCTCATATGAAGCTTCCCCCTTTGTGTAGCCATGACGTCATCACTTGGACTATTCTAAATGCCATTTCACTTCATCAAGTGTGATATCTGGCAAAAAACTGGTGTGAAATATAACACACAGGTCTGTATTAAAAAACATTGCGGCTGGATTGAGCCATATACAGCGAGGAAAAAACAATTTTCAAGTCCACTCAGCCAGTGGATTTTGGAACTGGGTAAGGAGGGAAATCAGAAACAAGTTTGTTAGGCCTAGCCTAAAGAAACGGAGTGAAATCTTGGTACCATCATGGACTAAATAGAGATTTAGTCCATGGTATCATCACAGGAAAGGTAATAGAAAGGCATAATAATTGCACTGTGAATATAGAATTTATCGGCTTGTGACATGCTGCACATCTGACATCCAGCTTGGTCCAATATTTTCCAGAAGGTTCTTGTTCTGTTGTCTGCGACAGTACTCAGTATCATAACAAAACAACTTCTAACAGTGTAAAGTTTCGAATTTCAACATCAGCTTCTGTATTTTGTTACTTTCTTATGAGATGTATCTCCACCTGTAGATGAATACATTTGATATGCAACAAAATATGGCAATGTCCTGCGTGATTGATGATTCAATCATGAGACTGAGAGCAATTTAACTTTTATTGCTGTCAGTTCAATCCATGCCATGCATGTCTTCCGATGTCCTGCCATTTCAGGTAACTTTGTAAGAGTTTCTTTCACGGCTAACCTTAAGACAACATATACTATGCTTTAGAATCTTACACGTGAAATTACACAACTGTCATTGTCATGTTACTTACCAAGTTACCGCACCAGCAACAGTATTCGATATCCCTTTCAGTTTTCTGCCATATTTTGAACATTTGGCGAACCTCGTTTTCGAACTGTGTAGATAGGTGGCACCACTGATATTTAGCGCTTGGGGACACCTTGGAGTAATTATGAATGGAGGCGCAACGTCGCAAGATCAAAAGGGACATCATAGTTGCCGCCATGGCCATTGTTATGATGACGCCATATAGGTGCAAGATATGAAAGTTTTGACGTTATTTTTTTTTCAGAACTATTTTAAGTCATCAAAACCACGAGTCAGAGCTAAACATATCGCGAATGAAATGTTTCTTATTTCATACAGATTATGGGGATATAAATTTTATTTTTCTGCTACAAGTTTAGATGATTTTATGAGGAGATATCAAAATTCATATCATATTTATGAAAATGATTAAAATTTCTGTTTTCCTCGCAGATTATCAGGAAATCATGTACATTTTTGTTATTTTTGTCTTTCCAGTTTATTTTTAATTATTGGCGCATATATTGGCAGATTGGAAAAATATACCAGGTTGTTCAGTAAAAAAAATACTATCAGAAAAAGCAATTTATATTTCTGCCAATATATGCGCTGACATAGATACTTTGCCTTATGAAATGTTATGTCATCATTTAAAATCAACAAAAAATAACAATAAAATAATACAACAAGAATTTTATAAATGCTATATCATTAACAATATTTTATTTTAAGTTTTAAAAAAGTAATATGAATACTACCACTCCCTTTATAAACATATATGAAAAAATAAAAGGTTTGGAATATGTATTTTTCTTTTTTTCAGAACATTTATTATTGAAGAAATCAGAACAGAAATGAACAGATTTATTTGAAGTAATTTTGAGTGGATGGTTTTGTAAGCTTCAAAAGAGCAACTATTCTGATTTTTTGTTTAAAAAAAATAAAACAAAATGTGGTATAATAATTCAATAAAATTTTGGCCAATTCATTAAAAAAAAATATGAATCTCCAATTTTCCACTGTTCTGAAGTCGGCAACTATGATAGGATCAAAGGATTTTGAATCCATTGTGTAAAACAATGCGTTACCATGACGTCATAGTTCATATAATGGCCGTCATGCCTCCATACATAATTACTCCAAGGGGACACCTTGCGTTTATTTGGGGATATTTGGTGTCTTTCAATCGCCTGGTCTCGCCCCCGCCCAAAAATCAAAGATTCTATTCCTGCCGAAGGATTGAGAACCAGTCTAGCAATCACCACTCATTGAATTTCCATGTCATTTTCAACTGAGAGCAATATATTTTGCTCTGCTCTCAGCATGCACTTACAAGAAATGGGGCTACTTTTTTAATTTTGCAATTTAGAAAGGGTAAAGTTTTATAAAAAAAAAAAAAAAAGCAATATGCAAAAACATATATTTATTTCTAATATTTAAATGTCCTTTCAGAAAATGTGAATTATTCTAGGAAATGTCTTTCTGGATAGAGGCGTTATCTTCTAATCCTTATAAATAAAACAAAAGATGTAACTGGTATAGTTGACATTGACAACATTTTATTAGTCAATGATAGATATACAGTATTATTATACCATACTTCAGCAACTCTCATACAATCTTTCATACATTCACATCACATATTCCACCATTCACATTTTCTACATGCTATATAATTATGTACAATTAGTGTTTTTGCTTTAATACACAATACTATAAATGGTTCTAACTGCATGTCCATTTTCATCTCAAGACAACAGAATCACATATCTCTACTAGAATCAATATTGTAAACATTAATTTTTCGGGAAATATGTGCACACACTTTAGATCATTACACATTTTACAGAAAAAATCCTACATTAAATAGTCACAATAGCTGATTTCTTCCCCTAAAGAAGACAAGTTGATTGATTTTTAAAAACTTGTGTGTGATATACTGTGATATTTTATCTATCTTATTTAATTAGTGTTTGTAATATAAATAATAGTCAGTCAAGCAATATCTTAGCTTTTTGGTTACCATTTTCATGATGTTGGCATCACTTGATGCTATGCCACACATCGCTAAATGCAGTTCTATTTTACATTTTGTAAAAAGAAATTACATACACATTTTAAAATCATATGAATTCATTTAGTACACTTGCTTATGATTTTATCATAGATGTGATCATAAATAATTAGTGATCAGGCTCTCAAAAGATGCAAAAAGATAAAATTGTGTTTTCCCTATAGCAATGCTTAATTCACTGATTTCACTGATTTTAAAGGTAAATATGGACAGTAAGAGCCTTAAAATGCTTTATCGAGCAGAAAAGGTCAACTTTTGTAAAAGCCAGGTCACATTGGAACACACTTCTTATAAACGAAAGGTCCCAATGAAAGCAGTTCTTGGTCACATTGGAACCTTTGTCTCATAAAGGTGAGGTCTCATTTGAACCTGCTCCACATAAAGGTCAGGTCACATAGGAACCTGCTCCACATAAAGGTCAGGTCACATTGGAACCTGCTCCACATAGAGGTCAGGTCACATTGGAACCTTCTCCTCATAAAGGTCAGGTCATATTGGAACCTTCTCATAATAAATGTCAGGTCACATTGGAACCAGCTCTTTATAAAGGGTGTCCCATTGGAACCAGCTTATAAAGGCACCACCTTTATTAATTAAAACTCACCATTCAAGACAAGGGACAGTGCTTTGTTAATATTTTGATAAAATATTCAGTTATATTGGCAACTATGGAGTATATAATAGGTATCGGCCAAAATGTTTTACTTTTTTTAGGCTGTTTAATTGAAAATATAAAATTGGGAACACAATTCATTGCACCTTTGTCCGAACACATAGAATCATCCATAAACTGCACACAAACTTTTATACCTTAAATAAATATTCATCACTTAATTCATCTTTATGTAATCTACTCAAATAAAATGACATGTAATCTCAGCATACAATGATATGAGGTACCAATTTTTCATCACGATTAATCATCATTCTGATATCTGTATTGTAGATATACCAAATTCTGTATAATATTACATAGCAATATTTAATTATCAGTCTACTATCCTTCATATTTTGTTATTATGACTAACAAATGCTATCTTACTATACATGCTACTTCTAAGATTTATATACAACTCTTCACCATTATCTATCTTACACTCTGTGTGTTCTTCACATTCGTAGTGAATTAATATATTCAGTGTCATTACCCTACCAGACAGTTTATATTCATTTTTCATGATTTGTGCTTGCATATCCCTTTAAACAGTTCAGTAACATATCCTGTGACATTTCAGAGTGCAATCAAGCCAGTCGACTTATTTTCCAACACTATCCCTCTATTCAGATTCTCCTGGTATCTACCTGTGCAAACATAAAAAGACTATGAATTGTTTCACTTGTAAACTTTTCAATAAATCAACAGTATTTGTGTGCTTGTTCACGTAATGATTTTAAGTATTAATAAAACCAATATTCTACCAATATAATCAATTTTAACAGCATTGATTTCAGTACCCCAGATATCACCATTTAATATTGCTTAATTACATGTTATTAAGATAAACTGTAGATCACACATTTTTCATTCATGGTTTTAGTTCACACATCAAAGTTTTGTCCAAAGGGTATACTTAAAACATACAATTTACACTGTAAACAATATGACAGCATATGCAACACAAATGTATGCAATGTTATATATTATGAGCTATTTGGATTGACAAGTTTATATAATGGTGCTGTCAAGCCTGTATTTATCTACAATGATCACAAATTCATACAGCACCTAGAAATATTCAGTTTAGGACCTGTCCCATCAAACCTCTCTTATTAATGTAATACAAACTAATAACCAATACAAGACCCATGACTTGTGTGTATTGTTATTTCATAGTTAGCCACCACATATGATATGACAACATAAACATTGTTTAAAGCAACAACAATTAAATGAGGAATTGGTATTGCAAGTATGTAAAAAAAAAAACAGTTTTACAGTGTTCATGTGACAAGTATGTCAACAAAAACCAAGTATTACACTGTTCATGTGACAAGTATGCCAACAAAAACCAAGTATTACGCTGTTCATGTGACAAGTACGTCAACAAAAACCAAATATTACAGTGTTCATGTGACAAGTATGTCAACAAAAACAAAGTATTACGTGTTCATGTGACAACTCTGCCAACAAAAACCAAGTATTACACTGTGCCTAATCAAGGTTTTCTACATGCTGGAGGCATTACTAATGTGATAGATGTCACACAAGAACCTGTGTGTTAAATTGCTTATGACAAAGAAATCACAAAATTAATCATAATTTTAAAAGACTCTGCGGCGTCTTTGATGAAATACTTTTAAGGCTGCCACATATTGGGTACCTGGGTACACACCAAACAAATAAAGGGTACATACCCAACAAAACATGATGCATCATATCCCTGACTGATGCATCAGGGATGATAGCTTCCATATACGAGTACAAAACAAGACACACACTGTAGTACTTACTATACTGTGAACAGCAAAGACACAATAATGCAAAACTGTGGTAGATATCATCCTCCCATCACTGTACAGAACTTATGTGATACTCCTAAGTTGGCCATTGTGTTCACTTTGAATCAAATCATACTTCACCCAAGCAATATAAACAGTAAAATAATCGTCTCATTCATATAGTTTCAAAGCATGGAGATATGGTTCAGATATGGTTCATTCCCATTCCTTCCATTCATATAACTGACCATCATAACAAAGACCCTCAAATCCTATCCAAACAATGCAAACAATCTGCTAGCAATTATACCCAGGAATAGGCAAGGGCTTCAATGAACCATACAGAAATATGGGAAGAATTCTTAATATCTTACATCATTTGGGGAGGGATCATGGCCCATATATCTGTGTCTTCAGTACTTAATATTATATGGTGCATTTACAAAAGCAATTCATACAAAGCTTCAGAGAACGATGCTTTAAAACTAAAAATGTCTGCTTCTCTTTTATGTTTTTAAATATATATATATATATATATATATATATATATATATATATATATATATGACCCTGGTGTACACTGGAAGCACACTGCTGCTGATGTTATATTGACAACAAAAAGACCATCAAAATGACACTTATTAAACCATAAACAGCCATGATAACAGATCAAAGTCAAATTTACAAAACTATACACCTATTTTATATTCTTATAATTATATTCCATATCTCATGTTTAAAATTTAAATTAATTTGGTACGTTACATCTGTTTCATTCACTCTGACAGTGATGTCATGCCCCAGACTGCCTCATTCACTATAATGATGATGTCATGCCTCAGACTGCCTCAATCACTATAATGATGATGTCATGCCTCAGACCGCCTCATTCACTATAATGATGATGTCATGCCACAGACTGCCTCATTCACTATAATGGTGCTGTCATGCCTCAGACTGCCTCATTCAGTATAATGGTGCTGTCGTGCCTCAGACTGCCTCATTCACTATAATGATGATGTCATGCCACAGACTGCCTCATTCACTATAATGGTGCTGTCATGCCTCAGACTGCCTCATTCAGTATAATGGTGCTGTCGTGCCTCAGACCGCCTCATTCACTATAATGGTGCTGTCGTGCCTCAGACCGCCTCATTCACTATAATGGTGATGTCATGCCTCAGACTGCCTCATTCACTATAATGGTGCTGTCGTGCCTCAGACTACGCCATTCACTATAATGGTGCTGTCATGCCTCAGACTACGCCATTCAATATAATGGTGCTGGCATGCCTCAGACTGCCTCATTCACTATAATGGAGCTGTTGTGAATCAGACTGTATTTTCATGTTAATCCAATCCCACTTTATCATGAGGGTTTCTTGAACTATTCCACCAGTCAAGTAGATTCTATGTAACAGCAAATATTAATAAAAATGACATCATATAAATAAAAAATACAACAGATCAGAACCAATCCTGAAATTATCTTGTCAAGATCTTATCTCGCATACGAGTTTGCCTTGGTTGGCTTATCCACTGCAGAGAAATATCCCAGAGCTTGGGGATCCATGATCTCAAAGATGGATCTATCATATAGATGGATCTATCATATAGATGGATCTATCATATAGATGGATCTATCATATAGATGGATCTATCATATAGATGGATCTATCATATAGATGGATCTACCTCAAAGATGGATCTACCTCAAAGATGGATCTACCTCAAAGATGGAATATATCTGATGGATCTATCTCAAAGATGGATCTATCTCAAAGATAGATCTATCTCAAAGATGGATCTATCTCAAAGATGGATCTATCTCAAAGATGGATCTACTAAAATCTCAAGTATAGTAACTCCTTTAGCTATCCTTTATGTCAGATCTTTTAGCACTGTCAGTTGTGGCTTGAGTAATGCTGTGCACAATACAGTCAAGAATATTGAATTATTTAAAAAGAGTTTCCATCCAAATTTATTTATGTTGTTCTTTTCAAATCTGATTGGAACATATCAAATTAATGTATACAAATGGCCAAATGAGGAAGTGGACACAATAAACTTGCTCTTTATATAACAGTAAAATCTATAAGATAGGCACCATTCAAATAGGAAAATATTTTTTAAAATATCAAACGTTTTGTCATGACATGGCGACATACAATTTTTTAAAAGCTTTGTTAAGCTGACTACCCTTTATACTCAATCTTTGTGTAATGTTTAAGCCTCAGATAAAGAAAAAATGGAAATAAAATTCTAATTCCAGATGTCATCTAGATACTTGTCATATACTAGCCAACACATTGATCCTGAATGCAACAGAGTATGTTAACAGAAGCAGGCGCTCGCAGTTCATCAGACACAATACTGAGTGTATAATTGTAGATAAGACCTAATGTGAGTGTGACTACGCGTCGGACGAGGACATATCTGCTTTACTAAGTGCTATGGCAAGCTCCAGGTCCGCCTGCTCCTGGTCCTTCAGCCTCCGTAACCGCTCCTCCTCCGCCGTCGTGCTCTGCTGCGTCGCCCAAGCCATCGCTTCCGATTCCGATGAAAACTATAAAACAACCACATAATAATCAGTCCGCTTATCAAATTACCTTTCTCGACTGTTGTACCCAAAATTCATGCGCTCAGACTAAAGGACTACTGACGGCTTGTTAGTGGCTTATTTTGTCATTATTATATCCTCCTAGTATAGATTAAGCTTGTTACTGTTATATACTACTTTCCACCATAAAATTATTTAGACATGCGCAACAATTCTACTGTTAGACTTACAGACTACAAGGCAACTTATATTACACATAATTATTACTGAAGTATCCTGTGTGCACACGTCACTTTTTTATTTAAAAATTGAGAATTATAGGAGTTGAGATGGGATGTATGTTTTTGTCTACTACTCATGCATGTTTTTTTCTAGCACTCTGTCCTACATAGCTGTGTGCAATATATGCTACCATTATTGGTGATCCACTAAAACTAAACATACATGTATTAATGTACAGTTTGAAAAACTTAAATCGCAATAAATGCAATGTAGAAATTGGAAAAAAAAATCTGATAAAAGTTCCATCCTACAAAATAATTTTTTGAACTATGTAAGATATAAATGTTAGATGCTAAGGTATTTGAAATTCAAAAATCTTTTGAGGAAATTCAAATGTATAGAGGAGACTACATCTACTTATCGAGCATGCTTACCAGACTGAAATGTCTCGGGACGTGTAACAACTTCAAAATATTAAACCTGTCCACGCAAGGTTAGGAGTGGGGAAGCAGAGAATGTAAGAAAAGCAAAGATAGGGCATTAGCATGGTTAGCATACATATAAAAGCATCCGAACACTATACAGTTGCAAATAGCTTGTTAGAGCCAGACGGGGTAGCAAACACTTCCCCACCACACCCTCCTGTCCACTTCAAATTGCCGAGGACTGAGGGGTGAGCCAGTCAGGGTCAGGGTATACACCCCAAAACTCCCGACCTTTAGGACAGGAGGGTGTGACAGTTATGGCTGTAAAAACATCTTGAATCATCCTGAATCACTACGTTGTTCAAAGCAACAAATATATTTTCTTTGCAGAGGCATGAAAAAATAAAAAATTTAAATTCTTTTTATATTATTATAACTTCCTAATACCAAAAAGTCTATCAAAAAGGCTAAAATGCAGCATGAAAGAAATCTATGCAACTCATTTTATTATCTTTACTTATTTTTCGTTCTTGAAATTCTAAAAAATGTAATATAAATCAAAGATTCAGTATTTTATTTAAACATATCATATCAAATTTTACTGATAAGAAATTTTGAACAATATACCTTAATAAAAAGCTATCTCCTTTTAGCTATATATTGCATGACAAACACTAGCACAATATATAAGCATACAATAGTGGGGTTTGGAAACCAATATATGATCATCACTCAAATCACTGACACACATCAGTAGGAAGGTACTTTCTACGATGACAACTTTTTCCACTTAAATTTTGTTTCCTTCTTTTATGTGACTTGATATGTTTTTATCGTGGTTTAACAGGACATGACAATCATCAAACTTTCCTGCAATATCTGTGATGTGATGTGTTGGAATCTGTTTGCAAATCTGTTTACAAATGGTAACATAAATGTAATCATATCACAGACTGGGAGATCTCAACAATACTGCAGTATACTATGCTTATTATCACCCAAGAAAACATTCAGATGACACTCACACTCTCGCTACTGAAATGGGGCTCTTATATGATAAAGGTCTCAGCTAATAATTGATCAAACTAAAGCAGACATGAAATATACATGGAAGTATAAAAAGGTGACAGATGCTACTGTAGAAGACAAATTATAAATACATTATATCTTAACCTATGTTTTGTGTTGTTGTCAAGGAATGTTTTTTTAAAAAGAAACAAGTATTTCATTGCTCAAACCCCAGACTTGATTATAGCATTTCAAACCTTCTGACATAAATCTAAAGCCACAGATTTGAGCAATAAAACATTTGTGTTTTATAATGCACTTAAAGAGTTTGCTTAAAAATTTGAACATTCCAAGCTGAAAGATGTCAGAAATGCCTGTCACCAAATTTTTAATCACAAATGGGAACTACAAGCCATCAAACACTAGGGGGCACAACCAACACCTGCATTGTTTTGTATGTGATGAATCAATGTGATTTTGTTTGTGTTTTAGTATATTGAACAGACATGACCATATAATGTTCAGCAGCATTCCCACATGCCTGTTAATAGTGCACAGCAGTTATATTCTCCATAGCTCAGTTACGCATTGCTCCATAACGTTTCGTCATCCTCAAACTAGAGGGCGCCACATTGAGAAAAAATGACCTATGTGTTAATAAATTAACCTTTGCTTTTGGTAATAAAGCATGTTATTTTAAGCTTTAACTGCTAACCTTGAGCTGTTTTATAAAGCATGATACATTAAAATTACACAACAGTAATAATAACCAATGTACAAAGAATAATCTGATGTAAAGTTTGTCAACAAATATTCTTAATCATAAAATTAGTTATAAATTGTAAACAAGATTTTACTTTAAAACAGAGTATGAGAAAATATCACTTAAACATAGACCAGTGGCATAAAAGCTATGCTAATAATTGCTTTTCTGTAATGTTTGAACATTTTCTGCAAATTGTTTCATAAGTGATCATTCAAATCCTTTCCCAGAGCAGATTTGAGCAGACAACAATTTGGCCAATCCCAAAGCATGTTACATTTTGAATTTGGCCCCCCATTTTCAATGTTATCTCAATTCTTTGTTTTGCTGATATCTGCCATTGGCCATTTCCTTAAAAACTCAGTGATAGCCACTAATTTTTTTCAAAAATCATAAAAAAATGGAAAAAAATCTGAGCCAAATGGAAAACAGATAGAATTGGTCCTCTAAAAATAGAACATCTTACTAATAGCCAAGAACTTTGACCAGTCGTTTTTGAGGAGAAGATTAAAGTTCACGGACAGACAGAATGACATAAAATTTCTTCCCTCCTAGCTATGTGGACATAGTCAGCATAGCATAAAATGTCAGATTAAAAATTTGCAATTAAACTTATTCAACAATTTAATGAAAGGATATAAGATTCACTATATATAAAATCTATACCAAATATACTTAATTTAAGCACATCAAATCCAATCTAAATAAAACCTTGTGCCAAGACCCATGAAGAATGATATAATAAGGGGTGGGAGATTCACCTTAGATAAATAACTTGGACATTGAGATGGGAGAAGTACCATATAAATGATGTCCCTTATGCCTAGGCTGGGATTTAAAATGGGTTAATCACAGGGCCAATCAGATAAAATTTCATTTCCGCACCACCAAAAAATCCAAAGTCACGCCAATGAAAATATTTTACACTGAATATGTGAAATGTCTACTTACTTTGCTAGGACTAAAATCAGCAAAATTTGAAAAAGCATCTGCTGTGTTAGCTGATCCGGCATTGGTATTAGAATTAGCTCCACTGAATGGATCTGATCCCCCGAAGGGATCTGATCCCCCGAATGGGTCTGGTGCTGGGCTATTGTCATTTGTCCGAGGCAGCTTGGGACTTTTCTTTGGTGCTGGTGGCCTTGGAGGCGGCGGTGCCTTCTTCTGTTTAGGAGGCAATGAAGGTGCTGGCGACTTCTTGCCAAAGAGGCCTGCTTTGCTTGACAGTTTATTATTATCTGTTGAGGGAGGAATGAAGGGCTCAGCACCAAAGGGGTCACCACCAGGGGGCTGCAGATTGAAAGGTCATGCAAATCAACATAAATCATCAAATTTCCCATAAATTACTTCTCATCATACTGAAATCGATCATCACCATTTGATTAGGAAATATTTTGAATTTATTCTCATGACAACTTACCATATGAGGAGATTTCAGGTCTGGAACACCATCTACTGGGGCAAATGGATCATTTTTAGCTGAAAAATACCCAAAAAATCTCTATTTCACTACTAATTTCTTTCTAATGATAAAAAATATCACAATACATCTTAATGACATCATTCATTATATTTATTTAACCTCACTATGGTATCTTCCACCTGAAAAATATTGTAAACATATATGAACCAGATCTGAACCAAACCTCAGAACCAGACTAACCCGAAACCCGAGATGATTATTGATCTGAACTGTCAACCATAATAATAATACTCCAAGCGTGTCATAATTTCACATTCTTATCTCACTACTTTTTAATGTGGCAGAAACAAGCCAAGCTGATTGCTTTACTTTGTGTCAAATTCTCCTCATCATTTTTTTTCCAATTCATTTTATTTTATTTATTTTATTTTATTTTTTTTATTTTTTTTTTAAATTTTCTTTTAATTTTTTTTTACTTTGTGTTGAATTCTCATTATCATTGATTTTTTTCAATTTATACTTAAAATTACAAATATACAAATGTATATCACCTGGTTACATTTGAAAATATCTTAAAGTTTAATATATTTATTTTAAGCGAACACACACATTCTCAATCACACCCAAAGTAAAAGAAAAATGACCTGAGGAGTAAAAGCACATGAAGTCAGAGAGAGTTCAGAACCATATCTACATTATGCATCAGACAAGTCAAGGAAAAAAGCATTGGCCATGGACAGCCACTCTCTGGCTGCTGGGGGTGTAAACCAAATATCCACCACTCCCACACTCACACATACACCCCCCCCACACACACCCCCACACACACCCCGCAAACACACACACACACACTTGCTATGTGGCCCTCTCTTGGAGTGTGAAGTGATGTGTGCTGTATATTTAAGCAAGTATCTTGAGGGTACAAGTGAAATCTGAGACCTCACTTTATGTCAGTCGTGCTATTTATAGATTCCAACATATTTTACTGAGCATTGTTAGTCATGATAAAAGCATTACAAGGACATAGTCCAGTCAGCATTTATTAACTAAAATTTCTCCTTCTCTTATCTTACACACATATCTTAGTGTTATTCTTCAGATATAGTTTGGTCTTGTTAACATGGGTCTATGATGTACAAAAATTAGTTAGGGAAGAAAAAGCAGAGTTCTCCAGGAATGAATGTTCCAATATGTCTTTCTGGCTGGTTAATAATAATAATAATAATAATAATAATGAGTTGTTAGCTTGACAAGTATTGTCATATAGTTTTGCTGTGAGTGTGAAGGAAGGTCATGTGTTAAATTATCATACTGGTGTCATATATCTATGTCTTTGATATAGCTCTTACTCTAACAGCAACTTTACTGATGTGGCTTATTTGTGTTAAGAAAATCCAAAACTCTGTATTTACCATCATTAAAAGGATCAAATATATTTTGGCTTGTCCAATCTATGGAGAAAAAAAATCATACAGACTGGTTACATGAGAGCACGAGTGAGATATGAATACCATACACTTAATACCAATGACACCTTCTCATAATGAACCAATACACAGAATAACATGTTCATAAGGGTTCTGGACACGGGTGGTTGAACACCATTTTGGTAAACTTTGGAACACTTTTATTGGTTTTATCTAACTGTTTTTATACTACTTAAATTGCAATTTTATAAAACAAAACATAATAAAATAGTCGATCACCAAAAATCAACCCAACTGGTAGAGTGTATGGGAGATTACCAATTTCTAAGATGTGAGGAATCACTATTTGAATGGGACTATGGAGATGTATGGACATTAGCCAAACCTTTAACCCCCAGAATAAACTTACTGTGTTCAATATCTGTTTTTGTTTTAGTGCTCATGAGTAATGACTCCAGAAATATGGCAGACAGAGCTGCCACTTTGTATTGCAATAAAAAATAATAAGACATGCATGTTACATAATGTTATTTAATTTTGGAACTTCAAAAAAAGTTGTATGCAGGTAGATAGATTGCCGTGATGTATTTAACTGGTGCACTTACCACTTGTTCCGCCCCTTGACTTCTCTGTGAAGGCTGCTTCAAACAAGTCTGTACTTTTGGGTTTAGGTGGCTCCTGAAAATACATATTATTATTTGATCTGTTTGTATCAAGATCCTCATCAGCAGAATGTTTAAGGGCAAAATCAGGTGAGATAGAAGCCTGCCACAAGAGGTTAATACCCTACTCTTTTTAAAGCATGAAAAGCAATTTTCTACCTTTCTTAATCGTGTGGTATGACCGAAATCCTCACCCCAATGAGGAATCAAACCTCAGACATTTTATTACTGAGCCAAATAGATATAATATTGTAGTATATGAATATTACAAAAAATCTGGTTATGATAAAGAATGTCTGTGAAGATGAAAACTCAATCTTGTATGGTGGTAGAGATATGGTAAAATTAGGGATAGATGTTTGGGAAAAGGGAGGCACAATTACAGCAAAACTGTATCGCCTGATAATCAGAGTACTACTTACTGTATCTAAGTCACCAAATGGATCCGTATTGCCTCCACCAAACCCTGAGTCTTTGGAATTATTACTGGAGCCAAAAGCTCCACCAAAAGGATCAGATGCCCCAAATGGATCTGAATCCCCAAAGGCTGCATCATCCTTAAATGGGTCCGCTGAAATACCGAAAAACAAACAGCAAATGACATGACATGAAAAACGAATATCTCATAGCTTTGAAAGTCTACCAAAAAGACTAAACACTATATCTACCTAATGAAACTATTCACTTTTTGTATAAAATATATATAGAAATGCATCATGTTTACAAATTTTATCTAAAAGATTCGAAACATGAGACACTGCAGTACAATGGTGGACCAAATAAACATAAACAGAACCATGCAAACAATATAATATAAATGCACATGTCTATCCTCCATATATTCTGAAATAAAATAACTGAATTGGTCTGCATTTTTAAATTTGTAATTTAAAGTAAGGAAATCTGAATGAAAATTTGTGCAAACTGAATGGATAAATGCTGTTGTAACTGTATATGTCAATCTAGTCACATGAAGGAATAATACACAAAATGAAGATAAACATAGATTCACATTGATTCACATCATCAAAATCTATCAAACAAACAAACATCATTCCATTATCATATGACAAATAAATAATTAAACGGCAATCCGAGATTGCCAGATGTCCCACCCTGTGAAGAACTCAATGTGATAAAGACACTGTGTCACAGTGGTGTGAAGAGATCTGCAGATATTCCACAGATATTCTCCCATGTGTCAATAATAGACTGCCATTGCTTTTTAAGTGTAAATTTCTTATACGTGGGAGAAAATTAGCATTCAACAAAGCTTAACCATATAGATTCGTCAGACAATGGAAACCAGAAGTGATGGTGAATGAATGTGCGGAGATTTTTAAATGGCAATGAGTTGTGTCGAGGCTTGTTTTTGGGTAGAATATCTTCATTGTTTTATAATGAATATTATTGAAAGTAATAACAAACATCTCTGTGGACTGCACAGGAGACAAGGGAGGTGTGAATAATATCTAATATTGTCTGGAAAGAAACAATAAGGTGCAAACAAAAAATGTCTCACTTTCTGATGTCACCAATCAGGACTAATTAACTTTGTCATGGTTCATAATTTTGAAATTCATGCAATTTATCTTCATCCTCCCTGTCCTTTTAAAAAGCTTGTTCCCAACTCAACAATTTCTTGTTGGGATAAATTGGATAGAAAATCTCCTGAAATGAAAATCTTGATCTTTGTCTGTAATATAATGCATCAATTTATACAGAGGAATTTGTATTTCTTATGCCATTTGTATTTCTTATGCCTTATGCCACAGACAAACAGAAGTCAAATACTGTGAAAATGATCAGACAGAATATAATAGAAGTGATACCAGTGTCTACTTTGCCCCTCTGCTTTCAAACTGATATTTGTGATATTGAAATCAATGTGACTAGAACTGTTGTGATTTAACCTACATGCAATAATCAAAAGGCCCTATGTAACATAGGTGCTACATAGAGCTGGAAATAAATATTCTAGACAATCACTGAGACAACATTAACATTGCTGAAGATGGAGAAAGAGAATCCAGTCAATTCATGAAATCATTTCTTACGTTCATTGCCCTGTTTCAATGGCCGTTCTGCATTGTGAAAGAAAATGTCATGTTTAAACAGGCTACAAACACAGCAAAGCTGACAAATCAGAGGCATCAAATACAAATATTTTCAGAGATTTTCCCTCATTACATATTCATTCTTATTCTTTTTTGTGTGTGTGTATAAAAGACTGGCACATGAAATGCTGGGTGTTACAGTTCACAGACACACTTGTGGTGTATTACTTGCCCGGGATTACTTGATTTAACATAGATACACTGACCAATCAACATTTGTGAGTGAAACATAGAAAGCTGGTCACATTCTTTGAAAGTCAATCTCTATACACGGATATGTAAAGCAATGTCATCAATGGAAGTGATTAATATATTGAGTTTGTATAATTCCGTCTCTCTGACATAGACTTGTGTTAAGTGAAACTCACTTCCTTTAAATGGATCATCGTCCTTAAATGGATCCTCTGTAAAAGGATCACCCGAATCTCCGTTTGTTGAGGCAAATGGGTCTCTATTCAAGAAGGGATCAGCTCGTCCATCATCCATAGAACTGAATGTACTTCCCGGTGTGCTCCCAGCCTATACAAATATCAATGGACTCTTTTTGTTGTGGTACAAAATTTATCATATTCTCATAAAGCTCATATTTAATTTTACAAAATCCATTCATCATTGCAAATAGAACTTAAAAATATAATTAAAAAATCATTAACAAAGGAAATTTAATCATGATAAATTTAATTTGCAGCAAATGGTAATTATTCGATCATCCCGAGACCCCCTTGTCTTATTCTATCATATTCTATCATTTTTTTGACAAAGGTGAGGGACATATTGCAAAAAGGCTGAAAACTCTTGAAGTTAACTAATGTAACAGTGAGGGACTGAGAAAATATAATATAAGTTAGCACTTAATGAATACCTGGGAGATGTCTTATTCAAAAACAGCAACTTAAAGAGGCGATGCTGTTCATATTGTAATAATATTTAACCCGGCATGTGTAGTGCATTATGTTTATGGTTCTGAGATTTATCAAAGGGAAGAAAATCTATTGCTGAATGGCCTCTTTCAGATGGGGATATAATTACATAGTTAACATGCACATGAATAATGACGGGTTTGCCTGCATTCAACATTGATAACCACCTTTTTAAATGTGGCTACAGATTATACCTGCACTCTACATTGATTTCCCTGCAATGATAAGTGACTGAGGATTATACCTGCACTCTACATTGATTTTCCTGCAATGATAAGTGACTGAGGATTATACCTGCACTCTACATTGATTTTCCTGCAATGATAAGTGACTGAGGATTATACCTGCACTCTACATTGATTTTCCTGCAATGATAAGTGACTGAGGATTATACCTGCACTCTACATGGATTTTCCTGCAATGATAAGTGACTGAGGATTATACCTGCACTCTACATTGATTTTCCTGCAATGATAAGTGACTGAGGATTATACCTGCACTCTACATTGATTTTCCTGCAATGATAAGTGACTGAGGATTATACCTGCACTCTACATTGATTTTCCTGCAATGATAAGTGACTGAGGATTATACCTGCACTCTACATTGATTTTCCTGCAATGATAAGTGACTGAGGATTATACCTGCACTCTACATTGATTTTCCTGCAATGATAAGTGACTGAGGATTATACCTGCACTCTACATTGATTTTCCTGCAATGATAAGTGACTGAGGATTATACCTGCACTCTACATTGATTTTCCTGCAATGATAAGTGACCGAGGATTATACCTGCACTCTACATGGATTTTCCTGCAATGATAAGTGACCGAGGATTATACCTGCACTCTACATTGATTTTCCTGCAATGATAAGTGACTGAGGATTATACCTGCACTCTACATTGATTTTCCTGCAATGATAAGTGACCGAGGATTATACCTGCACTCTACATTGATTTTCCTGCAATGATAAGTGACCGAGGATTATACCTGCACTCTACATTGATTTTCCTGCAATGATAAGTGACTGAGGATTATACCTGCACTCTACATTGATTTTCCTGCAATGATAAGTGACTGAGGATTATACCTGCACTCTACATTGATTTTCCTGCAATGATAAGTGACTGAGGATTATACCTGCACTCTACATGGATTTTCCTGCATGTAAATGTGGTTAAGGGTTAGGCCTGAATTCATCATTGATATTCCTGTATATAAAAAATATACAGATTATAACTGCACTCTACATTGATAATCCTACACTGACCCATGACCAAGGATTAAACCTGCACTCAATGCTAGCAATCCTGCCGTGACCAGTGACAGTAGATCATTTCAACCTACACACTGATAAAATTAGTCATGAAAACTATATCTAGCTGTCTGGAAAAGGTGCATTGCTGCTATACTCACAGTGGCCCTAATACTTGACTGATCAATATCTGAGAAGGGGCCTGGGGATATGCCGAGGATGCCTGGGTGTGGGACGATGCTGGCACCACTCACCATCCCACTGAAGTGATGGATGCTCTGGTTCATCGTATTCTGGCTCTCTTCTAGCTGTGTCACCCGCGTCCTTGACTGAAAATATCACATACATTTTATATCTTTATTTGCTTTTCTGAGGATAGATTAGTGTTTTTTGTTTCATGTATCATTTATTGTGTCACAGATATGACTCCGTTACAGGGCTGACAACTGACAGGCAGAATGCCATAGTTGATTAATTTCATAACATATATGATGTTGAAATCTAACTGGTTGATTTCAGGCTGTGATACGGACATGGTGGATACCAGATTGAATTACAAGCCTGACTGACATGGTGCACATTTCAGACTGTGATACTGACATGATGGATACCAGATTGCATTACCAGCCTAATTGATGTGGTGCACATTTCAGACTGTGATACTGACGTGATGGATACCAGATTGCATTACCAGCCTGATTGACATGGTGCACATTTCAGACTGTGATACTGACATGATGGATACCAGATTGCATTACCAGCCTGATTGACATGGTGCACATTTCAGACTGTGATACTGACATGATGGATACCAGATTGCATTACCAGCCTGATTGACATGGTGCACATTTCAGACTGTGATACTGACGTGATGGATACCAGATTGCATTACCAGCCTGATTGACGTGGTGCACATTTCAGACTGTGATACTGACATGATGGATACCAGATTGCATTACCAGCCTGATTGACATGGTGCACATTTCAGACTATGATACTGACATGATGGATACCAGATTGCATTACCAGCCTGATTGACATGGTGCACATTTCAGACTGTGATACTGACATGATGGATACCAGATTGCATTACCAGCCTGATTGACGTGGTGCACATTTCAGACTGTGATACTGACATGATGGATACCAGATTGCATTACCAGCCTGATTGACGTGGTGCACATTTCAGACTGTGATACTGACATGATGGATACCAGATTGCATTACCAGCCTGATTGACGTGGTGCACATTTCAGACTGTGATACTGACGTGATGGATACCAGATTGCATTACCAGCCTGATTGACGTGGTGCACATTTCAGACTGTGATACTGACCTGGTTGACCTGAGTGTTGGTTTCTGACAGGTTCTTGGCAAGTTGTTCCAGCTGTTGCTTTCCTGCTTCAACTTTGGCTTCCAGCTCCAACTCCTCTTGACGTAGCTGTGTTAATTCCTCGCGTAGCTGTTCTAGCTGTTCTTCCTGGTTCTACAATAACAAATATGTGATTTATATTATTGCTTACAAAGAATCCCACCACCACTCTGAAAGGCAATTTTCAAATCATTAGATTGTGCTGTTCTTTAAGTGTGAATATCACATGCCGATATATTGCAAAATAAATCTCATAAAGCATCATTCAATCAATATTGTTAAGGCAATGTGCTTTCATACTTCATTAATTTTAACAAAACATATTTACTTAAAAACATAACTATTACTATTATCACAAATATTAATGTCAAACAAAATTACTTCAATCAATCATCATGGAATCAAATCATCAGAAAGAAAGCAACAATTCTCATTGTAATTCTACTTGAAAAGGGTGAATGCTAAAGTAAAATTTGCAGCTGGTGGAGTGGAGGAAGCTTTAGAAGTCAGATATAACTGCCAAAACATTTGAATATGGAGTAAATCATAGATTGCACTCTTAAGTTATAATATTATGGTTGATCTCCTTGTTCGTACTTCCTCCTCTCACCTTGACACCAAGCCAATAGTATTTAAATCAAACTAAACCATACTTAAATAAAATAACAAAATACAAAATAAAAATCTTATCAATGTATCAAACAACACATACTCATGCACTGCTATACCGAGAATGTGTTTTAGAGATAAGACATGCATGATTAAAGAGGTCAACAAGACTACAGGAAATGCTTGATTCTCTGATGGTATACTTATTTATACTCAGTTGACTTATGTTTCTACTGTTTGGCTAATCTGTTGTTTGAAACGATACTGTATTATATGACTATAAGTATTGAAACTTAATCAAAAGTGACTAAATTGGATGTCTTTTTTTTAATGAAAACACACAAAAACATAACCCCATGGGTTGATAGCTCTGCTGACTTGAATGAAAACACATGAACTGAGATTAAGTACAACAAGCAACCAGGTTATGATTTTCCATACAAGATCCAAAAGTAGGCAAGATGTTGTATTTTCTGAGTTCTAATTCTATCTATTTTCCATTAGACTCAGTTCTTTTTCCATTTTGTCATGATTTTTTCAAAACTCTAATAGCTATCTCTAAGTTGTCAAGGAGGCTGCCATTTTGAATAACATAGCCAATGAGAATCAAGATAACAAGTTGGGGCCAAATTTGAAATGTAACATGCATTTTGATTGGTCAAAATCATCATCTGCTCAAGTCTGCTCCACTTTTAATGGTTGTGAGATTTTGCATGCACACAAATTTTGAATTCAAGGTCAATGTGTCAAGGACAAAGGTCACATGACTAAGAAAGTATTACGAGGCAGGGCTATGACCTAAGACATTTCTGTATTCCAAGTTTTAGTTTCTTCTTATAAGTGGTTGCTGAGATATATTCCTCACAAAATTTGTGACATCAAGGCCACTGCACTAAGGTCAATGGTGACATCACTAAGATTTGAAGGAATCTAAATCTTGAACTCTCTATCTACCTCTGTATTAAATATGAAACAAATATTACTGGTAGTTTCGGAGGAGAAGATTTTTAAACATAGTGTTAGTATATAACAGATATGAAATGTTTTTTATTCACTTCTGATGGTTGTGATGTGGCATGTTCACAAATTTTGAATTCAAGGTCAATGTGTCAAGGTCAAAGGTCACATTACTAAAATTGTATGACGAGGTACAGCTTTAACATAAGACATTCCTGTATACCAAGATTTAATTTCTTCTTGCAAGTGGTTGCTGAAATATGCTCCTTACAAAATTTGTGATATCAAGGTCACTGCACTAAGGTCAATGGTGACATCACTGATAATTGAAGGAATCTAAATCTTAAACTCTCTATCTAGCTCTGTATAAAATAGTGTTGGTATATAAAAGATATGAAGTGCATTTAATTCACTTCTAATGGTTATGATGTGGAATGTTCACAAATTTTGAATTCAAGGTCAATGTGTCAAGGTCAAAGGTCACATGACTAAGGAAGTATGATGAGGCACGGCTATGACCTAAGACATTTCTGTATACCAAGTTTTAATTTCTTCTTATAAGTAGTTGCTGAGATATGCTGCTTAAAATATTTGTGACATCAAGGTCACTGCACTAAGGCCAATGGTGACATCACTGAGAATTGAAGGTATCTAAATCTTCAACTCTCTATCTAGCTCTGTATAAAATAGTGTTGGTATATAAAAGATATGAAGTGCATTTAATTCTAATGGTTATGATGTGGCATGTTCACAAATTTTGAATTCAAGGTCAATGTGTCAAGGTCAAAGGTCACATGACTAAGAAAGTATGATGAGGCACGGCTATGACCTAAAACATTTCTGTATTCCAAGTTTTAATTTCTTCTTATAAGTAGTTGCTGAGATATACTCCTTACAAAATTTGTGACATCAAGGTCACTGCATTGAGGTCAATGGTGACATCACTAAGATTTGAAGGAATCTGAATCTTCAACTCTCTATCTACCTCTGTTTTAAATATGAAACAAATATTACTGGTAGTTTTGGAGGAGAAGATTTTTAAACATAGTGTTAGTATATAACAGATATGAAGTGTTTTTTATTCACTTCTGATGGTTGTGATGTGGCATGTTCACAAATTTTGAATTCAAGGTCAATGTGTCAAGGTCAAAGGTCACATGACTAAAATTGTATGACAAGGCACAGCTTTAACATATGACATTTCTGCATACCAAGTTTTAATATCCTGTAATAAGTGGTTGCTGAGATATGCTCAGTACAAAATTTGTGACCTCAAGGTCACTGCACTAAGGTCAATGGTGACATCACTAAGATTTGAAGGAATCTGAATCTTCAACTATATATCTACCTCTATATAAAATATGAAAGATGTACTACTGGTAGTTTTGGAGAAGAAGATTTTTAAAGAAATGTTGACAGACGGACGGACGGACGGACAGACGGACAGACGGACAGACAGACATTTTCCCCCTCCTAAAGCTCTGCGAGCTAAAGTCTCAGCAGAGCTAAAAATGAAGTGGATGTTAGTCTGTGCATCAATAGTCCCACATCCATGAAATGTGTCTATCCCAATTGGTACAACAACAGATGAACCAATAATGTATCACTTTAATGAATTAGCTTTGTTTGTTTCAATGCCATATTTCTCCCAATCAGAATACATGTCTCACCCAGCCAATCACAATGCATGTTAGATGGTCAATTTGCCATGCCTGGCTTACCTTGGCAAAGGATTCCTGATTTATAATTTGGGACCTGAGCTTTAGGACCTGAAATCAGGTGATTCAAAACATGATCCAACTAGCCGTTACCATGTGAATAAAAAATAAATAAATATTGACATCCGCCTGATGGCAAACTTAAATCTGGATTCAAAATTGATATGCAAGATATAATGAATCAAGGGTGAACAAGGGAGAAATAGACATAGATAAAAGTCAAGACTGACAAATAAAATATGAAAATGTGACTGTGTGACTGAGATACAAAGAATAATGAGAAGAGATCTAGAACTAACAATGTTAAAGGGGGCTGTTGAAAAATGAGTCTAGATATGGTCACACATTTGAATGATGACTTTTAGAATGGGGCAGGAAATAGGCTTGAAGAAGAATGAAATAGTGGGAGAGAAGAAGTCCCACTACAGGGGGAGCCACAGTATCGATGGTTAAGATCAAATACAACATTATATCTATCCATATGCCATCCAATATTCCCACCAATAAAAAAACATAAGCTCCAAATAATTTAACATCAATATGGGCAATTAATATCTTATTTAATCCCAAAGATTTTTAAAAAGTGCTTTGGCCAGAAAAAAAAACTTACAATACTATGAAAACTAATTTGGGAGTACTTTTTCACTGCAGAACACTAATTAGGAGGATAAGGGATATATATGTAAGTATAAACTTCACGTCATACATCTTCAATAATAAGCAAGCTCTACAGGCAAGCCAATACAAAGAACACTTTTAAATATTGAAAACTATGTGACAAAATGTTCATGTATCAACTACATTATAAATGGAGAAGTACAAACAATACTGAACTACTAAATTTTACTTCAATTTTAACATTCTTTCATATTTACTATAGACATATACTATTCTGCTATAAGATACTCAAGTTTATACACTATCCTCCTTCCTACCTCATTATTTTCTTCAGCACATTTCTCTTTTAATTCTTCCACGCTGCTTTCTAACTTGGTTCTCTGAAATACCACAAAAACAATCCATCATAAAGAGAGGCAGAGTGCAGATACTGTTATTATTTATTGTTGTGAACTCCATTATCTATAAATAAATACATTCATGGGAATACCAGTCCCATATAGTGTGAGCTCAGTACCTTATCATCCAGTTCATCTAGGCGTTTCTGTGCCTCGGCTTTCTGACTCTCTAGCTGCTGCAGTGTTGTGTTAATGGCATCGAGTTCTTTCTGCAGAGCCTGTACCTCCCCGTTCAGTATCTTGATATCTGCATCTTTCTGTGCCTTCTCCTGTTCTAACTGCAGTCGCTCCCTAATATATACAATTAATGTAACAATTTTAATAATGAAAATTTTTTCCTGATAAATCTCATATAATTTTTTTTTTGACAAGATAACTTTGTCGATTGCACCATTTATCACAAGGAACTTGTATCCCAAGCCACCAAATTTGTCATAAATATAAAACTAAAAAAAATAAATAAAAAAATTAATATATAAAACTAACCGTTTCATGTCATCTATTTCCTTGGCAATGAGGTCCAGCTCTTTCATGGAAGAATTGTCAAACCCTGTTGTCAATCCACTGGCTCCTACATCCTGAAACCACAAGTAACATATTAACTTATCCCATTAGACAAGCTTACTCAAGTATTGCAGATTGTTGGGACAAACCAACTTTTTTCCTTGACTAGTGTAACAGCAGATTTGATTACTGTAATCAGTGATCATTATTACTTAATGTGCCAAATAGGTCCTGGGATCAAGTGATGATGGTCCAAGTGGACAGACAGCTTAGTGAGGACAGTATGTGATGTGCATTGTGTAAATTTGGAACAGAAATGCTTGGTTTTAAGTCATAAAACATATCTATTTAAAAGTTTTGAGAATCACACTTCATCAACAGGAAATGCTTCATTGGTGGGAAAATCAACTTGGTATTTTGGCGGGTCCCAAATTGGTTGTGGAAGGCGGTGCTCAATTAAGAAAATGTATATATATGTAAATGTACTGTTTGGTACATCTTCATATTACATGACTTTGCATGAGATATATGAACATATATTTGCCATAAAAGCTATGGCAACAGCTCTGTTGTCGTCAGCTGTACACCATAATTTACACCCTGATATACACTCAACTGTAACAAAATTTGTTAAATTTTGTAATGATTTTGATGTAATTTTTACACCTTTTATCAAACATATACTCTCCTTTGCACCAGGCTCAGTATAACACCCTCTCCGATTATGCAATTAGATATGTTCAAACAGGCCTGTTCCATAAGCCCGCCCCCTGAATGTAACCAGATGCACGTGCACGATGCAATAACGTAATTCCAGCCTCTCAGTCTGACGGCACGTATATGATACGATGATGTAACTCAAATATTAATATTCATGAGTGCCCAGATCGTTTGACATTTGGTAGCGTTATCATTATTGCTAGGCCTGTATTGAAGAGAAGAGAGAACAGGCCTAGTAACGCTGGGTAGGTATGAAGTCATACCATCAAGATTTGCTGCGATTTCCATCCAGAACAGTTCAGAGCTCTCCCACCACTAAATATGCGCAAAATTGATAAAGACCTAATCATTTTCTGAATGTACAAAAAGCCAAATGGATGGACATACTAACATTGAAACAATTTGTTGCACCAGATATTGTCATAAGGTTTAAACAATAAAACTACAACTCTCTCAGTTAAGGTGTTTGCTGCTCAAAAAACTCATGGAACAAAATTATTGCATATTCCAAAATTATATTTAGGGATAAGATAATTTTATTTTTCAACCATGTCAAATCTTACAAAGCTAGAATTCCATTACTTTCTGAAAAGGTCTCTTCTTTAAGCTGTGTTTCCATATGTGCAGTCCGTAATGCAGTCCGTGATGCAGCGCGTCATGCAGAGCGTCATGCGGTGTTCACATGTATGCGTCAGTTTTGTGATGTTTTCACGGTCAAACTTCCAATTTGGCGCCAAAATTAGGCTTGCAACCTATGGGAAACCTATGCGTCACCCTATGCGTCAGATTTTCATTCGCTACCCTATGCGAAAGGCTATGCGTCAATTTGCTTACGGACGTCATTACGGACGGCAATACGCATACATGGAAACACCTGCATTGTTCAGTATGGTGTGCGAAAAAAAATTGACGCACTGCATGACGCTCTGCATGACGCGCTGCATGATGCACTGCACATATGGAAACACAGCCTTAAACTTGATGTAATAAGCATGAACAGAAAAAAAAACAGAAATCAATTTGCCAATATAGTCAAGGACAATCAAGAAGGGAACAATCAAAGTCAATGCAGATTTTTAGTTACCATGGTTACAATTATGACATCATAGATTTAATGACATCACAATAACATTGGCATTCCAGGAACTTCATTCTTTGACTTATGTTGTGTGAAGGTTTATAATCTCCAATAATGTAGAAGCAAATGATATAAAATGTGTCAATCATTTGACATCTTTGTTATTTTTTCATTCTTTGTTTTCTTGGGAGCTGTTATAAAAGCTACTAAATTACACAATGGCACTGGAAACAGTTTTTCGGAAAATACAGCCTTTTTATCATATCCACACAGAGGAGAAAGAGATACATCAATAAAAAATTACTACAAGTGCATTAAGGAAAGAAATATGATAGAGCGCAACAATGCTTTCTTGGTTATGGAGGGAACAGAAGTTCAGCTAGATTGTCACATTTGGTATTTGTAACCAACTTTCATCTTAATGTGTTAAAAAGTTAAATATCTCTCGCAGATGTCTTCACTGTTGGATATAATCTCATAACTACTCTTAATCAGAGCCATAAACTCATATTGAATTTAGTTGATCATCTGGACTAACCAACTCTTTCCTGGATTAGTATTCATGTTAACCCCTTACTGATGAGAAGGACTTCAACATCCACCACCGCCAATGGATGGGACGGACATCAACATCCACACTGTTCTGGTTTAATGATGTCATTTTGTAACATTCTATAGGGCTGCAGCTTACAATCATAAACATTTGACTCTAGTGCTTTGCAATATTGAGCATATTGACCCCAGAACTTCATAATTGAGCATATTGAATAACCATGGTTATTAATCTTCTTATTTTAGTATCCAGGTACACTAGTCTAGAAAAAAATTGGTTAGTCCTACCAATCAACCAAATTTAAGCAGGATAGTCGGTTCGGGGCTAACAAAATTACTGCATTTTGCACTAGTTAAAATCATATATGTGCAGTATATGTGTGAGAAATATATTTGATTTATATGTTTATCTTATTTTATTGGTGTGTTCCAATAAATATGTCTGTACGACCGATCTTGTTAAGACAAATCTTTATCATAGCCATTAGAAGAAAAACTAAGGATGTTAAACTGAAATGATTATTTGACCTCTTATTTCAGTATTCACCCACAACGCACCTCTGCATACTACAATGTGGTATGGACCCGTAGCCTGTTGATAAGTACAGAGGAACAAGAAATCACCATTGACTATGATGAGTTTGTAGTGACATACAAGATGGAGTTGGTGATTCGCAAGGTGACTGTGGATGATGCAGGATTGTACCACTGCAGCGTGGGTGGCTCGGTTAAGTATGAATACGAGCTGGATGTCGTACATAAAGACAACAAGATGCGGCAGGTATTTATTCAAATATAACTAAATTTTAAATTGATGCAACAAAATGTTGGCAATTCCTGGGTTTTTTTTAAAGTTTCTTTTCTACATAATTCTTGGATTGTAAATGAGAAAATAACTAAATTGACTAGATACCCTGTGACAAATGTCACAGAAGGTACAGTAATAATCTGTAGTGTCAACAATAAAAGACATGGCATAAGCCAGATTCATTAATACTATTCAATGTATACATTGCACTGGGATATCTGATCAAATGAATATATATCATTTGTACAACATACTATAGTTTTTTTTAACAGGTGGTTGATGAGGGTTTAGATGGTACCTCTCCAGCACCACCAACTATTATACCCGAAAACAACTTGATACTCTTCTCAAACTGGGGGTCATGGACACAGTGTAATCGCTGCAACAAGCGTGGACAGCGAAGGCGTGTTGGTATATGTACCCTAAATGTAAGCACATGGCCCTGTCAAACTATTTTCAGTTTATAACATAATTGCTGTACACTACTATAATTATCACATTCCTATGAATTTGTGTTGTTTACAGAAATATGATGGAGCGAAGCCATCGCTGCCAACTGACCTAATCGTCCTACGTCGCTTTCCTGAAGGCATTCCGTGTCGCTCGACCCTTGTCCCTCCTGCCGTCTCTGACCTCGCTCAGGTCAAAGGTCGGCAGAGCGAGAGCATGCAAGGCTACTGTTGGGAGGCGTGTCCCACACTGCCGGCCATCAAGGAGATCAAGGATGACCAGGGCAATGTGATAGAGGTGGTGAGGATGGGAGAGGGCTACGTGTCTATGCGAGATGGACCACCCACCCTGCCACCACTCGTCAAGAGACAGTCCATGTATGTGCAAGAAGGACAAAAACTCAAGATCCAATGTCCGCGGTCAGTTTATAAACCACTATACAGTGCTATGAAGAATAGAACATCTATTGGGAATATCATATATAATTTCCTAGAAAAGCGAATTTTAGCCATGTCTATATTATTCTAATATTTGTTCATATTGCAATATTCCTGATGCTATTTATACCAAATGAGAACATTTTCAATACATCACCCGGCATAAAAAAATTATAAATGTACCTTTAAATGCATATTTCTTTTAGAAAGTTGAAAAAGAATGAGGCTGTGCGCTGGCAGAATAACACACAGGTGTTGGACCCCATTGCTGTCAAACGCAGGACAAGAGGACGTGTCAGAATTGATGACAAATTCCAGCTTTGGATCATGAGAGTCCGAAAGATGGATTCTGCTCCATACAGGTAGCTACAGATCCTGTACTCAACTTTTCTACATAAATTTCTATTTCTTTCAAATTTTTACAACTGCGTAGGATAGATTTTCAGGAAGTGTAATAGGTTTTTATATTGCCAGTGGATGCTTTGAGAATGGTTAAGGATAATAATTGTATTGTAATTTGTCTGCAGTTGCTGGCTGCGAGGTATACACATAGCAACCATCAAGGTGACCGTGGTCAGCACCGGCACACAGGTAGAGTACCACGACTACATAGTGATCGCTGGAGTCGCCCTCACTATCCTCACTGTTGTATGCATCTGCTGCACGGTGTGCACCTCCCGCAAACGCAAAACTTACAAATGACCCCAGTCAGGCCACTCATAAAGCCAGCTTGTGACATTCAATGGCATCACTCAGATAAATCTCATGGCTACATTCCTCCAATGGTAGCTACTTTATGGATACAGCGCTGAGAACATCAAACATGGGAGCCAGCAGCGTGTACTGAGAAACTACTCATCTTACAACTTCTAAATCCTAGTCACATTTAATTTATATTCTGATAAATAATAAATTGGAGCACTTACAAAAAATTTCATATGTTTTTAATGGAAGTATGTTACATTTTAGCATTAACATCAATAAAAATCCTGAAGTAACAATCAATTTGTTTTAAACTGTTCAAATTAATTTTTGCTATGCTATCCTACTGATGTTGTACTTACTGGAAATCCTGTGGCGGGTCCCCTCATAGAGGGTGGCACCATCTCTGGTGGCAGGGCTGTGGGAGGTTCAATGCCTTTGATTTTTTGCTGCATAAGGTACATGGCCAATGCAAACTGCTCCATGTTCAATTTGCCTAAACCTTTAGTGTCACACAGGTTCCTAGAAACAAAGAATTTCAAAAGGATTCTATTCTGTAAATGGAATAATATCTACATGTCAAATTAGCATAAAGTCCTTTTGAAAGAAAATACTTGTCATTCTTTATTCAAATAATCAAGCACAAAACTTAATTACTAATTGTGCACCATTACTAACGCATATTACAAATGGAAAATTTTCACCTGGCCAAGTAGTGAAAAAACTATAAGCTCTTGTTTTTAGGTGATGATTTGTGATTAACTGGACAGAAATAACAATTTTTTTCTCGAAAAATCAAAAGTGATCTCAGTGTATCTGACATAGTCAATGCTCAAGATGTCTCACCATATATGTGCAAGGATCTGCTGTGGTAAGCCACTCTGTAGAAACGTATTTTTGATCTCAGATCCACTAACAAAGCCATCCTTGTCAAGATCAGCAGCTTTGAATAAAACATCAAACTTCTCTTGCTCCATTGGGGATACTACCCAAGCTGTAGCTCCTGGGGCTGTCAACTACAAAAAGCAACATATATCTGTCAAGCCACAGTTATCTGATCTGCATTCACTCAAAAATGTTGGTAGTTTATAGGAAAACATATTGAAGCTTTTTTCATTTATTTATTTATTTTGATTTGCAACCTTCAATAAATACAAATTGAATAGAAACATCTTTTTATGTTTGATACCTGATATGTCATGCATACAAATCATAGCTTCACTCAGGCTCAAACCCACAACTCTAGGAAACGTCCCAGCATCTAAAAGTTGACTTAAGAGAAAGCAAAGGCTGATGGCCTTAGAGCTGTGCTGACCATTGCTTTTTTATAATATTTGTGAATATTTCTTGGAAATGCCTGCATATTGTTTCATAAATGATCTTTTAAAGTATACACCCAGCTTGGTAGGTCAATGTGGTAAAAATAATGTACTCAATATTGGGGCTGACGACACCACCCCCATAATGCTTCATTCCACAAGTCTCACACTGAGGCTATATTTAGATCAGTACAATGAGGAACTGGATATTCCAGGAATGTATGTACGGAATGTGTGAAACATTTCACTTTTGGAATTTATCTTCTGATAATATTTTATCTTACCTCTGTCTCAGGCTGAAGCTATAATAGGATTACAAGAATGAGGTGCTGGATGTTCCAGTTGTCTGATATTTTCAATGCTTTGGCGGACCTGTGGTAGCTATCACTCAGTGATACCTATTGATTTTTCTTTTCATAAGTCATAAAATAAAATCTGAGCCGAATAGGAAACTGGATAGAATTGGTCGAGTGAAAATAAAACATTGTTCCTACAAATGGCTGGGAGCTCCACCCAGGCGTTTCAGAGGAGATGGCGGACACACAGAATGACAAAAAATCCTCGCCTCCTCACTGCTGAAGCTATTACTCTGCAGACCCTATGCTAACTCAGTCAGCACAGCTAAAAAGAAGCCGATTAAATTTAATTTGTGATAATTTGCTTTATACCAGCAACCACTTACACTGCCCTTTCTCACAGGTGAGGCCACGGCGACGGGGCTATCACTGCCGCTGCTGGCCACCACAGCAGGCACTGCCGGCACACCGGGTAGCACAGGAACTGCCCCAGCTATCAGCGACCCCTTCCTGCTTGCTCTCTTGCTGGGGGGTACAAGATTAGTGGGCAACTTCTTTGGTACTGGCTCCTTCTCCAGGGCTTTGTAAACTAAATGCATTGCCTGAAATTACAAATAAATACAGTTTTTACTTGGTCATCTTATATTAGACTTGTAATCATCTGTTAGCTGCTCTCTGATTGGTTGAAATGATTGCCATTGTCTCCCACCATTGTCTTGACTGCCGTGATTGGTCCCTAAACCAAATGTGTATATGGACATCAGAGGATTATTATATGCTATCCAGATAACAACAGTGTTTGAAATAGCGTTGAAAATACTGCTTGCCAGTAGCCCTTTTTAATCAGTTATATAATAAAAAACAGTACAAAAAGATCTCAGATGTTGATGGCCCTGCTAAAAAATTACTTGCTTAGGGCAACAGGGCAAGCTCAAATTTCAAAACGTGGATTACGGCCTTAGCACCATTTAGTACAGTAAGTATGTAGGTATGATGATCTTACCAGGGCAAACTCATCCCTGTCCAGAAAGCCATCACCGTCCACATCGCTCAGATCCCACACATGACCCAGCATGTCTACAGGCAACTTGGAATTCATGAGAACCTACAAAATCCACCACACATTGCAACATTAATTACGGAAGTGTGGCTTAACCACAATGAATAAAGAATTTATATAAATTTCTAACTGAAAGTATTCTTACCGGTCTAACTTTGTCTCCTGATAGAAGGCCATTGACTGGCTGTAACCCGTTGAAAATTTGATCGTATTTATTCTGTTCAGATACCTATGAAGGAGAAAACAAACATTATAATCTGTAAAAGTATGGTTTATTCACACAATATGATATCACATAAAATACTCCACTAAGACTGGGATAATATATTACAAATCTATTAAAATTTGCTTAATTGGGATGCAAGCTCTTAATATAATCAGATTGCTTTGAGAAATGCCCCCATTTTAGGTAATTTAGAGCCTGGAGTAGTCTAATGTAACCTGGAGTTGCTGACCTCATTCTTCATTTTAACAGTCAATAAAGCAAGTGATCAATTTGGTGAGACTTGAGTGTTAGTTTGTGCATGCAATAAGAGATTGCACTTACAGGGATTGCCCAGTTGTTGTCACCATTGGTTGTGACGATACCAGTTGGACCCTGCAATTCAAATCAATTTACTCGTAACTATAAACAGGTATCTATCTACACAAGGAGGAATATAGTGGTCAAAATCTTCAATATATATTTAATACATTTAAATGGTAAAGATAGTTCAGTTTTAAGTCAGAGACAAGTTGTTGTCATTTCACAGACATAAACTTTTATTATTCAGACAGTGTTGTATATATATATTATGTCTCACAGTTAAGGTGAACTTTCCACATATTACACAAGGTAGAATTAAATATGTCATAATCCTGAATAACAGACCATGTTGGGGGGAGGCGTGGTTACTGTAATGTTTGCCATCTTCACTTCCATGTTATTCTGTGCCAGGGCTATCAGCTTGAGTGCGGCATAGAAGCCATTCTTGTCCAGGAATCCTTTACCATTAGGGTCAGACAACTCCCAGATCTGAAACAAATACATTTATCATGTCAAATTGCCCATCTATCAAGATTATGTTTGACCCAATTTCACAAACATGAACATTGCTTTAAGCATATTTGTATTTCCTCACAAAGGGGGAATTGGTACACACAAATCTCTTTTTGTGTCTGACTTAATTAACTCAACAATTTCTATAAGGTCTGGAGTGATGTAATCATACTACCTTGTGCATCAGCATTCCTGACCAATGAATGCTATATAAGGCTAAATTCTGATCTAACTGGAGTTGTTCTTTGAAATTAATAGTCATAAAATCACTATTTCCTTAAAACATTTCTTACCCATTGGAGTAATAAGAAGCTTATTTCACAGTCTACTCAAAGGGGCCAGTGGACAACATTGGCTAGTTAATATACAATCACATTACACAGTTTTGAATTTACATTCCCATGTAGACATGAGAGTGATTACGGATGTGATTGTTGTGCTGGGACACTGATAAGGAGCCCTCCATACAACTAGCCAACACAGCAATATCATATATGTGTATGTTTATCTGTATGACTTTGTCAATAAAGCAATCAGCCTGGTCAACATTACCTGACATTTGCACTTGGTGATAATGAGGAGAGCTTGAGCGAATCATAGTTCACAGCGTGTCCAGTACCCTGCAGTATGGGATGGTTCCTTACTATTATGACTGTTATGATTTACATCATCAAAACTTTCACTTACACTATATTTCCCACAAAATATGAATTATAGAAGCTTTTAATTATGTACAATTTAAAATTTAATTTTCACTTTCAGGTTCTTATATACTGAGAATCTGATGATCCATATCAACATGTATAGCCTCAATTTGCAAAACGCATATAATGAGTTTTGACATGACACCCTGGGTGTAAATCGTGTACTCAGTCAATGTAAAATGGTCCCCACATTTCTGTTCCCAATCCACTGGGAAAGAACAAGTGGAAACCTCAACAGGAGAAGCCAAGGTTTCCTGATCATGCTCACAATGATTCAATTATAGCTGCTGAATAAAAGATGAGCACTCCTGTGTCTGGTATCAATGTACATTTGCCACGGGCAGGTAGTGCTGGTGCCCACACTTCTCTACTCTATAACCTCAGCCTATTTACATCCCAACCCTTCGTTTCTGAGTCATCAAACAGATCACTTTGGTGTGATGGCGTGCTGCAAACCATTTGAAGTTGATATCAATTTGTACACTTTTGCACTGTGGTTGGAACACTGTGCATCACCATTGTAAAATAATTGATGATAAATATCCTTATATATATATATATGCCATAAGAAATATACACGTCACGAAATGTACATTATTTGATCCCAGATTTAAAAAGTATTCCTTGGCTAGATTTGATTTCTGATAACTTTGACAACAGCAAATAACACACTGACTGGGAGCATGGATGGTTAGAATCTGTGATGACAATTATGACCATGTGTCACCATGTCCAGTCCCACTGGTTTTAATAAACAGGTAATGATGCTTGTAAACAGGTGCACCACATGGCAATCACACTAAACCCAACCATTACAGCTTGGAATCACTCCGAATTCTCTCTGCTCTTGTTTTATTGATATTTGTTCTATAACCACCAACTTCTTAATTGACACAAATATGGGAAGAGCAATATTTTCATGATATTGTTTTTGCAATTTCCATAAGCTCCCTTCCCAAATAATCAATTTTATTCTAGATTCTACAAGTTATATGAGACCAGAGTGGAGGAAAATCTCCAACAATGAGCTAATTACTGAGTTTAAGTCGGCTTTGGCATTGAAACAAAAACCGCGGTCCTATGAATAGCTGCCAAGAGATGTCTAATCCCCTATAATCATGTCAATTCATTCCCAATGCGGCACACAAAACTTGTTAAAAATAATCTTCTTTACACTTGCTTGTCCCCGAGGATAAATGTGATATTTGGTATATCAAATATATGTATATATATCTTTAATTTTGTCCACATCATATCAGAAAACAACATAACTGATTTATAGAATAACACAGTTCCTACAGAATTACCTTTAAACCTTACACTGTCTATATTTCCTTAACACACACATCTACCACTTTCCATACTTCTAAGATTCAGCCTTGCATCAAGAATTTCAGCATCACATTTTCTGGGACCTGTTATGAATATCACACTAAAATAAATATTTACTCAGTGTATAGACAAACAAATTTTACTTTCCTATCAGTGTGATACTATCCTGATTTTTAAATGTCATTTTCTGCAAAAACCTTTTTATCCTTTATGATGACGTCATTAAATCACGTTTGATCAGAATTATCAATTTGAAGTTATTTTCTTTAATCTTCAGCAATATATGACACTTTTTTAACTTCTGGTGCAATGTGATGAATGCTGGTTATTGGGATATCATATCTTAATTCTCCTTTTGTTCTATCATATCAATATTAATGACATACACACCAAGAGCAAACCTGACATTCCAAAATTTCACAGTTTTCTACACGTGTTTCTGAAAAACTTGTCTTAGATTTAAAAAATAATTCGATGAGGGGGTCATACTATATTGATATAAATCTCAATGCACAGTGATTTGCAGAGGAAACGGTTTTTGAGTACTTGATTGTAATAAAGACATATTTTCACTTTATCAACCTTACCTCAATAGCCCATTCCCTAAACTCTCTTTGCAAGATGTTTATGCATTCACAGCACACTGCATGTTCATTATTCCACACCTGATACATTGGCTCAATCATTGGGATATTAATATCCTTATCATATTAAACTGGAATATGCAACTGCAAATTTTATCAAGCCTATTTCTAAACATACCTCCAAGCTTTCTGCTTGTGAGATAAGTAAAATGAAGGAAATTTATTTGAAAAATATTCCACATTATGTATACATTTTCTGATTAATTTGTACTACCTCCGACAAGATCCTAAGAAGAAAAATATCTTCTCGTGTTTACATACACACATTTTCAGTCAGTTGGAATAAGGTGGCTGGGCAGTAACCACAGGGTGGAGTGTGTGGCTATATATAGCAGGCAGGCTGCATTAGGGCGTGTACGGTGTATTGATTGCCTATAGCTATCTTATGTGTTTCATAACTAGGTGAGCACCAGGAGAGAGTGACATTAAATCAGGACTCAATGCCGAGGCTGATGAGCATTCCAGCCCCCACAGTTCTATACATAATATTCTACTACATTCACCATTCCATTAATAATATACTACCACACTTCACTATTCCATTAATGATATACTACCACACCACACTATTTCATTAATGATATACTACCACACCACACTATTTCATTAATGATATACCACCACACTTCACTATTCCATTAATAATATACTACCACACTTCACTATTCCATTAATGATATACTACCACACCTCACTATTCCATTAATGATATACTACCACACCTCACTATTTCATTAATGATATACTACCACACCACACTATTTCATTAATGATATACTACCACACCACACTATTCCATTAATGATATACTACCACACTTCACTATTCCATTAATGATATACTACTACACCACACTATTTCATTAATGATATACTACCACACCACACTATTTCATTAATGATATACTACCACACCACACTATTCCATTAATGATATACTACCACACCTCACTATTCCATTAATGATATACTATCACACCTCACTATTTCATTAATGATATACTTCCACACCACACTATTCCATTAATGATATACTACCACACCTCACTATTTCATTAATGATATACTACCACACCGCACTATTCCATTAATGATATACTACCACACCTCACTATTCCATTAATGATATACTATCACACTTCATTTTTCAAATGATATATTACTATCAGCAATGGGCAGTTCGTTAGAGTGCAAGCTTATTAACACCAGTTCCTCTCTGGTGATCCAAAGGTCATGGATTCGATCCCTGGCCTTTTCAGCATTGAATTCATGTTACTAAGAGCTGAGGTCCACACCTAAAGAGTTAACCCATGTCCTTGTAAATCTGTCACTGGATAAAATGTCATTCCAAGGATCTGTGACATTGCCAACTACCACACCCTACTTTTCCATGAATGATATATTACCACACCCCACTTTTCCATGAATGATATATTACCATACCACCCTCTTTCATAAATGATATGTTACCATACCTCACTATACCATGAATTATATCCTACCAAACCTCTCTGTCCCGAACATGATAACCTAATATTTGTTATAGTGTTGTCTACATTCACATTAATGAGTCATGTTGGGGAAAGCAGGTTGCCAATGCTAACCCTGCATGACTTTTAACTAAATGACCTAGTTGCCGATTTCAAGAAAGGAAATATCAAGAAAATGAGCACAATTTTACTTTCATTATAATTCCTTCTATAAATGTCTATATTTCATATCTAAAATGATAAAAAGACATATATGGCCTCAACAGAACTTTGACATTTATGTTTGATTGTGGCTTGTGTGCTCACTACTGTAAATTAGCATAGGACTTGCATTCCTGCAATTTCTGGGGCCATTGGTCTAGTATTGGAACATATTTGTTAATTTATCTTCAGTTGCTATTATTTTTAAGGCTTTCAATGGGACTTCCATCCATAATATTACATAAACATTAAAATTAATGGAAGTAGAAAAGTGTATAAACAGGAGCAACCCCAGTTGATTATTACATTACCCCTGGGTTTGCCATGCCTGACTAAAGATAAATCAAAATCAAAAAGATATTTTGTCTTGAAACAGTGATGACAACTGAGATATTGAGCGTAGCAAGAAGATCCTGGTGGTAATATGCGAGATTCAGTGGAGGACAGTAGAACTCTACCACACCATCCTGCCAGGCAATGTCATTATTCAGGCCTCAAGTAGAGCCCATAATACACAAGAATAGGAGTAGGCCAGATGTATTTGTGCTGGTCGGCACAGCTGCTGTTGCCTCAAGGCCATGTTTGTCTTCTTCCACAGTATGCCTACATCCAACCTACAGCTGTCAACATTGTGTTGTATGATGATCATATTTTTTATCTGCATGGCAAATATGATATATATATATATATCATTTCCAAACTTAGATTATCAATAATAGTAAAATATTACCAAAGTTGACAAAAATATTTTTTCAATTTTAAAATGTGTTTCATTCTGTTTCACGTCAATATTATTTTCAAGAGCACCTGCACAAACATGGTGAATAGTGACTTCATATAACGAGGATAAATAACAATTAATAACACAAGCAAGTAGAGATAACATGTCATAATGGCACTGAGGTTCAAAGTACATATATGTGTACTTCACAAAACAGCAAAACCAAAATGGAAATACTGATAATAATTTTGCAATCTAATGTAATGAGAAGCGGTATATGTATAAAAATAATTAGTTTTTTTTATATTCACCACATACCTATGATACTCAATTTTATGTTTATGCCTCTCTCACTGAGGATTGATATAAAATTATCTCTGGAGCATTTTTCAAATTCTTTTGGTCCAAACAACATTATTTCTTTTTATAATATAAGTGGTCAGCTTGGATAAACTTCGGTTCCATAAACCTACAGAGTGGGCAGAGGCGGGTTCATTAGTTGAAAACATATTCTTGATCAAATCTTGCTGAAACCCATAAGTTTAAAGATCAATCCAGTGGTGAGGCTCACAGAGAGATAGGACATCCATTTTACCAAATAACCTATTGGCAAAAGAAGTCGCTTTAGAAGAGCAATAATCCTAGCTATGCGAGATAAGTTAAAGTCAAGCAAGCAGTACTAGAAATAGAAGCTTAATGAACTGTCAGCTTTCAGAAATCAATGTATATATGCTTGATGGAAATCTCTTAAATCATATTTGGCTGACAAAAACAACTGGAAAAGAGCTTTGTTGATATGGCCAGATACGAGATATGGTTGTCAACTTGGCAACATGGTCAAACATAACATTCAGACCATAGGCAAGGCAGGGAGCTGATATAGGAAAACCTCCCAACCCCTGCCCACGCCAAGCAATTTGACATAACAAGAAAATGATTTTATTCCTGGCCAAAAACACCAGGCAATAACTGAATGACAACAGCCAAACTCCAACTGCAGTTGGAGCTCAATACATATTGATTCACCAATTTTGCAAACAAATAGGTGCATTTTTTCTTGAGGTCAAACTATACATTCAACATGTACAACAATTTTAAATCTGAGTTTTAAATTTTGAATTAACTACAATAATATATATCAGACATTAAAAAATAGTAGACCATCAAAAGATTTCTCATTTTGGTAAAAAAATAAAGTTGTGGTCTTTATTCATGAGTGAACCTAAATGCACCTGATAAATACTGTGCAGAAAAAGACCCATCCATCAGCAAATGAGCATTGCAGACCACTTAATGATGCTCGTAAAGTCATAATTCAGTGAGATACTTATAACATGCGCTTGTGTAATACGTAATCTTTATCTTTTATATGGTTCCTTTTTATGATTATTTTTCATGATTATATACTGGCCAGTACGGTCATAAATCAACATAAATGTATTTTCTCAGCTATTCTTGATTCCAGACAAGGAGGAAATCAATGGTCACATGTTGGATATGCGCTGCAACAATTTGCCCTTAAAGTATGGTGATCTGTCATGTAACAGGACAAAGACTGTTATGTTCAAAACAAGCTGGAGGCCTTGGTGTGTATGCTCCATACAGGAACCTCTACCAAGGCCTGATATGATGAATTGTCCACTGCATTGCTTTCTCCATTGCACATCCTGAGACCTCTGCCCAGGTCCATGTACCACACCATGTATTGACTCCTGCATTGCTTTCTCCCTGGTACATCCTGAGACCTCTGCCCAGGTCCATGTACCATATCATGTATTGTCTCCTGCATTGCTTTCTCCATGGCACATCCTGAGACCTCTGCCCAGGTCCATGTACCACACCATGTATTATCTCCCACATTGCTTTCTCCCTGGTACATCCTGAGACCTCTGCCCAGGTCCATGTACCACACGATGTATTGACTCCTGCATTGCTTTCTCCCTGGTACATCCTGAGACCTCTGCCCAGGTCCATATACCACGCCATGTATTGTCTCCTGCATTGCTTTCTCCATGGCACATCCTGAGACCTCTGCCCAGGTCCATGTACCACACGATGTATTGACTCCTGCATTGCTTTCTCCATGGCACATCCTGAGACCTCTGCCCAGGTCCATGTACCACACCATGTATTATCTCCCACATTGCTTTCTCCCTGGTACATCCTGAGACCTCTGCCCAGGTCCATGTACCACACGATGTATTGACTCCTGCATTGCTTTCTCCATGGCACATCCTGAGACCTCTGCCCAGGTCCATGTACCACACCATGTATTGACTCCTGCATTGCTTTCTCCATGGCACATCCTGAGACCTCTGCCCAGGTCCATGTACCACACCATGTATTATCTCCCACATTGCTTTCTCCCTGGTACATCCTGAGACCTCTGCCCAGGTCCATGTACCACACCATGTATTGTCTCCTGCATTGCTTTCTCCATGGCACAACCTGAGACCTCTGCCCAGGTCCATGTACCACATCATGTATTGACTCCTGCATTGCTTTCTCCCTGATACATCCTGAGACCTCTGCCCAGGTCCATGTACCACATCATGTATTGACTCCTGCATTGCTGTCTCCATGGCACATCCTGAGACCTCTGCCCAGGTCCATGTACCACACCATGTATTGACTCCTGCATTGCTTTCTCCCTGGTACATCCTGAGACCTCTGCCCAGGTCCATGTACCATATCATGTATTGTCTCCTGCATTGCTGTCTCCATGGCACATCCTGAGACCTCTGCCCAGGTCCATGTACCATATCATGTATTGTCTCCTGCATTGCGTTCTCCATGGCACATCCTGAGACCTCTGCCCAGGTCCATGTACCATATCATGTATTGTCTCCTGCATTGCTGTCTCCATGGCACATCCTGAGACCTCTGCCCAGGTCCATGTACCATATCATGTATTGTCTCCTGCATTGCTTTCTCCCTGGTACATCCTGAGACCTCTGCCCAGGTCCATGTACCACACCATGTGTTGTCTCCCACATTGCTTTCTCCCTGGTACATCCTGAGACCTCTGCCCAGGTCCATGTACCACGCCATGTATTGACTCCTGCATTGCTTTCTCCCTGGTACATCCTGAGACCTCTGCCCAGGTCCATGTACCACACCATGTATTGTCTTGGATACAATTGTATCTAAATCATATATATTCTGAAACCTCAAAACAGCTTTATGTATAATATGTAATGTATAATCTTCTTTCATAACAGTGAATAGAATACATGATATATACTGAGCTACCTGCACAGGTTCAATATATAGGGCACAATCCAATCATGACAATTACAAATGGACACTCTGCTCAGTGGTGATACTGTAGTAAAATGCTTGATATTAGCAAATTAATTTTGTCATTCAATACATACATTTCAACTGATTATTAAACAAGTAGACTAAAAAACATATGCACACCATAATCCATTATGGTGGCCCTCAGTCAACAAGTTTCTTTGGTACAAGAAAACAGACATTTTACACAGATTTACAAAGAATGTTATGTGATATTTTTGCTGGTACTCACAAGAAACTGTGGACAGGGTGGAGAAAATGTTTATATGATGCATTCTTTGCCTTCCTTCAGGTTATTTATAATGTATGATATTTAAAAGGAATGTACAAGCTCACAAGAATGATCCCTACCATCAGAGTTGACCTGTTAAGGTATGCCATACAAGCTCACAAGAGTGATCCCCACTATCAGAGTTGACCTGTTAAGGTATGCCATACAAGCTCACAAGAATGATCCCCACTATCAGAGTTGACCTGTTAAGGTATGCCATACAAGCTCGCAAGAATGAACCCCACCACCAGAGTTGACCTGTTAAGGTATGCCATACAAGCTCACAAGAATGATCCCCACTATCAGAGTTGACCTGTTAAGGTATGCCATACAAGCTCACAAGAATGATCCCCACTATCAGAGTTGACCCGTTAAGGTATGCCATACAAGCTCACAAGAATGATCCCCACTATCAGAGTTGACCTGTTTGCATTATACACATTTTCTATAATAATTCCCTATCATTGGATTTGACCTGTTGCAGTGAACAATACATGATTACTTGATTCAACATCTTCCTTGCTTTTCTTTTCAATTAGGAGCTGCCTCGTTAACTCAACAATGAGATGAACATCTGCAGATAATATTCTTCTCAATACAGATCATATCCGTAAATAACTTCATATCCTGAGATTTACTAAAAATCAGACCAGAAATACTGTCATTAGTGCAGTTACCATGGTAACTGAAAAGACTGTTGTCTAAATGTCAGATTGTGTATCTAGTTCATAGAGTATTGCTGCTTGAGACCACAGATTGCCTCCATAGTTTAGGCCTGGTAAATGGCACATGCAGCTGGTAGAAGCTATGACTGTGCTAGGCCGATAGGATTGCCTTCACTAAAATTGCCTTCATTCTGTCTATTCTCTCAGAGCTGGGAATCTACTAGTAACGCTAGCTGGCAAACGCGGCAGGAGGCATGGAGAATTAGTCTGCTACATGCGCCTGTGATGTTGCTTACATAGCCACAAAGCCACATCTCCTCATACAGCTACTCTGCCACTTACTGGTATCTGTCCAAGGAACCAAGGTCAATGGGCTCGCCAACCGTAAATCCATTTTAGCACATCAAGAAATAGTCTTTAAACGTAAATCCAATCTGTCATGACGCGGCCATGTAAGAACATGAAGCTGTTAAGGACAGTGTGTATATTAAGGTCAAGCATGGTAGCAGTAATCCTTCATAGATGCTGGGACATGGACTGAGCCATAACAGGGGCCATCTCCAAACCCCGCCACACGAGCTGCTGCCTGCCGAGGATGCATCAATACTCTCCACCAGCCCGCTCCCCGGGGAACTCAGTCAGCGCACGCCTCTCAAAGCCCCTCATCCAAAGACAGCTTGGAGATTTGCTCTGTCAAATATTGATTCATCTGATTCCTAACTCTGCTTCATTCATAATTGATCACAATCCAGAAGGGTCACGCTGATCAGTGCTTCTAGTTTAAAATTGTTCACTACCTAGATAGGGTTATGGGTTAATTAACTGTCAAAATTAGGAACATTACCACACATTATATCAACCTCAACAAGTGATTTCAACACGCCTCACTCGATTTGAACAAGTGACGAAGTGGCTGATCCATAAATTATCCTATAGAATTCCATTCTGAGGCCAAAATTGCAAATAATTGGGGGAAAAAAAACTTCTTCAACAAGCAGCATATATGATTATAATGGGTAAATAAGGCTTGTGAGGATTTTGCCATGGTCCCTAGCCCCTAAATATCAGCAATCAATATTTCACCTTCTGAAAGCTGCTGATAACATTCCCACTATATTCCCCAGGTTATGTCATTTCACATCCATTCACCACATACACTGTTAAAATGTGACCTTGTCATACAATAATCCAGTTCACACTTGGTCGGTCCTGACATGATGTTGATCAGGAATCTATTCATTCCACTCCAAATTGCACTGAATATACAGGAAGTATCACCAAATAAGGTTTGACACATTCCAGTGATATCAGTGCCATCTCTAATCTCCAGTTTCAATTTGATCTTGGTACTATACAATGTTAGGGTCGCATTAGAATGAGATTCTTACCTTCTCTCTCAAATACCTTCTCTCTTAGCTCAGCCAAACCTCCAATTCATCATATTCAATGATCAAAAATTGCATTTAGATAATGCCACTGAAATATGTTCAACTCTGGTTGGTCACTCAATTATTTGCCAATGTCTAAAGCTTGTGGCTACATGCCAGAAGTGAGCGCCAATCATCCAATAAGATTCATCTAATCAGCACCCTTCATAAATACAGCATTTCTTCACATTTCCCATGACATAACCAAATCACCTGGCACAACAATATTGCACATTAAAAAGGTATGTACTGCTTGTTAAAAGTATTATTATCAACCAAACACTGAAATGCATGCCTGCTTTTTCACCTCTTTATGTCATCTGTAATCAGTGAGTCAGGCTTTAGTAATAGGTACCAGGCCATGTTTTTACGGTTTAGTCACACTGGCCAGCTGGGCCACTAGGTCCAAATTTTCACTGGCTCACCTGAATGTAAATTACGTATTCAGGGGCTATGATCAGAAATTAGAGGTAGCATTTATATAACTGGAAAGCTCACACTGTGCATGGAGCTGATTTATTTCAATGTTTGGTATGCTGCTAAGAATTGATTGACCCATTTCTGTACTGTCCTTCCGTATCCTTATCCTTATAAGAATTGATTGACCCATTTCTGTATTGTCCTTCCCTATCCTTATCCTTATAAGAATTGATTGACCCATTTCTGTATTGTCCTTCCCTATCCTTATCCTTATAAGAATTGATTGACCCATTTCTGTATTGTCCTTCCCTATCCTTATCCTTATAAGAATTGATTGACCCATTTCTGTATTGTCCTTCCCTATCCTTATCCTTATAAGAATTGATAGACCCATTTCTGTACTGTCCTTCCCTATCCTTATCCTTATAAGAATTGATAGACCCATTTCTGTATTGTCCTTCCCTATCCTTATCCTTATAAGAATTGATAGACCCATTTCTGTATTGTCCTTCCCTATCCTTATCCTTATAAGAATTGATAGACCCGTTTCTGTATTGTCCATCCCTATCCTTATCCTTATAAGAATCGATAGACCCATTTCTGTATTGTCCTTCCCTATCCTTATCCTTATTTCTGACCAACATCACTAATGAAGATGTTCTGTTTTCTGGAACGAGTGTTGTGAAAGTGAGATGTCAGTACTGATGTCAGTGCATTTAATAATATGGATACAAATACCTTTTGACAAAATTAATGATTAAATTATGAAAGTGATTTTCAAATTATGGTTTACAGACTATTGGTGTGATTAGAACAAATGTGGCTAATAAAATCTGATGCATATCACCACACTGGGTGATTCTTCAGAATAAAATGACTTCCTAGTTCCTAATTCAGAGACGTGCCAAACATGACGTACAACAATATTCTCACAACTCAAAGAACTTCATTTTTTTCAGTTTTAGTGGCAGTCTCCACAGCCAATGGTATTATAATTTTGAATCAGAATGATACTGAAAATATTTTTTCTTTTCATAATACTGTTCTTAGACATGTGCCAAAGCAAAATATATGAAGTTCAGAGTCTGAGAATACTGTTGTTCCTCACTCTTATCTGTATTATGACATCACAATATCAATGCTTTCCACATTAACTTGTTTTTGGATGTCACAGTATTATCATTTAAAAAATTTATAATTTATCTAAACATAGGCATCAGAGATGCATCAACCCTCAGCCCTGGCAACTTATTGCACAACATTCGCTCCACACAATATTTGTAAACAAAACGTCACTGCACCAAGGCAAATTGATGCAGGGGTAAACATAGGCATCAGAGATGCATCAACCCTCAGCCCTGGTAACTCATTGCACAACATTCGCTCCACACAATATTTGTGAACAAAACATCACTGCACCAAGGCAAATTGATGCAGGGGTAAAAAAACCCATAACATCTACTTCCTTTGATAGCTTAGGTGTGTCAAGTATCATGAAACTGTCATCATTTACTCTAGAATTATTGATATGGGCCGGTGACCTTGAAAAGCAGGTTAAGGTCACCGTCCATCAAACTCATCTGGAGTCATCCCAGATGCTTATGTGTGTCAATTTTCATGAAGCTGCCATCATTTGTTCTTGAGTTATCACGATGACAAGGATGATTTCACATAATTGTCCCTGTGACCTTGAAAAGTAGGTGAAGGTCATGTTTCATAGAAAAAATTCTGAGGTCTTCACCAGATGCTTGTGTGTGTCAAATCTCATAAAGCTGCCATCATTCGTTCTTGAGTTATTGCGATTCTTGGGATTTCACATAATTGTCCGTGACCTTGAAAATTAGGTCAAGGTCGCCGTCCATTGAACTCGTCCGAGGTTTTCACCAGATGCTTTTGTGTGTCAAGTTTCATGAAGCTGCCATCATTAGTTCTCGTGTTATCGCGATGACAAGGATGATTTCACATAATTGTCCCTGTGACCTTGAAAAGTAGGTGAAGGTCATGTTTTATAGAAACAATTCTGAGGTCTTCACCAGATGCTTATGGGTGTCAAATCTCATTAAGCTGCCATCATTTGTTCTTGAGTTTTTCTTGGGATTTCACATAATTGTCCCTGTGACCTTGAAAAATAGGTCAAGGTCACCGTCCATCAAACTCGTCCAAGGTTTTCACCAGATGCTTATGTGTGTGAAGTTTCATGAAGCTGCCATCATTTGTTCTCGAGTTATCGCGATGACAAGATGATTTCACATAATTGTCCCTGTGACCTTGTAAAGTAGGTGAAGGTCATGTTTCATAGAAAAAACTCTGAGGTCTTCACCAGATACTTACGTGTGTCAAATCTCATAAAGCTACCATCATTCGTTCTTGAGTTATTGTGATTCTTGGGATTTCACATAATTGTCCCTGTGACCTTGAAAAATAGGTCAAGGTCACCGTCCATCAAACTCGTCCAAGGTTTTCACCAGATGCTTATGTGTGTGAAGTTTCATGAAGCTGCCATCATTTGTTCTCGAGTTATCGCGATGACAAGATGATTTCACATAATTGTCCCTGTGACCTTGTAAAGTAGGTGAAGGTCATGTTTCATAGAAAAAACTCTGAGGTCTTCACCAGATACTTACGTGTGTCAAATCTCATAAAGCTACCATCATTCGTTCTTGAGTTATTGTGATTCTTGGGATTTCACATAATTGTCCCTGTGACCTTGAAAAATAGGTCAAGGTCGCCGTCCATCGAACTCGTCCGAGGTTTTCACCAGATACATATGTGTGTCAAGTTTCATGAAGCTGCCATCATTTGTTCTTGAGTTATCGCGATGACAAGGATGTTCGCTACAGACATACATACAGACAGACATACAGACATACATACATACATACATACCCACGCCAGGAGTACTGCAATACCCTCAGCCTGATTACATCAGGGGCTGAGGGTAAAAAACCCCATAAAATCTACTTCCTTTGATAGCTTATGTGTGTCAATTATCATGAAACTGTCATAATTTACTCTAGAATTATTGAAATGATGGGCCAGTGACCTTGAAAAGCAGGTTAAGGTCACCGTCCATCAAACTCATCTGGAGTCTTCCCAGATGCTTATGTGTGTCAATTTTCATGAAGCTGCCATTATTTGTTCTTGAGTTATTGCAATGACGTGGATTTTACATGATTGTCCCTGTGACCTTGAAAAGTAGGTGAAGGTCATGTTTCATAGAAAAAATTCTGAGGTCTTCACCAGATGCTTATGGGTGTCAAATCTAATAAAGCTGCCATCATTTGTTCTTGAGTTATTGCGATTCTTGGGATTTCACATAATTGTCCCTGTGACCTTGAAAAATAGGTCAAGGTCGCCGTCCATCGAACTCGTCCGAGGTTTTCACCAGATGCTTACGTGTGTCAAGTTTCATAAAGCTGCCATCATTTGTCCTCGAGTTATCACGATGACAAGGATGATTTGACATGATTGTCCCTGTGACCTTGAAAAGTAGGTGAAGGTCATGTTCCATACACAAATGTCTGAGGTCTTCACCAGATGCTTATGGGTGTCAAATCTCATAAAGCTGCCATCATTTGTTCTTGAGTTATTGCGATTCTTGGGATTTCATGGTATAATTGTCCCCGTGACCTTGAAAAATAGGTCAAGGTCACCATCCACCAAACTAGTCCGAGGTTTTCACCAGATGATTATGCATGTAAAGTTTCATGAAGCTGCCATCATTTGTTCTTGAGTTATCATGATGACAAGGATGATTTCACATAATTGTCCCTGTGACATTGAAAAGTAGATGAAGGTCATGTTTCATAGAAAAAATTCTGAGGTCTTCACCAGATGCTTGTTTGTGTCAAATCTCATAAAGCTGCCATCATTCGTTCTTGAGTTATTGCGATTCTTGGGATTTCACATAATTGTCCCTGTGACCTTGAAAAATAGGTCAAGGTCGCTGTCCATCGAACTCGTCCGAGGTTTTCACCAGATGCTTATGTGTGTCAAGTTTCATGAAGCTGCCATCATTTGTCCTCGAGTTATCGCGATGACAAGGATGATTTCACATAATTGTCCATGTGACCTTGAAAAGTAGGTGAAGGTCATGTTTCATGGAAAAAAATCTGAGGTCTTCACCAGATGTATATGAGTGTCAAATCTCATAAAGCTGCCATCATTTGTTCTAGAGTTATTGCGATTCTTGGGATTTCACATAATTGTCTGACCTTGAAAAATAGGTCAAGGTCGCCATCCACCGAACTAGTCTGAGGTTTTCACCAGATGCTTATGCATGTCAAGTTTCATGAAGCTGCCATAATTTGTTCTTGAGTTATCACGATGACAAGGATGATTTCACATAATTGTCCCTGTGACCTTGAAAAGTAGGTGAAGGTCATGTTTCATAGAAAAAATTCTGAGGTCTTCACTAGATGCTTATGGGTGTCAAATCTCATAAAGCTGCCATCATTTGTTCTAGAGTTATTGCGATTCTTGGGATTTCACATAATTGTCCCTGTGACCTTGAAAAATAGGTCAAGGTCGCCGTCCATCGAACTCGTCCGAGGTTTTCACCAGATGCTTACGTGTGTCAAGTTTCATGAAGCTGCCATCATTTGTCCTCGAGTTATCACGATGACAAGGATGATTTGACATGATTGTCCCTGTGACCTTGAAAAGTAGGTGAAGGTCATGTTCCATACAAAAATGTCTGAGGTCTTCACCAGATGCTTATGGGTGTCAAATCTCATAAAGCTGCCATCATTTGTTCTTGAGTTATTAGGATTCTTGGGATTTCACATAATTGTCCCTGTGACCTTGAAAAATAGGTCAAGGTCGCTGTCCATCGAACTCGTCCGAGGTTTTCACCAGATGCTTATGTGTGTCAAGTTTCATGAAGCTGTCATCATTTGTTCTTGAGTTATCGCGATGACAAGGATGTTCGCTACAGACATACATACAGACATACATACATACATACATACCCACGCCAGGAGTACTGCAATACCCTCAGCCTGATTACATCAGGGGCTGAGGGTAAAAAAATTATTCCACAATTGGAGATTGCAAGATGTATAGAAGTTGAGGCAGAAATCAGACATAGTGGATCCAAATTAATTGCGTTTTAAATGATAATTGTACGGTACTGCCAGGGGAGAAAATATATTCTATCGTTATTCTGAAAATATTCTCACCCTGGCCTGTGGCACAAAAGATGTTACCATAATTTGTAGCAATAAAAATAATTGTACATTATATCATTGTTCTTGAAATATTCTCACCCTGTGTAGAAGTCTAGGTACCTAAGACGTTGTCATCACAAATAATGATACATTAACAAAGCAATATATGTAACGAAATATAAAGAAAGCCAAACCAATCAGTCAGACATTGCCATCATTACAGAAACTGAAAGTGGCCACTGGAAGTATGCAGAATAAATGCGTGGGGATGTTTAAATGCTGATGTGTTGTCATATGGACTTTTTGGGGGTGGAATTTTGTTGTTGTTTAATTGAAGATATTGAATGTAATACTAAACTCAGGTATGGAGTGCATAAAATTACAGGGAAGATGTGAGTAATACAGAATTCAAGCAGATACAAATTTATGCAAATTCTGATTCCTTAATAATTGCATTCCGGCTCATGAGATTTCAGAAAGCAAGAAATAGCAAAGTTTACTTGTAAATCAAAGACAATTTGAGTCTTATCATTATTGAATGTAAATATATGGTTGCAGATGATAATTAATGATAACTGCAGGTCACTTAGGGTCTCTGGTGTGGTTTGACTCGTAATCTTATAAGGGTCAGACAAAACCAGTGATGGTCAGACAGATCCTGTATATCTGCTCTCAGACAGAGTAAATGACAATTTCTTAAAGACTGGTAACATCTAATTTTGTGTGGAAAGATACAATATGGTGCAAATAAATAGAACTTATTTAGGATGGTGGTCACAGATTAGATATATTGAGGACAAAGATTAGTCATCGGGTTAATTTATGCCTGACATACATTTCAAGCTCAAACATACTTGCGGCATTGAGTATCTTGCTAGTCTGCATCACAAAGGATCGTGAATTCTCATACAAATAAATAGTATTGTACTAATTTGGCAATAGTTACACCTTCTCACAGAGCAATATTTAACACATACATCATGTATCTAATCTCATAATATCCATATAATCAATTTATCTTCAACAATATCACCAAAATGAAACATCTGTCGAAACATTTTAATTTAGATGATCTCCAAAATACCTACAACACAGTCAGTGCATTGATGTGTAGGCCCCAATCAACAGCAAATGGTCTCTGATGTCATTCTATTTCATGAATATTAGTAAGTCAGTAGATTCTCTGTTTACATTATGGGACTAAATGCAAGCTCACATATTGTTGTGATAAGATAAACAGCTGATATCTATCAGTATCCACAGCCAAATGTTGCTGTTCGGTTCCATGTAAAGATAAAGATAAGATAAAGATAATTTTATTTTCCATCGATCATTTCAACAAGAAACATTAGCTTTCAGCTAGTTATCGATGACAAGAATATAATGACACCCAGCATGTATCAGACTGAAATTCAGAATTATGACAGCACAAACATAGAGTGCAATATATTCTATCAACAAAACTATCTCCCTCTAAGCTGTTGTGTAGTCAATAGTGTGACTGTAATGTCACCACCTTGTGACCTGAGGAATATAGAAAACTCAACCACACTGTTAACATGCCATGGCACATCAGTGCTAAAAAGTATCTTTCCCAGCATGTCATGCTGTACAAATATAAATGGTCTACTATTAACAATTGCAAAAACATCTACTGGATAATAATTTTGGTCAAGGTCATTGCAAAAAGTCAAATTACACAATTTGTTTCATTAGTATGCTGAAAGATGATTCAATATACCATATACCTCCTAAAAATTGTTGACGAAAAGTTGCTCAGACAAAAATATGATAAATGAAGCATCAAATTGAGTTGGCCAATGAAAGGTAATTCCCTTACCCAGATTTAAAGGTCAAGAAAACTGACATTTAGACAATCCAGCCCACTTGAAAATCAATATGAAAAGGTCATTTATAACTTTTTTGAACGTTTTTTAAACTGCATAATCTTTAAAGTTCACAACTCTAATTAAATTAGATATGACAGATATGACACCTATACAAAAGGAGTACATTTAATTAACCCTCAGGATCAGATGAAGAAAGATATTAGAGTTTCTTGGACTGATACTACACAATATATAGCATTATATCTATGAATTGAAAACCTATTTCAAATAGACCCTTGAGGACTGAATATGCTGTACGTGTTTTAAATATAATCTCAAATTGGATATTTTCTTTAAAATGACTCACAATTCCAAGTGCTGTTTCCTTCAAACCAGATTTTTTCATGAAGGTTGCAGCCTCCATAGCACCAACTGTCCCTGCACCATTTGGATCCACCTGGAAATATATTTGGATCATATTTCAAATCTATCTCACAAATAACATTCAGAAATATACTATATACTTATATAAATTGAGAGTTTCTAACTGATTTTTAATACGACTTGACACAAGAGAATATTTATTCCTCATGCTCACACATTGATGATGGTAAGAGAATAACCATTTATTAAGGCAAATAAAACTTTCTAGGTTCAGTCAGCATTCATAAGAAACAACTTTTTAATTAATATGGCAAATTATTATAAATGGCCAAAATTGTAAAAGCCATAAAAGGCAAAAGGTTTCAAGAAACATTAGAGTAGTGTATCCCATGCTGTTTTATGAGAAATGGTACCAAAAAGATGGGTAGGACACCGATCAAGATAATGAAAATGTGGCTTTGTAAATACTTGGGGCCAGTAGGCAGATTTTTTTTTACACCAACCACAAATCAAGCAACCACTTTATGGCATATGAAAATTGTGATGTCATAAGCAGGGATAATGTACCTCGTAAAAATGGTGGTAGTATAGTGTTTCAATAGTAATGTCTCCATTTTTTTGAAAATTTCAGTTGTGTAATAATTTGCAATATCAAATGTATTGGCAATAACATAAACAGGCAGTATAGAGCACCAGGTAGGGTGAAATAGGCTTTATTTTCCATCAAAAGTTTCAATATAGTGCAAATAAACTTGACACATCCAACTGAGCAGTTGAGTTATATAGTTGGACAAAATGATGTTCGATTACTCTTATTTGGAAATCACATGTATAGAAACTTACTTGTCTCAAATATGCTTCATATGTTGCCACATGAGGCCCAGCAATCTGAAAAAAATGACAAATATTTTTTAAATTACTGAGATTCGTATGAACATAAATGTCAAGCATGTTTGTAGTCACCATTGTTTTAAATTATTCTATAACTACGATGTGGTAGGTAATTCATCGCAGAAACAAGCATTAGAAATAACTTTGGTATCTATTATGGTTAGTGGTTTTGTTAGTCTCTGATAGAAATAAATACATGTATGATTATGATTTTGGAGCCCATGCAACCAAAACAATCAAGCTATGAGTCCTCAACCATGCCAACTTTTTCAATTAATGAACAGTTAAGCTAATAACAATCCAGGAATTTGCTTTTTTTTTGTTAGACTATTTTAAGCACTGATGATTCAAAAGTAGGTTAATAGGTCACATTCTCACAACAGTATACTACTGGCTAGCTGCTAAATTGCCAGCGGCAGCTGAACATATAAGTTACATGCTATTTGGAGCATTCCTGCAAGGAAAATTTCATGTCACAAGCAGGAGCAGCTGTATAAAGTTAAGATTTAAAATTACAAGACTCCTGTGTGCTGTGCATTTCCCTCAGGCCCCTGCTCAATCATTTCCCAGTTCAAATGTTTCTCATTTTAACCATACCCTGTTTGGTGACAAATGAAGTAGGCCCCTAAGTGAAATCAACCCCTGACAGAAGTCAGCCCCTTGGAGAAGTCGACCCCCGGATTGGTGACTGGCTGTTTCAACTGTTCTCATATTCGACAGTTCCCCCGATCGACCGAAACCTGTGCCTGTTCCACCATATGATATCAATGATTTCTACTTTTTCAATTCAATTTAAGTTTGGCAATCAGGGTCAATTAGCCTTCTCAAAGGAGATTTTGGGGACCATTTCAGAGGGACTGGGGCCCACTTCTTGTGGGGCCTGTTTATATAGCCACGGTCGAACTGGTGGACAGGATTCTTTCCCACTGTCGACCACGCCACGATCGAACAGTAGAATGGTCGAAAACACCAGCAACCCCTAGATTTAGGTACCTAGATTATCAAGTTACCAGAGGGAATTTAATGGCCACTGAGGGTCCCTAGGGTTAATTAATGCCCTAAGGGTCAAATAGCCTTCTTGAAGGAGATTTTATGAATTTTATGCCATTACAGAGTGTCTGGGGTCGGCGTCTCTTGGGGGCCCAGTTTACCTACCCACGGTGGGGCAGAGTTCACTTTTGGGCCGACTTTACTTTTGGGCAAACTTCACTGGTATTTCCCATGTCTCGCTGCCTTCTTTTTCAGCTTGTCAACTTGAGTTTGACCTTCAGGATCAAATGCCCTCCGTAAAAGTGATTTAATGAGTTTTAAGCAGCTACAGAGCATCTGAGTGCACACTTCTTTTTGCCACAGTCAAACAAGGGCCCATGCAAACATGCCAACAATGCTTTTAATTATGTTTTAAGACCCAACAACTAAACTTGGGGGGGGGGGAGGGGAGAGAAGTTCAGTGGGAACTCAACATTTTCTGGTGGCCTGCAATTCATGGTGTTATCCCGAACAGTCATGTTTGTTGTTACAAAAATGCAACCTGGGGATGAACTGACACGAGGTGGGGAAGGTTTACAATTTAGTAGTGATACTGATACAGCGATACCTGGGTGGGAGTCTATCCAAAGATAGTGTTGCCAGCAGAAGAGATGTCACAAATTAAGCGCCTTTCTCGTTCATTTACTTCATGATTTTACAATCAAATTAGTACAAAAGTATGACATAATGTATAATGATTCCGAAATACCTCTCAAATATTAATAATCTAAACGCACAAATTACGATAAAGTCAAAATCTAACGACGAAATTACCTGAGCCGCCGGTGGGAGGACCGCCATGACAATATTTTGAAGAGGAGCACTGAAAATTTTTGATTATTTTCATTGGTTAAAAATAAAGTAGGTCAACACAATTTTTTGTCACATGTTGATCTTTAATGTAGAAATTTGTAAACAAACAAAATATTTTATTTATGTTCATCTTTATATAAGTAAAATAATCATGTTGGTTATTTTTGGAATTATTTTATTATTTGCTGCGGAAATGTCATACGCCATCAAAATTCTGTGAGCAGTCGACGCCAGAGGACGGTGCAACAGCAAAAATGAATGCTTTTTCAGTAGTTGTGCAAGCCATATTTGTTTTGATAGCATCCCTTATTACATTACGTTTGACCGGGAAGTCCAATTGGGTATTGAGGTGAGAAAATAACCCTTCCACAACATTCAGGTTGACATGCATGCTGACAGAATTTCATTGCTGTGACTGAGTCGTCTCAAGACTGAAGCATGAAGAGTCAAGCACAATGAGCATACAAGTCTCTATAACAAAACATACCGAGTCGGGAAGCTGGGTGAGCGGATTCAGTGAGTTGGTGATGGCGGAAGGATACCCTGAGCCGAAGGCGAAGGGTATCCGTCCGCCATCACCAACGAACTGAATCCGCTCACACAGCTGACCCAACGAGGCATGTTTTGTTTTTATACCTCAGACAACTACTGTATTTTTTAAAAAAATGATACATGAAACAAGATATTTATCGTTAAAAACATTTGTAAACAAAGCGCACCTCATTTGACCCCGTCACGTGACCCGAAAATGGCGTGACAGCCATAGACTGGTTGCCGCCATCTGTGTATATACACGATGTTCTTGACACTCGATGGGGGACCAGTCTAAAGATGGCCGACGCAAAATAGTTCCAACTAATCAATACGTTACAAATAATCGGCATGCTCGTATTCATTCGAAATCGCATCAATACGCGCATCACTGAGGTATAAAAGGCTTCATAACTTGCAACAGAAGTTCAGTGTCAAGCCTTTAAGGTGTAACCTCAAGTTTCCAGACAAGTAAAGGTGCAAGCCTAATATGATTGTGGGTTTCCATCTTGTTTTTAGACATTAAAAACATTTCAATGAGGCTCAGAATCTTTTCCATTCTGTTTTTAGATTTTCAATTATCAAAAAGCTATCACTGAGTTGTCACTACTTGTGCCCGACCAGTTTTCCATCGCTACCAATTACTGCCGATTACAGTGGCTAAGCCGAGAAGGACCCTTGTATCCGCTGCCAGTCACTGTCTACTTCATCGGCGGAAACTGGTCGCTGATGAGTATGTCAGGGAGGCTGCCATTTTGAAAATTATGACAAATATTAGCCAGTGACTCGAGTGAGAATCTAGATAAAAAGTTGGGGCCAAATTCATTATATAATGTGCATTTCGATTTGTCAAAGTAATCCGCTCAAGTGTGCCCTGCGAAAGCATTTACATACAGTTCACAACCCTTCTACTGTTCTTAGAACTGAGCATGTGCAGAACATGAACTTCCTGCTTACTGGCCGCCATATTGAATTTAAGTCGTTGAACAAAACAGAGAATATTTTAGATGCACATTTAATAGGGACATGTTTAACATTAAAACATTTTTGTATGTCCTGTTGAGAAAACAAACTATTATTCACAGTTTGCATGTATTATTAGTGTCTCTTGATGATTATTTTCATTGAAAACACAGTTTAAAGGCTTTGTTTACTTGGGCGAAAATATGTGTAATTGACTGCACAAATATTACTCCCGGAAGTGGTGAAAAGTGGGTGCTCTCTAGTGTTTGAGCGATAATAGGTGAAAGATCAGTGAACTGTATAAGGTCTCACCCCAGTAATTATGTATACCTACGAGTAGAAGCAGAGAAGTAGTACATTGTAAAAAATTCATTTCTGTCTTTGTTTGATCGTTTTTCAGTGTAAAATTGATGAAAATTCTTTAGGTTTGGCTTAGTTGGACAGTTTATGACGAGGGTTTTCTAAAATTATGTAAAAAAAATGAAGTTTGAAAGAAACTTTGCTTTTATGGAGAAAAATAGTGCTGTGTAATGATTTGTCAGCAGGTGTTTTGGTGAAAAACAAGAAAACGTTTTTTTTGTAACACGGATGGTCCTTTTTTGATATCCACTGCCGACAGGCAGTGGATATAAAAAAGGGACTATCTGTGTTATTCTGTGATCGGTACGATCATGGGAAATGGGTAGTTGTTTCCTGTGGGTTGTAATTCGGTTTTTTCTGTGGTCATAATTGTTAAAGCAACTGACACCACTGTGGAATGTTCGTCGTCTGCTTGCGAAAGATTCCAATTCGCGCATGCGTCCGGCGAATGAATACATATCTAAAAGAAGTGAACAAAAGAAAAGAAGTGCGTCATGTAAACAAAGCAGAACGTTCAAAACGATGTCATCGTTGCATTAAATTATCTCTTTAAAATGCTTCCTAATCGCTAGAACAAGGAATTTTCAGTAAGTTTAGTTCAAATTCGGTCTTTGCCGATTGGTGATTGGAGAACACTGTATAAAGTTTACCGCCTCGGCAAAGCCAATAGGCATCCCGCCGAAATGACAACATCGTCATCACCCATCGCTGCACAAAATTATCCCTTTAAATTGCTTGGAAATGCTTCCCAATCGCTAGAACAAGGAATTTTCAGTAAGTGTAGTTCAAATTTGGTGTAAATCGGACAATTATAGAACAGAAATGATATGCAAAAGTCTGATCGATGAGTTGCGATAGCGCCTGAGCGATAATAGAGAAACTTACGTAATCGGGCCTGAAAAGGCACATCTTTGCATACAGTTGTGCTACAGAAATCGTTCATATACCAAATTAAATGTTTTCAAAAGACAAATAAAGATAATTTCAACTGCCCCATCAGTTCGCAATAATTGTTTCATTTTGTGTATTTTTGTTTATTTTAATTTTTGTTTTGTTTATTTTAATTTTGTTTTGTTTGTTGTAATTTTTGTTTTGTTTATTTTAATTTTTGTTCTGTTTGTTGTGAATTTTGGTTTGTTATTTTTTTTCCCCATCCGTGTTACATGTGGATCACCACTTTTTCTTGTTTAAAAATGTCCTATTAATGCATTTAACTTGAGATTTTCGTGCTTGACATGCCTATTTTATGGTTTTATATGAAAATTTGCGAATTTTACAATATTGTAGAGCCTTAGATTTAGCTCTTGACATTTTTATTAAAGAAGTTATGATAATTTGAAATCGGCAAGTCTAATCCTCCCTGCAATAGGGGGCCTCAATTACTGGGGTGAGACCATAATCATTTATGAAGCAATTTCCAGAAAATGTTCAGAAAGATTAAAATAATAATAACCAGCATAGTGCTCTAAGACCATTGGCTTTATTTTGTAACAAGAATGGTTCCTCATGGCTTGACATACGCACTGGCCCGGTGGCCCGGGGCCACCAGATCCTCTGTTCGGGCCAGTGAATGCTCTGTTGTAGTCGCCCAGTTGGGCAACCATATTTTTGGTCTTTTAGTGGCCCAAATTATCTTGATTTTATTATTCTAATCCTTGATTGATATCATATCACAATCAATAGACATTTGATTTGGACAAGTATCCCCCACTCGGACACTATACAGCCTTATGTACAATGCTTTATTATATCACACATCCTATTATCCTTAGAAACTTGGGGCCACCACTTCTCATGCTCTGCTGGCCCAACTGGTCAACTAACATTTGTTTTGAGGGACTATCAGTTTATTGTAATTTTTGCTTTGTTTTGTTGTTTCTATATTTTTTGGTTTCTTTGATTAAGATTTAATTCCTTGATTGATATTTTATTTTGGTTCTGTATTTTCTGCTATGTTTGTTTAATTTTTTCTTACACGGATGGTTCCCTTTTTGACAATCATTGCCGACTCTTTGAATAATGTTTAATTCTTTGAATAATATTTAATTTTGTTTCTGTACTTTCTCTTTTGTTTGTTTAACTTTTTCCCATCCATGTTACACATGGAATACCACATTTTCTTATTGTAACATGGGTTACAACAAGAAACCATTGTCTACCATTATTTATGGAGTACTTCATATTTGATATATAAAATGATGTCCAGTGCTACATCACATAAATTTGACCTTTAACTTAGTAGAAATCAACTTGATGTTTACTTGGCTGAGTTTCATACTTCATTATTTGCAAATGTATTACTAGTTAGTGATATCTTTGTTATTTGGGTCAGGAAGAAACCAGATGGTTACAAAATGGTATGGTATATTATGAAAAAAAGACAACCTATATATGAAAGTAAATTTTCTCTAATTTGTTCCTTTTCAATTTTTCAGGAAAGTAGAGGAATTTGCACAGGGTAAACCAGGTTGTGCACCAGTGAATGAAGTTGGAAATGTCACATTGCATTACTTTAATATAAGGTAAGTCAGATGTAAATTGTTATCACTACTTTTAGCTCCATCGCCCAAGTCGTGCAGGAGCTATCAGGGTGCAAAGATTTCTGAACGTCCGGGATGAATAAATTTCACCTCGGACAGGCAGAATTCTCAAATTAGTGGTTCAATGTTTTGCCTCAATATTTTATGCATCAATAAATTTTTGAATCTTTAAAATGTAAATATGAAGACTCAGGGATCCATCATTGTGCAATATATTAATATTTCAACAGGAATGAATACGCTTTGGTGGCGCTCCGATCATTTTCGTGCCAAAAATAAGAGCTCCACGTCACTTCCGCTTTTCAAAATGGCAACCTCATGTTGCGTATGCATATTTAAGCATTGCTTAAACCTGGGAATAAGGGCCTCAGATAATCCACTGATGCCTAGTGTGTATTTTTAAATTGTTTATGTATATCAATAAACCAATCTACTTTTTGATTTATATCAATAAATCAATCTACTTGTAGGGGTAAAGCAGAAGGGATTAGGTTGCTGCTGGAGGAAGCTGAGATACCTCACAAACAGGTATTGGTCAATGATCAGACATGGCCAGAATACAAGAAGGCTGGCATCAAATCTGGGCTCTACACATTTGGACAAGGTACATTGCAAACTATTTTCTTCATAAATATGGCAGTGATGATGATGAGGAGGAGGAGGATGACGACAACAACAACAACAGCAATAATAATAATAATAATAATAATATTAATAATTTTACCGAAGCATTTGTTGTCATGTTAATGACTGAAAGTTTTTGTTTTTTTGTTTTTATATATATATATATATTCAATTCTTTCATGTTTGTGGTAATAGAGTTATTTAAAACAGTTCCAGCTATTGAGACAACTTCAGGGCTTCAGCTGGTACAAAGTCACAGTATCATGCAGTATCTGGGCAGAGCTACTGGTATGCAGTGTGACTGTCAACATCTTCATCTCTGTGACATCCTCTCTAGGGGTATAGGTACGGAATAACCAACATTTCTTCCTCCTGTCATTGTTGCTGATGTCTGGACTACATTACTTCATTCAATAAATGTCCATACATTAATAAAGTGTAAACACTGTGTATTTTGCCTGAAATAAAATTTATAACACACTTATTTTCTTAATCTTTGCCATCATGGTAGAAATTGAAACCAGAATGCGAAGAAGAATGGATGTGAATCAAAGTTAAGACAATTAAATGAAATTTCTTATTCGTAAAGCATATAGATGTTTGCAGTAAAATATGCTGCATATCTGTCACCAAATAAGTCTACAATATTACACCACTATGATATATTCACGATGCCGAAGCTGTTGTAGCCCAAATCTGACCAATCCTTTACTGGTTTTGACATATTTTGTAACTTACAGGCAGAGAGAAACCATTGAGTATATTGTAATAAAAGTGCATAATAGGTGCATGTTTTATTGTACCTTTGATTATATTTGTCAGTAATCTACTGTATTCCAAGCTTCTTTCCATTTATTTTTCAGAGGATGCAGGGTCAAAATACACATCATTTTATTATAACACTGAGTTTTGTCTAGCTGACCTTGAAGATTATCTTAACAACATCCTTCCCATGTGGATGGCCTACTTTGAAAAACTTGCACCAGCCCTAGCCAAACAGGTAAAACTATGAGCATTTTAGTAAAGATTTAATCACAAATTATTCACATTGTGCCATTTGTCGGCCATATTGAAGAACAATATGACATGGCCTGGTTTTGAATTTAGTTTGCAGTTTGATGATTTTTTTTGTTACAAAAATATTGTAATATAACTTGGTTCATACCATAGCTATTCAATTTCTCCATGCAATTGCCCCCTCATATGTCACCTTTTATGTAATACCAATTAACCATGATCAAAATTTAAATGAAGGAGAATGGTTTATGCTTGCAAGGCAGCAAAACTTTCTGTCGTTAAAATTAATATTTTCTCAGCAGATATTTGACACCATTGAGCTAAATATAAAAACATCTTGTCTTTTAAAATGACAGCCACCAGTGGTTAAATACATGTGGCCATAACAGCTTTTATTTGTTATATTAGATGAAGATATTACATGAAGACATTAAACTTTTGAAGATTTGCAAAGAACCCAGGAAAATTGGGAGCAAAACATTATTACTGATGTATGAAGGAACGTTTGAAGACTGATTGTTATTTAATCATATAGAATTATAAATAAAACCATTATACTTTTTTCAGGATCGTGCCTTTTTCTACAGTGACAGATTGACCTGGGTGGATTTTGTGGTGTTTGATTGGTTGGAAACAAATGTGAATTTTGCACAGTTTGATTTTGGACCAAAATCACCTAGGAAAGATGTGTTAGAAGATTTCCCCAAACTGAACAACTTCTACAAGCAGTTTGCTGTGAGACCTAGAATGGCAAAATACATAAACAGCAAAAAGAGACTTTTATATTCTCCACCCCGTATGCCCATTGATGCTTAGGCTTCTGACACAGTATTGTCATTTGTTCTCATGTATTTTCCAAATTATTCACAAATTGAGATTTCAGAGTTTGATTGAGTTTAAACATTCCTCATCTTCAGAGGCCATTGACACAAAATTTGCGTTTTTAACTGAAGTAACAATAGTAAATGGTCATAGATATTATGCATCTATCTTGTGCCTTATCTTCTGAATATATGCAATATATAATTTTAAAAAGATGGAAACATAATTTTGAGGAAATATATTGTATTTGTAGTATTTTTCATTAAAAATTATGAAAGAGCATAGTGGCTTATCATAAATTTTAAGAATTTTGGAAAACAGATTATCCGTCCCTTGGTAAGGTTTAGCCTACTCTCAAACTAAATGACAAAAGCAATATTAGAAAACAAAACATTCATATCTATCGGACATCACATTTTAATAATGCATATTGCTCTTGAAGTTTACTGTGATGTTTGTTGTGTTACAGCTGATGTGTTCCACAACATATGTTGTTACAATATTTTAATAATTACTGCCAACTTTTGGCAAATATATATAATCAGGGTTTCCACACTTCACAATATAGATATATTTTTAGAAGAGTTGTAGGAACTTGCATGTGCCTTGTTGTATATGGGTTATATTAGTCAACGCTCTACTAAAAGACTTGTATTCTCTTTATGTCTATCAAACCTTAACTATGGGACATTTCATATTGAAATAATTGTTTTCCTGAAGTAAAATTTTGGGTTATTTTCATTAACTGAGAGGGTGGAAACATTGATGTATACCTGAAGTGGTATATATTAACAGGTGTAATAAAGGTGTAACTTTTATTGAGAGAATTTATATTACATGTTCTTTTTTATGGAAAATGTTAAGGGTTTTAAAGTCTGGAAGACTTCAATCATTATATTAACCTGACGGTAAAACCTCTTTATTATATAATGCTATTACTTTGTCTGAAGATTGCCAGTGATTTAATGTAATTTATATTTAAATGCTATTTTTTTCACTGATTTGTTTTATGTGCAGTAAAAGTATTAACATTAAAGTGCTCTATTCATTGTTTTTTAAAACAAAACTGTGCAGATAATCGTGAAATTGTTTGAGTGAAATTATATCATATTGTGTGTAAATGTATGCAATGAATGTGAATGTTTTAATCTTTGGAATCATGAGAGTTCTTGCCATGAGCAGATTTACTGTTGAATATATATAATGCGATAAATCAAATGTACCTTGTGTGTGTGATGTCTTCGGGTGCTTAATAAGATGAACATTCCAGTTTGATCCAAGTAATTTACAACTTAATTTGAAATAAAGTATGATTTTAAGTTTGGAAAGTTTGCTGTGTTCTTTTTCCAAAATTTCTTCATTTGAACAACAAGAATTAATTTGTGGAATTTTCTATATCTATATTTGTGGATGAGGCCACTAATTTTATCATTCATTAATATGCCTATACCAACAGGGTTTTATCAAAACCAGGAACATATATTCCTCATTTGTAATCCCAGCTCTAAATTTTGTTTATTGGCTTCCTCGGACAAAAATAAAATATTGGTTAATCAAGTATGAAAGCCAACCTTTTAGCTAGGGGGAAACAATGAAAATGTGTATTCTTAGTGCTGCCCTCTATTGTGTTGCATTTGATATTTGTACCAATATTTGTGATAATTTCCCTATAACGATAAGATCTCCATTTCATCAGTCGAGTTTATTAACATTTCAGGGATGATGATAAAATTATTTTGTTTTTGGTTAAATGTTAGGTCCATCAAGATAACTAGATACCTTGCGTCACATGAGGGACAAAGTGGCACTGTAACTTTCTATATTGGTATAATTTTTTTTAGCAATCGTGACAACAATAATGTGACAACTCTAAATGGCTGTGGCTACAAGGGGCCTGTCCTGGTCAGCCATTTAAATCATAATCAGTAATTATAAGAGACTAAAATTGGTTAGAAGCATGAAACCATTGTTATATATCTATTGAAACTGATGAAATATCCTTTTAAGGCTAGCAACCTGTTTTTAACTCCTCAATATGTTTTGGCAAAGGGGTACTGTCTGGGCATCCGGGCATCTGTCCCTTTTTGCAGCCCCGTCCCTCAAGAAAGGGTGTGTGGACCCTCACAGCATAAAAAAGGTTCATAAGGGAAGGTAACAGTCAAGTAAATACTGTAACGTGAGGTTAAATAATGTTTGGTTCTTGCATTTAAACCCTGGATGCATCATATTAATTAACAAAAGGGGGGAACAAAGTCCTCCAAAGCTCTTTTTTCCTGCCCCCAAAAAATCATGTCCACCACATTTGAAACCTTAAAAATGACAATGTGCAAGATAATTGCTTTGTATTGTTACAACAAAAATAATTTTAGTTGTTAATATGTCAAATGCTTAGGGAGGAATAATTCTTTTGATTTAGATTTTTTATTAAAAGTTGAAGTAAAAAATGGAAAAAGATGTTTTTTTTATAATATTTAAAGATAACTTGGACAACATTTTTGAGAATAACTAAACTACCAATCTCTATAATGGAGATGTGTATAATTAGCTAGAATGACACTTTTCAGTTTAAATGGACAAAATTGTGAAAAATGCCTTTTAACTTTAGCAAACTATTTTGGTGAATAAAATAATTCAAATATATTTGACACCATTTGTTCATTTTTGACGTGACTGTGAAGTTGAATGTCTCAAAATGTAGACCATTAATCAAAATACCCTCTATGTAAACCAAATAGAAAAATATTTGCAGTAAAACTATTCTCAAGATTTCTGATTTTTTTCTCAAATGTCCTCATTTTTGTCATAAAAATCATGAGAAATATTAAATTTTGTTTTCTTCCGAACAGACAAGTTTTGTATTTTTTGGCAGTGATTAGGTCTAATGCAGGAGCCATTGGTGAATGGATAAGTCATAAATGACCAATACATGATGTTTTCATGTGTATCAATATATATGTTAGCTATTTAGTTGGCTTTGGGTGTCTTATAATGGTACAATATTTCATGTATTTGAAGGAGCAATGATATGATGGTGCTGTGATTATTTATCAATGAAATGGTTACGCCTTGTTGGAATCTTAGCAACAGTCAACAACACATTCCATACAGCTGTGATCCTCTGTATGAAGTGTCCCTGTTTTTGCAAATTTTAAAAACTTTAAATTATGTCCACAGAATTTCAGTCATATGACCTTGACTTTCATTTAAAGGTCATAAGACATTGAAAAGATGAACAAGCACCTTTTCAATGTCTTGAAATGACGTCACCTTCATTTAAGGTCATGTGAATTGACATGATCTCTGAAAATCTTGTGAATGCCATCAGTTTACAAATAAAAATTACCTTACCAAACTTAATCCAGAGATGCATATTGTCAATGTCTCAAAATAATGTGCGGGTTGGTGACATTGACCTATATTTCAAGGTCATGTGTACCATATCTGAAAATCTTGTGAATGCAATGAGTTGAAAACATTATAAATTTAAACCATGGATGCCTTTTAATAATTTTCTATGCAGTTGCATAGACACTAAAACATCAAAACATTTCCCTATTTCATTGGTCTGAATTCAAATAGTAACAAAAATAGTCTGCCAGGTATTGTACATGCTACGAGGGCCAAGATAAGGATAGACACTAATAACTGTTCCAAAGAGGGACAGTAAACCACTTCTCAGGTGCCCATATGCTGTGGCTGGAATTCCGGTCACATGTCACTGGAAATATGTGGTCGTTGTTCTATGTTTGCGTGAACCAATCTGAGCAATTCTCCAATAATTAATGACATTATTCACCTGCTGCACAAACCCATTTCAACGAGAGGTAATTGATAGTCCTAATATATTTGGACGAGGATAGTCAAAGACAAGGATCTGACCAAAGGATTAAAGAATACCTTTCAGATATTTCTGTCAAACTGATTGTGCCATACATTTTGAAGTATTCCAGCATCTTCTAGGTCTCTAAATAACTTTCATGAGCACATTCTTGCTATTTTGTATGTATAAAATGACACCCCAGTAATTAACTTCCCCATCTGGTGGTGCCCCCAGGTGGCAATATAAATAAGAAACATGGAACTAAATGAGGTCACAGATCTATGCACATAGAATATTTTATATTTCAGTTGTTTTAAACTTTGTTTACTTGCTAAAATATGTGGGTGGGCCATGACGAGAAATAAGTTATTTCCAACACAAAGAATATTCATAGCAATATAAAAGGACACCAGATGTTTAAAAGAATGGACAGGCTGAAGAACACAGGTTATGTCACCTTGGGTGGCAAAGAAGGGGTCTTAAATTTCATATTACATGAAATGATACAAAAAGTGCCCCCTTTACATTATATGGACTGCAGTAAATAAGCCATTTGTGTTATTTTCCTGCCTTTATTTACAGACATATGCATTTGCCCATTACATTCAGTTACATATATGTACAACAAATGCTAACACAGTCAGTTAAACTTTCATTACTCCTTAAGTGTTTATGTGCAATTATACCCATATTATACAAGACATTTTATTATATCTAAGTGCTGTTAAGATGAATTGATTGATCTTCTTTGTTTCAAATCAACAATTCTTTCCTTACAGGTAAATGTCAAGATTAAGACTTTAAACAGCATCCCTATCATTTGACAATTTCAGTTTACATATAAATAAATGTACTTTTCAATTAATGGACTGAATTGGCCAAAATTAGTACAAATCAAAGCAGTTATGCTGTAATTATAATACTGGCACAATTAAATTTTTTATTAAATAAAATTTTGAAGCAAAACAAAATCTAACCATAATGTATAAAATAATCATCTAAAACATGGGAGTCTTGTGGCCAATATTGCACATTAACTATCATATTTTATCTAAGGTTGATTGGCAACACCTAAATTTACACCCAGTAATTAATATTTACATTAATTATTAATAATATGCCCTTTCCATTGAAAGAAAATAATTGTTAAAATAATACAAGAAAAACAAATATCCAGAAAATCATCTCAGTTTGATGAACACAATGAAATGCTTGTTTGAAAATAGTGTAAATTCCACACAAGAACTGCACTTATAACTATTTCACATAAACTTTGGTATTTAGTTTATATATACAATAATTTAAAGGTTCTACTATTATTTTTCACATCAATAAATACATCTATATATTTGTTCTTGTTTCTCTCCTTTCACATGAAGATTTCTATTGTTCTTAAAATCAGTAGCCTATGATTATAAGGAATTGAGATTAGATTCACGTTTATTTACATCTAGGTCCACTAGAAATATCACTTTTCAATAGACACAAAGGATCACTCAAGTTGATTTTACACCTTCAAAAAAGAAAATTAAATACATATTGGACTTCACTGTGACTGTCACATTTCCTACCCTACTGTTGTCAGTTAGTTTGACCAACAATCATTATTCTGGTGCTGTCAGACTAATGTTAAGTATTCCACAATTATGAGTGAGAACTAACTATATCAAAATGCTTGATCTCTGACTGTGAGTATATTTGTACCTGACATGCATGTACAAATTCATGCAACAGGGTCTCAGACTGGAATGTTTAATCACAATTTATCATACATAGTTTACTTCCAATTTGTAGAATTTTGCAGAGTGTTGGAAGTATATTTTAAATAATTTGTTGTAATTGTGGTAAATATCTATTTTCTTCCATACCAGATTGAATTCGATATGCCCTGTAAGTTGCCATATAATAGCATTTTTGTATCATTTATAAATTCAGTATTTCACAATGATTGGTAAATATATCAATTTATTTAATATTACACGTAAGTTTGAAATTCCTAGTTGATACTTTAAGATAATTTATCTCCCATTTTGGCATGTGATGTCTGCAAAGATAAAAAAGAAGTCATGTGTATAAAATCTATTTTGATGGCAAATAACTACTACACATCTAATTCTGTCTGAATCACCTATTGACATCTCAAATAGTGTTTATTCTTTTCGGATTCTTACTTGCTTTTTATATTCTTACCTTAAAACAAAATTCACTGAACTTTAATTTTGATGACCAATAACAATGTGATTAATGTTTGAGTCACAAATAGTAATTAGATAATAAAATAACTTTGTTCCTTTTATAAATCAGATTTGAAATAAAAATTCATGAAGTTTTATTTACATATCACTCAATCAATAGAGTAGGATAATAATTGTGCAAAATAATCACAAAGAAAAAAATTATTATCATGATTTTCTCACCTGTAAAATTCCAACAATGACACCAAACAGTCCAATGGCACTGCCAAAGATTTCAATGATAAGGATCTTGACGAAAAGTGAAGAATTTTGGGCATCAGCCAGAGCAGCTCCTGAGCCCACCACTCCAACACACACTCCACATGCTAGGTTGCACAGTCCCACTGTCAGACCCGCGCCAAACATCATGTAGCCTGCAGTCAAAGTTCAAAATATCAATCTATTACAATAAAATAATCCAAATTTAAGATATTTCCAGGAGTTATTTTTTGTCCGTTAGGTTTGGTTCGTGTGTTTTCAATAAATTTTATTATGAATAATATTCAAATTGATAAAAAGTCAAGATTAAAATCAAGTAATAATTAGCTTTTGATTCTATATTCATATCAGTTACTTTACCTGCTGCATAATTCATCCTTTTCAAATCGATGTCAGCTTCAATCTTCTCGATGCTAAAATTCTACAGAACAAATGAAAAAAAGGTTTGGTATTTAAAACTCAAAACAATAAAGATCATTATTATTCCTCTTAGCATGGATGGATAACAAGAATTTTCTGAACATGTGAAGATTTAAAAACGTTATATCATTTAATAAAAGAATTATCATCAAAATAATAATTTAAATAATCAACAAAAAGCAAATGGAGTTATGATATTTGACTACTTGAAAAAAAAAATCATATTTAAAGATTGGAAGTAAGGAAATAATATTCAACTGACATTTGAGCTAAATATATAAATAGAATGTAATTCTTAAGTTTAAATCATAAAAAAATTGGTTTGATTCATTTTATGCCCAAGACATAAAAAAAAATTATAATTGTTTATTTTAATGAACGAAAGTCAATGATTTATTCTACATGGTTTCAATTCTGATCACTAAATGGTTTCAGCTGGGCACCTCAAAATCACAAAAAAACATTACATTTTGGGATGGCAAAGGATTACATAGGATTACCTAAGTTCCAATGCAATCGGTCATTATTGTGAAATGAGATAATTGCTGTGCCTTTTTGAGTTCATATATAAAGTAAAAAGAATGTTCATGAATTTATCTTACCTCTTGAGCATTGCTGATGACAATGGCCATGATGATGCCATAGATGGCTACTGCCTCACAGAAGATGATGCTGACTAAGTTCTTGGTACGGATGCGGGGAGCCTTCACACCACCACCAATGATGCTAGATCCTGTTGTATAGATACCCCTGCAACAAACATAATTTTCTGTGAATAATGATTCGGCATTATGCAACTTTTCCATCTAAATATAATGCGCACATACTCTGTAAGGAACAGACACTGTTTTCACTGAATATTAAAAAAATGTTTCTCAGGTCAAATATATGGATTACAATATGACAATTATCAAATATACTTACATTGCAGCACCAACTACTGACAAAGAAATTGCAAGACCAATTCCAAGGTTGGCCCACAGGAATGGAGATGTTTCTGAGAGAAACCTGCAGTACAAAGTGAATAAAAGTGAATTACATTGAAGCATTCAACATCCAGAACACCTCATAAATCAAAGTAACCATTGCTGCAATGATTTTTCCTTCAAAGAACCAATTACCTCTTTTTCCAAACATTAATCAAAATCATTTAATGAATGCTCAATTTTGAAATACTTATTTATTCACCATATTAAAATCTGCTACTTACCATCCTATGTCAAATCTGTATCCCTGATCACTCAGGCAATAATAAAGACCTGGAAACATAAAGTTATTGTACTTATTACCAATAGGTAGGACAGTTTACAAAATTGGTACTAATCTACAATAAAAAAGATGCTGTTGCATTTCACAGCATGCAACAATTTTTTTCATCTTTTCACTACTGAGAACACTTTTTAAAATGATAAATTTAACCTTAAATCACTGAGAAATTAACGAGGAATATGATGAATCTCAGCAGCTTATTTTCACCACATAATTTAAGTAAAGCTGTGTCTGGTTCATATTGTTAAACAAGAAAAAGTGGTGATCCACATGTAACACGGATGGGAAAAAAATTAACAAACAAAACAAAAATTACAACAAACAAAACAAAAATTACAACAAACAAAACAAAAATTACAACAAACAAAACAAAAATTACAACAAACAAAACAACAAATTTAATAAATAACAAAATACATTTAAACCAAAACAATCATTGCAAACTGATGGGGTAGTTGAAATTATTTTTGTTCATCTTTGAAGAACATTTCATTTGGTATATGAACGATTTTTTAGCACAAATGTATGCAAAGATGTGCCTATCCAGGCTCGATTACGTAAGTTGCTCTATTATCGCTCAGGCGCTATCGCAAATCATCGATCAGACTTTTGCATGTTATTTCTGTTCTAATTGTCCGATTTACACCAAATTTGAACTAAACTTACTGAAAAATTCCTTGTTCTATCGATTGGGAAACATTTCCAAGCAATTTAAAAAGATAATTTTATGAAACCATGGGCGAACACGATGACATAGTTTTGAATGACAATGAATGTTCTGCTTTGTTTACATCACACACTTCTTTTCTTTTGTTTTACTTCATCGATCAGACTTTTGCATGTTATTTCTGTACTAATTGTCCGATTTACACCGGCACCAGTCTAATCTATCGCATGCACACGATGAACACTCCACAGTGGCGTCAGTTGCTTTAACAATAATGACCACAGAAAAAACCGAATCACAAACCACAGGAAATGAATACGCATTTCCCATGATCGTACCGATCACAGAATAACACAGATAGTTCCTTTTTTTGACAAGCTTTGCCTGTCGGCAATGCTTGTCAAAAAAGGAACCATCCGTGTTACAAAAAAATATTTTCATCCCACAGGAAGTGGCTACACCTTTCCCATGATCATATCAATTACAAAGTAATACAAATAGTTCTTTTTTTTTAACACAGTGTTTACCTTGTTTATTTTCTAAAAGTGTTTTACTTATTAATTCTCTGAAACAGTGCTTAACTTGTGTTCATTTTCTAAAACTTGTGTTTAACTTCTCACATATTTTGGATCTTAAATAGATTTAGCTATTAAGTTTTATGACTAACTTCAAAAGTATTGAGAGTGTGGAAAGTATGGATATCTAATACAATTTCCAAAGTCTATACTGTATGCAATACCATCAAACCCTTTCTGTAATTCATCAAAGGAAAATTTGCAAATCATATCACACTTAACCCATAAAGGACTAGTCTATTTCATTTGTTTATTGGCAGGGCTAATCAACTTGTTTTTTAACTAGTGTACCTGCATAATAAACTAATAAAATTTATGACCATAATTATTCAATATGCTCAACGAAATACTGGGGTTAAAATATCATGATTCAAACAGTCTGAAATCATTACCAAGATTACATTGAAGAATGTTACAGCCCTACAAAATGACATTATTAAGCTGTCGCTGGGGGTGGATGTTGACATCTTTCGCATCTCTTAGGGGGTTAATGACTGATCATCTTCACAATGCATTAAATTTAGAGGAGTTGTACAGTTTTCATTCTGGTCAAGGTGGACAGTTCTAGTGTGTACTTCTCAGCGGGGGAACAAAAACAACATGAAGGTCGGCAATCGGCCAATGAACTATTAAATATCTTGCATCTTGAATCAACATCCATATTCAAACTTGTGATGAGGAGAGTTGGAAAGGAAGCTTATGGAAGGTTGATAATCCAAACTTTAGATAAATATTAATTGGCAATAACTTGAATAAGTAAGGGCCGTCAAAGTGCTGTGACAGGATGGTGAGGCTATGTCAACTCTGTAGACTGTATTTTATGAATTCAGAGAGCATTTTATTGCAGATGGACATCATGTAGAATCACGTTTGCCAATTAACAAATAGATTTATACCTGTAAATGATTCAAAGAGTGGAGTGAAGGTAATGAAAATCAGTGTCAGTGATTACACTGTGTGTGAAGGCAGTGAAGCCAGTGAAGGTTGTGCCCTGTTTGTGTGAAACACGAACTAGGAAAGCAATTTAATACACAACATAGGACACTCTACAATAAATTACCTTACCTACAATAACCAGTACACCTAGTAGAACACTAGACGTGGTATATGTTACCGCATAAGTCGACATTTTGACATATATGAGAACAAATTTGTCAAAATTGTTCACAGTCCTGTCACCATCATATGATGGCTGCCAAAGTCTCGCCTTGAAAATGTAGGTCATTTCGAGATCGACCCAGTTTTCTCACGCATGGGCAGTAGGCGTGTTTCAACTTTCGCGGAGTAATTGAAAAGTCTATCTTGGACGATATCCTCCTTTTTCAGTGGATTTTACCGTGAAACTACAACGATTTTGGATTGTACCATAACCAAATGATAACAGCTAGTCAGTAACATATCTCAGGTATTCAAAATGGCAGAGAAGTCAGATGGTAAGTTGTTTGCGATGTGAAAACACCAGTTAAAGTTGTTGAAAACATTGCCCCCTTTTCAAGTCGCTGAAAATGACAAACAAGGCATGAACTCCTGTCAGGTGTTGTTTACATGCGAGTAAAATTCCCAGACAAGTTGACATGGTTTACCGTCATTTGACTCTTACTAAAATGCCAGTCATCATTTAACCTACTCTTGGCGGTCAATGTTTTTAAAAACATAATTATGATCAGAAATTTTTTAATAAGATTGTTCTGGGGTTTTGCTGAAAGTGTGGGAAGTGAAGCGAGGAGTGACACTACAACTTGCATCTCTGTACTCGCTTGTATAGTGAATGACAATTTTATACATATATGGAGGTGGTAGTCAAAGAAAGTTACACGGTCGCTGAACACCAAACCTATTGAACGAAGAAAAGAACTCACATCTGGGTCAGGGTGGAATTGTTCACTTTGAGAATGATACATATACACGGATCTGATTTCAAAAGTTAATTTGCGTATTGTTTCAAATCCTATCAGTAATAAAATTGTGACATGATTTGAACATGAATGACCCTGTGGTACAGCATGTTTTCCCCTCATCCTCTGCTGTGCAAAGAACTTAAATTATGTATGCAGTTATTTTCACATGCACAGCAAATGGCGCAAAATTTATTTGTTTCATTCTCATAGAAATCTTCAGTGTTAAGGAATTGTGTCTTTGATCAAATTAATTAGCCAAACAAAAATTTTCAATGCTGGATTAAAAGGTTTCTTCTTTTTCTCTTTTACTGTATTCCTTTTTTATTTAAAAATGAAAAGATAATTGCTATTTAAAATAGTTTTATTAGGTACTAACATGACCTGAAAAGTATAGAACCATCACCCTTGTTTGATTTTGCTTCACAATTAAATTATCTGACATGAAATCCTTTATTTATTCTTTCATATGGAATGAATTATTCTGTATGAAATAAATAATACATCTATGAATTAATCTATAAAAGGATCCTCTATATATCATATAATGAAATGGTTGGGGTGTTTATGATTTTTATTAATTTTAGTACTTGATATCGCTAACTAGTGTCTCCTACAATTGGAAAATCTATATTACCATTCTTTACAGGTAAATCCCAGCAATTTTGTCCTTTTGAAAAGGACAAAATTATATATAGTTATGCTATAATTTTTGCAGGGAGAGCTGAATGGGGAGAAATAGACCAAGAAGAGAGGATAAGACACGAGGCATTGTTTTACAACCAAGGTCCCATTGAAGGACTGCTTGCAGGTGAGAGGCTGCTAATATTTACATTGATACTTCATTAATATATGGCAAAATGGCAAAAATACATTCCTTGAGATGATCACCCTACTTTGATTGATGAATGTATTAAGTTGAAGATCATATTCTATAGATCTAAGCATTTATTGATTCATTAGTCCCTATTCAAACATAGCACTGTTTCTTTGCCTGTAATGTTTTGTCCTGTAAATACTTATGTTGCTCAAATTACAACAAGTTTATCCTGCACTTCAGCCTGTCAAGACCACTTAGGGCTCCCTGCCAACACGGCAAAGTTCATAAAAGGGTTTAACTTGCTGTCCTCTTAACCAAGTGCATTGTTTACAGACAGAGGAGGGGCACAGAATGTCTCTAATCATTTGCATAATATTACACGATCAATGTGTATTGAAGAATGGGATTTGCCATATAAATAAAATAATTGCAGAATTCCTCATTCATCTGTCTTTCTGACTTCTTGTTTTATAACATGTCAAATGTTCCATTAATTTTCGGGATGTTCAGGCCTGTGTGCTTATGCAAGGTCTTCATTCTTTGAAGGTCTTGCCAGGGTCATACAAACTTCTAATTAATGCAAATTTGAGTGATCAATTTATGATGGCTTGTTGGATTAACATGTTTCATTTCCTATCTGTGCAACTCCGGTACATTAAATTATGAGAAGTCAAGAAAAATGAGATGTACAAGAGTTTGTTACCATGGTAACAATGATGTAGTTTTTGTTATGCAACTTACAGAAAATGGAAATACAATGAGGGGCATTTGATAGAGCATTTTATGACAGATAATCCAGAGGAGTAGAATTTGAGTGTTGAGTGTTTGAGTGTTAATTATAGTAGAGACATGAGTAGAGGAAAGGTTAAAGTTTATGACCATCAAATATGAGTTGAGGGGTGCAATTATTGAAACTCATGTAGGATGAGTGTGCATGAGATATAGTGAGTGGTAGATGATTGAGGTTTGATGAGTAGTAGATTATAACTTGTTACAGGGGTGATGTGTTTGTTTTGTGTGTGCTCTGACAGTAGTTAGCACAGGTAAAGTCCTGTCTCGAGACAGATGGTGACTGACTTATGAGGTCTGTGTGTGAGTGGACTTAAAACGTGTTGCACCTTTGAACTCTTGTGTCTTTATTTTGCTTGATATCAACAATACATCCCCACATCACAGACATACCAAACATAAAAATGTGCCCTGCTCACAATCCCAGTATTGTCTCCTGCCTCGATCATGGGGATCATATTGATATTGACTTATTGTCAGTTAACATGCTTTTTTTCCCAAACACATTATTACCATAAGTTCTATAAGCTACATTTTGCATTGATTATTATGGTATATATTTACACATGGACATGTATAAAAGAAGTCATTAGGAGAAATTTTACGATGTGGGAGGAATTCATAATGGTCATTGTCGCAGTACTGTTGCAAATCTGTGATCAGGTGTCTGTGATTCCTTTATGCACATTACACTGTGGTCCAACCAATGCAACAGCTGACATACAGCCACACTGCCATGGTCTTATCTCCGTCATCCTCTGATCATGTCCATCAATTTCTCATGCCATATATCATTCTGAATCATGAATGATTCGGAAATGTATCATACATGATAATACTAAAATGTGTTATCTTTGCATCGTGCGACGCTGGTGATAGATGTGGTGACTCTACTGTCCGCTCATTATTTGAAAAGTTTTGTTTCTTGATGGAGTAATGTATATAATACATGGCACGGTGAGTGTGAATATACATGTGTGGTGTGTGACAGATTACCTGGCCAGACTAGCCACATCACATCACAATGAGTCTCCATGGGTGTCATCCAAGGTCTACCGCATATCACACAAGTATTGACTTTGACATATTGGAAACCTTTTCCTATACCTGCTGTGAAGTTCATCAATTTGCGTGATTTACACCAGTGTTATCTGAAAGTTAATCAGTTAATCAATTTATCAGTTGTCCTGACCAGAGAGGAACATATATATATAAAGCTCATCCATGTGTCTTGTAGATGTGTAACTGTTTTGATTTACATATTTCCATATCTCATAGAATCCAATAGTGTGTTCTGATCTGGGTTTTCAGGTTTGCTTGTTCTTGATAGAGTAATTTCCCAATGTTGACATTTTTGACCATGTTGACCCCATTGCAGCATATGTTACACATTTTGACCATTTGGATCCATTTTGACGCTGCAACTCTTGCCATGATAGAATACTTTGGAAAGAAGGTTCCCAGCAACTTTAAATACTGAGATCATAAGTTGACTATTTTCTTTCACTCCCACAACTCAGGAAAGAAAGTGACCCCAATTTGGCACCTACACACCACATCCATAAAAAGGGAAATATTACTAAACATGAAAGAATTTTATTTTGCAAAATGACTTGTCTTTTTCATTTTGATGAAAATATGTTCACAATCATGACACTATTAAAGAATATAGACTGATCAAAATCTTATGTTATTTTGTTTCTCTCTCTTGATCACACAACCAATTCAGAGTGTATGTTATTTATTGATGATAGATCTGGAGAGACAAGAGTGGTACTTGGCTGGCACTTGAAAAGGTTATAGATGTACATGAATATTATCACGATTATGTGAAATGTTACATGTTCACTGCACACATGCAAGCCCCCTGATTGCTGTAGCATGACGTCCATGTTGCCCAATTCAGGTCACTGAACACAAAGAGCTCACTGCACTTCAAACCATCGAGCCCTCCCTGCCATGAACTTCAGCCATATTGACATCAAATAAGACTAAACATACAGAATGGTGTGCCAAAAATTATTATGACCTGAAATGAATTCGGAGACGTCATAACATTTTTATTTATACCACATAGAATTGAAAATAGTTCTTTTATATCTTAAAAATGAATATGGTACATCCTTCAAAATAAATGCTTTTGTCATATTATTTCACCAAATATATCATTGATATAATTGAAATCTCAGTAATATTGTGTGTCAATGACATATCTGCTTCTTTTGAATACTTTGCATAATTTGAGATGAAATTATGATTTATCTTTCAGGTGAGCAAGCAAGAGAACTATTTCTAAAATCAAAACTTCCTCTGCAAGTCCTAAGTCAGATATGGTAAGTAATAGATTGTTTTCTGTCAATGATTCTATTTACCTTCTGTGAGGATTTGTTAACCTCTAATGAATAAAAACTCCATAAATTATTTTGAAATGTATCTATTTAATTATTTTGTCTAAATATTCTGTATTATTCATGGAGAATTGAATGACTTCCCTTTGAAATTGTGTTTTTATGGTCATTTCTTTTACCACTGAACTGTTTTTTTTATTTGTAAATAAACTTTAAAGTCATGACTACACAATTAAAGTTCATGTATTAACCTCATAGCTATTGATGAAATATCTATTGATGAAATGTGAAGCAAACTTGTCATGATTCATTGTAAATTACATATTCTATATTCAGTAGGATGTAAGTTCTTAAAATTTATAATTCTACAGGAAGCAATCTGCCACTTTTGCATAATAATTCAACACATTACCATTTTCTTAATATAATATTTCAGCCCTCATGATTTTTCTGTTGATATTTAGTTTACTTTCAATTCTTGGCATTACATCAGTTAAATACTTAATCCAGAGTAGAGAGTTTCAGAAAGCTGATCTGACATATATTGTATCAAGAATTCAGTCAGCTTTGCTGATATGCCTTTGTTGTGGCACTCATATAGATTGAATGGAAGTCGTTCACAGATCCTGTGCTCTGATACGACAAGGGGGCTACACATAATTGGTGAGCTTTTATGTATAGTTTGACTACCAAGGTGTATGTCCCCAAATTTAGGCTTTCCATTCAAGCATAAATGATTAGGATTAAGATTCGTGCCCCACATGCTTGGAGTATTGTCCTTGAGAAAGGATAAGGGCTAAATTTATTTATATAGACCCCTTGTCATGGGCAATAAATTAGATAAAAGATTATATTTTCTTGGGTTTTGATTGGAATTTGGTTGTGTTCCTATGCAAATAAAATAAATAGTTTTTTTATGATCATTTATTACTAAGGCTTTTCAGCATATATATTACCAATCAAGATATACCTGTACCTGTTATGTCTTGACGTTTACCATACCAAGAAGATAACGCTAACAGTAAATCGTGCTGGACAGATCAGCACACAAGATCTTTATGATAAACAGGGAAGTAGTATGACAAATACCAGTAGCTGATTCAGAAAAGAGATAGGTGATGTGTACTAAAAAACACCAGTCCTTAAAAATAAAGTTCCCGTCAGTGGTGTCATGATTTGGTGTCAATAGATATTGATTTAGTTTGGTATTTATTAAAGTTATTTATTATAAATTAATCAATCAATCAATCATTATCTTCCATGATATTTTTACCCTTCAAAAATTGAATATTAAATGTAAATACTTTCAAAACTTTTTGTGTGTTTATAAACAAGACAAAGTGTTAAACCACAGAAAAGATTTGGTTTGGTCACACAATGAAGAGTACCGATTTAGAATGTGTTTATCCAGAAATAGCTGAGGCAGTTAGTGGTGGAGTGAATGTTCTGCATGGCATCTCATTTACTATGGGAAAATTGATACTGAATTATTAAGGTGTGAATAGAAACCTGCTATTTTCTTGAGAGCAGAGATCATTTAAGTCCACCATCTTGTAATTTAGACATTCTCTGACAAAGAAGGGAAAAGATCACAAAGCAATAATATTAAAGCACCCACACAGTTATGTGCAACATTTTATATAAATGATTTTTTTTTAACAATACATCTTAACAAGTAAAAAAGTTGTACTGTGTGCTTATTGGACACATATGCAGCTTTAAATAAAGGGGATATATAAGGAATTTTATTAAAACTTTTAGTACTTTTGACTCCTGATCACAGAATTTCTCAGAAACTTTGAATGTAAACTACTATTGCATTAAGTGTGGACACTCCATCAATTTCTCGTTTGCAGTGAATGATAGCATACTTAAACATGACCCTGTTTGTCCTGGTATTAGTCGTGTTTGACATGAATGCAGATACTGATATGCTTTCGTGGAGATTGGTCTGTATGAACCTGTATCATTACAGTCGCACAGTCAATGTGCACCTGTATTTTGACAAGATGCACAAATTATCGTGTATTCTGGTAATGCTAGGTTTGCATTATTTTGTATAGATGTCATTAATCAAGAGGATGTTGCATATGACAAGGAACAAGAACTTAAGGTTGTGGGAAAAATATATCTGTGACAGCATCAAGTGAATGTTGCATTGTCAGACTGACTTCACAGAAAATAATATTGCCCATTGTTTGAGTTAGGTTACAAGCAGTCAATTTTATACCCATTTTCTTTTTGAATTTCTCAAACTTTTACCAATGCCTAGCTTCTCATATATGTCTGAGTCAGAGACCAACAATTTTGTGCAGGATGTGAATGTGATAAGATGATCACAGAAGATCATCAATGAGACCAGGATCTGAGGAATGTAATATCTGATTAATATTAGATAACCCAGATCTCACCCTGATAGTCCTTGTGCTCAACAGAATTCACTTGAACGAGCATTCTCTTAATTGATCAAACTTGAAGCTACTGAGGAAATGCGGGGATAACCTCGATTTATAGTAAAGTAATGCAGGCAGAAAATTGTTTTATTTAATCATTTTGTCCATGCGAAAAGGGACGTTTCATATGATGGGTTCTTCATGATGTCAACACAATGTCGCTGTTAATTGCTGTCAAACAAACAGGAAGAAGATTTGCCACTTGCTTTAGATTAAGTTAAAAATAGATTAGTATAGATTAGAAAAGACGAGATTAAATTTGAATTGAATAGAATTGAATAGATAAGAGTAGAATAGATTTATGATAAGATAACAATGTTTCTCACTGGAAGTCCTCATATTTTTTTAAACTTTGACTTTAAACAGTTTTCCGGTCACTTTGGTTTCTCACCAAGCAGTCAAAGTTATGCATTGCCTTTGAATATAATGAATGGAGATATGACGCCATAAGATCAAAGCTGCAATGTGTGTTCCAGCCAATCCATTGTGTCAGTTGAATAACCTGTTCAATAAAAAATATCCTAAACTTCACCATTAGTTTCTCCAAAACCTGTTCATTATGATATGATAATTTTTCTTTTAATGATCTGCACATATAGCTCTCTGGAATTGATGGTAACACACATCAGATCAAAGAGAAATTATTCTATTGTTCCAAACAATTAGTTTCTATGAAATCATGTGCACAGACTGATACATCACAGTTCTATTCATTATACTCCAAGGTATTGCTAACTACGATATATACTGGTAAACACAGTACAAGCTGGGCTAATCTCTCACCAAAATGTTCCTCCACAAAGTTATAAATCAACAGAAAAAATTGTTGAAAAAAATTCACAAAAATTACAAATGTAGTATAGTTTTTGGTATCACTAAAATTAAATGATGAAAAATTACTTTCCATAATGGCTGTTGATGAAGATCATCATGTCAGGATTAAAACTGCATTGACTGCACCACCATTATATATGCAAATATAAATTTGTAAACATGAGAAAGCATGGAATTGACTACCTTCATGAATGTATTTGACACTATAAACATTGTTTGGAGATGAATGGGGATTTAATGAAATCATTTGGCAAATTTATGACTAAAAGGTGTGTACTTAAAAGCTAATAGACTGAAGGTCAGCACCGCTGCCAAGGGTTACACGAGTTATTTGTGCCTTGAGGTGTTAAAACTTTGATTTAAAGTTACAGAGGGTCTTAGACCGTTTTGGTGAAAAGTGTTTACTGGTGCAACTGCTTTCAGAACATTATGCATATTTATTAGTGAAGGGATTTTTTTTGGCGATTCACTTTTTATTTGTTAATAAAGAAAGAAATGAATTGTTTATGAATTATTCGTAACAGCGGTAGTTTATTTATGTACATAACATACCTAAATAGCTACACATCCATTATTTTCAAAATTCAACTTGCCTTGTTATCTGAGGCAAGGAACTTAAATATGGGGAGGAAAATGTCCATGCGATTGGTTTGATGATTAATTATCAAACATTGTAAATATTTATTTGGTCAAACTGAAATTGTGAATAAAGAAGTACTGCACACAAAAAATGAACATACAAAACATGTTAGCTTAAGTAATATAGTAATCTAATATTTATGATATTATACAAAAATAAAGACATCTATAGATTCCCATTTTGATTGAATATATCATGTAAAGTCTTTTGACCTGGGAGCCTTAGTATTGACCTGGTAGAGCCCAGAGGTCACCACCTGTGATCTCACCAACCCATGCCAATTATGATACATCACTTCCTAAGACAACACTCACTTGGCATACCTGATACATCGACTCTCAAAACAATAGGCCAAGAGAGTGACATACCTCTTGTGACAGCATGCCAGGAGACAGTGACATACCTCTCATGACAGCAAGCCAGGAGACTGTGACAAACCTCTCATGACAGCATGCCAGGAGACAGTGACATACCTCTCATGACAGCATGCCAGGAGACTGTGACATACCTCTCATGACAGCATGCCAGGAGACAGTGACAAACCTCTCATGACAGCATGCCAGGAGACTGTGACATACCTCTCATGACAGCATGCCAGGAGACTGTGACATACCTCTCATGACAGCATGCCAGGAGACAGTGACAAACCTCTCATGACAGCATGCCAGGAGACTGTGACATACCTCTCATGACAGCATGCCAGGAGATAGTGACATACCTCTCATGACAGCATGCCAGGAGATAGTGACATACCTCTCATGACAGCATGCCAGGAGATAGTGACATACCTCTCATGACAGCAAGCCAGGAGACTGTGACAAACCTCTCATGACAGCATGCCAGGAGACAGTGACATACCTCTCATGACAGCATGCCAGGAGACTGACATACCTCTCATGACAGCATGCCAGGAGACAGTGACATACCTCTCATGACAGCAAGCCAGGAGACTGTGACAAACCTCTCATGACAGCATGCCAGGAGACAGTGACATACCTCTCATGACAGCATGCCAGGAGACTGACATACCTCTCATGACAGCATGCCAGGAGACTGTGACAAACCTCTCATGACAGCATGCCAGGAGACAGTGACATACCTCTCATGACAGCATGCCAGGAGACTGTGACATACCTCTCATGACAGCATGCCAGGAGACAGTGACAAACCTCTCATGACAGCATGCCAGGAGACTGTGACATACCTCTCATGACAGCATGCCAGGAGACAGTGACATACCTCTCATGACAGCATGCCAGGAGACTGTGACATACCTCTCATGACAGCATGCCAGGAGATAGTGACATACCTCTCATGACAGCATGCCAGGAGACTGTGACTTACCCGATTCAACAGAGATATTGCTAGATGTGTCTCCTTATAAACTAATAGTGATGAGACAATTCACATTTAAATGTTGAAGTTCTATCAAATGGCATTTTGGATCAGAAAATGTATAACCACAGATCACAGTTCAATGCTTTACCGATATGCAATGTCCTAGCAAACTGGTGAGTTTGCAGTATTTTAAAAAACACAACAAATTTTGTTGAAACTCATATGGGTCTATTGTTCATCGGGCATGGGACAATTGTGACTTTGATGAGCAATTGTCTCGTGTCTCCTCCCTTACAAAGATCCCTGCACTTACTATGGTAGCTTGCAACAGTGACAAATATGATTATTAACCAGACACTATCACGATTATTTTATGAATATTTCTTATTTTAGTATGCTAACTAATCATTGATCAATGTGATAAAGTACCTGCAATAAAAGGGCAAATCACAGTCATCAAGCAGTAAACGGGATATACGTTGATAACAAAGTAATGAAATTATGCTAGTTTTCTGGGATCTGTTCGATTTCTTTTTTAAATAGTGTTTGCCATCAATGGATTTGGTCTGGATGCAATATAACTTATGGGGGATCTAAATGTTGAAGTGTGTTGAAAAGAGTCTTCACCAGGTATAGATATTGTGCCAGCAGACCAATAAAAAGTATGTTGGTGGTGGCTCATAGAAATATGAAATAAAGGTTGACTTTGTCAAAGTGAAATCTGCATGAAGAGAGTAGGTCAGGTCAAGAGGTCAAGTCTAGTTAGGCGATATGATTCACCCAGTTGTTCAAACAGTATTCTTTGTCATATCCCAATGTCCTTGTAAAGGGAAATTTATGTCTCTATTTATGACCGAGTAGTTGTTTTGATTTTATCTGAAATATTGATACCACATTCAAGAGCTGGGGACATTGGTTCTAAAGGTACAATAACCCCCCCCCCCCCCCCCCCCCCCCCAAACCTTGCACAGGTCAAGCTTGTGTCAGGTGAATCAAGCTGAAAAGGAATCATGTTATTTCGTCAGTGCACCTAATTGCCGAGGGAGTTCTGTAACTCTTTTCTCTAAAAAAACGCTCAATGGGATGGTGCTAATTCCCTGTGGGGCATGAGGAAATAACCTATAAAACATGCTTTTTAATCTCATGAGAACATCATACATGTTGCAAAATCAGGGTCATTTTTACCTGTCAGATTGCAGGAAACACAATATTTTCAGTATCCTGCTTTGTAAATGACCTGGAGGTAAAAAGGGAACTGTGTTTGTGATATCTTAGGTCTTATACAGAGTCTACAGTATGATCAGCCATCTTGATTTCTTTGCCACAAAAAGCTTTTAGGTGTAAAACTGAAATATTATTTCAATGCATCTTGTGTTTTCAATGAGTGGCCAGTTTGCTTTGACCAGAATAATCCAGAACCAGATATACACTTGTTTGTGGTTAGTGTTAGAAATTTGATTGATGAAAGAATGCCCCCATATTGATAATTTATTCCAACATGGTTTTCATTGTAAAAGCATTTCACTCATCTGATTTTAAACTTGAAAAAAAAATCCCTGTAAAAGTATAGAGCATCATCCTTTTCATTATTTTACAAATATATCATGCTTTGATTAAGAAGGAAAATTATCCCATATCTTCCCAGTGATCATGTTCATATCTGAGATAGTGTCACAGAAATTCATTTTTCCATTTTTTTTAATATGATTTTTCAAAATTTAATGCTAAATATTTTACATGTGACTTTTGCAAAGTACTTTATTTCTGAGTCTACAAACATATAATTCTATCTATGTATACAATTTCAAAAATCCAAATTGGTGGAGCACAGGACTGTCATGATCCTTCAGGCTGGACTAGTTGCAAGAAATTCTATTTGAATTGTGTTATCACATTGTCTTCATTTGTATGGCCTTCGATAGAGAAATGACCTTGACCTTGCATTCCCTTCTTTCAATATCTGAAGAAGTTTTATGGAAATGCTTTACTTTATCAAGTTAAAGGTTAGATGCTAACTTAAATTGTCAGCATTTAACATTGCTGATGGAACAAGAGCTGAACACATGCTGGGAACCTGTGTCATGATTGAAGATAAGAAATGAAAGTATCGAGAACAAATGTCAGTGTGTAGCATTGCCTGGAGCCGTTCCTTTGAGTTTTGAAGGCACATAGGGTCATCTTATAGAGCGATATCAACATTTGGCGTAGTGACAAGGGAGGGAAAGTTGTCAAAGCATCGACAAGAAACATACGTCTCATTTTGTCCATTAGAAATAACTGTGGTCGTTGGGGTGTCGCGGATGGGTGGGTGGAACAATTGCAATAACTGACACATTGTGTTGTCCAATGCCTATGATCTACAAATGCTATGCTCAGTGAAAGAAAGATAGTGATTGAGTCATTTTGTGAAGATAGTACTTCTTAATGGTAGGAATGTCTGTACTCTCTCTTGCCACAAATGAATAAACCTTTCACACAATGCACGAAGAGAAAGACACAGTTTCTCATACAAGCGATGACCTTGTCCATCTCGACCTCACTGATGTACAAACATATAAAATGCACATTTATTGTGAGTTTGGGATGCCCACAGTGTATAAGATAGCTGGTAGACTCAAACACAGATGTCACCTCAAATATTGACACTCTCCTGTCAGTATACAGGCATGCTGCCCTCCTGTCCTGAATCATGTAACATATATATATCAAAGCAAATCATAGTCTCAACAAGGCAATTTGGATGTTCATAAGATAGACAGCATTTTTTGGACAAGATCCAAGAATTTTTTAACATACAAAATTGGTCTAAGTGTTCTTTTGAAGGAAACAGATCAGATGCCAATTTTTCTTTTCAAACCATCCCTGCTATGCACAGACATAGATTTTCCACATATTTTCATAAAGGGGGTTTCCAGAGATGTCTGCATGATTGACAACATTTACAAGCAGCTGTCCATTTACTTGGTATTAATATATAAGAGGAAAGTTTACATCAACCAAGTGAATAATACTTATAATTATATGGTCAAAGTATGACTTTGCTCTGTTTTCAGCCTGTGTCCCATGATGCTTTTGACAGATACATAGACCATACAATTAAAACAGTGAATGTAATTATCAGGAAAAGTACATCTTTTTATTGAGCTTAAAAAACAGAGATGTGTGCAGTATTATCTTGGTTATTTTGCCGCCAGCATGCTCATGATTGAAATGGTAATATGAGAGATTTATGGGAGTAGGAGGATGACCTCATGAGCTGGAACTGATTGCAGTGTCACCTGGTGGGATGATTAACATTATGGTCATTATTGCTTTCTGACTCACTTGCCATGATTACATCCAGTTTACATTCATGGTGCTTTACTGTATTTTTTGTGTACTTTAAATACTATTAATAAATATGCTGTACATGTAATGAAACAAAAGACCCTAGAAATATCTTCAATTGCACATTTTTTCATGGTTGAATTCGCTGTTTACCAGGACTCAACAGTTTTCCTTACAGAACACATTACCATAGCACACATTCCCAATGCACAGATTTAAGATGTTTTGTTTGGCTTGTTGACTTTTTATTGACTATAACCCATATTTTCAGCCATGTGTTTCGTTCTGATGGTTTGGGTGCAGGTATTATGACATTCAGGTGACAGACATTTTATGTTGAGGTCAGGTTCACTGGCTGGGGATTTATTTATGTGGAGGTCAGGTTCACTGGCTGGGGATTTATGGTGAGGTCAGGTTCACTGGCTGGGGATTTATGTGGAGGTCAGGTTCACTGGCTGGGGATTTATGGTGAGGTCAGGTTCACTGGCTGGGGATTTATGGTGAGGTCAGGTTCACTGGCTGGGGATTTATGTTGAGGTCAGGTTCACTGGCTGGATATTTATGTTGAGGTCAGGTTCACTGGCTGGATATTTATGTTGAGGTCAGGTTCACTGGCTGGATATTTATGTTGAGGTCAGGTTCACTGGCTGGATATTTATGTTGAGGTCAGGTTCACTGGCTGGATATTTATGTTGAGGTCAGGTTCACTGGCTGGGGATCTATGTTGCAGAGATGTCTGCTCCATGTTGCACTGCACATTCTAGATCCAGGTGGCCAAGCGTTCTCTGTGTATAAATACTAATAGAGCAATTTATTTTGAAATTATCTCATTCTAAGGTTTTTTTGCATTTTTGTTTATTATATCATATCGTTTAAGTAAAAATGAAATAAAATAAATTGAACAAACTATTTTGACTTTGAGAGAGTAATGCAGAACACAAACATAAAAATATTGATATACATGTGATTGTGTGTTACAAATTTGTGGCAGGTAACTCTGCAATTTAGTCATGAGTTTGTGGAGCTCTTTACAAAATAACACACTGAATTCATGATATATGGCAGTTGCAAAAGAAAGTAATAAAATATCCATTCACTTAAGGTAGCTTGAGTGTTAGAAAGCAAGGGCAGACTCAGTATTATACAGTGAGGGCAGACTCAGTTTTACAAATTGATTTAAACAAATTCTGGATTCTGATGTCAGATACCTAATATCTCAGTATAAAATCCACACCTTGAGCTCCAGGGATTCCCAGTTCGAATCCCGGCCGGTTATTATCAACAGCTATGAGCAGATGTCTGAAATCAGCAGTATATGAATGTCAGCTTTACCTTTATCTTTTATCGTACCAATTTATTCCTATTTACCAATGATATTTGGCATGGATCTTATACTGTCTTCCAGCTTCCTAATTGTCCTCAGTGTGACTCTCACAGACCTAATTGGTCTCATCAGTCACAACACAAAATAATCGGATCTCCCAGTCAGACACTTCACACAGGTCACTATCACAAAATAATGGAATCTCCCAGTCAGTCACTACACTCAGGTCACCATCACAAAATAATGGAATCTCCCAGTCAGTCACTACACTCAGGTCACCATCACAAAATAATGGAATCTCCCAGTCAGCCACTACAAACAGGTCACCATCACAATGTGACCTCCCAGTCAGTCACTACACACAGGTCACCATCACAATGTGACCTCCCAGTCAGACACTTCACACAGGTCACCATCACAAAATAATGGAATCTCCCAGTCAGCCACTACAAACAGGTCACCATCACAATGTGACCTCCCAGTCAGTCACTACAAACAGGTCACCATCACAATGTGACCTCCCAGTCAGACACTTCACACAGGTCACCACCACAAAGTAATGGGATCTCCCAGTCATTTACTACACACAGGTCACCATCACAAAATAATGGGACCTCCCAGTCAGTCACTAGAAACAGGTCAACATCACAAAATAATGTGACCTCCCAGTCAGTCACTACACACAGGTCACCATCACAAAATAATGGGACCTCCCATCATCCCATGAGTAATCAAACATTCAAATGGGTCTCCACAAGTGTAAAATCCGAAACTACAGGTAGCGGAAGTGACATCTGCTGCCAGCATCATCACTACTTCAAATAGGTTAATATGTGTTGAGGTTGTAAAGCAAAGCAGTGTACCCATTCTGATCACCCAGTGCCATACCTTGTATTAGTATGTAGGACAGAAACAAAGAGGGGGGGTATGGACTTCCACTCTCTAGCAACCCATGGTCTGAATATTGATATCTTGCAATATTGTGACATCACAGTCACACAATTTTACTCAGGCATATTGTTGAATTCGAATACAGTCTGTTTTAAAAAAATGGTAAATCGTTGATCAAGACTTCAGATAAAGTTGAAAGCATTAGTTGGAAGCCATGTGCACCTATCCCTCCATTTGTTTTGTTAGTTCTAAGATATAGTGGTTTCAATGTTGTTGCACACTTCCCTTTGTTTACTTTCTGTATATAGTGCTCACTGTGCCAAGATGGCTTCCAACAATTTCTTTACAAAAATGATGAAAACTCAAAATGGCTGATACATATATCATGACTTGACCATGTTAGAGTTTTCTAAGAAAATGTGATGACACCTGACCCATGACACATAGCCATACCTTCAGTATGTGATCAAAGGATCTCTGATTCCTTCTGTGTACAATGTATACAAAGAAAATATGCATCTGGCAACAAATAGGGGAAGAGGCTTGGGTAGCTGTACTGGAAACTTATCAAAATGACCATTATATATTCAACAATAAACTTTGTACTTAAATCCATTTTTCTCAGTCTTGGATACTTACTTATGATTTCATTAAAGTCATTGTTGATAAATGCAATCATATTATTTTATTTGACTCATAACACCTTTGATATCAAGATTGAGATGGTATATTAAAGGGTGAATGAAGGCCACAAAAGTAAGACTGCTATAAAACCTGTTCACATTTATTTAATTATATTTGTACAGCAGTAAATAAGAAATGTTCACAGCATATTGTTATCAGGGTTTTTCCTCTTATCAGATGTTCTGTTCTGGAGTATGGTGTAGTCCTGAGTGCCTTCCACTCCAGGCACATAACAAAACTTCCTGTGATAACAACTACTTGTTTTATATCAATCATGGTTAACTCTTGTATTCGCACCAAGGCAACATTAGTGTTACATGATAAGGTCCATTAGATGTCATGCTATAAAGTCAATGATGTCATAATAACTGCCCCTCTGTAAAGGTGGACTCAATGTCACGCAATAAGGGCAAATTCAGTTTTGTAAAGTATGGGCAAACTCTTATGTCACTATAGTATAGGCAGACACTGTACAACAGAGTATAGGCAGACACTTTTATAAAATATGGACAGACTCAGTGTTATAAAGTATGGACAGACTCAGTATTATAGAGTAAAGACAGACTCGGTGTTATAAAGTATGGACAGACTCAGTATTATAAAGTATGGACAGACTCAGTGTTATAAAGTATGGACAGACTCAGTATTATAAAGTATGGACAGACTCAGTGTTATAAAGTATGGACAGACTCAGTATTATAAAGTATGGACAGACTCAGTGTTATAAAGTATGGACAGACTCAGTGTTGTAAAGTATGGGCAGACTCAGTGTTATAAAGTATGGACAGACTCAGTGTTATAAAGTATGGACAGACTCAGTATTATAAAGTATGGACAGACTCATTGTTATAAAGTATGGACAGACTCAGTATTATAAAGTATGGACAGACTCAGTATTATAGAGTATGGACAGAGTCAGTGTTATAAAGTATGGACAGACTCAGTATTATAAAGTATGGACAGACTCAGTGTTATAAAGTATGGACAGACTCAGTATTATAAAGTATGGACAGACTCAGTGTTATAGAGTATGGACAAACTCAGTGTTATAGAGTATGGACAGACTCAGTATTATAAAGTACGGACAGACTCAGTGTTACATATTATTTAAAATACACATGAGCCTGACTGGCAGATAAACATTAGATATCATGCAATAAACTCAATTTTATATTGTTTGGTAAAAAAAAAACCCAATGTAACACCATTAGATCTATTACTCTGTAAAGGCTGACTCGATGTCACAGAGAGGACGTCATAAATAGTAACATCATTCACAGTATTACATGGTAAGGTAAGGCTCAATATTACATAGTAACATCATACACAGTATTACATGGTAAGGTAAGGCTCAATATTACATAGTAACATCATACACAGTATTACATAGTAAGGTAAGGCTCAATATTACATAGTAACATCATACACAGTATTACATGGTAAGGTAAGGCTCAATATTACATAGTAACATCATACACAGTATTACATAGTAAGGTAAGGCTCAATATTACATAGTAGCATCATACACAGTATTACATGATAAGGTAAGGCTCAATATTACATAGTAACATCATACACAGTATGACATGGTAAGGTAAGGCTCGATATTACGTAGTAACATCATTCACAGTATTACATGGTAAGGTAAGGTTCAATATTACATAGTAACATCATACACAGTATTACATGGTAAGGTAAGGCTCAATATTACATAGTAACATCATACACAGTATTACATGGTAAGGTAAGGCTCAATATTACATAGTAACATCATACACAGTATTACATGGTAAGGTAAGGCTCAATATTACATAGTAACATCATACACAGTATTACATGGTAAGGTAAGGCTCAATATTACATAGTAACATCATACACAGTATTACATGGTAAGGTAAGGCTCTATACTACAAAGTAACATCATACACAGTATTGCATGTAATACAAAGTACAGGAAGACCCTGTATTACAAATTACGTCAAGAAACTTCCTATTTTAGCATTATTATTTTAGCATTGATCAGGTGACAAGCATTCTGTCATGTTGGATGCCGTAAATCCCAGTATTGAATCAAATATATTTGTCACATGAAAATACATTTGTATTGTTGTTGTTTTTTCTCAGTATAATCAGTATTTCAAATATACAAACACATAATTTCAAAGAGAAGATGAACACCACAAGTGACACTGACCTTGTGATCATATGATGGTGTCCTAATTGGGACCGTTAGAATGTGTGGGTGTGAAGCTCAGAGTGAAGTGGCTGATGATATTGTTGCATGACAGCAGCAATAGAGTGCAGATAATGGCAGCTAACACAGGAGACATGTATGGCTACACTGAGGTGTCAGGGTGAGACTCAGTCTTCCCTCCCGGGTCACACCAGTGCTTTGCCACTCAACATGCCATATACTTGAAGTCATCACCCACCATACTTCAATAGAAATATTCTAACAGTGTCCACAAAAAGAAAGGCAGGACACATTTTTGTCTGCCTAAGAATTCTTCTTTTTTTTCTGTATAATTTAATGTAACATGCAATTTAGCCTGTGTTCATAAATATGTTACTTTTACAGAACACTGCTCCCAACAAGGAAAATAAACACTTATTATGTTTAGGATATTTCCAGCTTGCATTTGAGAATTTGGGTACAAAGTTTCTGTGTTAATACTATTTGCATATATTCAAATGTTTTTTAAGTTATTAAGATTTTTTCTCTCCCAGTAGCACTAAAACTAGAGTAGGTAGCTATATTTTAAGACATTGTTTGCATGTTATGCAGTGCTTGTGGGAAAAATATTATGGATTCAAGTAGAAAAAAAGTGCACATACACAGAACCATAATAGCTTTCTGTGTCAAACACACATCTGATCCTCAGGTCAAACAGTTGACCTTGTAAAGTGTTTTGTCTTTTAAGGTGTTTCATTACTTGAAAAAAAAGATTGCCAATAATGTACTTGACAGTTATTTATGCTTGAGAGGGAATCGGAGTGTGGAGTTCAGGTGTAGTAGTAGTAGTAGTATATGAGATATAGAAGATATATATCATAGCACCAACAATAAGGCAGGAAAAAGTCTCCCCACATCATGTTTGTCAGATTGTGCTGCCATGAATGGAATATCTTCCCATATGTCACAAAAAATGCAAACAGTATTTGGAGGGGGTTACAAAAACCTATTTTTGAACATTCCTCGGTTATGGAAAACAGATATAAAAGTGTTACATAATTAGACAAGCTGCACAATAGACTGCGACAAGGGTGAATGCCGCTGGCAAACGTGGATAGATTCTATCGTGATATTAAAGTAAGATTGACTGTGAAACTGAGACAGGTGAATTCACCAAATGCAAGCAACTGTGATGTGAATGTCTTTCAGTGCATCTCATGCCATTAGCAAACACTGTACTTCAGATTTATAATTAACTGCTTTAGCTTCTACCCATTTAAGGTACAACCTATTCCAAATTTGAATATAGCCTACAGCTATTTCAAAATAATGAACTTATATGGATATCGTGGTTTACTTTATAAATATAAGAAAACGGGTAGACACTGAACAGGTTAAAAGGTGAACGGCATTCTGTTGAATTATCAAGTCAAATTTGATGGTGTCATATGTCATTGATAATTTGGAAAGAGAGAGTAAATATCTATATTTGTATTTGAGATGTGTCAATTGCAATTTTTATTTCTTTTAAAAAGATTAAAAGATGGTCTCAAATGATTTCTTCCTCCCATGTTTGCCTCATGATTAAACCAATTTTTTTTATCCCCAACAGTAGTGTTTTTATCTCATATATGTTATGCATAACACAATAAACTTCATCATATTTTGTGCTCCAAACCCTATATATGTAAAGAAGAACTTTCCAAGCCTGAATTATGCATGCAGAACAAACGACATACTATATCATAGTTTTGTCTAGACAAGCATACTAAACAAATAAGCATTGGTAGTAGAAGAGATTTTAATTAGCCCTTATAATGTTAAAGGAACCTGGTCGACCACCCTCATGACAACATGCTGGATGTGGGTGAGTTCCTTGTTGCCATGCACCTCATACAAGGGCGAATGTTGGGATACAAACTGCCCCGTACCCTGCCTGCCACCCTCATCCCGCAACCCAGAGAAGAGGTTCGTCCCGAGCCCATGAAGGAAGAGGAGTACTTGGCATGCAGGAAACTGTTTGAGTATCTAGGAGGGTCCACGGTCAGGAGTGTTGCAGGTGGGTTATTTTTTTAATGTTTGAGTCACCACCAGAGGACACTCACCACAGAGGAGGGCACACTACTGACACCTAGTGGTGAAAACAGGTTTTTGTCAATTGGATACCAGCATGTTACTTGATATGCAGGAAGTATAAATGTGATGCAAATGTATAAAAATGATATATATAAATATTATTGAAAACCAAAACTTAAAATTTAAAAAAGGCTATTTTATAACTCCAAGAAAATTTTATAGTGGACAGTAAATTTGTAATTCATATCAAAATTAATCATACCAACTTCATAAAAGGATCAGTCGATAAAATTTAATGTAGAAATTCTATGTCACCCATCCCTTGAGTTCATATTTCCATCCAATATGTCTGTGCTCAGTTCTAACTGTTGACTTATATGTGCAGCGTCCAGAGTGCGAGAGATCCTGTTGTCGAGCGGTCTGTCTGCAGATCAGCTGGCTCTCATATGGAACCTCTCCGATGTAGATCGCGATGGCAGACTCAGTGAAGAAGAATTTGCAGTTGCATGTCATCTTACCAAATTTCTCCAAAAAGGTATGTTGCTATCATCTCTATTTTGACTCTTGTTGCCATTATGATTTTTCACAAGTAGCAGTTGGATTCCATCTGTTTGTCCATATGGAAGTTAGTCAGTCGAGTTTAAGTCTTGGAAAATTCCCCCCCCCAGTGCGTTGTTGAGATTAAAATTCGACACTGATTTATGTCCTATTTTTGGGACTATATTCAGGATTACATATACTCAACATATAACTACTATGGTCCTGGAAGAATTTCAATCTTTGGCAGGTGAACTTGACCTTAGTATTTAGTATTTAACTTGAATCTTATAATTAATATAAATTAAGTTATGTGGGACCTGACTTGAAGCAAACATAGATTACCTTTTTATATCATAGTGAATGTAATCAGGCACAGCTTAGACATATCCAGTAGGCGCTACTGACTGACTGTTGATTATAATTGACATGTGAAATTTTCTGCACTAATTGGTTTACACCAGATGGCATGAGAGTACATATAGAGTTTCATGGTACCCCAGATTTCTTTTGGTGTGTACTGCTGGATCCCACCCAGTACAAATCTTATCTATCTGTACAGATCAATTTTCCAAAAAGATTTTATCTTTTATGTAACCATGTAATTGAATAATGTTGATTAGGTTGTTCCTTTCAATAGCAATACATTTTTTTCTATTAATTAGTATTTTCTCACTGCTCAAGTGAGTTATGTTGCCACCTGGTGAGTTAAAATCTGTCACGCATGAGTGAATTTTGGCTCTTTGTAGTAATAATAATATAATAATTATAATAATAAGACATTTGTATAGCGCCATTACAGACTAGGTCTGTGTTCTGTCTGCATATGTATTTCTGCTCAACCAGGTTTTGATGATAATATCTTTATTTCGCACATAAAAACATAGCACATCAAGGATATATACAATAAATAAAAATGGTAGTTAAATCTTTAAAATACAGTCAATTGGTCAAGGAAATTTTGTCTGTCATCAGAATTTAAAACTTCATATGACTTAAAACCATTGTGGATTTTTACTTTAGTGCTTTGTTTTTTAACAGAATTAAATTTTCACCTTATCAGCTTCACATCTTTGGGTGGTCTCTTTAAAAATCTCAATTAAAATTGCAAGATTTCCACGATTTTTGTTTTTGATACTGGGAAAAATGTTATTGATTTTTTAAGGTCAGTATTATAGTAGGGTGGTGTCTCTGAGAGAGTAATTGGATTATAGAGAGCACTCTCTACACTGGTAATGATAAAGTAACTCGGGATAAATGACACAAGATGATATATACACTAAGCATAGCAGTAAGAGAGTATATTACGAGGGGAAAGCCATGCTTAGTATGACCAGATGACGGCACTCCTTTCACAAATGGCTGCCATGGCAACAGGTGGTATCACCTAGCAACCTGGAAAATTATAATCTAGGATTATTGTTAATCTGTTGATTATGGTGTTCACTAATGTACACTTTTATACACTTTGGTGTAATGCTACGATGAGTGACATGTAAGAGTTCTCTTGATATTTATGTACCCCACAGTTAAGTGGATGATGCATTGAGGAGTTTGGGGGGGGGGGGGGCAGGGTGGATGTCACAGATGTAAATAAGGTCATCGTGGTGACAGATGACCCGGTAGACAATGTTCACATCTTCAATGATGTAGAAGGTCCGAACTGAACAAACACACTGTCATAATATGGATTATATTTCACATCAGGATTATTCTTCATCAGAGAAGCACCTTTCTCCTCAGGTCATTGATGTTCTCACTCTTGGTTTTTGCAGAAGGGACCATAAATGGACCACTGAATGTTCAGTTGCTTTTTCCAAACAAAATCCCGAAACATGATCTACCAGCAAAGAAACGCAGGTGAGTTGAATGGGAACTAGGAGATGATGATTGTATACTGCAGTAATGTCTCCTCCTTAATGAGCCTCACCTTACTCAGCAAGTCATTGAGCTCCTTTTAAAGGGCTTTCTTTGATTATTATTATTATTATTATTATTATTATTGTTATTATTATTATTATTATTATTATTATAGCAATTTATGAATATTGGCTATTGATATGTGATTTGTGGAATAAGGTAGAAAAATTTAAGTCTGTATCATTATGATAAATAATATATATATCTTCAGCATATCTAATTTTTAGTTTGCTGTATTTGACAGGACATCCTCTATTATTTTTCAGTTTGGTTGCAAATTGTGACTGAAAGAGTGATTTGTAGAACACTGTCCTCTGTAAAATGTGACTGCATGAAAGAAAACCTGAACAAATTTCTCAAATTGTTCTATCATTGTATTTTTTGTCAAATAAACAGCCCAGTGCACCATTTGTGGTTGCAGTGCTTATCAGAAAGAAGTTCACAAGTTCACAGGTTTTTGGTGTACTTTCTAAAATTTGGGAATTTTACATTTGAAAAAGTTGTGGTTTATGTGGACCAGGTTGTTACGTTAAATGTGATATACTTGTGTTGTGCCTCTTTAATTTTGATAATTAGGTATCTTTGTTATTCTTATTTTAGACTCGCAGAGTTGGGATCCACAAAATTAAAGTTGATGGCATTAAGGGTAAGTCTGCATCAAATATACATGAGAGTTGCTTAATGGTTAACTGAGAAACATGATGGCTTGTTACTTTGTAGCATAACAGCTTGTTACTTTGTAACATAATCACTTGTTACTTTGTAGCATAAGAGCTTGTTACTTTGTAACATAACAGCTTGTTACTTTGTAACATAATCACTTGTTACTTTGTAGCATAATGGCTTGTTACTTTGTAACATAATCACTTGTTACTTTGTAGCATAAGAGCTTGTTACTTTGTAGCATAACCGCTTGTTACTTTGTAGCATAACAGCTTGTTAGTTTTAGCATAACCGCTTGTTACTTTGTAGCATAACCGCTTGTTACTTTGTAGCATACTGCTTGTTGCTTTGTAGCATAACCGCTTGTTACTTTGTAGCATAACCGCTTGTTACTTTGTCGCATAACTACTTGTTATTTTGTAACATAACTGCTTGTTACGTTGTAGCATTATCACTTGCTACTTTGCACTATTTTCTTCAGACTTGGCACATGGCAGAATTGACCCGACCTGCTGTTCACTGCTGTTCACATCTATTCCCAATTCAAGTGTATATATGAGATATGACCTGATAAACCAATGCTAATGTTGCAATCATGATAAATGCAAGAGTTTGGGCTGGACCACACCCATTTTATCTCTAAGCTACGTGCTTCACAGAAAACATTCATCAACCACAAAGTTTTTAAAAACTAAAAATTGGTTTACGTGAGGATCTAATTTCAATTCATTTGTCCACAATCATGTGAGCTTTGGATCTCATTGGGATGAATTGCCTCAGTGTACATATCAAATTCAGTCAGAAATATAATGATTGGCATGATATGACATGACATACATAGGAAAAAGGACATTTTGTGATAAAATCATGATCTAAGCAGTACATAGAGATTTAGGGAAAACCTCACAGGGCCTCAGACTCTCTTGTTTAGCTTTTATTGTCTGATGTTGAGTTTGACAGTAAGGAATCTGTGAATAGGGCTCTGTCTGTTCATCCCATTCCCTGCTAATCAAGTCAGTTGCATCTATTATTTTGTGGTTATTTGCCGGAAATATCAGCTGTATGTTGTTCCAACTAAAGAGGTGGGATTCCTAAACAGGGCCAGTCAGAAATTGTGGTTGGTGTAAATAAATAAGGTACTTTTGACATTTTTATAACTTTATAGGGGTCATTCATATTTAACACATCATGTCAAGTATCAAAGCTTATCTTTGCTAGAAGAAATAATCTTCTTTCACTTCACATTGGTTGGCATGATAACTAATGAACGTTGACACTTCTTCTCCAGGTATTTATTGACAATGATGTCATTGCTTCTATGCTTATTATAATATGGAACACTGTTTACTACATGTTGAGATTTGACTATCAAATTCCACTATATAATTTTTTTATCAAATAATTCATGTGATGATGGAAAGGTTGATGATAACAAGTTACAGGGAAGACTTATCTTGTGTTATCAGTAATAAACAGGTAGCGGCTGACAGTTATCAGCTTGCCAGTGTCGTGTTGTGAGGCCAGTTTGCTTGCTAACTTCCTATCCCCCACATGTTGGATCCCATACAGGGAAAGGGAAACATCACATGTGTCCCTCACAATGGGAGGAACATGTGCCATGTCAACATCACGTCATCAGTCATCAGACTATTCCTGGATATTAGTTAATCTTATTGAGAACAGCCCCTGGACCTGCTTCTGGTAGATACAGCCCCTAGACAAGCATCTGGTAGATACAGCCCCTAGACAAGCTTCTGGTAGATACAGCCCCTGGACAAGCATCTGGTAGATACAGCCCCTGGACAAGCTTCTGATAGATACAGCCCCTGGACAAGCTTCTGGTAGATCTTATTGAGAACAGCCCCTGGACAAGCATCTGGTAGATACAGCCCCTGGCCAAGCATCTGGTAGATACAGACCCTGGACTAGCTTCTGTTAGATACAGCCCCTGGACCTGCTTCTGGTAGATACAGCCCCTGGACAAACGTCTGGTAGATACAGCCCCTGGACTAGCTTCTGTTAGATACAGCCCCTGGACCTGCTTCTGGTAGATACAGCCCCTGGACAAGCTTCTGGTAGATACAGCCCCTGGACCTGCTTCTGGTAGATACAGCTCCTGGACAAGCATCTGGTAGATACAGACCCTGGACTAGCTTCTGTTAGATACAGCCCCTGGACCTGCTTCTGGTAGATACAGCCCCTGGACAAGCTTCTGGTAGATACAGCAGCAACAGAAGATCAACTTAGGTCAGGAACCATAATAATAACACAGGTGTATTCCACACTCAGCTTTCATATCTATGTTATTGTGCTCCGAATTTAAATTATGCATGAGTGATTAATCATATATATTATTTATTGCAAATCTGTTCCCAGCATATGTTCGTTTGTCTGTGGAATTATAATTTATTTTCTCAGTGGATATAGCACCTTGGGACTACTGTGGTGTACATCGTCATATATCACCAGTCAAATATTTAATTAGCAGGACTAATATTGAGAGATCCTTAAAGGACCACGGGATGTGCTCTTTGAATGTATTCATTTTAAGTTGTGGAGATTGATAGGGATATACATATATATTTACATGTATGTGTCACTGAAAGTGCCAAGGATTGCTAAAATGTTTTCATTGTTTGCGTTATATTGCAAGGAAAGTAAGTGTGTAGTTTTCTCTGGAAAATCCTGATTTAATATCCTACGATTCAGTGCTTGCATCTTTTTTTATAATAATATTCCATACACTCTAATTTGAGCAAAACATGAACCAAGCATAAACTTACCTCTATAACAACTTTCTTGAACATGATCCTATCTGTGTACATACATTGTACATTTTTACATTTTAAAGATTTTCTCTTCAAAGGTCTCCTGACATAATCAAACATTTATGCTTCAGTGATCATTAAATATTTATTCATTAGGGAAAATAAACTTGTTTTGGTAAAGTAGTTTAGGAAGTTATAAAAAATAAAAGATGTCCCTTTCTGATGAGGAAAATGTCATCAGATTAAGTGCTCCAGTCACATGCTTCTGATAATCATGTAAACATTGAAACTTTCCAAAATCTGATATTGTTATTGCATACAAAAGTATAGGCACACACACATATATATATATATACACACGCATGTATCACACATGCAAAAAACAGCACTAGCATGAGAAAAAACCTAAATATATAAATCCTTTAGAATATTTTGTGAAATAAATACATCATTTCCACAGTGTACAGGGCAAATATACCGGTAGTTTGTGAAAACATTCCTTTTTATGAGCGTGACGCTGATATCTGACTATCACTAATTAAGAGGCCTTGCACAGATTGATATGGATCTTGGTTATTATCAAAGAAAGCTTGATTATATTTCCACATGTTATGATAAAGGGTCTCTTGTATTTATTGATTGTATTGCCTGGGACAAATGTTTATCGACCTTAGTAAAAAAAAAAGAGGTTGATACAAAACAACCTTAGTGCTCCCCTTGATGCAACAATGGCATGAGACAACACACAATTATATGGGTAGTTTAATTTGATATTTGATGAAACACTTAATGAGATGAGAACACACACCTGAATAAACATATACTGACAAATAGATGCCCATACTCAGGCTGAGAGACAAACACAAGAAGCAAACAGTAGGATATTATGATCAGACACTTTCATATTTTTCATGTATTAGGTTCCTTAAATATTGATATATTTGAAAATTTCATGTCATTTGAGTTACAAGTAATAAGAACAGAAACAAAATCCACAAGATAATTGTTGGGAATTACCTGACATTGAACAGAGTGTAGCTTTTTTGCAAATATCACCATATACCGTATTATCCTTAATTGCCGCCCTGGGGGTGGAAGCATTGCCTCTGGGCAACTAATATGTGACTGGCAGACATGCCAAGATCAGGGTTCAAAATTGACTGTTTTTATCAGATTCACAATTGATGTTTAGTAATTAAATGGCCACATCTTGTTGCACTTGAAGAATAGTTTGATGGTAAAAATAATTGTACAGTACAGTATTATTCAATATATTTTAGATGAACTAATAAAAATGAATATGTCAGTCCAGACACATAACAACTAAGCATGTTAAGTATTGAAAATGACAATCTTTTATCATCAGTGTTGAGCCCTGTAGTTCCCCGCTTGACCACATGCGTAAAGGGTAATAAACCAATTAAGTCTGGGGTGTGCTACTGGGCACCATACTGTGACCCATATGTGACCCTCACTCAGCATTCAGGTGTCAGATCTTACACATTGATGCAACATGAGGAGTTAATTACAGTGTAACTTCACTTGAAATTGAGAAATATTAAACAGGTGTTTGTGGAAGGGGTGTGTTTTCATTGATATGTTTACATGAGTATTGCAAGTGAAGCTGTGAGTACTGTTTACATATTAATTACTGAGATAGCAAACCCCTGTGGATTGTGGATTGATTGTGGATTGACCAAGGCCTGGTTGGCAGACAGGAGGGGGCAGTAATTAGGTAAAGGGCGGCTATAAGGGATAATACAATATCTATCATGTATTAATTGTTGGGAGTCACCTGACATTGAACAGAGTGTCGCTTTCTTGCAAATATCACCATTTATCTATCATATATTAATTGTTGGGAGTCACCTGACATTGAACAGAGTGTCGCTTTCTTGCAAATATCTCTGTATATCTATTACTTGTAAATCTTATAAATCTGTTTTGATCTCAAATATGATAATAGCAGTATCAAGTTGCATGCTCTCAGTTATTATCCCACTTGGTCAAGGATCTCTGATGAGATAAGCCTAAGGTGGACACTTTGAAATTGTTGCTTAGCAACCATTTAATGTATGGAACAGGGTAATTCAAGCCTCTAGTTGTTTATACAAGCAAGAGGGCCACAGGCCATTGGGCAGTTGGTTAGAGTAATGAGACTTCTAGTCTCGTTGGTTCAAGCGCAAGCTTCATAACACTCTCCTCTAATGATCCATAGGTAGTGGGTTCAATTCCTGGCCATGCAGAGATTGCATTTATGTTACAGTTTCTTATCTGAGCTGAAGCCTGAAGGATTAACCTGTTGTTCTTGTGAATCTGTGACTAGGTGGGTTGTCAGGTCAAGGACCTGCAATATTATGACAGTTCAGTGAGGCAGCACTATATTTGCCTCCATTAGGTCTCATCATGAAATGACTGAAATAATGTTGACGTAAACCCTCATACAAACAACCAGACAAACAAACAAACAAGCAACATTATACCAGATATTACTGAATAATATGATAACACTATGGAAAGAATTATCCTTATCCCTAGAATTAGGGATTCTACAATGTGGTAAAAATAGAGCCCTGCCTAGCAATCTGATGGATTTGCAACATTAATTAGCAACATATTTTAACTCTAGCACCAACTCTGCCTGGTAGATATGTGTTAATAGCAACATTTATAAATAGCCCAGGTTTCCATTCAGACCAAATGATGACAACATAACAGCGATCCTGCTAAACAAACCAGTTTTTGGTTAAGTGCTTTTGGTAATAGTAAGTCTTTCAAAAATTAGGTTAAGGATGTTATATCATTGGGTTTTTTTTAATCTGTAAATGTTCATATATTGACAAATGTCTTGAAAGAAGCATAAGAGAGAAAATGATATTTAACAGTAAAAGAAATTAAAACACATTTAATGGAGTAGAAATAACAGTTTTTGTTCAACAATACAAGTAAAAGAGCCTTAATTAGATTATGTTAAAATAGTATGTGTAGTTCACTTGTTGTGTTTTGCTGCTGCTAATACAATCATCTTGTGTGCGTTACAGGAACGGAGGAAAGCAGAGGCTGGTCGCGAGAGTCGGCGAGTGGAGGTGTTCAAGGAAAGATTACAGGTGTTGGCTTTACAGGTAAGAAAATCTGTAGTGTGTATCATTTACTCTTGCTGGTATGATCGGTTCACCTATTCACTGCTCTCATTACAACCCATTGAATTATTGCAAATATTGTGACAAGCTATTAAGGAATATTGTTCTGGATTAACACAATGGATGAGCAGAGATTATATTCAAAGTGTGAAAACTGCATGCAGGTAAGGTACAAAAGTAGTGAGATAAATGTAAAAAAGGCATAAATTATAAATCAGTTTGCTGCCACATCTCTTTCAAAGAATGTTTGTTGATTTGTTTGATATGTTTAATTCTAAACATAGATGTGTCATATATGTCAAATATTAAATATAGTTCATATTGCATGTGGACCATTTCCGCTAATTAGTTTACGATACGAAATTAAACATGTCATCAAGGAAGATATTTGTGTGAAGATGCTGTATTTTATTATTTGAGTTTTAGTTCTTTGCTTTATGTATCACTACAAACTGACCTTGCCCACTCCAGGAGGTAAAAAGGGAACAGGTTAATAAAACTTGGTTGATTAGTATATGCTCTCTGCATACTAAATATACTGACTTATCAATACTTCTCATGGGAAATGGAACTCAATCAGGAAGAGTGATATCCTTCTCATATAAAAGATATTAATCATTACATTACATATTTTGGAGTGTAATTTCCTCTTTCAGGAGTTGTGACATGCTTTGTTGACATTTGGATTACTGCCTTTTGTTCATCAGGTGACCCTTTTTACTTGTATTGTTGACATTTGGATTACTGCCTTTTGCTCATCAGGTGACCCTTTTCTGTTGGCCTGCTGATCTCCTGTTGTTAAGATGATCATTGATTGTTCAGATAATCTTCTTGATTTACTTGCAGGCCTTTTGTTATCAAATGATCTCTTTGGTTGACTGGTTGATTTATTGTTATCAGATGGTCACCTCCATGTTTTATTTCCAGAATTCACAGAAACATTGTTGACTGATACATTCTTTTGTCTCAGAAACAAGCCCCAACGTTACCAGGAAATGTTAACGGACAATGACATTTGTTGATTGTGATAATAAGGAAGCGATGTGCTTACCTGTGTACGCCTGCATATACCGGATAGTCTACAACAACATATATAGTATATAATATTGTCACAGGATAGTCTGCCTATGTTGCCTTACATACATATTATAGTCATAGGATAGTCAGCCTATGTTGCCTTACATACATATTATAGTCACAGGATAGTCAGCCTATGTCGCCTTACATACATATTATAGTCATAGGATAGTCAGCCTATGTCGCCTTACATACATATTATAGTCATAAGATAGTCAGCCTATGTCACCTTACATACATATTATAGTCATAGGATAGTCAGCCTATGTCGCCTTACATACATATTATAGTCATAAGATAGTCAGCCTATGTCGCCTTACATACATATTATAGTCATAAGATAGTCAGCGTATGTCACCTTACATACATATTATAGTCATAGGATAGTCAGCCTATGTCACCTTACATACATATTATAGTCATAGGATAGTCAGCCTATGTCGCCTTACATACATATTATAGTCATAGGATAGTCAGCCTATGTCACCTTACATACATATTATAGTCATAGGATAGTCAGCCTATGTCACCTTACATATATATTATAGTCATAGGATAGTCAGCCTATGTCACCTTACATATATATTATAGTCATAGGATAGTCAGCCTATGTCGCCTTACATACATATTATAGTCATAAGATAGTCAGCCTATGTCGCCTTACATACATATTATAGTCATAAGATAGTCAGCCTATGTCACCTTACATACATATTATAGTCACAGGATAGTCAGCCTATGTCACCTTACATACATATTATAGTCATAAGATAGTCAGCCTATGTCACCTTACATACATATTATAGTCATAGGATAGTCAGCCTATGTCGCCTTACATACATATTATAGTCATAGGATAGTCAGCCTATGTCACCTTACATATATATTATAGTCATAGGATAGTCAGCCTATGTCACCTTACATATATATTATAGTCATAGGATAGTCAGCCTATGTCGCCTTACATACATATTATAGTCATAAGATAGTCAGCCTATGTCGCCTTACATACATATTATAGTCATAAGATAGTCAGCCTATGTTGCCTTACATACATATTATAGTCATAGGATAGTCAGCCTATGTCGCCTTACATACATATTATAGTCATAAGATAGTCAGCGTATGTCGCCTTACATACATATTATAGTCATAGGATAGTCAGCCTATGTCACCTTACATACATATTATAGTCATAGGATAGTCAGCCTATGTCACCTTACATACATATTATAGTCATAGGATAGTCAGCCTATGTCACCTTACATATATATTATAGTCATAGGATAGTCAGCCTATGTCGCCTTACATACATATTATAGTCATAAGATAGTCAGCGTATGTCACCTTACATACATATTATAGTCATAGGATAGTCAGCCTATGTCACCTTACATACATATTATAGTCATAGGATAGTCAGCCTATGTCGCCTTACATACATATTATAGTCATAGGATAGTCAGCCTATGTCACCTTACATATATATTATAGTCATAGGATAGTCAGCCTATGTCACCTTACATATATATTATAGTCATAGGATAGTCAGCCTATGTCGCCTTACATACATATTATAGTCATAAGATAGTCAGCCTATGTCGCCTTACATACATATTATAGTCATAAGATAGTCAGCCTATGTCACCTTACATACATATTATAGTCACAGGATAGTCAGCCTATGTCACCTTACATACATATTATAGTCATAGGATAGTCAGCCTATGTCACCTTACATATATATTATAGTCATAGGATAGTCAGCCTATGTCGCCTTACATACATATTATAGTCATAAGATAGTCAGCGTATGTCACCTTACATACATATTATAGTCATAGGATAGTCAGCCTATGTCACCTTACATACATATTATAGTCATAGGATAGTCAGCCTATGTCGCCTTACATACATATTATAGTCATAGGATAGTCAGCCTATGTCACCTTACATATATATTATAGTCATAGGATAGTCAGCCTATGTCACCTTACATATATATTATAGTCATAGGATAGTCAGCCTATGTCGCCTTACATACATATTATAGTCATAAGATAGTCAGCCTATGTCGCCTTACATACATATTATAGTCATAAGATAGTCAGCCTATGTCACCTTACATACATATTATAGTCACAGGATAGTCAGCCTATGTCACCTTACATACATATTATAGTCATAAGATAGTCAGCCTATGTCACCTTACATACATATTATAGTCATAGGATAGTCAGCCTATGTCACCTTACATACATATTATAGTCATAGGATAGTCAGCCTATGTCACCTTACATACATATTATAGTCATAGGATAGTCAGCCTATGTCACCTTACATATATATTATAGTCATAGGATAGTCAGCCTATGTCGCCTTACATACATATTATAGTCATAGGATAGTCAGCCTATGTCGCCTTACATACATATTATAGTCATAAGATAGTCAGCCTATGTCGCCTTACATACATATTATAGTCATAGGATAGTCAGCCTATGTTGCCTTACATACATATTATAGTCATAGGATAGTCAGCCTATGTCACCTTACATACATATTATAGTCACAGGATAGTCAGCCTATGTCATGTCACATACATAATAAAGTCACAGGATAGTCTGCCTATGTCGCCTTACATACATATTATAGTCATAAGATAGTCAGCCTATGTCACCTTACATACATATTATAGTCATAGGATAGTCAGCCTATGTCACCTTACATATATATTATAGTCACAGGATAGTCAGCCTATGTCGCCTTACATACATAGTACAATTGAGTCACAGGATAGTTAATCTCCTAACCTGTATACAGTACATATCAGTTGTTTATTACAGCATATATATGTCATGGGAGCTCAAAAAGCAGGATGTTACCAGCTTAGACACACTACAAATTTCCCAATTGCCAATAAGAAATATTGTGAGATGCAATTTGGGTGAAACACATGCTTTCAAAGTTGCTTCCAACATTATTGATCATGTCATTAAGGGATGGTTCATCTCATATGGTTCATTCATTTTCTAATTAACTATTTATGATTATTGATGATCTTATAAATATTTGAAATCCTAGCTATCCTAGAAATCCTAGTAGTGATCGCCATATGATATTGGCGATTGATTTGTTTGATAATGTACTGCTAGCAGCCTTGAATACAGTCTTTGTGGACATAAATAAATCGCACACACAATGTTTGTCACAAGGAGTGCATACAATGTTTGTCACAAGAGGGAGTGCACACACAATGTTTGTCACAGGAGGGAGTGCACACACAATGTTTGTCACAAGAGGGAGTGCACACACAATGTTTGTCACAAGAGGGAGTGCACACACAATGTTTGTCACAAGGAGTGCATACAATGTTTGTCACAAGAGGGAGTGCACACACAATGTTTGTCACAAGAGGGAGTGCACACACAATGTTTGTCACAAGAGGGAGTGCACACACAATGTTTGTCACAAGGAGTGCATACAATGTTTGTCACAAGAGGGAGTGCACACACAATGTTTGTCACAAGAGGGAGTGCACACACAATGTTTGTCACAAGAGGGAGTGCACACACAATGTTTGTCACAAGAGGGAGTGCACACACAATGTTTGTCACAGGAGGGAGTGCACACACAATGTTTGTCACAAGAGGGAGTGCACACACAATGTTTGTCACAAGAGGGAGTGCACACACAATGTTTGTCACAGGAGGGAGTGCACACACAATGTTTGTCACAGGAGGGAGTGCACACACAATGTTTGTCACAAGGAGTGCATACAATGTTTGTCACAAGAGGGAGTGCACACACAATGTTTGTCACAGGAGGGAGTGCACACACAATGTTTGTCACAGGAGGGAGTGCACACACAATGTTTGTCACAAGGAGTGCATACAATGTTTGTCACAAGAGGGAGTGCACACACAATGTTTGTCACAGGAGGGAGTGCACACACAATGTTTGTCACAAGAGGGAGTGCACACACAATGTTTGTCACAAGAGGGAGTGCACACACAATGTTTGTCACAGGAGGGAGTGCACACACAATGTTTGTCACAAGAGGGAGTGCACACACAATGTTTGTCACAAGAGGGAGTGCACACACAATGTTTGTCACAGGAGGGAGTGCACACACAATGTTTGTCACAGGAGGGAGTGCACACACAATGTTTGTCACAAGAGGGAGTGCACACACAATGTTTGTCACAAGAGGGAGTGCACACACAATGTTTGTCACAGGAGGGAGTGCACACACAATGTTTGTCACAAGAGGGAGTGCACACACAATGTTTGTCACAAGAGGGAGTGCACACACAATGTTTGTCACAAGGAGTGCATACAATGTTTGTCACAAGAGGGAGTGCACACACAATGTTTGTCACAGGAGGGAGTGCACACACAATGTTTGTCACAAGAGGGAGTGCACACACAATGTTTGTCACAAGAGGGAGTGCACACACAATGTTTGTCACAGGAGGGAGTGCACACACAATGTTTGTCACAAGAGGGAGTGCACACACAATGTTTGTCACAAGAGGGAGTGCACACACAATGTTTGTCACAAGGAGTGCATACAATGTTTGTCACAAGAGGGAGTGCACACACAATGTTTGTCACAGGAGGGAGTGCACACACAATGTTTGTCACAAGAGGGAGTGCACACACAATGTTTGTCACAAGAGGGAGTGCACACACAATGTTTGTCACAGGAGGGAGTGCACACACAATGTCTGTCACAAGAGGGAGTGCACACACAGTGTTTGTCACAAGAGGGAGTGCACACACAATGTTTGTCACAAGAGGGAGTACACACACAATGTTTGTCACAAGAGGGAGTGCACACACAATGTTTGTCACAAGAGGGAGTACACACACAATGTTTGTCACAAGAGGGAGTAATAGGGTGCAGGGGATGTGTTCCTCAGGAGGTGATGATTTGGTTTGCTTCCACATAGAGAGAAACTTTAGTACTGTCTGCCTGTATGATTCACTACTATCATCATTTAGTGAAGACATCTTTGTATTACTACTATCTAGTGAATCATGCTACAACTAGGGTAGATAACAAAAGGTTTTGAAACAGGTTTCATTAAAAGTATTTATCAAGGTAGAAATATAAAAAGTCCAAAAGAAAGAAGGGAGTACTGGATTATTTTGCCTTCATGACAAATAGTTTCGCCATTAATATATCTGCTGAAAATTTGCAGAATGACAATGTTTGCAGAGCTTTCTGTAGGCCTCTATATGAAAAATTAATAAATAAGCCTTTATATACATGTACCGTATTTACTCGAGTATAAGTCGAGGTTTTTTTCCAAAAACTCTTAGTTAATGTTTAGGGGATCGACTTATACACGAGAGCAACCTGTGGACGAGGATTTACGCCAAAAAATTACGACACTATGAGTTTTCATTACGAACATTCTTATTTTCGAAATAACGAATATCGGACATAGCGGGTCGGTTTAACAGTCTTATACTCGAGTAATTACGGTAAAACGTAAATACGATCTTCATATTTTCGAAATAACGAATATCAGTCACAACAGATTGATTTTAATTGCGTTTTAAATGATAAAGAAAGGTATTTACCCAATATTACTGGTCTATTATTCGAAACGCTTTGTTTTGACTTTGTTCTCACTGATTCCAATTATCAGCGTTCACAGTTTTGCAATACGTCTTTGTTTCCACTGCTTTGAGTCGTGTCTTCCCGCTTGGAAAGAAATGCTTTCACACGTGGATCGATTTTAATTGCGTTTTAAATGATAAATAAAGGTATATACATAATCGTTTTCGTGCTAAAAACAAGAGCCTCTTCCCGTCACTTCCGCCTTTCAAAATTGCGACCACGTGTTGCGTTGAGTCGTCTCTTCCCTTCTTGACAAATGCCTTCACACGTGGATCGATTTTAATTGCGTTTTAAATGATAAATAAAAGTATATACCCAATATTAACACAAAATACGCTTTGCAGGTCGAGAACAGAACAAAACCATTCATCCATTTAACATGCATTACGCAATACGAGGTCGTCATTTTAAAAAGCGGGAGTGACGGGGACAAGCTCTTATTTTTGGTGCGAAAACAAATGGAGTGTATCAACTCGCATTGAAATATTAATATATTGCGCAACAATGGATCCCTGGTTTCTCATCGTGTTGCCGCACATCAAATTTACCGTGTTCCGCACATCGAATTTCTGTCCAAGCGGGAAGACACGACTCAGAGCAGTAGAAAAAATGACGAAATGCATAATTTGTGATAATATTGGGTAAATACCTTTATTTATCAGATCATTTGAAATGCAATTAACGCTTTGTTTCGACTTTGTTCTCACTGATTCCAATTATCAGCGTTCACAGTTTTGCGTTTCGTCATTGTCTCCACTGCTTTGAGTCGTGTCTTCCCTTGTTGACAGAAATGCTTTCACACGTGGATCGATTTTAATTGCGTTTTAAATGGATTGATGGTTTTGTTCTGTTCTCGAACAATTTGTGATAATATTGGGTAAATACCTTTATTTATCATTTAAAATGCAATTCTCCTGCAAATCTGCAAAGTCAATGATCACATGACTTGTGAGTCACGTGGTCAATCGATCCGCTACTTCACGGACATCGTATTTACGTTTTACTTTTACTTCTATGTCTATTAAAATTATTTATCATTTAAAGGTATTTACCCAATATTATTTCGAAACGCTTTGTTTTGACTTCTCACTGATTCCAATTATCAGCGTTCACAGTTTTGCATTTCATTATTGTTTCCACTGCTTTGAGTCGTGTCTTCCCGCTTGGACAGAAATGCTTTCACACGTGGCTCGATTTTAATTGCGTTTTAAATGGATTGATGGTTTTGTTCTGTTCTCGAACAATTTGTGATAATATTGGGTAAATACCTTTATTTATCATTTAAAACGCAATTAAAATCGACCCGCTACGTCTGATATCCGTTATTTCGAAAATATGAACATCGTATTTACGTTTTACCGTATTTACTCGTGTATAAGACTGCTAAGATCTTATATCGTAAGCATATTTAAGTTTCACTTTTAAAATGACCGCCAAGCTTCAGCTGAAGCTTGAATGGTAGCAGAGCCGATATGTCAAGAAAAACCAACTCGACTTATATTCGGAAATTGTTTTTTTTCAAGAAAAATAACCTCAATTTTGGGGGGTCGACTTATACACGAGTCGACTTATACACGAGTAAATACGGTATTTAAATCAGGTAAAATCTCCTCAAATCAAAGATTTGGATATGGAGAATTTTTTTTGTAAAATATTTCTTCAACCTTATGAACTGCATCTGCTGAAACCTGTTGAAATCTGTTAAATATATTTTAAGTCCAGTGTCCCTTCCAACCATCCACCCTAATGTTACTCTATTACATCAGGGCATACATGAGATTATTTATAGGTTATTGTTGGCTTCATATAAGTTATTTAGACCATATGCATTTAAGCAATGGCATTTTTTTTCATACTAATTTGAGGCATTTAATGATTTGTTTTTGCATATTGCAAAACTTATTTGTGATCAAATTGAGTTATTTGATTATTTATTTTGACAAAACATAATAATATCATAAAGTCAGATGGACTTGATATTCACACATGATGTGAAGTTATCCTGTGTGGTGCTGCCCTCAGGTGGCAATATTAGATTGGATCAACGCTGCATGGAAAAAGATTTCCCATCATGGGTTAGCTTTTTTCCCATCATGCGTTAGCTAGAATGTTGTACTCAGCCAAAATTAGACAAATGGTGCACTGCATTGTATGTTGCATGGCATCCTGAATGATGCATTGCAAAATGGAAACAAGGAAATGTTCAATTTATAGAGTTGCAGTTCAAAGGGGCAGTGTTGCGTTCCTGTATGCATATCATACTTGACTTTTACCTAGAATTAACAATTACCATGATTGATCAATAGGCACTTCAGTAATAATTAGGACAGTTGTATACCTGACAGATCTGATTTGATTTCATTTGTAGGCAATCTCTTCATAGCAGAATTGTGTATATATTAGTTTCAGAGTCTCAAATATATAACTGACATGCATTATGTTTATCTCATCACATTTGCTTTGGCGCTAGGCTCGACTCCACTCAAATATAATGACTATGTATGTATGTATGGAGCATACAGATACACAGGGCATGTAGTATGCTGGAAGCACTCGCATGCCCAGCCTCTATATAGCATATAGTGGGCAGGGATGGACCATTGGTATGATACATTGGGACAAACCTGTCAAGAGATGTCCCTGAACTTTTATGCCTAGGAGCTCAGTGAATCACCTTGATCCTATATTTATATATGAACAGTCTTGTGTGTATATGTGAAACATATATCCTTATAAAAATCTTATTTAAAAAAAAATTCACATGTATTCTTGCATGGAAAAGCTTATTCCATATAAGATATAATAGTGTAGAGTTGATCTTATCATTGTGGAATATGGTGGTATATAGAGTGTTGAATCAATGCAAAGAGAGTGTTTTGGAGTGATTAATATCTGACCCCTCTGCCCTAAGCCTAATAGAGTTATGATCAAATGGATGCTGTGTGTGTTCGTAATGTAACACTTGTCCCTCCCTGGTGAAGATCGCTGCAGGAGGTTATGGCCATAGTGGGTATACATCAACCTGTATTCTGACTTCCTCAAACAATCAACTCGTTATATATTAAAGGATAATTTGATACTAGCAGTAAATATCAGAAATACTCTCATGGCTGAGGTTTTGCATAGCAGGAACCGAAAGATATGTTGGAGACAGATACGAGATGTAGAAGAATGAAAAACATCATTAATTTCTCCCAGAATTCCAGACGGGTAAGTTCCTCGTTTGTTGTAGGAATAACATAAGGGATTTGTGAATCTCTTTTTGGTCATCAGTGGCATCTAGCACATACGGTTTACCCATTTTATGACCAAAAGGTTCACCTATTTGATTTGCTACAGAAATGGCTATCCTAATTTAGTTATAAATTTTCAAGTGCTTATCATGCTAAAGATCCTAATAAGAGTGCATAGAATTGAATCTTTGTACTCTTCAAATGGAAATTATATATTGAGACGAATTCATGCCACTATGTTAAACTGCATCCTGGTAGTTATAGGAGAAATTTAGTGCGAAGAAGCCTGTAAGTGAAACTATTATGTTCTTGAGACAATTATTAGGAGCAAGGTATACTAAAAAGTGGTTCTATTGGAATTAGCAAAAGAATTGTCAGGAGCTTAGAGTATTCAGGTGTATTACTGGTATGTCTGAAGCAATACATCTGAAATACAGTTCTATACCAAAGAAATCTTGACCACTTATAGGATCACTACACCCAGAAGAAACATAATGTGAAATATCATTATCAAGATAAATACAACATCATGTACCAAAGCAATGTTACCAAATGAAAGTATATAGGAAGCTTGTGGTGATATGAGTTTTAAGCAGAATAGCATCACGATTGTTGGTACATGCTGTGCGTGCTGAAGTACTCACAGGTGTACATATGATATCCTGCAGCACTTCTGCCCCTCACACCAGTCTATGTCCAACCTGGTCCTCATTACTTAATTAACTCTCCATATTATTGGTTATCATGATGGTTTATATAGTACTTGATATCCGTCATAAATCAGCCCAGAGGATTGCCATTTTTTTAAAAAGCATTTTATTGTTTATAGGGGTCAAGCTGCAATCTGGTCATGACACGATTAACAGTCATAAACTAAATTGTACGTAATTATATTACAACCTGTACACATTAAGGGCAGGATTAAATATGTCTTCACTTTTTAAGAAAAGAATAAAAAGGCCATTTCAGCTGGTGATTTTTCTAAATATAAAGCATGAAATGATATGTCTGAAATATAACAAATTATTTATAAAATTTATCTTTATTCCCACTGTATTATCTCAATTTCACTATACACTTAAATCTAATTTGGCAGTGCACATCCATAATTTGATATTCAAATCTGAACTCCTTAAAAGTCAGGACTATGGAAGTTTAATCAAAATTGATATTTTGTTTAATTTATAATGCTACAAGAGACAATTTAAATTGACAGACCAGTTACACCAGATATACATATTCTGGGTCTCATTTAACCATGGCCAAATAAGAGGAGGCGATTTATCATATACCTACTTAGCTGCCCCAATATCAGCCCATTGAAAATGCATTGGAGCCCCATTATAAATTTTTTGGTATTGCCCAGGGTTTGTGCCCTGATTTTGATAGTGTGTATAAGATATAAGATATAAGAATTAATAACACTGCAGATGATCAAAATGCATTGTTTATTTGAGTGGAACTTATTTAAAATGAATAAAGCAGCAGTCTTTTCAAACTTTTTAAGAAAACAAAACAATTTTAGTTTTTGGCTGATCAGGATAGGAATAAAAAGATGGTGTTTGCAACATCATTGGAAGCTTGTCAATATTCTAGATTCATTTTCATTAACGAATAGGTTACCACCAACATTTTTTTTCATATTTCTATCACATATTTTCTGTCTATTTTTGTGTCTATTCCAGCACCAGTTTCTTTGTGAGGATGTGTGGTCATTTATTTCTGTGTCTATTCCAGCATCAGTTTCTTTGCGAGGATGGGTGGTCATTTATTTCTGTGTCTATTCCAGCACCAGTTTCTTTGTGAGGATGTGTGGTCATTTATTTTTGTGTCTATTCCAGCACCAGTTTCTTTGTGAGGATGTGTGGTCATTTATTTTTGTGTCTATTCCAGCACCAGTTTCTTTGTGAGGATGGATTGTCATTTATTTTTGTGTCTATTCCAGCACCAGTTTCTTTGTGAAGATGGGTGGTCATTTATTTCTGTGTCTATTCCAGCACCAGTTTCTTTGTGAGGATGGGTGGTCATTTATTTTTGTGTCTATTCCAGCACCAGTTTCTTTGTGAGGATGTGTGGTCATTTATTTTTGTGTCTATTCCAGCACCAGTTTCGTTGTGAGGATGTGTGGTCATTTATTTCTGTGTCTATTCCAGCACCAGTTTCTTTGTGAGGATGTGTGGTCATTTATTTCGGTGTCTATTCCAGCACCAGTTTCTTTGTGAAGATGGGTGGTCATTTATTTCTGTGTCTATTCCAGCACCAGTTTCTTTGTGAGGATGGGTGGTCATTTATTTTTGTGTCTATTCCAGCACCAGTTTCTTTGTGAGGATGTGTGATCATTTATTTTTGTGTCTATTCCAGCACCAGTTTCGTTGTGAGGATGTGTGGTCATTTATTTCTGTGTCTATTCCAGCACCAGTTTCTTTATGAAGATGTGTGATCATTTATTTTTGTGTCTATTCCAGCACCAGTTTCTTTGTGAAGATGGGTGGTCATTTATTTCTGTGTCTATTCCAGCACCAGTTTCTTTGTGAGGATGTGTGGTCATTTATTTCTGTGTCTATTCCAGCACCAGTTTCTTTGTGAGGATGTGTGGTCATTTATTTTTGTGTCTATTCCAGCACCAGTTTCTTTGTGAGGATGTGTGGTCATTTATTTCTGTGTCTATTCCAGCACCAGTTTCTTTGTGAGGATGTGTGGTCATTTATTTCTGTGTCTATTCCAGCACCAGTTTCTTTGCGAGGATGGGTTGTCGTCAGAGGCAGATGAAGCCATTCAACAGGAGCTAGATGATGAAAGAGAGAGAGTGGCCAGGATGGAGATTGTCTCACAGAGGTATTGATATAAACCACACTTCAAACAAAATGTATGTAGTACCGTATTTACTTGAATATAGGACGAGGAATTAGGATCCAAATCTTTAGTCAATGTTTGGGGGGTGGTCTTATACACAGGGTCGTCTTATTTTCAAGTAAATACGGTACATCTTTATTGTTGGTTGATTCTGTTAGAGTGGAGAGGATGATTGAATTCACTAACATGGGACAAGCATGCTGAGATCTTGTGTAACAAAATCTCCAAAAGGATTGGTGTTCTAAAAAGAGTCAGAGGTTATCTTGATAGAAACGTAGCTACCATGATGTTTAATGCCCTAGTCCTACCAATTTTTGACTACTGTAATATTGTAGTTGGAAACTGCAGCAACACCATCCTAAAACGGCTCCAAAGACTCCAAAATAGGGGAGGCCGAGTCACCCTTGGATGGAATAGATTCTCCCATAAAAGAGACATTCTCTCGGAACTTAAGTGGTTATCAGTTGAGGAGAGAATTCAGCTTCATTTAAACATAATGATGTATAGATGTTACACAAATGAGTGTCCAAGGTATCTCTATGATTCCATACAGTACAACTCAGAGCGAGAAAGGTGCAATACCAGGGCTAGTGTCGACAGTAGACCCAAACCAACGAAACATAAACTTGCAGCTGGCCAGCGTAGTTTTACATTCAGAGGTCCAGAAGCTGTCAACAGGTTAAATTTTAACATGAATGATTGTACTTCTCAAAACCATTTTAAGAGCAGGGTTGTGCAGTATCTTGTAAATAGCAGAACTTGAACTGATTTTAATCTTGTACATGTTAACTCTTTTTTATGTAAATGTGTTGTCTAATTGTGTGTGATTTATTTGTATGGGCCTAATTGAAAATCAGTTGTAACTGTATTAGTTGTCCCATGTAAAATAAAAGAATACATACATACATACATACATACATACATACATACATACATACATACATACATACATACATACATACATACATACATACATACATACATACATACATACATACATACATACATACATACATACATACATACATACATACATACATACATACATACATACATACATACATACATACATACATACATACATACATACATACATACATACATACATACATACATACATACATACATACATACATACATACATACATACATACATACATACATACATACATACATACATACATACATACATACATACATACATACATACATACATACATACATACATACATACATACATACATACATACATACATACATACATACATACATACATACATACATACATACATACATACATACATACATACATACATACATACATACATACATACATACATACATACATACATACATACATACATACATACATACATACATACATACATACATACATACATACATACATACATACATACATACATACATACATACATACATACATACATACATACATACATACATACATACATACATACATACATACATACATACATACATACATACATACATACATACATACATACATACATACATACATACATACATACATACATACATACATACATACATACATACATACATACATACATACATACATACATACATACATACATACATACATACATACATACATACATACATACATACATACATACATACATACATACATACATACATACATACATACATACATACATACATACATACATACATACATACATACATACATACATACATACATACATACATACATACATACATACATACATACATACATACATACATACATACATACATACATACATACATACATACATACATACATACATACATACATACATACATACATACATACATACATACATACATACATACATACATACATACATACATACATACATACATACATACATACATACATACATACATACATACATACATACATACATACATACATACATACATACATACATACATACATACATACATAAGGTATAGAGAAATAGGTTGATCCATGCTGGATAAAAAAGGTGTTAATAGTTTCTTCTTCAGAGTAATGTTTACTTCTTTTATAATGATGCAAACAATAATATATTTTCTCATGTGTTGCTAGGTTGAGGAAGGAACATGAGAAAGTCAGGCAAGAAACTGCCCGTGTGATAGTGGAAGAGCAGAAGCTATCACAAGAAGTGAAAATCCTTGAAGAAAAAGCAGCAGAAATTAGAAAGGTAATATATTTCTAATGCTAATTGCATGAGTACTCATTGCATCTTGACCTTTTAAAATCTGTTTTCTCTTTTTTTAAAGAACCTATTAATTTCTAACCTTATGAGATGATATTTTTGAGAAATTATAAAATTGATTATATTCATGTAAAGCATACTGCAGAAAACATACATGGATGCCTCATGAATAACGGACCATATATTAACATAGGTGGCACCACTTTTTTGTTGCTTTTAAAAAAAAATTATTTCACTGTATTGATGTGATTTTGTTTACTAAATTAGAGGCAAAATTGTGATACAATGTCAGAGAAACCTGGTGAAAAACTGTGTTTCCTTTGTAAGGGGATGTTCATTTGCTGTAAAACTTTGGCTGGTGCCGCCCTCTGTGTTTCAGAATAGAAAGTCACAGAAGCACATGACAGAAAGAAACTAAATCCACATTGACTTGTTTTGGTCTGGAATTAAAGAGTCCTAATCTCTATTTTCAAACGCGAGAATAACGTTTTTTTTCCAACAAGACAGTTGTACAAAAATAAGGATCTGGGATGTCTAACAATAAGCACACTTCCTTAAATAACTCTCATTTATTATTCTCCCAAACTGCTGATAATCATATTCACCATAGAGACTAACACTGCTGATACTCGTACTCGCCATCGAGACTAACACTGCTGATACTCGTACTCGCCATCGAGACTAACACTGCTGATACTCTACTCATAATCGAGACTAACACTACTGATACTCGTACTCGCCATCGAGACTAACACTGCTGATACTCATACTCACCATCGAGACTAACACTGCTGATACTCGTACTCGCCATCGAGACTAACACTGCTGATACTCATACTCACCATCGAGACTAACACTGCTGATACTCTTACTCGCCATCGAGACTAACACTGCTGATACTCCTACTCACCATCGAGACTAACACTGCTGATACTCCTACTCACCATCGAGACTAACACTGCTGATACTCATACTCACCATCGAGACTAACACTGCTGATACTCGTACTCACCATCGAGACTAACACTACTGATACTCGTACTCGCCATCGAGACTAACACTGCTGATACTCCTACTCACCATCGAGACTAACACTGCTGATACTCATACTCACCATCGAGACTAACACTGCTGATACTCATACTCACCATCGAGACTAACACTGCTGATACTCGTACTCACCATCGAGACTAACACTACTGATACTCGTACTCGCCATCGAGACTAACACTGCTGATACTCATACTCACCATCGAGACTAACACTGCTGATACTCATACTCACCATCGAGACTAACACTGCTGATACTCATACTCACCATCGAGACTAACACTGCGTTTATGATTCACCAAAAATGCAAACATGAAATCTTTTATCTGAACACATGAATTTTAACTTAAAGGTCGATTGTCATCTGATGAGCACATGTGAATTCCTGACAAATATATCTTTGTTTCATTGCAGAAAAGAGAAAGAAATAGTTTGATAAAAGATCTTGATCCTTTCCATCAGCTGCATGAAGAAAGAAAGGGTTTGTTGTAAACATTTAAAGTTAATATATAATAACATCTAATGTGAAATACTTCTTATTGGGTACTCAACATATAAACTGTATTGTATCAACAGGTTCAAAATTATGAACCCAGTAAATGTTTTACTTACATCTCAACTTAGTGCTGAGGTCTCAAGCAAGGTCCGTAGCTTGTTTTGATTCAATTTTCTTTTGCATTAAATATCTTTATGAAAACGACTGCAAAAATGCTTTATTGTCTGTTGTCAAATGCATCACAATGTGAAAATATTACACCATGATATCACATGAGTGCCCAAAACACTGGTAAAATATTATAAAGTGCCCCTTGTGGCCTCATGATGTTGCAAAGTAAATCCTGTCAGAACCCCAGTGTAATGAGTTCAGAAGGGTCAAATATCGGAGTAATGTAAACAAACTTGCAATTCAGTGATTGGAGCAAATATTAGAACATAACTGCCAAAATATTGTTTGTTTTATGAAAAAAAAAATACATAGGAATTCAAAATTGAATGCTAAATGATGTAAAAATCATATAAACCAACAACATAAAACTGAAATGCAGAAGATTTTGGTTCATGGACCAGGAACTGCTTGATAAAATGCTTTTTGCTCAAAAATAATTTGAACCTGATTTTGAACCCAATACTGGTGATATTGTGAACTTATTGATACAATGCAGCCCAGGTATTATTGCAATATTTCTAATTATACAAATTTCATAATATGTAAGTTAAAAGATGAAACTGACAAAACATTATTTCATTGTACTTCTTACAGAAGAAAAAAGAACAGGAAAACAAGCTCCAAAACCTGAGTTTGAAATCCAGATTCCACAGAAAAATGATCCTTTTGACAAGGAAAAATTAACTGAAAAGCCTTTGTCGGGTCAGGATATATTTGTTAAAAATGAAGAATTGTGTTCATCACCTACCTCACCCAACGACGGCGCCTGGAAGACTGAAGCAGATCAAAGCATCATGGATCTAACATGTGGATTCGACGACAATTTTGTGGAATTATGGACCAAGGTCAAAGACCCCAGCAAGGTCAAGGATGAGTGGAGCATGAACTCTTTGGAGAGCCAGGATTCCTTCTTCCAGGATGAAGACCCAATATTCAAGACAGTCCCAGGTGGGTAACTTTTCTCCATTATTTTGGCAATGTTGTATCTCTCTTTTGCATTTATTTAACATTAATGAATCATTATTCTTCTCTAATGAAGCTCATCATTTCTTCATTATTAGATACGATTCTAAATGATCATCTATTATATAATAATGATATTAATGTATATGCATTTATTCTCACAATATTTTTAGTGTTTGCTACTTATGATAGAATCAATACTATTTTTAAAAAGCTCTTGCCCAAACATGAATGATACAGAAATTTGCTCATCCATGACAGTTTGTGAAATGGAAAGAGTTTTATGTTATCTTAGGCTTGGTTTTGTTGACTCCACATACAAGGGCAGTTTTTGTTAGTCATATTCCCATTTTATCGTATATCTGCATGGTGAGGGTGACATTTGGCAAACTATCATCAGGTCTATATATCTGACTTGATACTAAATCTGCTGCCATGGCAACAAGCATATAATTTGCTTCTCTGCCTATCTGCCTTATATGGTCATTTAAATCACTTATTTGAATTCGTGCATTATGTTTAAAATTGTACAAAAAGATCTTATCACGATAAAAAGTTTTGTCTATGATAAAAAAGTGACATATTTGTTGCCATGGCAGCATGAGAGTGAGTGTGGTCAATGAAGCAGTGGTGACCCATGTCAGTTGGCATGGAGTGTGCCGGATGGGGTCCTCCGCATCAGGCCTGTCAGCCCCATTCCGCAACTAATGTCAACTTTTATAGCACTTGTCATCTGATTTCATGTTAGCATGACTTATGTTTAGTAAGAAACAGCAAATATGGCACAGAGGGATATTCCAACAAAGCACTGGAGGATAACTGATCAAAACTTCTCTTCATAACCTTATGCTTTTCTTAGGATATCCTATAAGATTCAACATGAGCTAAACTTAAACAGTTTATTAAGTGTACACAAGAGATTGTCTACATTTTCAAAAGCACCCAAAAAAAGTTGTTTACGTTTAAAAGAAGAGGTGGTGAGTTGTCCCTTCACTGCACAAGGCCTATTTGTTGGTAAGTATGACACTGTCAGCTATTACTTATAACCAAACTGTAACATCTGCCATATTTTTATCATGGTTGACAGCAAACTCTTTCCGTATTTGGCTTGTAAACTTAATCTGGCAATGTTTTAATCAAGCTGCCAATAATGTTCATTGAAAAAGTTGAGTATGACTAGGAGCAGTTTGGTGGTATTTTTTTACGGGAGTACATAACACTCTGCCTGATGTGCCAGGTTCAGGTTAGACTGTTTATTGGACTGTATGACACTTTCCTTGATGTGTCTGGAGTAGGAGGCTAACTGTGAATCATTGGACTGCACAAAACTTTCATGCATGTACTAGGTGCAGGCTGGACTGATTTATCGGCCTGCACGACACTTTCACTGATGTACCTGTTGTAGGCTTGACTAAGATTTATTGGACTGCACGACACTTTCACTGATGTACCTGTTGTAGTTTTGACTGGTTTATTGGACTGCACGACACTTTCACTGATGTACCTGTTGTAGTTTTGACTGATTTATTGGACTGCACGACACTTTCACTGATGTAACTTTTATAGCCAGACTGATTTATTGGACTGCACGACACTTTCACTGATGTACCTGAAGTAGCCAGATTGATTTTTTGGACTGCACAACACTTTAGCTGATGTACCTGTTGTAGTTTTGACTAAGATTTATTGGACTGCACGGCACTTTCACTGATGTACCTGTTGTAGCCAGACTGATTTATTTGACTGCACAACACTTTAACTGATTTGCCTGTTGTAGTTTTGACTGGTTTATTGGACTGCGCGACACTTTCACTGATGTACCTGTTGTAGTTTTGACTGATTTATTGGACTGCACAACACTTTAACTGATTTACCTGTTGTAGGCTTGACTAAGATTTTTTGGACTGCACAACACTTTCACTGATGCACCTGTTGTAGGCTTCACTATGATTTATTGGACTGTACGACACTTTCACTGATGTACCTGTTATAGGCTGGACTGATTTATTGGACTGCACAATACTTTCACTGCTGTACCTGTTGTAGACTTCACTAAGATTTATTGGACTGCACAACACTTGATGTACCAATTTTATGCTGTGATTATTATGGCTTCCACTCTCCCCAAGAAGTCCATTTGATAATCATTGTTTTACGCAACCTACAAACAGGATATTATTATTGAAGAGTTCACTAATTATTGCCCATGATATGATTTTGAGGTCATAAAAATTAGTTCAGCCATAAACATGATAAATACAAGACAAGTAAAGTTTGAATCTCCCTCTTCGCACAGATGGTTGGTCTTACCCAATCATCAGGTCAGTTTAATAATTGGTGACCTTGGAGGGGTCTGAAAGCTAAATTATAATTTTTGTGAGTTATTTGAAATTTCCAAAATAAAGTCATATTTGGGGTCAGAGGTCAAGATAAAAGGCATAAGCTGAGATGGAATATTGTGAACACACTATCTACCTAGTTTGGCCCCACTTCCTACCAACTCTTACAAAGCTGCATGATATACCATGTTCAACATGAACTCATGGTGCTTTCCGTCATAAACAATATGGGCAGTTTCATAGCATTAAGATTTTTTTCCTAATTGAATTCCATGATGGATTGTATTAAACCCATGAACAAAATATGTCTTCACATATTTTTGTCATGAAAAAAGTACACATTTATTGACCTTCGATTTTTTTCAAATGAAAATAAAAAATGAAGTTAATAATATATTTGAAATGAGGTAAGACCATGCCTCATTTCACATGTATTGTGCATAAAGCAGAGATTTGTAAAAGCCCAAGCACTATTGAACTTTAAGTCTAGTAAAGGCCAATGCCAGACTATTTCTCGCAAATAGGTGTACATGGTGTGGTGATGTCTTGCCTGTTTGGAGTACCTTTTCAGTACTGATAAACCTACTTTAGTTGAAGCCTTACACATCTACCTCGAAATTTGCACACAAATGTGGCTCAGGAAAAACACAAACATTTTTGTGGATATTTCTGACTCAGATCTTTCTTGGAGAAATGTGAGATTTGGAGAACTAATTTACAGATTATTCACATGCATATATACAATGCAGTTTATATATTGTTGCAGTTACGGAAGAGGAGGATGAACTGTGGAGCACATTGCCCCAATCTGTGCTAGCCAATCAAAATGAGCAGATTCAGATTCTGCAGGCCAAACTGATAAAAATGAAGGAGAAAGCAGCAAATATGGAAGGAAATGGTGGACAACTAGTCTTCGTAAGTGAACATCTTTTGCATAAATTAATATTAATATCATCATTGAAATGTATATTGTTTCTTTCAGTTGATGGACCTGTTTGCAAAATTCAGCATCAAGCCAATTCTTCCAGATATTAACTATTATCTAGGCTTAGGTAATGCAATATTCTGTCATTCTGAACTGGTCCAATGCTGAACAAAACGTAATTTTACACAAATATGGCAGATGAATTCATATTGATCTTATTTTGTATATTGCCTTATATAAGGAATCGATCAGACTTGGCAAGTATATATATTATATAGTTACGGAAACATGCTTCCATTTGTTTTTTTAGCAGTATTGTATTACATTTTCAGTTGAGATATTTGTTTGAAACTTTAATTAGACATCCCATGAAGGTGGCAGTTTATCTTTTATCCTCTGGTTGTTAATTCTTTGTTATTATTTTTATTCTCAAGGTATTAATGACTGTTTTCACAGCAGGCTCTTGTGTGTGTATATATATTTGTGTCCTTTATAACCATAGCCAAATAATTATGATTATTTTCCTTTTAATTCTGGTCTGTTTGGTTTATTCACTTTTTTTTGCCTAGACTCAACTGTTGAGTATCTGGTTGTTGTTTACATGAACAAGGATAATGTATTGACTATTAGTTTAGAATATGTTGTCTCACATAATTAATAAGATAAAGAAAAGTCTGTTGGGAAATTTGTAATATATACATATATATTCATGTATTACTTCCACCACATGTAAATAAACATTCTTATGGAGTATCTACCAGTAATTGGATTCTTGTGTTAGCAGTCCAAAACATCAGACATCTGTCAGACAGGACATTGACAATAGAATCCTATTAGAATTTTTGCTGACCAATAATTCTCTCCCTTCAGGTAAACCATATGAAGAACAACCATTTAGATTATTTTTGTTTTGTTAATTGACAAATGTTAAAGTTTTCAGAATAAAAACTTGTCATGACTGATCAATCTTGCATATAATGGTCACTAGATTTCATAACACATTTAGCCTTTCACTGAAAGTTTATCTCCCTTTTTCCCTTCTCTAAAAATCATTTCAGGGAAAACATTTTTTTAATGATCTTATTGAAACATGTGATGTGAAAAATAATTACCTTACAAAAATAACTTGCGAAGTTATTCATTTAAGTCTGGCCAATCTGTATGGAAATGCACACAGAGTGGCTAAAATCTACTGGTTTGCATGTTCATCTTAAAATATAGATGTCATGAGATCAAACCCCACATCCAAAAGGACCTTTGACCATTCATAAACTGGAGTTATTTCGGACTTTATGTATAGCATGTAGATCTGGATAAAAAGTTGCTCATTTGTAAAATTATTTGAAATGGTGAGTATAGCTGGTGAGTGTGTATTGCAGCTGGGAGGGATGTTTATATGAGGACAAATCAATACCACAGTGGTAATCAGGGATGACCAAGGCACCAAACATTTAAATCGTTTTAAATTTTAAATCGTTCCATTACCTGGATTTGAAAGGGATATTAATACCAATAGATGCATGTAATGAAATGATGGACATATTCAGCGAGATGTTTATCAAGGTTTAAGGTTAAATCCATGGTTGATGGAGTTAAGTTTGCTCCCTCCCTGGCAATCAAGGTGTGCCATGAACTCATGGTTGAGTTGGCTGACAACCCTGTGTCAGGTATCCTCAGCTTCTGCCTTGTAAACCTGCTCATATACTGAGGTGTCTTAAAGCGTCATCCATGAGTGCAGGCATGGAGTGAGAGGTAGAGATAGCCCGCTCCAGCCAACCATGCCTCTCTCTCCATCACCGCAGTCGCTCATCCATACCTCGGTGCCGATATGGTCCAGCGCAGCTTCATGATATGCAGTGTGAAGCGCTGATAAGTCGGCCAGCCAGTTAGCTTTGCCAAGGTGAAATTCAACTACAACCTCATCTTTGCTAAAGACACAGCGCTGCTCTACTGGATAGTCCACAGCTTTAATCAACAACAGCGCTTCACAAGCCAATAACATTGATTTGTCGTCATATATACATGTATAGAGAGAGAGGTGGGTAAATGTTAAATGTATTATCACTCTTTGCTTATCAGCAGATTATGGGTACCACCCAAAATGAGAATGTTATTTGGCTCTATGAACATCTGGTAATACTGCATTGGATGGCAATGTCTTTATTTTCATGCATTAAAAAAGGTGAATGTAATAAGTGTGACAAGATCTACATTATGGACGTAGTAGCTTGGGAGTCTTGACACAGCTGGTATTTGCATGGTTTCTAGGCTGCACGGCATTTGTTTACTCCTCAGATCCTTACAATGATTGAGGCTGAGTTGGTCCAGCACGTCATAGCTTGCCGTCCCAATATGACCAGCACGTGTGTGTGCACGTTTACACATGATTCACATTCATGTTTGATGGAGCACTCTGCATTTCAGTTGGCATGCCCGAAAACTCACTCAACCTGACTCCATCCGTATCAATAATGAAGCAAAATTACTCGCTGAAATCATATGGGCCATTGTTATAAGGCTAATTCCAACAATTGCCGCCAATTAAGGTATGCTTCGTGTTATGGCTTGAAACATGACTTGAGATTCAGAAGCTATCCCTTTTGTTGTCATATCTTGCCTACTTTTACAAGCCAACCACTCTGTTGTAAACTTACCAAATACTCTCATACTGTCACATCTAGCCGAGGCTATCTACCCTAGCCCATCCACCCTAGCCCATCCACCCTAGCCCATCCATCCTAGTTTTTATTTAACCTGGTATTGTCCCATCTAGCCCACTCTAACCCTATCATATCTAGCCCAACCACCTTTAGTATTCTATACTAGCAGATACCACCCTCATGGCCCACCCTTGCACAATCATATTTAGGCCACACTCATACCACCCCCACCCCTCATATCTAGGTCATCCTTGATAATATTTTTATCCCATCCTCACCCCTCTTATCTAGGCCCACCAGTTTTTATATGTTAGTATATATCCTCATAATATCATATCTAGCCCACCTTCAAACTGTCATATCTAGCCTACCTTCACACCATTATATCTAGTCCACCCTCACACCATTATATCTAGTCCACCCTCACATCATTATATCTAGCCCCACCAGTATTTATATGTTAGTATATATCCTCATAGTATCTAGCCCACCTTCTCACTGTCATACCTTACTAGCCCACTCCCACACCCTCATATCTAGCCCATTCTCACACCCTCATATCTAGCCCACCCTCACACCCTCATATCTAGCCCACCCCCACACCCTCATATCTAGCCCACTCTCACACCCTCATATCTAGCCCACCCTCAAACCCTCATATCTAGCCCACTCTCACACCCTCATATCTAGCTCACTCTCACCAACCTACCAGGTTATAAAATCATTAGCCCTTAGCATTGCCGTAGAACTATCACAACAGACAAGACATATGAGGAACAAATAGTTCAACTCAAACCTTTTGGCATATGAAGTATTGGTGTGTTCCTAGCTATTACCTCACTTGGGACATACCTGACATTTTATTGGTGTTTGTGTACAGAACTCCTGATCTCTTGTCTTAAAGCTGAACACCCTGGGTTGGAATAAGTTCAACCACATTTTACAGGTTTTCCATCTGTGCTCACACAGCAAATTGCATTTAAGAAGAGATTTATCAATATATAGCAATGGGGATTGGCAGGTGGTTTTCTGTGATTGTCTACTTTCTGTGATTGTCTACTTTGTATAGTTGAAGCATGTGATTCAAAAATTGCTAACGGTTATAATGCTGTCATGGAAGTGTCAAATTGATGCAAGGAGCATCTCACATGCAAACCTTCTTATTTTTTTTTTGTCATCCATTTAATCAAATCTGAACTAAGCTCTGTGTTTACTCTGTTGCAGATTTGTTTATTCATTAAACTAAACTTAATTGTTTTAATCAAATTTGGAAATTTATCATGAATAATTAACCAACTGAATTCTTAAAAGAAATAAAAGATTCAGTCCTTCAGGCACGTATTATTACCTAACACAACCAGTTAGGTGGTCTTTCATTGTATTTTTCATGTCGTATATGTTATTGACAGAACCTACACAATCAGTTTGTTCTTATCTACATAACCAAACCTTATCAATCAATTTGTTCTTATATACTCAACCAAATCTTATCAACCAGTTTGTTTTCTTCTACATGACTCATCCTACAAAACCAGTTTGTTTTCCTATATATATGACACATCCTACAAAACCAATTTATATTCTTATATGTGACACACCCTACACAACCAGTTTGTTTTCCTATACATGACACATGATAGAATCTTAACAACCTAAATGTTAGGAAAAAAATTCCTGGAAGTGGATTTTAGAGAGAAAACTGATTACTATTTTATACACGGAAAAGTTCATTGGTCCAGTTAGTAGGTAGATATACTGAACAGATACAAAGGGTTGTTCCCTATGTAACAAGTGCAGTTGAAATGCACTGGAGGTTTAAATAGGTTAATAGGTTTGAAAAGAGATCTGGAGATTGAATGGTACACTACCATTTAAAATGTACATGTATGCATTAATGCATTACCAAAAATTCGCACAAATCCATGAGATAAGTTCATAAATATACTTCATATATGAGAGATAAAGACCATATAGTGTGGTGTTAGGAGTGAGAGCTTTAACCTTGCTCTGTCAGAGGGGCATACCATAATGTATTCTTTATTGGAAAATTACATCTACAACTACTTTTGGTTCAACAGCAGAGCCTGGTACAGTTATTTGAATTTACACCACTTACTGGTACTAGTTTCTTTTCATTTGGTGATAAATTGGATGTTCTGTTTAAAGGCAACTGTAAAAATCCTTGCCTGTGAGTTGACCCTCACTGAAAGCTTTTGAGGAAAAGAAATAACTTATCAAAAAATGTATATACTTGACATTTCTATGTACAGATTCAGATGAAAAAAAATCAATATATATATTTACTCAGTGCTGAAAGGCATCTACCAACCTTTTAATAAATATATTTATTAAAAGGTTGGTAGATGCCTTTCAGCACTGAGTAAATATTATGCCACTTATATGGGGACTTGGCAATAACTTCAGTGTGGTATGCCTAAGATACTATATTTTAGTGAAAAGGGGTTACCTTTAAAGGATAGAATTGCACATAAAAGTTGTTTGAGAAAAAAAACTCCTTAAAAAGTAAGTCATGATTTTGAAGTGTCCTGTCTAAGTTTACACATTCAAAAAAGACTGCCGTGGCCTTTAGGAATGTGTTATACTGCTAAGTACTGGCAAGACTTGAAGGGTAGACCTGAATATATTCTGTGTAGGCATATGGTGATGCTATGTTCATGGAGTGAGGTTTAATCCTCAACAGATTTCAAGGATGAAAGCTTTGTGTACACAGTAGACTCTTACTACTGGGGCTGTCTCTATTTGCAGGATTTCCTCCATTTATCAGAGCATCAAAACCAAAAGAGAGTTTCATTGGTCGGGGGTAAATTGAATGTTTCCATTGCACAACAAGAGTCTATCAGAATGGTGCTCAAAGGTGGATAAAGTGGTGATAGTTCAGCAGCAGCCTGTTGTTGCCTATTTTATTTGTTGCTACGGTAACCAGGTGCATATTTGATTGCCTGATAACAGATAGAACTCCATGTTACTGATGTAGCTATAGAGTATTGTAATATGGAAAATAGTCTCCCCATAATGCGCACTGCACAATAACCAAAGCATTATATTAATGATATATATTTATAAAAATAACAAAGATCCCGCCACCATAGCATCAGTAATCATATAATCAGGTGATGTGGTCACTGCAGGTGATTAGTTTTCATCAAAAATGGTTTAGATAACTGCACACAATCCTGTTTTGCTGTATTTTATAATTAGGGATTTCTCAAAACACCAGGTTCAGTGGCCATCTTGATATTATGAAGGAAGACATGTGAGGAATTGAACATAGTTGGTTGCTCTTAGGTTTTCAGCACTTGTCAGAGTTTGATGTAACCCGACCATGTTTGAATATGGCAGCTACATTGAATACCTTCATCTGATAAGCCACACTATATACCTCTCAAAAAATAGCACTATTTATTTAAGGCTAGGGATTAGACCGGGGACCTGGACTTCTTCCCAAACAAAATAAATCATCTCTTAGCTTTTGTCACAACCACCGTGAAGGCAATTTAGGATAAATGAAGCATATAATGGTTAGTATACATTTTGTTTGATAATAGAGACTAAAGAAAATTGATGCACAAAAGTATAGAATGTGTGAAGGATTATATTTAAGTTAATATCAAGAAATAACTTGGGGGACTGGAATATTTTTAATGTGAGTTGTGTTAAACAACATGAATACACACTGACTGTCATAGAGAAGATAGCAGAAAATCCCTATCGACCATACAGGGTTTTCAATCTAGTGTGAAATACCAGCAAGAGAAAAAAGTTGGAGGAATGACCTAAAAGTTTACAAGTGACTCAGCAGTGGATGTCATCTGAAGGAAAGTTACACCATTACCTTTTGTTATAACCTGTTTCTACGTCCATCTACGAGCTGGTTGTCTGTTTTATGTGACAAGAGGATAGAGTAGCAAATATTGGCCCAGTTTTGTTCTATAATTTGATTACATTCTTTATGTGGCACAATTATCTCCAGTTTGAATTTAAAGATAGTATTTAAAGGTTATGTAAAGTTGACATATTGGAATATTTTTATAGGTTAAATATTCTTGGTGATATTTCTCCAAGGAAGTCTTCCGTGAACAAAAAAATAGGTGACAAATTCTTTATTAGACATAGCTTCTCAAGTTAAGGAAATCTTTTAACATATATACAAATCATTTGAAAAGCTGGTTTCTATAGGGAATTGTTGAAGTGAGAAAAGGTTAAAATGTGCTGTAAGATTGCATGTGTAGCGGAGAGTCGGAGCAGAAGTGGTCAGGATGGAGGTGCAAACTTACATCTGCCACATTCAATAGGCAGGGTGAATAGCCTGGAAAATTAATGACAGAAAATATTAAGGGATTCAGCTCACAAACTTTTAGCATCTACATAAATAAAATGCCTTGTATTGGCTTGGAATTAATTAATAATGAATTCATGGCATGGATGCTTTGACCTTCCAGAATGAATACATATTAATGCAGGTACTGAAGGCTGGCACTGCAATATCACCGTTTTGCATGAATGGTTTTTGCATACAGATACACTTAATGCTTTACAAGGATTTAGAGAAACATTTTGGTGTATAATTATATATTCTTATTTCAATGAGAGCGATCCACAGTTTGGTTGACAATATACTGAGATGTTGAAGGTCTTGTGTGAGTCTATAAATTGTGGTTCAAATGTGTTTGTGCTCAATATGATTTCTTTCTTTTTTATCTTGATGTGCCTAATAATTAAGCAGTGAACCTGAATGTAAAGTCTCCTTTGCTATTTTAAGTGCCTCCTCGTGGAGAGGTCAAGGATATTAAAGTTGCCTCCTGTGATTAAGGAACTCAATATTTTTTTTATGTGATTTATAGAGTGCAAAAAGCATAAGATTTGATTATAAATCAAATGTTGCCCTATGATATTGCAGTTCTTGTTTGAAATAAATCAGACAAGTGAAAATGAACAATCTGTCCCTCATACTGGACACTTGAAATGAGGCGACCACTGGCAATGCTGAAGTGACTTGTGAAAATAACAGTTGATTATGATTGTCACCCAGACATGCCACGCATTCTGACCTGGCTTAATATGGGGTAGTCAACCCTGTGATTATATATATGGTATATATAGGGGATTTGGGAAAGCTCTCAGGCTACGCTGAGAGAGAGACTATGAACTCTGACATGACCCATGGGGCAGTGTCGTTGTAATGGGGTTGGGGCAGGCAGGAGGGTATCTGATTTCATCTACAGAATGGGTTGGTGGGGCTTTAAGGCAAAAAAAAAACAATACAAAAGCTTGAATGATAAGAGAAGATTTACATGGTTACAAGTGGATTCTTATCTGATATTCCCATCCGTATATAGAAATGGGTATAAATTTGTTATTCAGAATTACATGAGGGCTACCTTCATGTCAAAGTACTTTAGCTATATGGTAACAATTAGATTAATATATGATAAACATTAAAGCTATTTTAAAAAGGCAAAATAGTCATAATGAACTTGACAATAATAAAAAGGGGTTTGGAAGGTTGAGGACCCGGTGTAATTCCAACTTGTGTTACTAGTATTCCAAATTATGTGCTGCAAGGACTATATTACACAAAAAGCACAAACACTGTTCAAAGGACAAGGTGTATATATGCCTATACACATTTTCCTTTGAACAATTTTTACTCAATTTTATTGATGTTTTAGAGAAATGTATTGGCCATCATACATCATATAGTGTTTTTCCCGAGTAGACTCCCAGGTGTGAGATCTTTGTTATATTCTGTAACATATAACACACGGTTTCATTCTGTTTGGAGCAAACAATTTGGAGAATTAGCCATTTGCATTGACAGTGAATTTGAAGTATCTTTTCACATCAGTTTGGTTGTGGATTGTGACATAATACAGATTTTCTGCTACCCATTCTATTGGTGGGAGTGGTATGGTATTGATTGGTTGAAGCTCTGCCTTTCAATCTCACAATGCTCAGGCCTTATTCCACTCGGACTATTATTTGGCACATAGAAAATATTACAAAGATCAGAGTATTAAAATGTAACTTATGTAACACCAGCAAAATGTTTTTGGTGCATCATATCAGACTTGTCCATTAGTATGTACATGTACATTTTGACATCATTGACTTACAGTTTGACATCATTGACTTACAGTTTGACATCATTAACTTACAATTTGAGATCATTCATTTACAATTTGACATCATTGACTTACAGTTTGACATCATTAACTTACAATTTGAGATCATTCACTTACAGTTTGACATCATTTATTTACAATTTGATATCATTCACTTATAGTTTGATATCATTCACTTACAGTTTGACATCATTCACTTACAATTTGACATCATTGATGTATATTTTGATGTCCCATATAACATTTTGATATCACTTGTGTACAATTTGGACTTAAAACAGGTTATCATCAGCTTGTCGTTAAAAACGTTGTCTGCAAGGCTTAAATCACAGTCTTATGTCTTGCTATAGAGGTACAGCAAGACCTCTGATAAGCCATGGGTGTTCATGGGTGATATCCTAGTGTTTGGTAATGTTATGAAAATGAGACCGTTGTATTCAGAATAACAATAGCCTTGGTGGGTTACCTTATGTTATGACCTCATGGCAAAATTAATGTTGCTTTTAAATTTGACATTAACAAGAAAATCTACTTATAATAATGATGAATTGAAGAAATTGCATCAATGTTTACCATTTACACATGCAAAAATCCCACAAAACTTTGACCTTTTGCTTCACCTGAGTGACCTTGGAAGTTAATTTTCCTCAACAAAAGTGACCTTTTTAGAAAAGGATGCCACCCAGAAATAACAGCATTTTGACCATGCAGTTATAAATTTTATGACCTTCTGCCCAGTTCCCACATTAACTCATATTGTTAATAGCACAAGTGGATGTATACTTTTATTTATAAAATTTATGAAAACTGACCAATCCATTTTTTTGCAAAAATGGATAGACTTTTTTATTTATTTGTCATGTCATTTTTAGGAATTAGCTCAAATAGTTGTATGATTAAGAAATTCAGCAATATAAGGAAGAGATCCTTACTTGTGCAAAGATTGTTGATGACCTTTGAAAGTATACTCCTCCTAACAAATTTACAATAGTCTTAATCATATAAGTCTGTGCCAGTTCTTGACACCTGAAAATTATCCCAGCACAAGGGGGTTGCCTGAAGCCACACAGTGTTTCTGTTTTGTTAAAACTTCTGGTGGAGATAATCTTGATTTCATATCTATTACATGTACATGTTTAGTGATTAAATCCTCTGTCAAATAACCATGGCATGTTCTCGCACTGTAATCTCATTGAATTAGTTCATGACAATAAATATTACATAAGTCTTGATTATGCTAATGGGTAAGAGTGAACTGCAATTGGATGAGGTAATGTGATCCTTGAAAGATAAAAAAGATGAACTGGATGGATCCAGAACATGAATATTTAATCCGGATAGCTTGTGCTATATCACAGACAACAATTAACATTCACACCTGACTTGATACACAACAGATATATCTCAAAATTCAGGAGTAATCCTTGCATTCAGAAACTCTATTCTCTTAATAGGGCTATTGAATTCTTTGGATAATGCCAAAAACAGTGTGGATTGAATGGATGGATTGACCAAATTTGTGGCATATATTTTTTTCACAGACTCTCCCTCTTGTTAGGGCAACTTTAGTCAATTTACGATACCAATATACAGTGTGGTTTGGATTAAAGGATTGACTGATTTTGTAGCACATGTCTAAAAAACCTGACAGTTGATCACCGAAAGTACAAATGTCTACACAGTAGAGTGTTTCAGCAAATACCAGTGGTCATGTTGCCAAGTTTAGCAGCAAACATTGACTTAATATTTACATGACTTTACATAATATTATCAAAATCAAGTGGATTCAAACCAATTTAAAAAAAGGCCCTGGACAATATTCAAGGTAATGTTGTTTTTTTTTACTCGCATTAAACTTTTAATTCACAAGTCAGATTACATCCTCTTGAAATACAGAGCAAAAAATATCACATGGTCAACTTTGTAAGGTTGAATATAAAGCTATGTATGTGTTATAACAGTATGCAGTGATTGTTTCTGAACTTGAGTCTCGATTTAGCTGTTAAGATGTTGGAGGTAGAAAAGTAGACTGTACTCAGGAGTGTACCTGTATCCCATACACTAAGTGATGGGAGGGAGAAGAGTTGCCTGTGTTTATGTCTCTACTTGTACCATTGATACCATGCCATACTTGTTAAAACAGGAGGCCGTGTTTGTGGTTTATGGAGGTAGAATTAGTAGGCTGGATTATTATCTGTACTTGTTTCACAGACACTAAGATGGTAGGCTGAATATATATTTATACTTGGTTGATAAGCACTAAACTGTTGGTGGTAGAACAGTAGGCCCCCAATCTTTATGTCAGATGCTGTGACATATTCTTAATGCCATACAAATTCACCCCATTATGAGAGGAATGTTTAATCTTTGCAGGTCACACTCTCCTATAATAAGTCTTCTCTGCCTTTTGTCATGGGTAAAAACATTACTTTGGAGGTCTTGACGAGGTTTCCCAGGCAACCTAACAGGTCTATCTTGGCACTTATACATTGGCTTTGTGAGGATCTAGGAAGTATTACATTAGGTCACTTTAGATATTTGACACTGAACAATGATACTCATATGAACCATAATAATGTATACATATATTGTCATAGACATACCATTGTACATGGTGTACCATTGTACACATTGGCAAAGGTTTTGTAATAAATTATCAGAACTTTCTTACTTTTTGGCAAACAACTGCCTAGGTTAATTATGGACCTCTATTTGTTCGCACTTAAATTGCTGTGAACATTCTACAGATAAATCTGAGGGAAACAAACATCTCCTGACTTGTCTGTCCACCGTTCCCCTATTGACCTCCAAGACAAGCTTTGCTGGGCCCCTTGTTTCTCTGCCCTTGAAATATTGGAAAATTGTAGTCATTTTTTACACCCGTTTTCTTTATGGCTCCTCACATGTCACTGTGTGCCTTCAAGCAATAGTTTATTTTTTACCATTTCACTCAGAAATCTTTTCAAATAGACAGAAGTATATCATCTTAAGACAGCGTTCAAGTAATGTTCTGTGATATATCATCAGACAACAGACTATGATATAAATCAAAAGGACAAGATTGATATAACAATCATATTTTCGTATGTATTGACCCAAATGCGTAAACCTATCTGGCTGTGACCAAATACTTTTCTAGTATCTCAGTTCAATAACCTAATGTTTTTAACTGATTTGATTGGTACCCTGAGTAACTGTAGTCATATTACACCATGCTGTGACCAAATCGACTCTGATGATCCCATTGTATGGACCTTCTGTGCTGTGTTTTGTTTGTTTGTTTGGGGTTTTACATCACTTTCAACATTATTTCAGTCATTTCGTGATGAGACCTACTTACAGCAGATATAGTGCTGTCTCACTGAATTGTCATGTCACAGGTCTGTGACATGACAACCCACCCGGTCACAGATTTACAAGGACAACGGGTTAACCCTTTTGGCATGGGCCTCAGCTCATATGGGAAATTGAATCATGAGTTCAATCTCGGCATGGCCAGGGTTCGAACCCACGACCTTTGGATCACCACAGAGGAACTGGTGCTAGTAAGCTGGCACTCTAACCAACTGCGCCACGGCCCATGGCCCCTCTGTGCTGCGATCAAGTAGATCAAAAATATGTTAATCTAGGCACAACCATTGATCATATACAAGATTTACCCCATATCTCAAAATCACTGAAGCATTGACATTTGCACAGGCACAAAATCTATCATTCTTTGTGTCAGCTGGCAATGATAAGCTCGTAATTAATGCTGTGTTCTTCTAGGTTTAGCAGATTTATTGTCATTTTGGGAGCATATTGTGAAGATAATGGAAGCCACAAGAGGGAATCATGAAAACATCAATATTATGGTCCCCAAGCTCAGGCTGATGCTCTCTTCAGTAAAGTTTCTATTATTTTTTTTCCACCTGTGCTGCCAAGATGCATAGGGTCTAGGCCAACTGAAGGTTTATGTAAAATTTTATGAGATAACCTCTGGGATTAATCTTCAAATGTTATGATAGAACACATAATAAATGTGCTCATTAATCATATAGGTATGGTCATAAATGTGTTAACTTTGCCATGAAGCACACAGACTAAAAACTGCTGATGGTGGCTCCCCCTGTGTGCTGCAGGAACTGAGTGGCGTGTGCACATCATTAAAAGTGCACGTTTCCATGGCACTTTTTTCTGTGTGCATCATCGTCATCACCTTTGTTCACAGTGTCACTTGACAGTCCCACCGCTAACCAGGCACACTGTCATTTAATGGGACCAGCTTTTATAGGTGAACAGAAAAAATAACTGTGATGAATACTTGCTCCCGGTCTCCCCATCATAATTACCATTGCTAATTGGATTACTATGACACAAGTGTAATTGAACTGGCCTATAGTATGGAATGAGAAATGCTGCTGCAACATATGTGACTATTGACTGCAGCACTGTATATCAGTATATCTGGTACATCATATAGTCTATAGCATCTCAGGTGTGTCCATACACCTGCATAACCCAGCCTGCCAGATATATAAAGGCGGTCACCTTGGCATTTGGCTCAGGTAAGATATAAGTATTGATATATTTGATCCACTGTATCTAGCACGGGTAGCATATGAAGAGGTCATGGTCATAGTTTACTATCAGCTGTGCTGAATCGCCATGCCGTTTAACTGGCCTGCCTGCTCTGTGCGAGAGCTTTATATTATTAAACATTCATATTTTGCTCATACATGTCTAGCAACACTGATTATGTTGTAACATGTTAGAGATGAAATACACTTATATATGTATCATAGGGAGACAGTCTCATCATATATGATTTTAGCAATATCTTAATGATCAGATTCCAGTGTTGAAGCTTTTTTACCTGGCCACAGGTGTACGTTGACAGGAACTCGGAGAGTTGGACCAGAGATGGTCGATACCTGGTGATTAAGGCAAAAACAATGGAATGGTTAAACATGGGGAGAATAGCACGGCTGGCTGGAGTGTGGGTGGACAGATACATGACAGCGCTATGACCACATCTGCTAAAAACATTGCTGCTCAAAAGGCCAAAATTACCAGCAACTAAATTATAAATGTAATTCACATCCACTGCTTCTAAATATGTAAGTGATCTATTTTGCTGCACAGTAAAATAATGAGTAAAGCCACATTCAATACAGGCAACTTAAGATTCCACCTATTTCACTAACTGACAAATTATAAATTCTTTGATAGTGAAACAGCATTATCAAGAATGGACAGAATAGCATAATATTATCATAAGCTAAACTGTAAATATTATGTATGTGTGTACTTCACATAAGACTATGATAGACCTGTCTTGACTGATGAATTACCAGTTTGGCTTGATGTTTTGGGTTTGGTTAATTGTTTCATTATGACAAGAAGGCTGTCAGTTATCTATTACATAATAGACTATGATGCTATTGTACAATATAACAAACATGGCAGGAGATAGAAAGACAGTAGGCAGATTCTCACCTCGTCCAATGTAGATTGAACAAGTAGATAAATGTTTAAATTACTTGGCAGATATAACATAATGGAAGTTAATGGATTCCAAGAGGTGTTATGCACAAGTGCAGAAGAAGCTCACGAGTTGAACACTAGCAGATATTAATATGGACAAGAGAATTTATAATGAATGAGGGACGTGGTCGTCTATTGGGGACATTACAGACGCAGCTGGCGTGGTCCAGTTATTGTAGACATGTACCATAACCATATGCTACACAAATTATCCCACCACCTCACACATCAACTCTTGTTATTATTACTAGTAGTTGAGGCTGACGTACTTGTCAAGGTCCCTGTTAAATGATGGTACAGCTAGGACCATCAGCGATATATGTCTGGTTAACTCGGAGGCTTACTGATTGCTAATAATTAACCAAATTTTATAATTTACTGAATACTTGTAATAACCATAGCAACAATCATTTGTACATCACAGTAGGTGAGTGTTTGTTTTTGTGGAATTTTAGAATGTAAACTGGACAATAATGTATGATGGTTTAATATTAATGGCTGAATGATATGAGAGTATACACAAAGGCCACCCAGACACAACACAATGCATGTTATTATGATGTAGAAGTTATTTGTTCCTCATAATAATCAACTAGTTAGTCTGGAATCGCATATGGGAATCAAAGTATTGACGGTAGATTAATAACGTATCCCTTACACATGAGTTGAGACAGACGAATAATAATGATATTAATGATAATGATAATGATAATTTGTATTACATTGCCCGGAGTGGTTTTGAGCAGTCAACAACATTGGTTCATTTTATGATCACATTATGTGGGAACATGGAAATAAAATTAGGCCCATTAAGGCAAATAAATATATATTACACAGAAAAAATGAATATTATGACTCCAAATGTGTCAGGCAATTAGCTCAAGTGTAAACTGTCACCACCACCCTGTCCTACCCTGCCTGGCCATAGGTCACCTCCACCCTACCCTGCCTGGCCATAGGTCACCTCCACCCTACCCTGCCTGGCCATAGGTCACCTCCACCCTACCCTGCCTGGCCATAGGTCACCTCCACCCTGCCCTGCCTGGCCATAGGTCAACTCCACCCTACCCTGCCTGGCCATAGGTCACCTCCACCCTACCCTGCCTGGCCATAGGTCACCTCCACCCTACCCTGCCTGGCCATAGGTCACCTCCACCCTACCCTGCCTGGCCATAGGTCGTCTCCACCGTACCCTGCCTGGCCATAGGTCACCTCCACCCTACCCTGCCTGGCCATAGGTCACCTCCACCCTACCCTGCCTGACCATAAGTCACCTCCACCCTACCCTGCCTGGCCATAGGTCACCTCCACCCTGCCCTGCCTGGCCATAGGTCAACTCCACCCTACCCTGCCTGGCCATAGGTCACCTCCACCCTACCCTGCCTGGCCATAGGTCACCTCCACCCTGCCCTGCCTGGCCATAGGTCACCTCCACCCTACCCTGCCTGGCCATAGGTCACCTCCACCCTACCCTGCCTGGCCATAGGTCACCTCCACCCTACCTGCCTGGCCATAGGTCACCTCCACCCTACCCTGCCTGGCCATAGGTCACCTCCACCCTACCCTGCCTGGCCATAGGTCACCTTCACCCTACCCTGCCTTGCCATAGGTCACCTCCACCCTACCCTGCCTGGCCATAGGTCACCTTCACCCTACCCTGCCCGGATACAGGTCGCTAACCTCACCAAGCAATTATAAATTGATGGGTTATTGGAGGACATTTACTGCAGTGTAATGTGATAAGTATAAGATCAATTCATAGATAATTCAGCACAAAAAAGTTGCCCATACCACCTCAGTTACTGATTAGTTCATGATACAATTACAGTTAACAATGAAGATATGAAGTTTCATACATGATAACAAAATACTAGGTTACAAATTTGAAAGTAACATTTTGATACAATAATTTGTCACAAAAGGGCAAAAGACACACACACTTGTTTTGGGATGTTGTTTCTTGATATGGACTTCAAGTTATTAAATGAGGTAATGGATTTTACAGACAATTCAGATATATATGTGTGTAGATAACTTTGTCATAAATCTTAATGTCTTTTTAAAAATCAGTATGTTATATATTCATAGTTTTATGTTAATGTTATACCATAAAGTTCATCTTTAACAGCTTGCAATGTCAGGACATAAATCTAGATGTTATGCTCAGACATACACTGCTTAGACACTGTATCTGAGATTCTCTGCTCAGACATACACTGCTTAGACACTGTATCTGAGATTCTCTGCTCAGACATACACTGCTCTGACACTGTATCTGAGATACTCTGCTCAGACATACACTGCTTAGACATTGTATCTGAGACACTCTGCTCAGACATACACTGCTTCTGAGATACTATGCTCAGACATACACTGCTCTGACACTGCTTCTGGGATACTCTGCTCAGATATACACTGCTTCTGAGATACTCTGCTCAGACATACACTGCTCTGACACTGTATCTGAGATACTCTGCTCAGACATTCACCGCTCTGACACTGTATCTGAGATACTCTGCTCAGACATACACTGCTCTGACACTGTATCTGAGACACTCTGCTCAGACATACACTGCTCTGACACTGCTTCTGAGATACTCTGCTCAGACATACACTGCTCTGACACTGCTTCTGAGATACTATGCTCAGATATACACTCTCCTGACACTGTATCTGAGACACTCTGCTCAGACATACACTGCTCTGACACTGCTTCTGAGATACTCTGCTCAGACATACACTGCTCTGACACTGCTTCTTGGATACTCTGCTCAGACATACACTGCTCTGACACTGTATCTGAGATACTCTGCTCAGACATACACTGCTCTGACACTGTATCTGAGATACTCTGCTCAGACATACACTGCTCTGACACTGTATCTGAGATACGCTGCTCAGACATACACTGCTTAGACACTGTATCTGAGATACTCTGCTCAGACATACACTGCTCTGACACTGTATCTGAGATACTCTGCTCAGACATACACTCTCCTGGCACTGCTTCTGAGATACTCTGCTCAGACATACACTGCTCTGACACTGCTTCTGAGATACTATGCTCAGACATACACTGCTCTGACACTGCTTCTGAGATACTATGCTCAGACATACACTGTTCTGACGACACTGCTTCTGAGATGCTCTACTCAGATATACTCTCTTGATACTATCTGAGATACTCTGCTCAGACACACTTTCATGTGCTTGTTGATTTATTGGCATTGACACTATTCTGACACTGCACCTGGTTGCTATGGTAGGATTGACACAATATGCAACCACTATTATCATTACTAATTGTTCACCAGTAGAACATGTGTTGTCCATGGCCTCCTGCTCTGACTCAACTAATTTAGTTTTTATGTTTATTCAAAACTGATGATTACATATTTGAACATGGCAAACACAGGCAAGTGGAAAATTTATTGGACATAAATAATGCTGGCCTTCGAAATTTTTGCATATGGTTGAGTTGAGACATTTTTATTCATCAGTACCATTTCAATGATTGCGTGAAATAATGAATTTATCTTTGGGTTCATTGTATTAGTTTGCATGTAAAATTTAGGCATCATGAAAACTCTAGCTACCTCTTGATCATGTGATCAGAATCACAAAGATTTGATTGTGAGTCAGCAAGCAAACTCCATGCAATGCATGATACCTGACTGATCTTATTGTTTGTAGGGTTGTCATGGCTACCAGACTTTCAACAATCCCTGAACTATGCAGACCTAGAAAATTTCATCATTGATTTATTGTCGATAGACTGTTATTGCTGTAAGGAAAATAGGTCACATGTTGCTTGATGTTGTGCATAATTAAATCAATTTATAATCTTACATAACAGCGAGATATATCACAAATACAAAACAAGAGATAATGGCTTTGTTGTGTATATGTATTGAGTACATATGTGTCATATTGGAAACAAGTATGTAACAGATCTATACCTGGATAATGAGGCACATATTTCATCTTCTACCATATGTGTCTGTTATATTTACATTGGAAAATCTGTGTTATGTAGTGCACATTCTTATGTGACAGTGCTAGAAAGAGTATGTCTAATGTTATGTTTCCCTCTGTATTTGACCGCTGTTTCTTACATCTGAGCTTAGAGTAATATACTTTATATAGAGGTATTTGTCTCTGAGATCTGAGTATCTCTTTGGCCTGGAAAATAAAAGCAAATAATCTGTGTTTAGTTTTGGTTGTCTCCATGTAAGCCAAATGTAAAAAATATGATGTGAATATCTTCAATACAAAGATTTTAAGATATTTATAAAAAGGAGGAAAAAAATCATGCATTATAAAAAAAAATCTGTCAAGTCAATCTAAATTTTGAGGATTAGTTTGTCAGTTGTTTAGAATTTGTTTTGAAAAACATGAGAAATATGAAATCAAAAATGTTTTTGCTATCAATTTAAAACAAAATGACTCTTCTGTGATTGCTTTTAGAAAAAAAGATATTATTAAATAGCATTTTCATCCTTCACTGGAATTAATCATTTATCCATTTACATTACATTCATAGTTGAAATGATTTTTGCCTCTATTCTAGGAAACCTGGGATTTGTTGGTGGAAAGTAGAGTTTAATTGTTATTTGCGTGATGCATTCTTATTTATCTTAGCTTCAATAAAAAATCTAATTTTGGGTAATTTTGTGGATACAACCTAGGGTGAAATTACAATAATATACTGATCTTGGTTTCTTATGATCAAAACAGATATGATATTTCAAAACAGAAGATTATGATGTCATGCCCTCGTTGATCATCACCTGTATTGCATAATTCTGGGACCTTCAGATTCATGTGTGTTCATGATCAATATGAACATGCAAAAAAATGTTTTTTATGTTAATATTTAGCCTGAGGGTCTGTCAAAGTGATATCTATATTTTCCATGTGTTACTTGATGTAATTAAACATAGATGTTTATTGTTGTAGGCAGCTTTACTCTAGTTTTGTATAATTGATTAATGAGAAGTAAGATGATGGTTATTCACTATAGGAAAAACCTCCATAAATGTTGTATACTTTGAGTAAATTTTTAGGCATTTGATGGTCTTAAAGTAATCTGTATTATTGTTCAAGCAATGTCAGTGAAATGGTATAATGTGCAGGGGTTGAAAACACAAAGCATCAAAATTGAAATATAAAATATATTGATCCTCTTGAATGCAACAGTTTGAGGGCATTTGCATACATTGTAGTTTTGACATGTGATCAATATTGACATGTACGGTTGGACAGAACATTTGCATTAGCGATTGTGGATCTCTGTTCTCTTTGTTATTGCTCACTGTATTTTGCAGTATTAAATTGAGTTACCATACTCCTAACAGGGAGTGCACCGATATCACAATCGATATCTCATGTGACAATGACATTACCATATTTCTAACAGAGAGCGCACTGATATCACAATCGATATCTAATGTGACAATGACATTACCATATTTCTAACAGAGAGTGCCCCTATATCACAATCAATATCTAATGTGACAATGACATTACCATATTCCTAACAGAGAGTGCCCCTATATCACAATCAATATCTCATGTGACAATGACATTACCATATTCCTAACAGAGAGTGCCCCTATATCACAATCAATATCTCATGTGACAATGACATTACCATATTTCTAACAGAGAGTGTACCTATGTCACGATCAATATCTCATGTGACAATGACATTACCATATTTCTATCTGAGTGTGCACCGATATCACAATTGATACCTCTTGTGACAGTGGCATTACCATATTCCTAACAGAGAGTGCACTGATATTACAATTGATATCTCATGTGACAATGACATTACCATATTCCTAGTAGAGAGTGCACTGATATCACAATTGATATCTCATGTGACAATGACATTACCATATTCCTAACAGAGAGTGCCCCTATATCACAATCGATATATCATGTGACAATGACATTACCACATTTCTAACAGAGAGCGCACTGATATCACAATCGATATCAAATGTGACAATGACATTACCATATTTCTAACAGAGAGTGCCCCTATATCACAATCAATATCTAATGTGACAATGACATTACCATATTCCTAACAGAGAGTGCCCCTATATCACAATCAATATCTCATGTGACAATGACATTACCATATTCCTAACAGAGAGTGCCCCTATATCACAATCAATATCTCATGTGACAATGACATTACCATATTTCTAACAGAGAGTGTACCTATGTCACAATCAATATCTCATATGACAATGACATATTCATATTTCTATCTGAGTGTGCACCGATATCACAATTGATACCTCTTGTGACAGTGGCATTACCATATTCCTAACAGAGAGTGTACCTATGTCACAATCAATATCTCATGTGACAGTGGCATTACCATATTCCTAATAGAGAGTGCACTGATATCACAATTGATATCTCATGTGACAATGACATTACCATATTCCTAACAGAGAGTGCACTGATATCACAATTGATATCTCATGTGACAATGACATTACCATATTCCTAACAGAGAGTGCACCTCTATCACAATCAATATCTCATGTGACAGTGGCATTACCATATTTCTAACAGAATGTGCACCGATATCACAATTGATACCGATACCTCTTGTAACAATGACATACTATATTCCTAACAGAGAGTGCACCTCTATCACAATCGATATCTCATGTGACAATGACATTACCATATTCCTAACACTGATATCACATGTGAAATAAAATTACCATATTTCAGTGGCTATCAAGATTGTTTGATATCGGGGCATAACACATAATATAGAGACCGAGTGAAATATGGCAGCAAGTTGTGTCAAGGAAGCAGAGAGTGTGTTTTATCAGGTGTGTCAGGGCTTTCCCCCAGTCCCAGCCAACTGATGAATCACAAATGATATCTGTTAACCGTTTATAATATGATTAGTCTGCCCAAATGGGTCGGTACCTAACCTTTCCTCCATCTATATTCCACAAAATACCTAAAACTTGAAAAAAGAACATGAAAACTGATTTTATTTATGAATTGTATTGATTTCAAATGTATTAATTTCAATTTCAGGATATTGATTTCAAATGCATGATGAAGGCTAAGTTCATAAAGAGTTTCACTGAGGTTCATTTACAAGCAACATTATGAATGCTTTTCACATATTTATAACAATCCTTGATATAGAAACTTGCCTGGTGGTGTCCTCTGGTGGCCATTGAGAATTGAGTCAGCTTCATTAACACATTGATACAAGATATATTAGTTTTGGATGCTAAATTATAAATGATACTTCTATATGACATTAAAATGGTCCTTTTTACTTCTATACCAAAATTATAATTATTGATTTTGAAAACAATAAAACTTTTAAAGTTACATTTCTAAAAGATTATTTGCATTTTCGATTCATCACAGACTGTTTTGATATGTAAGAAGTCTTTCATGTGTGCCTAATGTATTCAACAGAGGCTTCATTTGTGACAGTAATGAGCCAACATAACAAGCAAACTCATATATTGATAAAGTGATTATTTTTTGTACATTCCTTCATACCTTTTCATGCATACTGTATTGTCCATCATTTGTGTCTAACAATCAATCAAATCTTTTTTATAAACAGGATGAGTTTACATACAGATGGTAGGCCCATGATTGCTGTAGTATTATGTATCAAGCATAGAGAGCTCTCTCTTTTATTCTGCTACCTATACACTGAACCCTGCAGTCTCCGGTTACACTTCTATCTGCATGTAAATAATTCAACACATCAGGAGACGAGACCGAATAGTTGATTTGGGACATTCACAAAACATCTATTGTAAAGTTTTGAAAATGTCCTTTTATAAGTTGATAAAGCCGGTATGATGCCATGGTTACCAAATGACTGTTGCAGCAGAAATGCTTTGGTATGCATAACATTGTGTGTCCCAGTGCTGAGTTCGACTGCCTCAGGTACACAACAAATAAATTCACAAGATGTCTTGGTGACCTCAGGCATTCAAGTCTTTATTGTGACTAAATCATCATGAATCTAGCGCATACTTTTATGTCTCCTCAGGCCATATGTGACTTAAAATTTCATTGTGTTTTGGACAAGTAAACAATTATGTAGCACTTTTAGTTTGCTTGAGATGTGAAATGAAGAAGGTAGCATGAGGAAAAGTGTTCCTCAGTTTGCTTGGTTTTGATCAGTCATGGTTTGTAGATTTATCTTTCTTGATGGCAATCCTTTGTTTATTTATTTTCAGCACCATGCAGTGGTTCAACAAATATGTAATCTGTGATTGTGATGATTTGATTGTGTTTATCTTCTGCCCGGGATCTTCTGTCACATTTTAAGGTCGATATTTTGTTGTGTATTTGCAGAGACACGAGCAGGATTATGCGCAGTATGAGCGAGCTAACTCATGGTGGGATCGTCCCGTAGCCAGACGTCGGGCCAGTGAAGGAAACCTATTAAGACAACTCTCGGAGAAGTCGGCCCCGCCACCTACATGGGACGCCAGTGCTCGAAGACGAAGCTTCGGTGAAAATAGCTCAAAACCACTTCGCAGTGACGCCATATCTCGGCGTAAACCCCTTCATGCCAACAAACCTGCGGCAACACGGGAAGAATCGTCAAATGTAGACAGTTATTTCGACTCCCTTGCAAAACGGAATCAGTCTAATGAGGAAACAGTGAGCGTTGAGAAGTCAGCATCAAGGTCTGAATGGGAAGAGCTATATGTCACAGCCGAAATAGAGGTAGATGATGTGTTCAAAGATAATAATAAGCCACAAGAAGATATAGCAAACAATCAGGTTGAAGATCTTAAAGAGGAAAGTATAGAAATACATGAGCCCAATTCTCAACTAACTGTACAAAAGCCACCAAGGGTTCGCATCGAAAAACGTCGCTCTCTCAGTCGTGAGAAAGCAATAGTTGATGATAGTGAGTATGTGATTGCAGAATCGCTCAGTAGTTTAATTCCCAAAACTGACTCAGTGGATTATTGTGGGGACAAGGAGGAGTTTCTGCAACTGCCAGAGAACCCACTTAAATCAGGAAGACTTGAAACTGTCAGAGAAGTCAGTTCCAGTCAGGAACTATCAAGCGGAAAAGGAAGTTTCGAGTCAGTAGGTCGAACTCCTGACGTAAGTTTTGATTCTCAAGATGCAAGCAAGAATCTCAGTGATAATCAGATAAATAAAGCCCAAAACACATCTCCACAAATTGAGGAAAAGTTATCTATTCTTTCCGAGAAATCCAGTAATGATCAAAGAAATCCATTAGAGGATACAGAACTTACAAAGAAGTTAGAAAAAGAGGCTGCTAAAAACTTAACGCATTCATCATATGATATTGCAAGTCATGCATACTCACCACCGGTTGCTCCACCAAGAAAGAACTCTCCCAAGAAAAGAAACAGCAGAGTAGATCTTCATACCAGTTTTGATTCTTTTGAAGATCTATCCTCTGAATGTAGACCGAGACTTCGTAGTGACCTAATATCTCGCCGGAGACCGCTGCATAGTCCGCCCTCGACTAATAGAGAGGCAGAATCTCATAGCATCCCATCCTCTCCATCAAAAAGGGACATACTATATAAGAGCCCAGTAAAAAGTGTGACACAATCACCACAGTTGTCTGACAGATCAAGTAGGTCAAACAGTGACCCAAATTCGATCCCAGGTCTTGTGAGCAGTCCCTCGCCTCCGCGGTCCTTCTCGAGTCCTACTTCCTCGTCACCCTCTACTTCAAACAGGAGCACTCCTGCTCAGTCCCCGTCGCCAAGGAGACCCTCATCCCATCGCAAAGCTCCCAAGAGACCAGCTCCAGCACCGCCACCTGTCTGTACTACTAGCGACAATAGACCAAGGTCAATATCTGTAGTTGAACACAGCTCTGTCCCACCCCCACCACCAAGGAGAAAAACATCTTCACCAGAAAAAGGTCAAGTTGTCCGACGACAAAAATCTCCAGAACAAAAACGACCAAGGCCAGTGTCGGCTTTTGTGTACAGTGAGAGTCAGGCATCACCAGTGCCACCTCCACGTGTGAAGCGAAAATCAAAGGTTAAGCTCGGAGAGACGAGAAGCAAACACAAAACTGTTGATGAAAGTGGCCACTCAGGCAGTCCAGTCAAAAGACATTCCCTCCCGTCCCAATTTGGACCAGAGTTAAGTGAAGATGAAGAACGCATGCTAATAGAGCTGCAACGATTACAAGCACAGAATATTGGTGGTGAGGTACAAGATTTAGAAAACATGGATCCTGAAACGAGGCGTATGCAATTAGAAAGTATGAGAGCCCAGTTTTTTGGGCGATCAAATATGGACTCGGGTGATATATTCTCTGGTAGTTTAAATAAAAGAGAGGAGGAAGAAGAAGAGGAGGAGGAAGAGAATAAAACTAGCCTCTATATCGCTTATGATAATGATAAGAAGACAAGTGACTATGACACAGCAGACTCCAGTGATTTTATCTATGAGAATGTTGAGTACAGAAACAAGATAGACATCAGGAATGATGACCTTGAGAACGACAATGTCTCCTACGAGAATTCACGAACAATTCTTAACCTGACAGATGATGTTGATGATGCACAGAGATCTAGCATAGATAAGGGTGAACATGAGAAAGATATGTGGGGTCGCGGGGAGATTGATACACCCCGCTCCAAAACTGTGCTCAATTTTAATGAAGACAAGGATGATACTAACACTTATGAGAATGTTACTTTCCTTAGCAGTCGACCAATCGGAGACCACCACCATGAAAATGCAAGTGGCATTGAACCACAAAAGACAGTTCTTAATGTGTCTAATGACCCTGATAATGATGAGGTTGTGTATGAAAATGTGCGGCTGCAGAATTCCAAGATAGTATTAGACTTGGATTCACACCAATACACATCCGAGGTCAAAGCGGGTCGGGTTCAGGATGACAAGTCAAGGGTGACAAGTGGGCAGGACTATGTTATGAGAGACCGTCAAGACATGGAGAATGTACTTAGTGGAAATAAGGTGAACGTAGTGTTCCACAGCAGTGACCATGACATGTCATCGCATGATGGCAGTATCTCAAACTACGGAGAAAGTGAGACAAGTACACAGCCTGAGTCATTGGGACTGCCAAAATCGGAGCTGGAGGGTCACACAGATGATTCTGATTTGTCGGACGACGAGGGAACGTTCCAGGCTACGTTTGAGCCTCGCATGAGTGAAGAAGTAGATGAAGAGGATTCAGGAATCACTCTTGTTTCTTATCATCCAAACAATTCCAGGTCTCGAAGCAGAACTAAATCTCCAAGCCTGAGAGATGTAGAGGCTGAGAACGCCAGCGCAGGGAGGGCTTCTACGGAGGTTAACCTGACACTGACACGGTCCTACTCACCAGAGATCAAGCCCATACCAAAAGAGGGATTGATTACCTTGACTCAGGTGACCGCACTTGAGGCTCATAATACTGTACTGCAGAGACCACAGAGTTCTCAGCCTCCCGTGCTGCCATCTAGTGGCCCCGCACCCAGCAAGCCAGCGTTCCTCCCCCACAGGGAGGACAGGGGTGCAGGACAGCCGAGTGTGGTCACTCTGAGACTGGGAGAAAGGCCAGGTGAGAACGCTCCTCCTATCAAAGCACAGCAACTTGACCTGCGAGCCAATAGTAATCAGTCAGCACTAAGTCCCAGTAAACAGTTGGAGACAAAGTCCAGCAGTCCCCCTGACGTGGTATCGCAGGCAACACCACCGAGCCACGGACCCGGCATGGATCCCGTCACAGGCCTGCGCAAGACAGGCCTCATCACCGCCGTAGACAAGGCTGTCAACTTTGTCCAAAACACTGAACCAAGTTTTAAGGTGAAACGTAAAGAAGATAAGCCTTCGCCTCCCGGCAGCGCACCAAAAAATGAGCAGGACGTGGAGAGAAAAACTTTACTTGATTCCATGAGGGTGAGGAGAAAGAAGGTAGAACTGTGGATGCCGGAATATGAGGAAAATGAACCACCACCCATCAACAAGACAGATAGTGAGAAGAAATATGAGGAGAGGAGGAGGGGTGAAAAGAAGTTCTCTGTCCCTGATGTGATACCAGTTGGCATTAATACAAGCTTAGTTGCCTCGCCTAACATCAAACATCCCAAGAAACCAGGTCAGTTATCTTGTTATTGTTCCTATCTCTGTTTAAAATCAATTGTCTTGTTTATTTTTGTTTTATGTTTTTATTATATCTGACATTCTTGGTATAGTATTGACATCACTTCACATGAATTCTCTGTACTTTATATGTATTTCTACAATGATACTGGATCAAAAGATAATTATTTTTTAAATAGATTATTAGATATAATCTTCTTAAGGTGTGAAGATTAACATAAGTACTTAGGAAATTAGAATATAACATGATATGTTAAAAGAGGGCTCTACCAGACATACAGTGCCTTTAATCCATATAGACAGCTTGATTCGGGATTAGTCTAATCTTGATCCACAACACTGGGTTAGAATCAACATGTTTGAAATGAATACGCCAAGTTGTACTGATAAGGTAAATGAATTGGACACACCAAAAATTGAACAGTGGGGACAAAAGCTTTATTCCCCAAAATGTTGGTGATAATTGGTCTTTATTTTCTCAGCACAGGATAGAGATCAAGACAAATGTTTCATAAATTAATGTTTTAGTACAGGTTTAATGTGAATATTTAGGAAAAGATCACCTTTCCCATTATAAGACAAGTGAAATATTTGACGAGTGTGGAATGAACTTTTCGGCATTGATAACAATGACAATATTGACTCCCCATGCTGGTTCTTATCAGACTTGCCATGTTTATAACGCCTTCTGTTGAACCACACCATCTATCATGTGCGATAAGAGAAAGTCATCGTGAGATCATCGTATCATCAAGCCTCTCATGTCTTTTTTGTTATCAGGGTTTGATATAGTATACAAATAATACTCTTGCATTAAGGGTTCGTCCAAATTCAATGTGCATTAGAAGCTGAATTGGTTTATCAGTGCAATATGAGTCAAGTTGGTGTGTACCAGCAATTTCTTCCATTTTGAATAAATCATTGATGATATATTTTTAACTTCCATGTAATGCTAGTGAAATATATATGATATTTTTCATAATTCAATATTTTTATATTTAATCAATGGATTAATATTAATAACTAGACACAAAAGTTCCAAATTCGTTTGTGAGATAATTTCTATAATATATACAATATTTATCATACTTCAATATTTTGATATTTAATACAATGGATAGAACTTGACAAAAAAAGTTCCAATTTCATTTGAGAAGTAATTTCTTAAAGACTACAACAAGAAAGTATTACGGAGGTGTTTCTATTTATCATAATAGAATAATAGTCTCAGAATCTCTGGAATATAACTTTAAAATAGCAAAGTTAAAGTTTGTTAAAGTAAGAATATAGTCCTATGCCCTTCTAGTAGTCATATCAACTTTACATCAACACTATGTTGAGTACCACATACATTTTCGACCTTTGATTTTGATGCTGTGACCTTGACCTTTGTATTATTGTGCAGGCCATATCTCATGAACTGCAAACTGGAGATACTAAATATTGGGCATGCTTGCCAACCACATGATATAATTGTGCATGTATGGAAAACCATAACCTATTTGCTAGTTACACTTGATCTCAGTTCATGTGTTTTCATTTCAGTCAGCAGAGCTATCAACCCAGGGGGTTTTAGTAAGTGTTATTCCTCTAGCACCTGGTATGTGCATTAATCATAAGCCAGGGTGAATAATAATCATTCAATCACAAAGAAAAGATAAGACCGAGAGATTCCTTGTTGTAGAGAGACATGTGATATGTCTGATGAAGCAAAGAGCAGAGTGAGAGATTCCTTATAGTAGAGAGACAGGTGATATATCCCACAATGAAATAAGCAGAGTGAGAGATTTAGTATAGTAGAGAGACAGGTGACATATCCCACAATGAAATTAGCAGAGTGAGAGATTCCTTATAGTAGAGAGACAGGTGACATAACCCACAATGAAATAAGCAGAGTGAGAGATTCCTTATAGTAGAGAGACAGGTGACATATCCCACAATGAAATTAGCAGTGAGAGATTTAGTATAGTAGAGAGACAGGTGACATATCCCACAAAGAAATTAGCAGTGAGAGATTTAGTATAGTAGAGAGACAGGTGACATATCCCACAATGAAATTAGCAGAGTGAGAGATTTAGTATAGTAGAGAGACAGGTGACATATCCCACAATGAAATTAGCAGTGAGAGATTTAGTATAGTAGAGAGACAGGTGACATATCCCACAATGAAATAAGCAGAGTGAGAGATTTAGTGTAGTAGAGAGACAGGTGACATAACCCACAATGAAATTAGCAGTGAGAGATTCCTTATAGTAGAGAGACAGGTGACATATCCCACAATGAAATTAGCAGTGAGAGATTTAGTATAGTAGAGAGACAGGTGACATATCCCTCAAAGAAATTAGCAGTGAGAGATTTAGCATAGTAGAGAGACAGGTGACATATCCCACAATGAAATAAGCAGAGTGAGAGATTTAGTGTAGTAGAGAGACAGGTGACATATCCTACAATGAAATTAGCAGAGTGAGAGATTTAGTATAGTAGAGAGACAGGTGACATATCCCACAATGAAATTAGCAGTGAGAGATTTAGTATAGTAGAGAGACAGGTGACATATCCCACAATGAAATTAGCAGTGAGAGATTTAGTATAGTAGAGAGACAGGTGACATATCCCATAATGAAATAAGCAGAGTGAGAGATTTAGTATAGTAGAGAGACAGGTGACATATCCCACAAAGAAATAAGCAGAGTGAGAGATTTAGTATAGTAGAGAGACAGGTGACATATCCCACAAAGAAATAAGCAGTGAGAGATTTAGTATAGTAGAGAGACAGGTGACATATCCCACAATGAAATTAGCAGTGAGAGATTTAGTATAGTAGAGAGACAGGTGACATATCCCACAATGTAATAAGCAGAGTGAGAGATTTAGTATAGTAGAGAGACAGGTGACATATCCCACAATGAAATAAGCAGAGTGAGAGATTTAGTATAGTAGAGAGACAGGTGACATATCCCACAAAGAAATAAGCAGTGAGAGATTTAGTGTAGTAGAGAGACAGGTGACATATCCCACAAAGAAATTAGCAGAGTGAGAGATTTAGTATAGTAGAGAGACAGGATATATATCCCATGAAGCAGAGAAAAGAAAAGAATGAGAGATTATTTCTTGTAGAGAGACAGACAGATGATGTATCCCACAAAGCAGAGAGAAGAATGAGATATTCCTTATAGCAGTGCAATCCTTATTACATTGAAAAGTGGCGTTTTTGTGTCAGTCTACAATAAGTAGAGAAATGGCACTGCATAGAAGAACAAAAACAAATAACAGAGTGAAAAATGCCATGTAAGGAGTGGGTTAATGACATGAAAAGGGTAGAAGAATGACAGATATCTTACCATGAGTTTCTTATGAATGGCTATGCAGTGTGATGCCTTCACTGCATGGATAGCAGCCAGGGTATTGGCACCTGAAGATATGCTACTCGAATGCCAGGTATTGTCCTATCAATATATTACAATAGATGGCGCTGTATGTTCCATGGGCCAGTTGTGCAGCCAGATTCAGAACCCAGTCTGATGGTCTCACATGCTGTGGTGTACTGGCTCTTTGATTTCTCTGTTTCCAATATGACATATCAGACTATCTTTTGTGTTTATATGGATTACATGTCAGATGATTATATGAAATATTAGAATGGCCTTTCTGATGGGAGAGAAAGTGAAATAATTCACATCATTTTGTCCACATATTGGATTTAGGATTAACACCAAAAGTTTGGCTATAGGATTAATTTAAAGGCCGATGAATTTAGTTAAAACCTTTGGCTTGAAATGAATATGGCAGAAAATTGATATATTTTCTTCATTCATTTCACACACGCAATTCCTTTTATGAATATATTTGGATTCATTTATCCTTTTGATATACATTTCTGCACAGTATATTTTAATGTGATGAAAAAAAGTCAACTCTACATACTTTGACATTGATGTCATAAATGTACATATATGACAATATGTCAGATAAAAGCGTTTCATGACACTAGATGTCATTTTACCATCACTGTTGAGGGCTGCCTGGGACAATGGTCCCATTTCAGCACTTTATATATATAAATATAGCTTCCATCATAATATTATTCCTGATTAGCACATTATGTGGACTGACTTGGGTGAGGAGGCTTTGTCGTGGAGCAGGATCAGATGGAGAGATAGAGGAAGGAAGCGGGCAGGTCTCGGAGAGCTGGCTGGTTTGTATTGATCTCAGCATCTACCAGCCACTTCTTCTGGGAGTTCATTCAATGGCCCATGTGGGAATGCAAACAGGAAAATACTGACCCAGAATGCTTGAGATTTACGCTAACAGAATGGAGAGGAGATGGTAGAGAGTGGTGTTATGATCATTTTTTTATAAGTGATTGTGACTGTCATATGCTCACTGTATGGAGTGTGTGTCACTGTATGGAGTGCCAAGCTGGATATGCATGGTGGCCTCGCTTACAACAAAAAACATACTGCAATACAAGCCTCACACTCTTTATACAGCAGACCCAATTTGGTGGCAAAAAAGACAATACGTGCCTGTGGAGGGTTTTTATGAGCGGAGGGTATTGTCTCTGTACACTGCCAGGTGTCAGTGTAGACGCTGTGAGGACACTTTGCTGATGGTGAGGCCCTCTGTTGACATAACGTCTTAAGCATACACTCATATCACTATTGACCTCCGTATCCATGGGGAGGCAAAGTACAATATTCTGGCGCGAAGAACAATCTGCGAGACACTATCAGTGGCGATGCAGATGAGAGAACCGCACAAGGGGTTTCCTTAAATGGTGATTTGCCTGGCAGGAAAAGCCTCTCGCATGTTTGGAATAACACCAGACTGTGGTAGTTAAGTGTGTGGTTTAAGCGATACCCTGCAGTTTACAGTGGTGGATTAACACAGCAGAGTCGCTACCTGCTTGGGACTGTTCACCGAGGCATATGAACGTGTGATCAGATACGAGTGTGCAATGCATGCTGGTCGAATATAAGTCTGGAGCAGAGACAATTATACCCTGGATATTAGAGGATTGTTTTTTTACCACATATGACATGATGTCTGATGTAAGAGTGTCCCCACGCTCAGAGACACCTCAGGGGGGTGGTGTGGAGGGGGATCAGCGAGTGCCGTTCCAGGTGACTCCAGACTGGGCAGAACAGGCCGTTAGCCTTACTTCTACCTCCCTAGAGGTCAGCTTTGAGCAGCTCAGGAACCTCTACTATAAACTGCTTGACCAGAATGGGATCCAACAATCCAGCGTAGACGCTGTCACCATTATACTCAAACCTAAACTGCAAGGTAGGCCACAACTGGTGTACGCTCTGAACAACAGATGTGCTTTATATAGCAATATCACTTCACAGAAGTCTAGACAAAATTCCTTCTTACTCTAAAAGTTCTTTTCTCTGATGAATCGAAATTAGTTTTATTTAAAGTTTATTTTGTTTTTTCTTTGTCTGTTTGTGTTACTTTTGTCACACAGACTGTCAGTGAATTCCATTAAAGTTTAATTCACAGATAATTTCTACTATTGTGGTCTTTTTCTATTGTTCTGTACATTCACCACCGGAGACCGTGGATATCCGTGCTGTGAATAATGGATTTTTTATGCTGCTTTGAAGGTTTTGTTTTTGACCACACTCCTTATTTTGTTGTGGTCATCAATTATGGATCAGACCGGTAAATCCATTTTGTGAAATATCAAAATTTTATGTTCTTTTAGCACATTTGTTCTATAATTGATTGGCATTTAGAAATGCATAACCATATTCCTATCTACTGATAGAAGTTTGACACTCTGTGAATCCAAGAATATACTAACCAAACTTTGTCCTTTGGTCTGAATTGTTGCACATGCAATGTGAACAAAATGACAATGATTTCTGTTGAAATATTCATGCCTGCATGGATTCATTTTAATGAGTGGTAATAACACTTCACATGTATAGCCAATAACAACATGGCGAGGAATATTATCAATAGATAAGTGTTCATTATAATAAAAAGCTTCAAGTTTGCCTGGTAACTATGTAAACAGAACTCATCTGATCAGTGAGTTAAGGTGATCATCCTCCTGTCAGCGGTGACAGTTTTCACAGAGACGAATGCCTAGTGACTTTCACATCATTTGATATGTGGAAGTTATGAATATGACCTTGTAATTTCTGTATATTAAGTGAATTGAGTTTATTGTATTCTGTAGCATGTAACTGCCTTATTGTGCGATTTTCTGTATAATATATCATATAGAAACACAAATATACAGCATATGCATTAGATATTAACATTGTGAAGATTATGTTATTTTGACTTCTTTCCTTCCTTTGGTGATTCTAATTTGACACAGAACAACCAGAAAGATTGACTGAAACTCTTGCCACGTAACTGACAATATCAGAAAACCAGGTGGTGATCTGGTGATACAAAGCATCCTGCATTAAGATTCCTTTTATGGTAGACCTCGAGGACACACTGCTCCTCCTTCACAAGATTTATCACATTGTGAACGTCTTGCAAACAAATACATTTTATTTCTTCTCAGAAGATAAAATAACTGTGGCCAAAATATGACAGGTCGAAGAGCCCTTAATACCAGGATTAATGGCTGGGATTGTGACAGTATTTTTTTTATTATTTAGATATCCTGGTACATTTTATTGGATGATAAATATCATGAGCAACATCTCAGTAGATTACGTACTCTTCAAACAAATACTACAGAACCTATAGCATAATTTAAAAAGCTTGATAAAGGATTATATAATAACAAAGCCATTTTATATATGGATAGTGCAGTATTTATATAATTCTTTTTACAAAAGAATGAGCAGTAGACAGGATTTTTAACCAAGCAGAACAACCTACAAACAGGAAAACAATAAACACATACTATTTGATTGATAAAGTGATAGATCACAACATAATAAAGATTTGACATGGATCATCAGAAGAGAGTGAGCTGAGGAGAATGGAGAAAAGAAGTTGAGCAGATAAAGGGCTGGATAACAAGGAGAGTTCAGCTGGTGAGCCCAGTGTCAGATCTGTCTTTTCATTCAGTGCCAAAACAAAGTTGTTCCTCATCAACATGTCTGGCATACAACTACCTTTTTGTCATTGTACCATTTATTCATTAAAATGTTAACTGAAAATGTTCCTTTTAGGAGAACACTAATTGTTGATAGGTAATCAATAATCAAATCATCAAGGCGATTTGTTTGGAAGTAGTAAGTGGAAATGATTCTGATTAATTCTGGGGATTCTTATTGGAGAAATTAGCTTGTTTGTCTTGTTTATTGAGAAATAAAGGTGCTGGCAGTAGCATCCTCGTACAATCAACTGCTGCAGACCACTCCGGTGGCTTAGGGAATTGCCGCAGGACAATCTTATCCGAAGTGTTGATCTAAAGCTACGGGTCTTCCAAGAAAAAGAACTTGATAACAGAAGATCTGAGGCATTGAGTGCTCTCCGGGTCTTCGGCCTTTTCTATACTCAATGATTTGAATTGAGCCTTAAAGTTAATTAGAATTCTATAAGTAAAAAAAATGTCCTCTATCTAGGTCAATTTAAAATATTGATCCATAGAAGGAATATTTTTTTCTATTAGAGATAAGCATTTAAACTGATCTATATTGCTTTGTTTGCATATATAATAGGCAAAGAAACAAATAATAAGGCATCGCCTTATAAATGGAATGGTTGCTTGCAGCCAGTGTTGATGAATGCTTCAAAGCCTGGCAGGTGGGGGTCATATATAGGCTATTGATCTTAATCTGGCTTTGTTTGTATGTGTGGAACTCCATCTGGACTTGTTAGATGTATTACTCTTGTGTTATGTGTACTCCCTGTAGAATATTACCTCAGAAACACAAGCTTGTTGTTAGACAGGAAAAATAATAATGTAAACCATTAGAAATGTGTAAGTGGCAACTTGGAACTCCTTAAAGCTATCATATCATTCAAGCTTATCCATTAATAGATTAAACATTACAGGAATAAAGAGATGAGTGATTACCTCATTAAGACTGAGCCAGTAATCGCTTGATGCCCTGTAAGGTTCCATCATGGCCTGATTGCATGAGGCCCTCGGTGCACTGATTTGGGGGTGGGGCTGAGGTGTGGGGTTAATGGCAGCTAAATGTGGCACATAATTGATCACAAATTGATTCCAAACACTTCGACCATTTGTTACATCTCTTCAGAGTGTGTATGTTGTTGCCCTGATGTTTATCAGATGATTATCTTTAGATCTTTAGGTCAGGTAGGTACTTGTTTACATGATGGGGTGGTTTATAAAAAGTTACGGTGTTTTAATCATTTCATTATATACCGCAAACAAAAACATTTGTTTCTCAGAATGTTATTGAACTTTTCTGAACTATGTTTCTCTGAAATGTCAGGGCATGATAATATAGCATGATGATAGTGATTTTGCTCCTTGACCTTGTGATACCAGAGAGTCTTCCTTTAATTAGCAGCAGATCCACCATATTCATGATATTATTAACACAGGTGCATTTTGAAACAATGTTTGAAAAATAATTAGTCTGAACTCTTTTGCACAGGGGAATTCTTTTACAAGTTGATATTAGATTTTATGGGGTGAAATAGTCAAATGTGGCCAACTGATCGTAATAAATTATTGCATTTATCAATTGACTGCCTTTTGCACAAGAGATAGACCGAGATAAATGGTAAATCTGTCATGAACTCCACCTTACATTGTGTACATACCAAGCCAAGCATGTGTGTAGCCAGGACTGAGATCAGATGTGTGTAGTGTACAGATATGTGTGGAGGATCATAACTCTTACATGGATTAGAGATTGGATCATACCATAGTCACTCACAGTCACTCAGTTGCTCATAGTCACTCATAGTCACTCATACTCTCATTGTCACTCATAGTCACTCAGTCGCTCATAGTCACTCATAGACACTCATATACACTCATAGTCTCATTGTCACTCATAGTCACTCATACTCTCATAGTCACTCATAGACACTCATACTCTCATATTCACTCAGTCACATATAGACTCTCATAGTCACTCATAGACACTCATAGACTCTCATAGTCACTGGTAGACACTCATAGACTCATAGTCACTCATACACACTCATATACACTCACAGACTCTCATAGACACTCATAGACTCTCATAGACTCTCATAGACTCTCATAGACTCTCATAGACTCTCATAGACTCTTATACTCTCATGGACTCTCATACTCTCATAGACACTCATAGACTCTTATACTCTCATAGACACTCATAGACTCTTATACTCTCATAGACACTCATAGACTCTCATAGACTCTCATAGACACTCATATACACTCATAGACTCTCATAGACACTCATAGACTCTCATAGACACTCATAGACTCTCATAGACACTCATAGACTCTTATTCTCTCATAGACATTCATAGACACTCATAGACTCTTATACTCTCATAGACACTCATATACACTCATAGACTCTCATAGACACTCATAGACTCTCATACTCTCATAGACACTCATAGACTCTCATACTCATAGACTCTCATAGACACTCATAGACACTCATAGACAATCATAGACACTCATAGACTGTCATACTCTCATAGACTCTCATGCTCTCATACTCTCATAGACACTCATAGACTCTCATACTCTCATAGACACTCATAGACTCTCATAGACACTCATAGACTCTCATAGACACTCATAGACACTCATAGACACTCATAGACTCTCATAGACACTCATAGACACTCATAGCCTCTTATACTCTCATAGACACTCATAGACTCTCATACTCTCATAGACACTCATGGACTCTTATAGACACTCATAGACACTCATAGACTCTTATACTCTCATAGACACTCATGGACTCTTATAGACACTCATAGACTCTCATACTCTCACAGACTCTCATAGTCACTCATGCAGACAATATCAGTTTTATTTAAAGCTAAGATGGCAGTATCCTGCATGTGTATATTGTCCCAGTATGAGGGGGACGACCCTCAGATTGGTCTGATTGGCAAGTTGGCATATTTGTTTTACTTTGAAAAAGTGTGTAGAATGTGGTTTGTATGTGTACATAGGGTTCCATGCTGATCATTAGAGCACCCTACTTTGACAACTCGTGCTAAATAATAGAACCCATGATATACACTGTTACCCGTGGGCATCATCATGTAGGTATGTTACCTAGATACCATAGACCAGAAATATCTCCATATCTGATAATATCAGGCAGAATATATCCCTAAATCTGATACAGCCATACCCTTATCTAATATTGCAAGCCAGAAACATACCCATGTTTGATATCAAGATGCCAGGAACATTCCCATATTTGATACCAAGATGCCAGGAACATTCCCATATTTGATATCAAGATGCCAGGAACATTCCCATATTTGGTACCAAGATGCCAGGAACATTCCCATATTTGATACCAAGATGCCAGGAACATTCCCATATTTGGTACCAAGATGCCAGGAACATTCCCATATTTGATGAAAAAATGCCAGGGACATTCCAATATCTCATACCATTATATCTTAACCCAACATTTGCCTATAACAAGGCACTTTTTTTCTATAATTAAGACCGCATGCAGTTTTCATTAAAATAAATATGATCCTCACATACGTAAAACCAAATATATGACATTGTGTTTTATGCCTCCCTATTGCATCAACTCAACCATGTGTTGTAACTTTATTGATTTTTGCATTTGATCACTTTGAGCCATAATAAATGTTGATAAAGTATTCTGTGTAGCAGCTCACCATTCATGATTATTTGATCTCTATACCTGTTGAACTGGTTAAGTGCTGAATATTTGTATGTAAGGTAAACTGGAACAATCCAGGTAATAAACAATGCAGTTATTGTGAAGTAGGTTGCACACTCCACCCAGTGCTGGCAGAGATATGACATATTTCCATGTATGCTGTGTTTGCTGTGCAGATTGTTGCTGTCTACCTTTCATATTGTTGGCTCAAAATCAACCTTCACTATAAATTATTTGCCAAATTTTGCCAAATTATTCTTGCAATCTTGCTTGTGAAATGAAAAAAAATGAGATTAGATTTTATTCATATTTTATAATGATGTATCATTTTTTGTTTCTGGTGTCCCATGACACATCTCCAGGTCAAAGACCTTTTAGCAAAAGGAAAGGTCGGTGAAAGGTGATCTTTCCTATTGTTGTAGAATCAGTGAGTGGTGAGGATATGTGATACTGTATGGGTCTATATGTTGGCTTCTACCTGCCGAGTTTGCCAAGAATAGTATACTGTTTTATCAATAGAGTGAAGTGCTTTGCTTGATCACAGCATGATTACTCTTATAAACATTGGTAACTTTAAAAAATATTAATACCATTAATGCCACAGTGACTGTAGTGTGAATATTGCCTATTTAAAATGAAAAACAAATTCTTAATATCAGCACAAATAAACAGGTGAAATTTAAAAATAGGTATTTGTATTTATAATATCATAATGAAAATAGCAATACTGAAATATTTTATGCTAGTATAAATGGCCAGGAAAGTGTAATAACACTACTAGAAAGTGTAATAACACTACTAACCCAATCTAGTTTTATGAAGATCTTATACGAAATGATATTTGAGAAGATTATAGCAGAGATGATGGAGGCATTTCTGCTCTCTGAACTTTCAGGTGATGTCCATTTCAGTTTAATTAAACCAGAGAACTCTGAGAAACAATATAGATAGATATTGGTCTGTAAATGTTCTGAGGTCATGTAACATAGTCTATGTAAATGGTGTGAAGTCTGACAAAGAAGCAATCAAAGAAAAGAATGGTGGGTCCTGATGGGTATTTACTGTGTTCGTCATAGTGCTCATTAGCACAGGTAGACACATGTTTTTATGAGGGATATGGCCGCAGGACATGGACCAAGCTCTTTCATACTCTCAATGTTTTATTCAGTAATACTTTCATGGGTTGAATTTCAAATGTGTCCATCACACAAAAACACTGCAGAGGTCACACTTTGAGTTTATATATCATTGTTTATCTTGTGAATGGAAACTAAATGCCAGTAGAATGTCGAAAGTTCTTTTTGTTAGCCAAAAGAACTGTTAAGTGATATTTTATTATTGGAAGTAGATTTATCCAGACAATAAAATGGGTTTTGTTCCTGGTACAGAATGCCAATCAGCATCTATAAGACCTTGAATCCAAGTAACACTTCAGTATCCAGACAAACACTATGCAATAAACAGTTTTTTTTAATTCTATTGAAGTGGCTGGCATTTTTTATCAAGGGTTGGAATTCCCAGGCATCACTGCTTTGGCAACAGTTGTTATATTGGTGGTTAAAAAACTAAAACTTTGAAAATCTATAATTTATCAAAATGAAAGAATGCATAATTCATTTTCTCATTGCCATGACCACTACTTCACAAAGGGGTTTCATGTTAGACTGGGCCAATCTACATGATCAGGCTGATTGCGTCCTGACCTTTTCCTTGGAATATTATTATTTGTTTGTCTGAAATAGTTGACTAAACATTGAAAAGTTAAGTACATGATAATTTGATGTTAATAAAAAGACAAACAGCTTAATTTGAGTCAGAGAGTCAATCAGCTTTATGTCAGTCAGAGAGACAGTCAACATGATGTCAGTCAGTGAGAAAATCAGCCTGATATCAGTCAGAGAGACAATCAGCTTGATGTCAGTCATAGAGACAATCAGCCTGATATCAGTCAGAGAGACAATCAGCTTGATGTCAGTCAGAGAGACAATCAGCTTGATGTCAGTCAGAGAGACAATCAGCTTGATGTCAGTCAGAGAGACAACCAGCCTGATATCAGTCAGAGAGACAATCAGTTTGATGTCAGTCAGAGAGACAATCAGCTTGATGTCAGTCAGAGACAATCAGCTTGATGTCAGTCAGAGAGACAATCAGCTTGATGTCAGCCAGAGACACAGTCAACTTGATGTCAGAGAGACAATCAGCTTGATGTCAGTCAGAGAGACAATCAGAGACAGAAAGACAGAAAGACAAAACTCAATCAGTCAGTTGGACAACCATTCTAATAATATACTAATAATAATAAAGTATTTATATTGTGCATCTTCGAAGCAAATCTTGTTCATAGCACTTAACATGATGTGAACTTGATCTAATAGACAATCTATTAAGGCCTTGATGTTATGCATAACAAAAATAATGACATTTTTGGTGTCCGATCAATAAAATGTTATTTCCCTGCCTTTATTCAATACACTGATATAACCTTTCCATTTTATCCTGCCCAATAGATGATGAGCATTGTTTTACAACATGTCTGAATGCAATTTGGCAGTTCATGTGTAATGTTCTCATCCTCCAAAGATTTTCTTCGGTTCAATTAGATGTGACGCAATACCAAAGTGAGTGCTGATATAGTTTAGGTACTATTTACAAAGCAATCACCCGTAATAACCCATATTACCAAGGCTGCCGTATTGATGGCCTTATGATTGGTGAGTTTTCTCTGAGGACCTGGTTTCTGGGAGCTCTACCCAGTCTCTCCCAATTACAAGTTAGTGTAGTATGGCATAAACATGGCTGTGCCATCCCACTCTCTGTGACCTCTGCCACCAGGTGGCCGCTCGCTTTATGCCCAAGGTTCATCTACAATAACATCACATTAAATATGAATGCAGTAATTAGTGGACCATCTTTCATCATAACATATCGGACTGGTCTGTCATGCAAGGAAATCCTCTGGGAGTTTTATAACATCCTGCGAAAGTGCAATCTCAAGCGTTCACAACCCTGGTGGCTTTTTAAAGGATCATTTCTTACACCAGGTGGCACTATTGAAACCAACACTGTTGATATTAAGACTGGCAAAAAGACTGCGTGTTTGCTCCAAAGCCAGTTGTTGATTTTTTTCACAGAGACCTGTCAGAGTCAATTTCTACTCTTATCATTTATATTGTGCATAGAAAAGAGTTTATTATTTATTTTGCTCTGATGTATAGAGCAAACAGTTGGTTTTGATGGTGAACTGAACAAGATGAAATTGGTGTATTATCTATGCTGTGGAAGCAACTGTTGACCAAGTCTCCACTGTACAGTATAATCAAATTGCATTGTGCACAATGAATCCATTGCTATGTCTTTAGAATAGTCTGGTTCAGCCACGTACCAATCAATTGCCTAGCAAATTGGAAAAATTTGCAAATGTTTTTTTTGTGAGAGCAGGACAGAAATAAATTAGAAAAGGAAATGGCAATGAAAAGGGGACAAGCCAAAGAAAATAGCAATGTATTTTGTGTTCAAGGAGTAGTAGAATAGTTGAGTCAAATCTTTCTTTTACAAAAATAATCACTGGGATTTGAAGCTATTGTTATGTACAAGATATCTACAATAGAATATTGACTGCACATCTGCTTAGTCTTCAATATTTACTTCACCCTTTGTATCTTGCATCTTCCATATAAATAAAACTGGTTAAGGAGATATGCAGAAAACTAGATGAAATGGCAAAAATCAATAAGAAGAATCTTTATTCAAATGTTAGTGGTAATTTTGCCAGTGGTAATGAGATTGTTGAGACAGAAAATATGGTGAATTGGGCCTCATCAATGCCTGACCGAACCGAGACCTACTAGTATACCAGACAGGGCTGGGCTTGCTAAGCAATAAACATACACATCTATCATTAAATCCTGCCCTCCCCTGAATACCACCTCATCTCCACCAGTTCTTAGAAATATTTCTCAGAGTGACAAAGACGTTGGATGGTTTGACCTAGTTTTGATGCAGATTGAATCAATAAGGAGAGAAAAGATTGATTGATTTACTGGTGATTGGTGTTGTGTGATGAATTATTGATCAACATCTTGGCAAAGATAGCAAAGATGCACTGATGGGAAAATTGAGAAACATTGGCAAATATTGATAAAGTGGCAGGGAAGAAATTAGCAAAGTTGATTAAGTAGACAGCATGGGGAAGTATAAGGATGAGGCATATTTCCCTATTGATTGATAAATATTAGTTATTATCGTAGTGTGATTAAAACACTTTTTCTTCTGTATGATATGGCATGTTTTGGGAAGGATTACAGGCTTGATGGATAATCCAGTTGAAGTGGGTGAAGTTTGGTGCTGCAGGACATGTTTCCTGCAGACGTGAAGGTTCTGCAGGCATGCTGCAGTTGTGGCTGGTAATGGTATTAGTTGGTCAGGCCACAGTGGGCCGATATGCCAGTCTGGTACAATACATGGTCCCTTCGGTCCTTCACAGAAGCTACCTTGCATTTCTTATAAATAGGGCTAATCCAGAAAAGGTCCTGTCCCAAGGGGAAAAGTACCTGATTAGTAAGGTTAAGTTCAGATCTCCAATTTACCATTGTTTATATCACATGAATGTGGCAATCTTTGTCAGAATGTCACATAACAAGTGCCAGGAATCTGAGACATTGAAATAATAATAAATAATAATATAATAATATTGAAATCTTTATAGAGCTGACACCAAACTCCGCCTGTTCATAGTGCTGTGTTCAGAAAGCTCTTTCTATTATAAAAAGTTGTGTTTTCAGTCGACTCTTTAAAGTACCGACTAGAGGGCCACTCCTAATGCCAGTAGGAAGGTAATTCCATAATCTGTGGGGAATGGCAGATCCTTCCTTTATCAGTGTTTTGTTTTTCTCATTAATCAAAAGCTCATAAAGAAAGACACATTTCTTTTCCGTCAACCTGTCCAGGCCCTGAGTCACACAGTAGAGGCTCATCTTAACTGATATATGACATTTGTTTCCCTTTTTTAATAGCAGCCCCTAATATCCAGAAGCTTACTTACATTTATAAATGATCAACATCAATTCTGCAGGAAAGACTTAAATTTAGTTTAAGTGTTTGCAGTGCCCCCGGCTGAGCCTTAACTCACATGGCAATGTTGCATGCTGCACATTGATTCCATCTTACCATAAGACTTATCCAATAAAGCTTAACTGGTATGACATTGAACACCATATCTGGTGTACTGTAATCATAATTCAATAAGAAAATCCTATCATACACGCAGGATTCCCCAATAAAACCACAGAAAAGGGCAGCACACCTGTACATGAGATTGAAAGTTCACCAAGCATGTCATCATCAAGTGTCAGATCACATAATATTAAAACTGTATGAGAGATTTAATGGCAGTGAGACAGAGGTGCAGTGTCCATAACCTCATAGCCATATGAGATATAGTTGCAGCAAGCATAGCATCATAGCCATATGGGATATAGTTGCAGCAAGCATAGCATCATAGCCATATGAGATATAGTGGCACAAAGCATAGCATCATAGCCATATGAGATATAATGGCAGGAAGAATAGCATCATAGCCATATGAGATATAGTGGCAGCAAGCATAGCATCATAGCCATATGAGATATAATGGCAGCAAGCATAGCATCATAGCCATATGAGATATAGTGGCAGCAAGCATAGCACCATAGCCATATGGGATATAATGGCAGCAAGCATAGCATCATAGCCATATGAGATATAATGGCAGCAAGCATAGCATCATAGCCATATGAATGGCAAAATATATAGCATCATAGCCATATGGGATATAATGGCAGCAAGCATAGCATCATAGCCATATGAGATATAATGGCAGGAAGAATAGCATCATAGCCATATGAGATATAGTGGCAGCAAGCATAGCATCATAGCCATATGAGATATAGTGGCAGCAAGCATAGCACCATAGCCATATGGGATATAATGGCAGCAAGCATAGCATCATAGCCATATGAGATATAATGGCAGCAAGCATAGCATCATAGCCATATGGGATATAGTGGCAGCAAGCATAGCACCATAGCCATATGAGATATAATGGCAGCAAGCATAGCATCATAGCCATATGAGATATAATGGCAGCAAGCATAGCATCATAGCCATATGAGATATAGTGGAAGCAAGCATAGCATCATAGCCATATGAGATATAGTGGCAGCAAGCATAGCACCATAGCCATATGGGATATAATGGCAGCAAGCATAGCATCATAGCCATATGAGATATAATGGCAGCAAGCATAGCATCATAGCCATATGAATGGCAAAATATATAGCATCATAGCCATATGGGATATAATGGCAGCAAGCATAGCATCATAGCCATATGAGATATAATGGCAGGAAGAATAGCATCATAGCCATATGAGATATAGTGGCAGCAAGCATAGCATCATAGCCATATGAGATATAGTGGCAGCAAGCATAGCACCATAGCCATATGGGATATAATGGCAGCAAGCATAGCATCATAGCCATATGAGATATAATGGCAGCAAGCATAGCATCATAGCCATATGGGATATAGTGGCAGCAAGCATAGCATCATAGCCATATGAGATATAATGGCAGCAAGCATAGCATCATAGCCATATGAGATATAATGGCAGCAAGCATAGCATCATAGCCATATGAGATATAATGGCAGCAAGCATAGCATCATAGCCATATGAGATATAGTGGAAGCAAGCATAGCATCATAGCCATATGAGATATAGTGGCAGCAAGCATAGCATCATAGCCATATGAGATATAATGGCAGGAAGAATAGCATCATAGCCATATGGGATATAGTGGCAGCAAGCATAGCATCATAGCCATATGAGATATAATGGCAGCAAGCATAGCATCATAGCCATATGAGATATAGTGGAAGCAAGCATAGCATCATAGCCATATGAGATATAATGGCAGCAAGCATAGCATCATAGCCATATGGGATATAATGGCAGCAAGCATAGCATCATAGCCATATGAGATATAATGGCAGCAAGCATAGCATCATAGCCATATGAGATATAGTGGAAGCAAGCATAGCATCATAGCCATATGGGATATAGTTGCAGCAAGCATAGCATCATAGCCATATGAGATATAGTGGCAGCAAGCATAGCATCATAGCCATATGAGATATAATGGCAGGAAGAATAGCATCATAGCCATATGGGATATAATGGCAGCAAGCATAGCATCATAGCCATATGAATGGCAAAATATATAGCATCATAGCCATATGAGAGTTAGAGTGGCAAAATATATAGCATTTTACCTTTATCAAACAGATATAAAGAGAGTAAGGATAGCAACATGGCTATATGAGAGAGAAAGTGGGAGAAATCAAAAGTTAAAGACCGAAAATTAGCAACAACCAAATTACAGATTGAGTGGTGTGAAATACAGTACCATGGCCATATAGAGAGATAGAGAGATAGAGAGAGGGGCACCAATCGAAGCCTCATTTCTGTGACAGATAGAGTGGTAGCAATCATTGTAAGTTCCTATGTTTATGGAGCAATGAAATTGTGCAGTGAACAATGAAGGAGTGCTGCTACAAAATGGCTTTAGTTATATGTCGGAAGTTCTTCACATTGGCTGCGTTGCCCGCCTGTTAGTTTCTTGGCAGGTCTGGTTGTCATGCTTGGCTGCAACTTGGCCAAATGGGCTTTATTTAGTAGCTTTGGCCGTGTCGGTCGTGGTGTATGTAATCACCACAGAATTTTGTGTTGTCTACCTGGTACGCACAGGTAAATGTAAACACACTCCGGAGGTACTGGAGTTGAGGTTGTAATTTCTCTGTCGGAACTGACCAGGTGCATGGATGGGATTAGGGGCGTAATCTTTTACTATCAGGACAACACCAGGCAAAGCTTTGTGAATGTTTGATCTGGATTGGTGTCTAAAGTGCACTGCTAATAGAACAGGACTAATACTTTGATATCAACATGGACAGACTGGCATAGAGGGGGAGTGTGAGTCACTGAATAAATGCTCTCTATTCATGCCATGAGGGATATGTATATGAACACAGCACACTCCAATTAAGCATTTAAACAGGAGTTTCTCTCGGCGGCCGGGGACTGTGCATGAGTCGGGGGAAATCCTTGTCTTGACACAGGTGAGACAATATCAACAGCTTCAGCAACAAAGTAGGGGAACTCCCACCGCCCGCTGCCAACCCCAGCCCGGCAACAGGCAGGCAGACAATGGTAAACACTTCCTGGCCACTGCAGTGGACAAGTTTATAACATAGCTGACACAGACGTTTGTGGGATGGATTCTAATAAAGTGGTGGACGAGAAGATGGATTCTAACCGTCTGGTGGAAGAGTACGGCCAGTTTGAGATGGATGATGAGGATCAGGATATACCCATGTCTTATATAGATATTGATTTTGATCTTGAATTTGAAGGTGAGAATCTATACTGATATATAATATATTATGAATACATCACCACAAATGAATGTGAACATCATTAGTAAGAATGGAAGGCTAGTGTTTAAATATGTCCAAAAAACGAGCCAAATAAAAGCAAGATAATTCAGAAATCAGCCAATCACCACAGTTTCAGGGGTAGAATTGGACACATGTAAATGGAAAACCTTGTGGAATATGTGTGGAGGTGGTTTCTGTAAGTTAAGTAGATTGTAGATACTAGATTTGACATAATGTGAGATAAGGGCCAATCTTATCCTGATAAACTGTCACATGATGATGTCTTGAGATAAAACGTGTGAAAAATTATGCGTTTATTTCCTGGAAGATTTATTGACTTGGATTTCTTTAATATTTCTAAATCCTGATGATTAACTGACAATATCTTCGACAAAAGTGAGTTGGTGAGAATATGATAGAAACAGATACGTTAGATTAAACACGTATTTTGTGGTAAATGTTAATGAAGGCATACTTTGAGATATCAGAGAACATGTTAACTGCCATAAAAGTTGACATTTTCACCAAGTGCTTTGTAATCTAAAGGCACACTCTAAACATCTGTTGTGCACTTTAATATGACATTTCAAATATCTATTCTCTTCATAAAGCATCGTTGATAAAGTACCTTGCACTTAACACACATGAATTTAGTAAATATGATACATTTGAAATCCCTATATATATATAGATATATATACAGATATAGATATTGACTGTATATGGTTAGAGACGATATGTTGTCATCAGTTTGTGTGCACAGTTTGTTTGGTAAGCCAGGAGTAGTCACAGTTAGCTATTTTGACACGTTATGTTGTGCTAAATGGTTAACTGTTAAACCAACTGGGCATTACAGACCATTATGCAGAGAAGCACTCAACAGAACCAAATACACAGGGCAATAGGTACTGGCCTGGTCCAGCGCACCTTCAGATATCTCAGCATAACCAAATACACAGGGCAACAGGTACTGGCCTGGTCCAGCGCACCACCAGATATCTCAGCATAACCAAATACACAGGGCAATAGGTACTGGCCTGGGCCAGCGCACCACCAGATATCTCAGCATAACCAAATACACAGGGCAATAGGTACTGGCCTGGGCCAGCGCACCACCAGATATCTCAGCATAACCAAATACACAGGGCAATAGGTACTGGCCTGGGCCAGGGCACCACCAGATATCTCAGCATAACCAAATAAATACACAGGGCAACAGGTACTGGCCTGGTCCAGCGCACCACCAGATATCTCAGCATAACCAAATACACAGGGCAATAGGTACTGGTCTGGGCCAGGGCACCACCAGATATCTCAGCATAACCAAATAAATACACAGGGCAACAGGTACTGGCCTGGTCCAGCGCACCACCAGATATCTCAGCATAACCAAATACACAGGGCAATAGGTACTGGCCTGGTCCAGCGCACCTCCAGATATCAACATACATTAGCACTTTAAAACACATTTGAACATGGCTTGTAAATTAGATGGGGGAAATGCTATTATATTCAAAGGGAAATATTGAAACTTCACAATAGTGCCTTTTCGCAGTTTGGCAAGAAGTGGTTATTATGAGTGTAGAAGGTTACACAACATGAGAGGTAGGAGCGACATGTGTCAGTCACTGCACACAGCAGATGCCTTTTGTGCATGATCCAAAATCACACAGTTCCTCTGCAGTTTCTGCAGTTTCAAACTGTTCAACACATTTGTATGTAGTAATATTGAAATGGATTGAAGTTTAAAGATTAGAGTATGATTTATAGGTGGTGTACTTGATGTGGAGAGTGATGTATAGATGGTTTACTTGATGTGAAAAGTGATGTATAGGTGATGTACTTGATATGGAGAGTGATGTATAGGGGGTATACTTGATGTATATGTGGTATACGTTATGTGGAGATGTGAGGTATAGGTGGTGTACTTGATGTGGAGAGTGATGTGTAGATGGTGTACTTGATTTATAGGTGGTGTACTTAATGTGGTGTACTTAATGTGGAGATGTGAGGTCTACTTGATGTGGAGAATGTCTACTTGATGTGGAGAATGTTTAGTTGATATGGAGAATGTCTACTTGATGTGGAGAATGTCTACTTGATATGCAGAATGAATAGTTGATGCAGAGAATGTGTACTTGATGTGGAGAATGTTATCAGAAGTACACAGCTGTCCTCACTGTATCTCATTATACCAGTGTCTGTCTTGCTTACTACTTCACGGTCTGCTTCAGTTCTCTTGCACTTTTATTTTGTGATTACCATATGGAAATTTAATGTGCATGATAATGTGAATTAGGCATACATTACCTCCATGGCTATATAATGTAATTGTCCTCACATTTTTTGCATTTCTCCCATCAAGAAAAAAACTTAGCTGGCAGGCAATATTTATTAATGCCACTTTTGCTTTCAATTTTGAATTACATGAAATGTCCATATAGAAATGTCCAGTTAATTAGAGATGAGTACCCTGTCTCCTGAGTATGGTTAAGCCTGGTTATGTGCCAATCCGGCATAGAGAATCTCCCCATACATCTGACATTGCCCCCCCCCCCCCTGCCACCTTTATATACTAGACAATATGGGCTTACATGACCTTGGGGCATTCACCACCAGAGGGCACCTAGGTAGATGTATGTGATGCCAATTAGGCTGATTAGCTTTGTCAGTCCTCTTGTCCCAAATGACTCTTTATTTTGTTGGTGCTGCTAGAAAATTGTATGATTTCAACAATTTGACCCCAACAACTGTGTGATTAAGCTTATTTTTTTGGGCTGTCATCAGATTTTTGTCTAATCCCTGATCTCATCCCTTTTGTTTGAACAATGTGCATCCTCTTTCTGGTATTAATCTGACATTCATCAAATGGGTGCAGTACTATATTGTGTTTATAGATGTTTATCAAATGAAAAAACGACCCAGCATAGTTGTGTTGGGTTCAGATTGAAATAAACTTTGGACATGACTTTATACACTGTTTTGGCAAGGCTTTTATTGCCATATTTGGTCATAAATGCTTAACTGATGTTTTATGATTGTCAGTTTTGCATATTGCGATGATAAAAAGCTTTTGTTAGGTTCTAGTGGAATGTCAAGTAGTTTTGGAACCAAATCTTTTGATGTCTTATCAGGTTTATGTGAGTGATCAAACCTGTACTGTGTTTTGCCATTTCTAGTACAATTTTTTATAACTCGATCATATGTACACCCACTAGGAATGAAAGCATTAACGTCTTGATATCCTGTTCCATATACTTCCTACACCAGGCAAGAATTTGGTAAGGAAATGCAGGCGTGAGTTTTTTAATGGGGACTATTCTTTCTTCGTCACGAAAAGTTCAGCCAAGGGGCAAAGCATCATTTGAATACAAAAAAGTTGCTGTCCCGTGAAATTGTAATTCAAGTTTGTCTTGTTTTTGCAGCAAATTTAATGTTTAAACATGGGCAATTCACATTCCTTAAATAAGACACACAAACAGGCAAAGATTTATTTATAAAAAGTGCCAACTACTCTATCTATCTTTGAAGTTTCTCAGATCAATTATTATTTCTACATGCCATGAGACATCACCAAATACAAGGAGATGAAGCTGTTTAATAATGTTAGGCAATAAAAACTCAACATCAAATAGTGAAGAGATTGGTTTGGCCTTTAAATGCCATACAAATGTGAAGAATGCAAATAAAACTTTATTATAGATGCTTTGATTGAAAGTTTGCACAGTTTGGAAAGGAATATTTTATACATGATGCAAAAAAAAAATGCTCAAGAAAGACAAAGAATATGGTTAAGTCATGGGGCCTGAGGCAAATCAGTGAACCAACCTTCATGTTGAGGTCACAGTTTTGTATTAAAAATCCAAATGACATTTGTCAACAAAAGTACCCTACAAACATGATAAAGAGTGTGAAAGGAAAGGTCATTGGGTGTGTAGATCTTACAGTAAAGAAATCTTAAAATAAAGATTGTGTTTGGTTGTTGCAGGCAGAGGAAGTAGGGATAAACATTTTCATAGTTTTTTTAGATATCACTAGGACAAGCGATATCAGTTTTTACTTCTTGAAAATAACATTTCCCCGTTGGAGTCAATGTGGAAATCATCAGAGTTGTAAATTTGGTGTGTGTTTTGAGCAAAATATGTACCATTACTGAGATTTATGGTGGAGAAGTTTCATGCTCAACGGTCACGTTTATCAGGTTAAGAGATCACACAGAGACATAACAGACAGGTGAGACGGAAATGTAGAATAGGAATCTCCTATATGGGATATTCGGTGGCCTTTGTGTGGTGAAAGGTCCTCTGCTAGAGGGCACCACAGGTCTGTTTATCTCTGCATGGTTCTCCCCATACCGAGCATAGCAACCATCCATCACATGACCTTTGTTTTGATGTTGAGGGCATGACCCCTCCACTATGTTACAGTGATATGCTCATTGTTGTGTTGCCTTCATCTCATATATGAGATTTGTATGCAGACTCTATTCAGGCTTCATTGACTTCATAATAAACATATTTTAACCCCCTGAAGAGCTTTAAATTTTGTTACAAGACATCGTCATGGACCACAATAAAAAAGATACAAGAATCAATGATGTATTGTTTAGAATGGACTACCATGAAAAGCAATGATATCAATAAAATGTTGCATGTTTCGGCATGCATAATAATAAAGTTTTATGAACCAATATAATTGATAATTGTTTTGTGAAATCAATTTTTTTTTTCACGGATAGATAAGACAAATCACCCCTCTCACCATATACAGCCAGCCTCAATTATAACCAGACAGAGAACTGGGGAAATAAATTATTTGTGGTAAATGATTGCATACAAGGCTACAAAGTTGACTTTGTGACCACAAGTGTGCTTTGATGCTCTGGATCAACATTAGCAATGTCGGCAGTAACATGCAACCCTGGCATAATAATAACTCATAACTTTATAAAGAATCCCAGACATTATTCTACTCAAGACAGAACAAGCATTGTTGTATGTATACAATAGAGTCGAGGCAGAGAATGCCAGCATTGTTATCCTGCTAACATATTGATCTTATATAGTGGAAGATAATAGAGAGGGCATGGGCAGCAGAAGTGCTTTTTATATGCAGATAAAGGGTGCAGTTGTGCTGTGAAAGTTGTGCACTCCGTCTCCTCGTCTGGTGGTGGTCATCAGTTCAGCCCCGCTACACTGAGTAATAGGCAATAATATACCGTGTGGGGGAGTGTTCACTCATTACAGTATGTGTAAACATCCTCCATATCTTACCTACCAAGAAAAACTAGGCCTCTTGATTTACACTGGTGTGACTTGGAACTTTTGACTGGATAATGGGTAGTTAAAGGTTGACAGTCCCGGAGACTAATAAATATGTGGTTTTATATTGTATATTGAGACATCCAGATCAGGATGTTAAAGAAAAGGAAGCTCAAATTAGGTACAAGAGCAATATGTATTGTTGATCGCAGGTAACCACAAGTGGTAGTGACAATCTGGAGCGCCTTAACCACAGTGCAGAGATCATGTATGCTCACCAGTGAGTGACATCATCGTGTGGTAATGTCTCCTGCTAAGTAGCAATAAATGACGTGTTTGCAAAGATCCAATCTGTTTGCATTGTCCTCTCTATTCTAAATAGGAAGGGAATACTTGTTGTTTTGACAAATGGGAGTGTTTGACTACTGGGAGAAATGCCCTGGTTTTTTTGTTTAATGAGAAAGGTAGTAGCACCTCTCATCACGTTAATGGCGTCTATTGACTGCTCATAGTGGAAAGAGAGTTGCCCTGGCATCAACATTTCTCTTCTTTCCCACACCCCCTTACAATAAGAACATGACATTATCCCGGGTTGTATGCCCAACTGTTAGAGGTCTTCAACATTAAGTTGTACATTTTGTTTCCCACTTTTTACAGGGGTTCGTCCCAGGTGACATCTTCCCATCACCTCTAGTAGGACATAATGACTGGCTTGGCAGAGGTCCATGCCCCATACAACATACCTAAATGACCACAAAAATACAATATTCCTGTCCTGATAGATATGATAACATCACCAGGTACTTGTTGTTGTGAGTCTCTGGGGAACATCATTTATTTAGCATGATTAATGTTTTATAAATAAAAACACTACTTTGTGTATGAATAAGATACTTGATGTTGCATCTATTTAGGATGAAGATAGCTAGTGTATAATAACTGTATAATAACTGGGTAAAGTTTCAACCAGAATATTTTCCATACTAGCACTGCGTGGTAAAGTATGCTGATTTTTGGAACAATTGTTAAAATATATATGTATGTCAATGAAAAGAGAGAGGTAGGTCAACTGAATCATACTCAAGTTTCATACAGTAGAAACCATATACATGTATATCATTTGTTTCTGTTATTAACAAACTTTTCAGCACTACTTATATCAGGTCAGATAAAAACCTGTTACTGGAACTCAGAATGAATACCATTTGAATCACATTCGAAGGTTTACTGTGACAAAATTTTGTTCATCTATTTAGGCTGATAGTCATTGAGAAAAGAAATGTTTACAAAAAAGTATGGTCACAAAAAATTCCACATGGATGTAAAGAAGGGAGCTGTTTTTTAAAGTACATGTTAAGGAAATGTCTGACATGGTTTGGAAGAGGGCCAAACCAACTTCATTGCAGAAAATCCATCTTTGTGAATATTATGATAGATGCGATTTTATGATTTCATTTATGGCTAATGACTAAGGTATACTGCAGTTAAAGCTTAAGATAAATATTATATCAAAATTGCCTAAGAAAGTGTTAGATTCTAGTGAATACTAACATTTAACCGTTACACCATCAAGACTCATTAAGAACAGACAAATTCACTACCTGAAAGTGGGTAAGTGATGTATTGTTCAGCAGGTCTGTATGCTATCCATGGGGAACCAGTCTGGGGTTGAACAAGAGGCCCAGCACAGCTGTTTGAACAACAAAAAGCTTTTGACAAAGTTGTGCTCTCTGATCTGTTCCTAAAACCTGTGACAGCGATGTGGAGTGTTGCAACTGTCATAGAAGTACCTGCTTTTGTGAAGCAAGGCTGAAAATATGATATATAGGTCAGTGTGTAGAGGGTTAGAGTATGTTTTGTATCTAAACCCTTGATGTGTTGCCTCAGGGGTCTTGGTTAAATATTGAATTACACATATGGTTGGATATATTTATTGTACATACAAGTGAAAATTTCAATGCTGCACACAGGTTTTCACTTAAGAAATGATATTTTTTGTAAAGATTATGGTTATATTTTACCTCTTAAGAGGAGAAAGGATATATTGGCTTATGGATGTGGTTTCACTCTCAGACGCTCCACGTTGTTCCCATTAGAAGAGTGGACCTCATAACTGCATGCAATATTCACAGTGACTTCTCATTACAAATTTATCATTTAAGGTAAGGCATGTGACTGCAGGGACACATGACTTCACAATAAACGATGAATCAGAGTTCAAGATTAAATTCACCTTGAAGTGATCATAATTCATCAGTCAAGAATGCAGATTTTAATTTGCAAAATTCACAGTGACTTCTCATTACAAATTTATTATTTAAGGTAAGGCATATGACTGTAGAGACACATGACTTCACAAGAAACAATGAATCAGAATTCAAGATCAAATTCACTTTGAAGTGATCATAATTTATGTCAAGAAAGCAGATTTTTATTTATTTAAAATGTATTTTATAGACGATAGGGGCCAGAAGGAGAGGAATCAATGACCAGTTAGAATCATCCTAATTGGTTTAGGTTAAGTACAGGTGAAGCTTAAGATCATGACTGAATGCAAGGCCCAGCATGCACACCTGAGGACATATCTCGCCACCTCTCCTATGCACCTCTCGTCCGACCTTTGACCCCACACTCTCACCTTGTCATTATGTGAAGGTCGCTATCCTCTGGTAGTTTTTCTCTGCGAATAAGGGTTCTCACCCAGGCCCTTAATGAGCAGGACAAGGACTCTGGATGTCTCTGTGACTAACAAATACAAGTCCATCCATAGACCTGAGGGATGATACAAAACGAAATGTCCAAGAAGATCACTGATGAACTTTTATGATTATCTGAACAATTCAAAAGTAATGTTCTACTTTTTGACATGATATTTTATATCCATATTGGGTGTGTTTTTTTAGAAATGTTAAGTAAACCAAGAATGGTTGTATAAAGGTAGGAGATGAGTGGTTGATATGATATATGGTGAGTGTGATGGGCGACATACCAGGAGATTTGACATAGTGATGTCGCTATGTAGGCAGACATGGTAGCAGCTGACTATGGCCCACTATAGTCTCAACTCACCCTCGCTCACTCACCCAACCAACAATACACTACTACGTCGCTATCAACCCAATTGTTTCCAAATGTATCAATAGTTCTATTATCTTGAGCAAGTCAGGAAATTTGCGATATTTGAAGGACGTAGGATTTCATTGTGAAGAATGAGGAGAACGGAAAGCATGCAAAAAGTACAATGTTTGATATATTGAAACACAAGGAGGTATTTATATTGAAATTGTGATGGATTCTAACTTTCTAACAGGATCTATGGTTGGTAGTTTGTTTGATGTATAGTAATTGCCTCCTTGTGAGAGGGTAAGATATAAGGTAAGTATAGGTTAGTGGGACTGCACCAAGACAGTCTATGGTAGTACCACCCTATTATGATAAACCAAGAACTAATCACTCTTCTCCTTTCACTCATGTGTTATTATAAACCATTCTTAAGACATAACAACAGTTTGATCGATTCTGGGTACCGTTTAGAAAGAACAGAGTTTTTTTTTTCCAGTGGCATGCTGGTATAACTGAAACTGTGTTAATAGGGTCATTTGTAAAAACAAACATGCAAGCAAACAAGTCATTAATTCTCTTTAATATTGAAATTGTTGTAAACATGATGAATCTTGAATGAAGTTTGAAAGATATCACTTTAATTGTGCAGGTGAGAATGTCGACCCACTTTGGGTATGATGTGAGATTATGCTGCAATGCGGGACCACAGTTTGTCCCCGTCAGGTCCCTGGTCACATCTTGTGTCGCACTTTTTTTTTATTACTGATTGGTCGTCTGACAAGTTTCAACAGGGACAATGTACTTGTCTTAGATACACATGAATTCAAGTGTCTGTACACTGTATATTTGATAAATAAAAAAAACCAAAAGTACATTCATTGGTTGATGCATTCAAAGTGTATAAACAATAAGGTCCAAATGATAAAGACTGAGAGGTGAGATTTATTAAAAGTATAATAAAGGTGCTGGAAGGATCCACATATATATTGCACCAGGTAACATACCTTCATACATGCTCTCATATCAACACTTTAAAAAGGGAGTGAAAATTTTATATTTTGATATCCAGCTTTACATACAGGTTAATATCAAGTTTAGTGGGATAGCTGCAGTCGGATCTGAGAGAGTTAAAGTTCATGAATACATAGATTATAAGGATGACTTGATTTATACAGGAAAACGGGAGTAAAAAAGCTTCAAAATGTGCACAACTTGACATAGCAATCCTGAACAAATAGTGATATGTGGTAAATATGACAAGAAAGCCGGCGAACTTCAATATTTTGTTCTGAGTGTCACAGAGGAATGCAGATACTAGGCTAGGCTTACGGCGGGCAAATGCTCTGACCAAATATTCATCGGATAAATCATGACATGTATGAGTTAAAATCAATGATTGATTGACATTGAGATGTTGGATTATAAACTGGATGTGAGTGGTTAAATCCTTGATCAATGCAGACAGGTTTATCTTGGATTAAGTGATATTATCCAATGTATGAAGTTTGTGTTTCATGTTTTTATTATCTGTACTTGTAGGTGATGTGGACTCGCGATCTATAGCAGACCAGGACCGCATGAAAAAACACTGGGAGGATAAGATAGCAACTGGGGAGGTTAGTCTGTTTCCACGACAACCAGAACCTGGCAACAAAGTATCTTCCTCTATTGACTTATCAGAATTCAAGAGTGAAGTTGAAACACAAAGTATTGCCAATTTGGCCACAACAAAAGAGGCATGGGAAAAACTGTCTGAAGAACGCGAAAAGGAGAAAGAACGTGAAAAAGTAAGATTAAAAGAAGGTTCAATGCGGAAACAAGATGAAACATACTTGAATAACAATATATATGCATATGATTCACATGATGAACAAAACTATGAAAATGAGAGTGCTATTGATAGAGAAATAAGACTTGCTCAAGAAAGAGAGGCGGAGCTGAAGAGAGAGAAAGAGAATCTAGAAAGAGAGAAGTACTCAGGATCGGAGGTCAGATCTGACGTCGAGTCTTATTACAGTGAGGAAGATATGCCAATACACAAAGTGCCTCCACCAGTGCGTGTGGTCGAGGTCGTGCCTAAGAAACTGCCCGCTTCAGAGCAGCCTCCGTCTCCACAAACCCCAGTGTCGCCGCCTCCATCCAACACCATTCTCAACCTCATGCCGTCGGCCAAGGTCGAGTTCACTCGCAAGGAGAGCATTATAGACCGCGAGATCCGAGAGCAGCAGGAAAGGGAGGAGGAGATGAAGAGACAGTCTGAACACAAACTCCAGGCCTACAATAAGGTAATGTATAGAAGTTCCTCAACTCGCATCTCGTGTCATTTAATGTGCACAGGTCCGACTCTCATTGATAGCAAAGTTCAATATGGCTTAGCCCATTTGTTTGGCCTTTCACTTAGCTATTGCTTCAAGTATATTTTGACATGTGCTTGTTTTATTTAGTGATAAAACAAAATTATTTCATAGAAATATAAATGCATTCATATTTAATCAAAATGTTTTGAGAGATGTGAGGTAAGCTTAATATGTATTAATCATACATGATGCCTTGAGCAAAGTAAATAGTACATACATATTAAAATTTTCAGGTGTGATGCATAAGAATTTAAATTAAAGAGTTGTTTTGACAATATTTGATTCTATCTGCTGATGGAAAACATATAAAAACCACTTTTAACTAATGATTCTAGATACATGTTTTTACTGGTGGAAACTGAAAGCATTGAGTGGAAAGAAAGGTTTTATCACCAGGTGGCATAGCAGTATGGTGAAGCCTACAGGTGCTGTCGCATAATTCATGCCAGCGACCCAGACAGTCTGCTGGGTCTGATACTGACAGCAACAAGGGGTGCTTCTAGGGTTTACCTCACCAATTCTATAATATATGGTCATAGGTCAATAAATATACAATTCTATGAAAGAATATTGCCCGCTTAACAAGGATATAATGCAATTCTCATGTGTCATTCAGTTATTTTTGCTATTCACATGACATGGGAAGGGATGTGGTGTTAGAGATTTGGGTTTGCCAGCACAAGGGTGGGCCAATCATTGAGACGATCACCGAATTGTGCTCTGCTGTCAGCAGCCAAATTGTGCCACTAGCTTCCTGCCGTGGAAAGATGGACACTGTCTCTTACTGCTCCTATGCAGCCATCCAGCTCCTCCGTCTGTCATAAGCCTGATCCGGAAAAAGGTTAATCCCAAATTACATAATCCTCTCTCAGCTGCCGGTCTCATCTCAAGGCTGCTACTCGCCAGGCGGAAAACACGATAGTGATGTGACATTGTAGTACATCCTGCGTGCGATAACCGAGCCCTAATCAGATAATTGATTATTAACGAAGGTCACTTCGGTAATTACCTATATAAGGATGGGTGAGCTGCTGCACAATTCCTCTCTGGTGATTCTGGACACCTCATTCTGCCTGTCCAACGTGCTGAAGATGGTCATGACATTGACAGTGGACCTCGAGTTTCTGGACACCCTGTACACTGTCACAGTGGTGGTTCTCTTCATTGCTTTTGTCACACACTGGAGTATTAAGGTGGGAAGGGACTGGTCTCAGGCCATCAAAAACTTCCTGCTGGGAAGAAAACCAAAGGTAATTAATTATATAACAGTCGTCCTGTATAATGTTACATAAATAAATGTATGTTTATACTTATGCTATATTATAGTGATTAATAATCTATTTTATAAAAGCAAGACTGTAATCAAAATGTTCATCATATAAATCTAACTATTTTTAATGTGATGAACATGTACTTGCTCTATTAGAAGGGCCTTGACCTTATTGCTACATTATTAAGGCTCAGAGGTCCATGCTACATTATATAACCTATTATCTTGTGCAAAATCGACACAGTGATAAAAAAATTAAACAAGTCTTGATTTAAAAAAAAATCAAGCTCATGCAGGATTTACACTTACAAATTAAGGAAATCCTTTTATTTTACCACGCATGTACAGATCACTTCTCACTCATGCAAAAGCGCCATCTGATGGTGTGACAGAAACTGGGCACATAAAAAACATGGCTGACATGGGGCGATAATACATGCATGATCCATAGACTTACAGCTTAATCAGTTGAAACCTCGAACATCCAGCCCTGAAGGCAAAACAATTGTGAACAAAGATTATATGCAAATCAATCAAATTTAGGTTACATATGTGAATAACTGAAATTGTCGCAGCTGGGGTAAACTAGGATAACATATTCATCTGTCAATATTGACGTAGATTCTGACATAGAAAATATCACTGTTTTAGTTGCTGGCTTTTGTCAAATAGTCAAATAGAGATAGCATACAAATTGATGCACTCAGATTTCATCCATTATACTGAAAGTTTTGAACAGTTATATCAAACTTGAACAGATATATCAAACATGTGTGAGATGATAATGTCTAATCATAAAACACCAGTTTGAAATATTGTGATATCGAGAATAAGAACCATAACCTTAGCATACTCATATATGGACCATAAGGACCATAACCTTAGCATACTCATATAAGGACCATAACCTTAACATACACATATATGGACCATAAGGAACATAACCTTAGCATACTCATATATGGACCATAAGGACCATAACCTTAGCATACTCATATATGGACCATAAGGACCATAACCTTAGCATACTCATAAATGGACCATAAGGACCATAACCTTAGCATACTCATATATGGACCATTAGGAACATAACCTTAGCATACTCATATATGGACCATAAGGAACATAACCTTAGCATACTCATATATGGACCATAAGGACCATAACCTTAGCATACTCATATATGGACCATTAGGAACATAACCTTAGCATACTCATATATGGACCATAAGGAACATAACCTTAGCATACTCATATATGGACCATAAGGACCATAACCTTAGCATACTCATATATGGACCATAAGGACCATAACCTTAGCATACTCATATATGGACCATAAGGACCATAACCTTAACATATTCATATATGGACCATAAGGAACATAACCTTAGCATACTCATATATGGACCATAAGGACCATAACCTTAGCATACTCATATATGGACCATAAGAACCATAACCTTAGCATACTCATATATGGACCATAAGGAACATAACCTTAGCATACTCATATATGGACCATAAGGACCATAACCTTAGCATACTCATATATGGACCATAAGGAACATAACCTTAGCATACTCATATATGGACCATAAGGACCATAACCTTAGCATACTCATATATGGACCATAAGGACCATAACCTTAGCATACTCATATATGGACCATAAGGAACATAACCTAAACATACTTATATATGGACCATAAGGACCATAACCTTAGCATACTCATATATGGACCATTAGGAACATAACCTTAGCATACTCGTATATGGACCATAAGGACCATAACCTTAGCATACTCATATATGGACCATAAGGACCATAACCTTAGCATACTCATATATGGACCATAAGGACCATAACCTTAGCATACTCGTATATGGACCATAAGGAACATAACCTTAGCATACTCATATATGGACCATAAGGACCATAACCTTAGCATACTCGTATATGGACCATAAGGAACATAACCTTAGCATACTCATATATGGACCATAAGGACCATAACCTTAACATACTCATATATGGACCATAAGGAACATAACCTTAGCATACTCATATATGGACCAAAAGGAACATAACCTTAGCATACTCATATATGGACCATAAGGACCATAACCTTAGCATACTCATATATGGACCATAAGGACCATAACCTTAGCATACTCATATATGGACCATAAGGACCATAACCTTAACATACTCATATATGGACCATAAGGACCATAACCTTAGCATACTCATATATGGACCATAAGGACCATAACCTTAGCATACTCATATATGGACCATAAGGACCATAACCTTAGCATACTCATATATGGACCATAAGGAACATAACCTTAGCATACTCATATATGGACCATAAGGACCATAACCTTAGCATACTCGTATATGGACCATAAGGAACATAACCTTAGCATACTCATATATGGACCATAAGGACCATAACCTAAGCATACTCATATATGGACCATAAGGAACATAACCTTAGCATACTCATATATGGACCAAAAGGAACATAACCTTAGCATACTCATATATGGACCATAAGGACCATAACCTTAGCATACTCATATATGGACCATAAGGACCATAACCTTAGCATACTCATATATGGACCATAAGGACCATAACCTTAACATACTCATATATGGACCATAAGGAACATAACCTTAGCATACTCATATATGGACCATAAGGACCATAACCTTAGCATACTCATATATGGACCATAAGGACCATAACCTTAACATACTCATATATGGACCATAAGGACCATAACCTTAACATACACATATATGGACCATAAGGACCATAACCTTAGCATACTCATATATGGACCATAAGGACCATAACCTTAGCATACTCATATATGGACCATAAGAACCATAACCTTAACATACTCATATATGGACCATAAGGACCATAACCTTAGCATACTCATATATGGACCATAAGGACCATAACCTTAGCATACTCATATATGGACCATAAGGACCATAACCTTAGCATACTCATATATGGACCATAAGGAACATAACCTTAGCATACTCATATATGGACCATAAGGACCATAACCTTAGCATACTCATATATGGACCATAAGAACCATAACCTTAACATACTCATATATGGACCATAAGGACCATAACCTTAGCATACTCATATATGGACCATAAGGACCATAACCTTAGCATACTCATATATGGACCATAAGGACCATAACCTTAGCATACTCATATATGGACCATAAGGACCATAACCTTAGCATACTCATATATGGACCATAAGGACCATAACCTTAACATACACATATATGGACCATAAGGACCATAACCTTAGCATACTCATATATGGACCATAAGGACCATAACCTTAGCATACTCATATATGGACCATAAGAACCATAACCTTAACATACTCATATATGGACCATAAGGACCATAACCTTAGCATACTCATATATGGACCATAAGGACCATAACCTTAGCATACTCATATATGGACCATAAGGACCATAACCTTAGCATACTCATATATGGACCATAAGGAACATAACCTTAGCATACTCATATATGGACCATAAGGACCATAACCTTAGCATACTCATATATGGACCATAAGGACCATAACCTTAGCATACTCATATATGGACCATAAGGACCATAACCTTAGCATACTCATATATGGACCATAAGAACCATAACCTTAACATACTCATATATGGACCATAAGGACCATAACCTTTGCATACTCATATATGGACCATAAGGACCATAACCTTTGCATACTCATATATGGACCATAAGGACCATAACCTTAGCATACTCATATATGGACCATTAGGAACATAACCTTAGCATACTCATATATGGACCATTAGGAACGTAACCTTAGCATACTCATATATGGACCATAAGGACCATAACCTTAGCATACTCATATATGGACCATAAGGACCATAACCTTAGCATACTCATATATGGACCATAAGAACCATAACCTTAGCATACTCATATATGGACCATAAGGAACATAACCTTAGCATACTCATATATGGACCATAAGGAACATAACCTAAACATACTCATATATGGACCATAAGGACCATAACCTTAACATATTCATATATGGACCATAAGGACCATAACCTTAGCATACTCATATATGGACCATAAGGACCATAACCTTAGCATACTCATATATGGACCATTAGGAACATAACCTTAACATATTCATATATGGACCATAAGGACCATAACCTTAACATACTCATATATGGACCATAAGGAACATAACCTTAGCATACTCATATATGGACCATAAGGACCATAACCTTAGCATACTCATATATGGACCATAAGGACCATAACCTTAGCATACTCATATATGGACCATAAGGACCATAACCTTAACATACTCATATATGGACCATAAGGACCATAACCTTAGCATACTCATATATGGACCATTAGGAACATAACCTTAGCATACTCATATATGGACCATAAGAACCATAACCTTAACATACTCATATATGGAAGGTTGCAATATCTTAATGTAATCGGATTAACCATGGCAAAATCCGGCATTAAAGGGTTTAACCATTTTATAAAAGTGAACTAAATTTGGCAAACTCTTCATATAAGTGGACAACCTTAATTGACACATATAACAGTTTGAAATCTCTTTATTAAAATGGACTCACCTTGTCACACTCAGATATCAAAGGTTGTGGTTCATCACTCTAAGGAAATACTATTTAGATCAGGCAAACACATATAGGAAAGGTTGTGGTATTTGACAATAAAAATCTCTTTTAACTTTTGTGTGAGATTTGATATTTAATTATCACAGACAGAATATTTGGGATGCGCATAAACAAGGTTTGATTGAAAAACTGCAAGCTGGAATTGTTATCTATAAACTTTTATTTTGATCTTTACTCAGGATGTGATTTAATTATTCCTGACTTGCCGTGAGAGACAATAAGATTTTTGGATTATTTCTCCTTGCATCATCCCATAACACTATTAATCAAGAACGTGTGAGTGAGTTAGTTGTCTGATGTTGAGTATGGTGGCAGCACTATAGATCTGCTTCTTCAAATCAGTAGTCTTATTCTGCAGGATATCAAAGGCATGATCTCAAATAAACTGATTGTAATAGTATTAAGGTGACCAATGTTATAAAACTCACCGTTGCTGTGATATTCCAGCAGTTGTCTGTGTTGCTACCATCATACCATTTTACCACTTCTAGTCAAATTGACTGGTGAGATATGCCTCCAGCTTGCAGCTCAGGTCTTGCTATCGCTGCCCTGGCTGCTCTCCAACATGAAATGTCCTAAGTCATTTGCAATGTAATTAGACTACAAAGCATTTATGGGGGTCAATATCGCTGCATTTGGATTCGTTGAAAGTGGCACATTTCCAGGGCTCGGATTGGCTCTTCACTCCTCCCCTATTGAACTTGATGACAAAATTACAGTTTGAAGAAACCTGCATGTTCCTCATAACAGGGAAAATTTTACTTTTGGCCAACTTATATTCGGACTTCTTCAGGATCATGCAATAACGTGGTATTTTGTCGACATGATTGCCTCCATGCAGGCAAGGATAGTGTCGGGAGACGTATGGATGGAGCCTCACTGCAGAGGCAGCTTGATGCTGGCAGAATGTCATTAACTCAACATATCTAAATGCAATAATCAAGTCATATCTGTGGGGGTTCCAGAGGCACCAAACATTTCAAACCAATCACAAGTACTTATCCATAAACACACTTACAAAACAAATACATTATAGGGTTGTTGAAACTTTTTAGGTTAAGTTATGCAAAAAAAAGTAAAAGGGATCTTTAAGATTTGAGGCGCCATTTCTCCAGGTGTATTTGCTGAGTTGCAGTTCTAACTATCTCCTGCCTAGGTCTTGAATAGAATGCTGCTCATTAAATATGTTTGTGATTCGTATCTTACAAATCAGAATTTTATGATCTTTTATTTTGGGATTTTAAAAATTTCATCGAGGATTCAGATAGACACAAAGATGGCTGCTGTTAAAATACTGGAGTTATAATGTGCTGTTAATTGAACAAATTCTGTTCACGAGAAGATGAAATTATAGGAATGAATGTAGGGTACCTTAGTTTATCACCTGATAGGTATGGCACCTTGGATTATCACCCAGTAGGTATGGCACCTTGGATTATTACAAAGTAGGGTACCTTGGATTATCACCCAGTAGGTATGGTACCTTGGATTATCACATAGAAGGTATTTTGGATTATCATTAGGTGGGGTTGTGATAATCTTCCCCATGTGGTCATTCCCTGTGGTCTACCACCACCCAGTATCCATGAGTCGCCACACGAGGCCTCGTCATCCGCGCTACGTGACGGCTGTGTATCGTAGGCCATATCACACCGTGCACGAACCCCTCAGTCTCTACAGCATCATCAGACAGGTATGTCCCAGCCACCAGGGGGCTAACTTTTCATTTGTTCTGGTTGCAGATTCTCAGAAAAAAATTAATTACTGCTAGAAGATGATAATGAATATCAAAAACCCAGATTGATCTTTTTTGTCATATGGGGAAAGACGAGATGATTATCTGAAGCTCAAAATAGTTAGAAGTGCCAATATTGAAACTAACTGAACAGCTAATCATGTACATTATACAAAGTAAAATTATCATTTGGAATAAGAATGACTGATTATACGACATCAAATATAGTAATGTTAAATATGACACCAAATTAGTTACATTAAATGAATTACATAATATGAAGTGCTAGATATCTCATGATATGCTGTTATCTTTATGGTGTGATCAAATTATAATGGGATTCCTAAAATAGTGTCAGATCTCTTTACAAATCTTTCTAAAATCCCCCAAGGAATTAAGATGGAGATTGATGTTGTTTTGCTAAGTTTGTATGTAACCATAGCAACTTGATTTATACTAAAATGCAACATCTTATAGTAAAATAAATAATTCATGCCATTTGACAATCAATAATCTTCAGTTAAAATGCCCAGGAAAGAAAGGGTGATTAATATGAGATAAATGATTTTTAAAATGACCCCTGTGGTTAAGCAATGATGCACGTTTAGAATTATGGAAATAATTGAATTTGGAGCGGCATAATAGTTTTAATGACAATTGACATGGTTTGAGTGAGGGATGGAGTATTAATAGTTGAATTCAGAGGTTTATGTTTGTTCTAATTGCCCGTAATCATATCCAAGGTCAAATCAAGTCATGGAGTAAACCCGTGTATCCGACATATAGGATTACATTGGTCAGTGCCTGTGTATGGAGTCCATTCTGTGGTCATATATCTGGCCAATCAAATCTCCTGTATTGATTCACTGCCAGCTTAATGCGTCACAAATAGAATTACAGCCTCAGGTTTCCTGTACTATGTTTATGATACAGGCAGCCAAAAATTATGTTCAATGCATACACAATTTAGGTTGAATTAAAATCAATAGAAGAAAGAGAAAGGAAAGGTAATTGTTAATATTTTTCATGAGGATCAAAATATTCATACAAAATGGAGCGTACCTTAAGAACAACAAACAACTGCAAAAAATGGGCAGAAACTGATTGTACAAGATGTTTCAAGTAATGCATATTTTTAGCTACTTATGTGTAAAATGGCATTAAATGATAACATATTAAACTCTGTGCATATTGAATCATTAGTGAAATGTGTGGCTCGTCAAAATAAGTCTGTCCAGGTTGCTATAGCAGGTATTGTCATTGAAACCTACAGATCAAGTCGTGTACATTGCAACAGATGGTAAACCAAATATGTAAATTGCAGGGATCATCTCAGGACTAATGTGTCATGTCGCTCTTATTTGGTAAGCTTCAAAGCTTCAGCCCAAATAGCTGCACAAATGAAACAATTCTCCACACTTTATATAACTCACTTTATCCTCTCTTCTCAATTTTTGGTCACAATTTTGGTGAACTACGATGTCATTTTCATAATAGTTCGACGTCATGAAAATGGGGATATTAACTATTTGACATGGCATGCAAATGGTTAGATGATAATGACACTCAAAAGTGACGGGCCTACCAAGTGTGAGTAATGAAGAGAGACGCAGATAGGGGGCACTGCCGGAGAAGCTGGCTGACTTCTTGCCTGCCGCGTGTTTGTACTGTCAATATCATGGCGTGGACATACAGGGCGGTAGCTATTTGAACCGTTCTGCCATAATGGTGCCCATTGGCCTCTGTAATGATTTTCATATTTGATGTTTATTGATAGGTGAGTGGTTGTGGCTTGTTTCGTCATTATGGGGTTTTGTATGGAGACGTTAAGTTGTATTGGGTCGTGGGCCGATTTCAATGTGCCATTTTGTCATGTATAGGAATTCCCAAATCAAATTGGACATTGTCAATATTCTAGACCAAGTCCAAAAAAGGAAACATTTGGATCAGCTGAGAAGAAAGGAGATTTTAGATCGGGTGCAGAAAAGAGAGGATAACAGTGAGGTGAACAGTGAGGAAGATGTGGATCAGGTACCAAGACGGAGGTACTCCGATCAGAGTCCCAGAAAAGTGATCTTTGATCAAGCAGAGATTCAAGACACATTAAGATTACACAGAAGAAGAACATTGGATGAGGTTCAGAAGAAGGATACCCTGCAGCAGAGGAGAAATCTTCTGGACCAGATCAGGGCTAGAGGATCTCCGGAACCCAGAGGAGGCCAAACCAGTGAGGTGCATCCAGCCAAAAGACCTCTCAAGCTGCAAATAGGAATGGGCCCAGTGAGGGCAAGACATCCTGCCCAGGTAGATGGCCGAGGATATAGGCATGGGGCCTGCTATATTAAAGGAGGTGTTCTGCTATATTAAAGGAGATGTTCTGCTATATTAAAGGAGATGTTCTGAGATGTTCTGAGATATAGGAATGGGGCCTGCTATATTAAAGGAGATGTTCTGCTATATTAAAGGAGATGTTCTGAGATGTAGGAATGTGACCTGCTCTATTAAAGGAGATGTTCTAAGATATAGGAATGGGGCCTGCTATATTAAAGGAGATGTTCTAAGATATAGGAATGGGGCCTGCTATATTAAAGGAGATGTTCTGAGATATAGGAATGAGGCCTGCTATATTAAAGGAGATGTTCTGAGATGTAGGAATGGAGCCTGCTATATTAAAGGAGATGTTCTGAGATATAGGAATGGGGCCTGCTATATTAAAGGAGATGTTCTGAGATATAGGAATGGGGCCTGCTATATTAAAGGAGATGTTCTGAGATATAGGAATGAGACCTGCTATATTAAAGGAGATGTTCTGAGATGTAGGAATGGAGCCTGCTATATTAAAGGAGATGTACTGAGATATAGGAATGGGGCCTGCTATATTAGAGGAGATGATCTGAGATATAGGAATGAAGCCTGCTATATTAAAGGAGATGTTCTGAGATGTAGGAATGGGGCCTGCTATATTAAAGGAGATGTTCTGAGATATAGGAATGAGACCTGCTATATTAAAGGAGATGTTCTGAGATGTAGGAATGGAGCCTGCTATATTAAAGGAGATGTTCTGAGATATAGGAATGGGGCCTGCTATATTAAAGGAGATGTTCTGAGATATAGGAATGGGGCCTGCTATATTAAAGGAGATGTTCTGAGATATAGGAATGAGGCCTGCTATATTAAAGGAGATGTTCTGAGATGTAGGAATGGAGCCTGCTATATTAAAGGAGATGTTCTGAGATATAGGAATGGGGCCTGCTATATTAAAGGAGATGTTCTGAGATATAGGAATGGGGCCTGCTATATTAAAGGAGATGTTCTGAGATATAGGAATGAGACCTGCTATATTAAAGGAGATGTTCTGAGATGTAGGAATGGGGCCTGCTATATTAAAGGAGATGTTCTGAGGTATAGGAATGGGGCCTGCTATATTAAAGGAGATGTTCTGAGATATAGGAATGAGACCTGCTATATTAAAGGAGATGTTCCGAGATGTAGGAATGGAGCCTGCTATATTAAAGGAGATGTACTGAGATATAGGAATGGGGCCTGCTATATTAAAGGAGATGTTCTGAGATATAGGGATTTTGGCCTAATATATTCCATTAGATGTTCTAAGATATAGGAATGGGGCATAATATATTCCAGGAGATGTTCTGCAATATAAAGATGGGGTGAGATATGATCCATTATTATTAGCAGTGAAACACAGGAATGACATAATGTGTGATGAGGTATTGTTAAGGATACAGGAATGACATATGTGATAAGATATTCTCAGAGATACAGGAATGACATATGATTTGATGAGGTTTTGTCAAAGATACCAGAATGACATGATGTGATGTGGTATTGGCATGATATAGGAATGACATATGACTTGATGAGGTATTGTCAAAGATACCAGAATGACATGATGTGATGTGGTATTGGCATGATATAGGAATGACATATGACTTGATGAGGTATTGTCAAAGATACCAGAATGACATGATGTGATGTGGTATTGGCATGATATAGGAATGACATATGACTTGATGAGGTATTGTCAAAGATACTAGAATGACATGATATGATGAGGTATTGTCAGAGATATAGGATGACATGTTATGTAGAAAAGTTTTGTCAGAGATACAGGAATTACATATTATGTGATAAGGTATTCTTAGAGATACAAGACTGACATTTGATGTGATGAGGTATTGTCAGAGATACAAGAATGACATATGATGTGATATGAGGTATTGTCAGAGATACAAGAATGACATAATATGAAATGGTGTATTGTCAGAGATACAGGATTCACACATGATGTGATGGGGTATTGTCAGAGATACAGGAATGACATAATATGTTATGATAGGTTGTCAGAAATACAAGAATGACACATGATGTGATATGAGGTATTGTCAGAGATACAGGAATGATATATGATGTGATAAGGTATTGTCAGAGATATTAGAATGACATGATGTGATGATGTATATACATGTGCGACATGCTATGTGATGAGTTAGGAACACAAGATTTAAAGCTAGCATAGAATGTGATGAGTAGGGGACATGGGCTATGTGGCTGACATGGGCTGAGGTAGGTGCTATCATGTGTATGCAGCCTACATCTGTGGCCACGTAGCAGACATTCCAGGTAGAGGTATGTGTGTACAGGTATGGTGTCATCCTGGGCCTCATCCATTCATACATGCATTATCTTGCTGCCGTACATCACTCCACCATAATTGACTGCAGGTCTTGGTCAACTCGGGGTCGGTTGATTCCCCGCTGCCACACACAGGTCTGGTCTTGTTACACTGGTAGATGGGACGCAGTGATTGGGTTGGGGAGTGAGGAGTTTTATAGGATGTGGCATACACGGAGAGTGGCCGTGATGTGGTGTCGGGAGATGTGCTGTGTATCACCAGTCTCATTGTGGACACACAGGTAAGTGTTTATCTGTCCACACAGGCATGGTTCGTGTGGGTGAGATATGTCGAACTCAACACGTTTGATGGGGACACTGTCACATGATACATCCGACCTGCCCCAACACATTCATGAGGCTCGTAACTCGCTTCTCATTCTCACGTCAAAGAGTTGCTTCCCAGAAGCCATTTATAGTTTCGCCCTCAGAAAGGAACTTAAAGTAACTTGTTAAGTGTTTGACTACACAACTTGACAACAATATGACAGGATTCAATATATAGCTGGTGACGTAGAGATTTGGCTCTCGTCGCTGTAATCCGAGCAAGCTTGAGATATACATGATACAGGCATAACAGAGTAGAAGAGTGAGCTTGTACAGTCAGCGTGTGACAATAGTATTGATTTTCATGGAGAAAACAGCAAATAAGGTCATGTACCAGCTGCACATAAGCCGCTGCACCCAGTTTATGCAATTTTAATCTAGTTTGTTGGATTTGGTTTCTGTCGTGGAAGGCTCTATAACAGAGTTTAACGGTAAGTTTATAGTTGTTTTCAAACTGGAACCATGATCTGACAAAGTAAGTGCCAGTTATTTTGGGCCTTTGTAATCACAGGTAGATTGTTCTCTTTCGTTTGAATGAAGTTGGACTGTGTCGGAGTTGGGAGTTTGGCTGCCCGTGGTGTGCCCTTATTGATCGCCACTTTGCTATAAACTGATCACCAAGTCGCTGTTTATTGTGTGCATGACAGTCAATAACAAATGGAAATATCGTGTCTGGACAAAATTATAAGGGCAACTTGCTGAGACAAAGTTTCCACCCAATAGTATGAGGACTATTCCTGTTGTCGGTTTGCGAGTCCGTCCTGGGTGATTAGTGTGGCATATAATACACAGAATCATCAGATCACCTGTCAGTACACGACACTGAGATCACCGACTGTTAACAGTTTGATCAGCGCAAAAAGTTAATATCTACAGATTATTGCCAATAGGTCTGCCTCATTAAATTTCCCTAATTATAGGTATATATATGGTAGGGTTTAATGATGTGCTCCGAAGAGCAGCATTGATATAATTGGACAGTGCAATTGCTGTTACAGTGACATTATACAGCGTTACTTGTAGTTTGCTGTATACACTGTAGTGAGTTAAACAGTGTTACATTGTTCTGTGCTACATACACTGCAGTGAGGTGATATTTTAGAGTGAGTTAAACAGTGTTACATTGTTTTGTGCTACATACACTGCGGTGAGGTGATATTTTAGAGTGAGTTATGCCTCAGTCACATTTGCACCGGGCGCCGGCCGGGCAGTAACAATCGGCCGACTCCCCAGTCTGCCGGGCGCCGGGGAGTTTATAAGCAACAATCTGAGAGATGCCGTGGCTGTGGTCACATTATTAAAGGGCACCGCACGGCACGTGCAAGACTGAATGGCACAGACGTCTGTAGGATATCTTAAAGACGTCTAGATTATTGACAGACGTCTGTAGGATATCCTAAAGACGTCTGTCTGATTTGACAGACGTCTGAAAGACATCCTAAAGACGTCTATGATATATCGCAGGGAGCCCGTGGGATCATCTGACGATGGTCTATGAGCACATTATATAAATATAATCCACCGGCAGCCCTAAGATAATCTGCCGATGTCCTTGCGGGACACTGCCGGGACCCTGCCGTGCAGTTTAAGATGATATTTGCTGATAAGACATCGGGGAAACGCCGGCAACTTTTATGTGGCAGCTAAAAGTTCCCGATGACCCGGCCGACGTCTTAAAGATGCCCAATTGTGGCCGATGATCTCCCGGTGCCCGCCCGGCAATCTGAAATGCCTGCCGATTTTGTAAAAAATACCCATCGGCCGGGCATCTTTACTGAAATCGGCGCAAATGTGACTGAGGCATTAAACAGTGTAGTGTGTTATATGGTGAACTGAGTTATGGTGATGCTACATAGTGAGTTAAACAGTGTTATTTTGTAGTTAGATATAACATTTTAATTTACAGTGAATTATACAATGTTATTTTGCCCTGATTTATAAAATATTACTTTGGAGTGAGTTGTTCAGTGTTACTTTCAAGTGAGTTGTACAGTGTTAATATTTCTAATCATTTAGACAGTGTTAATTTATATTGATTTATATAGTGCTACTTTGCAGTACCTCAGCCCATGTCAGCCACATAGCCCATAGTGCTACTTTGCAGTGTTTATACAATGTTACTTTATGGTGAGTTGTAAAGAGTGATGTTTGTCAACAATATCAATATTTGACAACAATTATGTAATGCAATCTTCTCCCATAAATCTCTTTTTTTTACCTTTTGTTATTGGTGCTGATCATGCAATATTGAATGTTTGATCAATTCTGATGTGACAATACTTAGCTTGATTAAAATGCAACTCACATTTTCACCACAATTGATGCAAAAAATTCAAAAGGAAGATACATATTTAAATATGCAAAATGCCATCCAAGCTTTATTTATTGCAGTGGACAGTATAACAGTGGGTAATATTCTTGTATCTTAATATTGTTAGCACTGACATAAAACTAAAATAAATTGTGATATTCAAGGAAGTGATACCTTGACATAAATTATTGCATTAATATTTCCAGGAACTTTGCATTTATCAGAACAAATCTCGACAAATGGGGGAAATCTTTCCTGACAGTGACATATATTAGGATATATTTGTGGCTTCATCAGCAGTAGAGATAAATAAAAGAATGAATGGTTCCCAGGGTGGTTTAGACATTTTGTCAATAAGGCAATTAATATAGGGCGATGATGATGTGGTGTGGTGAAGCAGAACCCAAGCCTAATATGCAAAGCTCAGATAAGATAGAGCTAATTGACACAGTGTCCCGCTGTCATTCCTTACAATGCCATCCCTGGGGGAAAACTCCCAGTGGTTAATAAGGCAATCACTCTTAAAAAAATGGAGTGCTTGTTTTATTGATGGCAGAGATGTGGTACATATGTTAGTGAGGGTTCTCATGGTATGTGGAACCAGGAGGTTCCTGTTGTGCATATACTGGGCAAGTTTGTAATGATCAGCTGCAGTTGTGTAACATTCACTTTCCATATGGGCGTACCATTGATTTAATGTTGTTTAACACAACATAACCACAAGGCTGACCTGTCATGGAGACAGTACTCGGGAACATTTGGGCATGGTCAGTCAGTTTGGAGAAATGTCGTCTGATTTCTATGAAATTGCTTTATTTTTTCAACGTTATGTACACTTGGACGATATTGGTGCAAATTGCTGACGTCACCAGACATGCTCTTTTAAGATTGTGCTGGAGATGTTGACATTATGCCCACCAAGGAATAATATAGTGTAAATACCTGGCAGGATATATGTATAAAAGCCATGTCTCATGATTATGTGATAAAGTACACTAATAAACAGGTAGGTCTGAATGGAGCAGGTAGTGATGTCCCTACTGCACTTACTCTATAGGATTAATTGAATGCAGTAGTGTCCCAACTGCATCTACTTTATAGGATTATATGAATGCATTACTGTCCCTACTGCACCTACTTTATAGGATTAATTGAATGCATTAGTGTCCCAACTGCACCTACTTTATAGGATTATATGAATGCATTAGTGTCCCAACTGCACCTACTTTATAGGATTATATGAATGCATTAGTTCCCCTACTGCACCTACTTTATAGGATTATATGAATACATTAATGTCCCTACTGCACCTACTTTATAGGATTATATGAATACATTGGTGTCCCAACTGCATCTACTTTATAGGATTATATGAATGCATTAGTATTCCTACTGCACCTACTTTATAGGATTAATTGAATGCATTAGTGCCCCTACTGCACCTACTTTATAGGATTATATGAATCCATTACCGTCCCTACTGCACCTACTTCATATGATTAATTGAATGCATCAATATCTCCACTACAAATAGGTTGATTTGAAAAAGTTGATATAGGGGCATAGATGACCTTTATTTGAAGAGGGTAATGCATATAAGATGGGTCAAAGTTTGGATTTAAGTAGAATAGGATAATGTACAATTGGGATATGGTAAGGGGGTGTGGCAAAGTTAGGAGACTATTGGCACAGGATTATGTTTATTGAAAAGTAGACAAAGAAGGATTGATCTTCAATTGGTTGATATTTTTTTGATATATGACAACTTTGCCAAAATATTTTTGGCAAACTCATCAGGTTTAGCAGAGTTTCAATAACTCAAAACATCAAATGATTTTACATTTGTATTCTGGTGTATTTGGCAGCAATGGTTTCAAGTGAGGTTATAATACAAGCAGGTTTGGCTCGCAAATAAGTCCGAATACCCAAATATGGTGTGAAACGCTGCAGGGTGAACTTGTCATGTCACGTTAGGTGACCCAAAGTGTGTGATGTTATTTCTCCTGGTTATATTCATAGCAATTACATGTTCAGGTGGAAATCATCAGGATTGGTTACAAAGGTGAATTATCACATAAATAAATTATTGACATCAGAGGCTTGCTGGAGGACACAGAACTGGTTCTGCAATCTTCACAGCTTTGATATCAAAGAATTGTGATCAAGCTTCATATTATATTTCACAACCATGGTTGCGTTTTGTCTGACAGTGTTTTATGGTGATTTAAAAGGAGAGTTTGTAAATAAGTGTGAACAGAGATGGGCAAATATAATTAGGGACACCCAGAGGCAATTAATATTTCAGTGTTAGTTGGCGGAGATTGGGTGATTTTTCCGCAGCAACAAACTACCGCAAGTTGAGGTATGCAAACAGCTTAGCGGTCAAAGTGAATGTTTGTGTTCCACTGCTATAAATTGAATGATGGAACATTGTCACAATTATAATGAATAGTTTGAACAAGTAATGTGTAACACGACACAATGACAATATATATGGCTGTTGGATGCTCGCTTCATTTTATCCATTTAATCTGCAATATTTAGAATTATTGCAAAATGTCCGCGTCTTCAATACTGTCAGACTGGCTGAGAAAACAAAAGAAGAAGAAACTTTTCTACAGTTATTTGGTGGATTCAAGAGTGGTGACATTTACGGTCACACTTGTGTTGTTATTTACCAGCTTATTATGCTATTCTTTATGATAATTTTTAAGGGTGACTAATTGTATTTGTTATGTGTGTTTCAGGAGTTGGAGCAGAGTGAGTACGAGAGACGTGAGAAGGAACAGGAACGTAACGCTCACGAGAGCATAGTGGAGCGTGAGATCAGGTACCAGCACGAGAGAGAGAAAGACTTTGAGGTGCAACGAACGTACCTTAGTTCTGGTCCCACGTCTCCAGGGTTATCTTACAAGGCCCCCTTATCTCCAGTCTCCGCGCCGCCCACTCTGGGTGTCCGAGACCACGATGCCACCGACTCTGTAAGCCGGTCCAAAGCATCCAGTCTTAAACCACCAAGCAGCCCCATGACAGATTACGAACCTGCTATAGAGGAGGCGATGCCCTATGAGAACAGTGTGCCCAGTAGCACCCCAGCGCCCGACGGCAAACACGTGTCCTACGAGGAGGCCATATCAACGTACGCTCACCGCGGAGAGAGCATGATCGCGCGCGAACTACGCGAGCAGAAGGAGAAGGAGGAGGAGCTGAGAGCAAGATGGCAGGAGATGGGACTGGAGTCGCCACTGGAACCATCCATACCGGATACTCCCTATAACAGGCCTGACCTACCGGAGCCCAAGATGACTCTCTTGCCCCGACCGGGCACCAGAGACACACTGGTGTACGGAGATATGATCGGAACCGTTCCCGCGCCCAGAAGGATCTCTGCTGTCAGTAGCAAGCCTTCTGTGCCGCCAGAGACCACGAACGGGGGAACTAACGGAGTAGAAGTGCCCAAAGCCAAGGTCACGCCCTGGCATGCCGAGGACGAGGATGAGGAGGACGGAAGCAGGCAGAATTACGTGCCACAGTACGAGACCCCGATAGAGAGAGAGATCCGCCTCGCTCACGAGAGAGAAGAAGAATTGAGGATCCAGAAGAAATTGCCAATGCCCAACCCAAACAAAGACTCGGACATTCATCTTGAGGTCAAAGGGGATATGGCCCCGAGACGACCTCATTTATTATACCGGAAGGGAGATGAGGTACAAGAGGCAGGGACAATGAAAAAACTGGCAAGTAGTCGCCTTGCGCAAGAGATCGAAAAAGAGAAAGAGCGGGAAATGGAGCTGCACAGAATTGGACGTATTCACACTCTGTCTGATCAGAGAATGGGAGACTCAAATAAGAAATATGTGGATATAATTCCTAAAGACAGCCCGGCTCCGTCTCCTAATCCCCCGCGAACACCAACTACTCCTAAGACACCTTCCTATTTGCGATCGCCAGTGTCCACGATGTCCTCATCGTCCACTCCTCCGGTTTCCAGAACGGTGTCGGTGGAACCCAAACCCACTCAGCGCCCCCTACACAACGGCAATGTCTCGAACGGTGCCGCACCCAGTCATAATAAACAGGATCAGCGCTCCTCACGCTTCAGCGGGCCAAACCGACAGCCCAACCAGGCGGAGACATTGATAGAGAAGGAACTGAGAGAGATGAGAGAACGCGAGGAGGAACTCAGGTGAGCCATTCACTGCTTATAATGCTGGCATATGTCTCTATTATAGCTACCCCATCTCAAAACTCATAAACCAAATGCATCTGTCTATAGAGAATTCCCTTGGTATTTTAACATGACTGGAATAATAATCAAGATAACGTACCAAAAATGTCAAATTATTGAACGTCAAATCTATAAATATGAATGATATTTAACACCTATGATATAAATTCTGTATTTAAATGGTTTCTTTATGATTTATTTTTGACTATTTGCACTTATTTATTATGGTCGTTAGGTAATTATTATAATGGTATATTTTCTGTATTAATTTATATGTAGCCTTCTCTCTGACTTACATCACTGGGATTCCAAAAGATTTATGATTCATCAGTTAATCTCAATATTTATTGACTCCGACACGAGACCTCTACAGATTTTAAGTGGTGTGTGTTCCAGACTGGCGCCACTCGCAATTATCTCAAATGTCCACCGATACCTGTCACCACATATCAAACCAAATTATTAAAATATTTACTTAAACCACAAAAAGGTTTATATCACATGTAACGATCAGGATAATCGGACAATGCATCAAAAATGCTTGGCTTTTTTCAATACATTTGTTTCATTTGGATGGAATTTGGAATTTGGCAGTTGACTTCTGCTCATCCATACTTTATTTGGACGCAGGCATCTGATCTTGCAGGTTGTGGCAAGTAGTCATGCCAGGATCACGGTTTATTGACTCAAACGTTTGGTATTTGGGGTATCACATTCATTTTTAAATTTATAAAATCATTTTATTTTCGATGATTTGTTTTTTTTACAAATGTCATTTAACATTTTTCCGATGACAATTATGAGTGATGTAGACTTTCCTTAAATATTATATAACTACTTTACGCTAAATAAACTATTTATGCACATAAGTGAATAATCAACCCATCACAAAGGTACTTCTCAGTTATGCTGAGTGGTATTTAGAGAGGACGCTTTTATCAGTCCTCGTATAATATCCATATTTATTCTCCTGTAGCCCAGAGACGAGTACTTCTGATCTGATACAAAAGTGGTATGTCATGGACTCATCTCAGCAACACGTTTGTTTGGCCTTCTGTCACTATGCAGTAACTCCAACAAATTCTCTACTCCACAACTGAGAGATTCTCTTTTAAAACACCAATCAATTTCTGATACTAATCCATTTTCAATTTTCATAAAATGATTTGCACCCTGGATTTGCTTTCAAGACTTGTGTATATAAATATTTATATAAAGCTTTATCTCACGACTGTGCTGTGATCAGCTGAGGTTGCTCAGCTGTGTACTTGTGTATCTTAATAACCCAAATCACTTTTTCGCATCATTGTGAATGTTTGAACCGTTTGCACTGTTCCAGTGTTTGTCAGGCACTTGTATGTTTATGTCCTGTGTGTTAACAACAAAATGAAAAATCAATGATTGACAATGAAAATTTATAATCAAACCTTAAACAGCTTGGGAATGAATGACATGAAACGTTTGCTGACTTGAATGATTGGTGATAAGTGTGTTATGATGATTGTGTGCTGTCTGATTACCGGTAGATGAATTTCATTGTCATCCACATCTATCAGAATAATATATTTATAAGATTGATAAACCAGGGCACCATGTACATGTATATAACATGCTGTCTTAATGTGTTAAACGACATCAGTTTGTGTATCCATAGAGGTCCAATTTTGGTGCAAATTTTTTTTTTTTAAATCTGGAAATATTTGGAGAAAACACATATATTCATATGTGATCTTTATTCTTTCAGTGTACAAAACCAATTCATACTTTTTATGAAAGTCAACCTGTAAATAACATCATTTTCAACAGCAGTATTTTTTATTTTTTAAAGAAATTTTTCTCGTTATATGCGGTTCTGGAAATGTTATATATCTCAACTATTTATCAGAGAAATGATCAATATCAAAATCCTGGAAAGTGAAATTATTGGCATGGAATCATAAATCAAATGAGGTTAAACTATTGAATAATGTGCACATTATATACAAAATGTTAAGATATGGTCAATTCTTGATGTTTCAGGCGTCAACGTGAAGGTGGACCAGGTAAGAAACGGTCACAACCAGCTGACGTCCAGAACAATAATGCGACAAAGACCAATGGCTCAGCCAATCAGAATGAGGTACGACTACGCACCCACGCCAACGACACATCCAGCACAAAACCCAGGAGGAAGTCAGCACTAGCAGCCGAATGGGAGAAAAAGTTTGGAAATTCATGAGGCGATTTCCCAATATTTTGTTTATTGTAAACACTTAGGAGGGAAGATACGAACATAATGGGAGCCAACATATTGACATGATTTAAGATATTTAAACTGTTTGTCTTGGTGATGCCAAATTGGAACAAACCGTTTACTTTGTAAGAATGATTCAAGGAGGATCTTATGTACATATCTTGTGCGATGGCACCATTGCTATGGCAACAATGATGGCACCATTGCTATGGCAACAATTGTCTTGGACAGGACAATGGACTCTCCTGCCGAGGGCAGTGGTGCTGATTGACTGGTGCTTGATGGGTACACATACTGTTACATCACTAGTAGGAACATGTGCAGTTCAATAACAATTGATACAGAGTTTAAAAAAATATGATGAAGTCTTTCAAAACGGAAGAGAGTATTTAATTATAATCATGCTTATGATAAAATGGAACATTGTGGGAAAATTATACTGAAGTATTTATCACTAACTATATACTGTACATGTTGTATCTGTAAGATCTTTAAATCAAATGTTAACAAGTCATCATAAAATATCTCTGGTTTCAACTTGTTATATCTCCGTATAATATGGAGAAAGCCTTGGTAGACCACACATAGATGTGTGATTAACATATTTGATGATAACTTATTAATGAGTATGGTTAGTAGACATTGAACTAACCATGGAAAAACCAAATAATATCAGCAATCAATAAAAGACTTACAAACATAATGACATAATATTAATAATATGGGGTTAACATTATGTAGTCAAGTTTGTCATCCACATCTCAACCAACCCCCATAGCTTGTAGTGTATGTGCAATCACACAATCTTTCCTTATGATTTTTTTTTTCATTTCTAGTACATTGTATATCTTCCAACAGAACATGTTTGCCCAGCACAGGAAGTTTAAAGTGTCGTTTAGCATATAAGTGTACTTAATCCGATGAGGCAATACCTAATGTTTGACCTTGGTGATGTATATGATTGTCTGTCTCAGGACCACTCCGCTATCACATTATCAACAAGATTTCAAATCACAACTGTGATTGTTTTTGGAGACGAGTGGAGCCTGTTTCATGGCATTCCTATATATCTGAGTTGAAAAACTTTAAATAATGAACTCTGTATGGTGCTGAACGTCTTATTGAATTGTATTTTAGTAGTGTATTACCCCATGTCCTTCGGTGGCCATTTTATTGGACAAAAGGTGTACAATGGTCAACAAAGGGTTGATGTTTTATATCAGACATTGTATTGTCTCAGATATTTTCCTCCTTATCTGTATATGCCATTTCCATTTGGTTTCGAAATGATGTTCATATTATGACTATTGATAAGTTGTACTGAAATAGATGGCTGATGATGTTTCGTTCTCTTGAGGATCCCTGGCACTCTTTTTCCATGGAGGACATAAATGGTATATACATATATATGGTGATGTACTGTCTGGGACGAATGATAATGGTACCAGATATATTCCGCTGAACCAAGTTGTGACAGTTATTACGTTTTATAGTTCCACTATTAACCACCATGTGAGATTCCTTGTTATTTCTACTATGAATCCATTCCTACACAACACATTCCAGGTGTAAATCAGTATTGCTGAGCGAGAGAGAGAGAGAGAGAAAAACTCCTCCTACCACGTTATTTAATACTGTGTAGTATATTTACCGCACTGGACTTGTCTTCCAATGACAATCCTTGAACTTAAAAACAATTCCCTGTGTACTTCAAGATTCTCTACTTGTTGTATGTAAAATAGATCCTTTCTGTTCTCTAATCATTTATATGTTGGTGGTGTTTATATAAGCAGTTTCCTCGTAGGTGTGAAACCTGCAGCATACCATCCGAGATCTGGACATGATTCTACAACTGTAGCTTGTCACGCGCTCCAGGTTAACGACAATGCAAAGGAAATGCTCTTTAACAGCATGTTTTGAAGGTTGTTAATAAGAAATGCCAGAAAAAAGTGTTGGATTGTACTTATTCCTTTTAAAAAAATAATGTGTATTATCTTTGTCTCAGACTCTCTTTATTGTCATAACAGGAGTGTTTTTTAAAAGAATTATTTTATCAAATGCATTGGAATTTATGCCATATTCATAGTGTGAGAATTAGATACATTTAATTATTTTGAATGTGATTATTTGACCTATCACACTATGCCATTTATTACCATCTATGTGTATTTAAAACAATTTATAAATTGCATTACAAAAGATATTATGCTTTGCTTTGGCACTGATAGACCATGTAGATGTTATATATATAGAAATGATTCCAGCTTTGTACAGGTATTGCTGCAATTCCAACTGTAACCTTAATACATTTATTATTTCTTTGCATTATATTGTCTTTGAAGACATATTTTGTAGTTTTAACCCAAACCAAAGGATAACAGTACATGTAATATTATTAATGGTTAGAAGTGCTGATAGTGCTGCTATCTCACAGACATATATAATATCAGATTTAGCATCAAACATAAGAGTATGATGACAACATTCTCCCATTTTCTTTTGCACCTCAAATAGTATATTAATATGATGACAACAGTCTATAATTTTCCTTTGCACCTCAAATAGTACATTTTGAATGTAAACAAATATTTTCTCGAATTTGCTCAGTAGAGTAATCATTTTTCATTTTCCAAATATATCAGTTTACATATCTATAGGCAGTTGATTATGATTTTATTGATTATCAGAATTGTTGTCCGAAATGATCAGGGTGTATTTCCACAAGAGATTCATTACTTGGGATGATTTTAGATGATTGCTGTCACTATGAGAACAATATAAATCAATAGGTTAAACAGTTTTGATTTTCAGCTCAGCAGTGTGAAGAACATTATTTTATCACTGATCATACATGTGCTACCATCTATAGGAATTTCTTTTAATCACTTAAATTTATGAAAATATGCCTTATTCATATAAAATGTTATTGCGTAAAGTTAAGATAGAGTATAATTATTTGATTATACCTTTTTTAAAAAAAAAACACACAAATATAATGTCCCTCTCAAGTTGGCTGTCTCTAATATGCAAATACTTGATAACTGAATTCTGTCCAAGTCGGAGGAAGCTGTATAGCTAAATGGAGAGCTGTGATAAACTGTAAGGTGATTGTTTCTGGAAAATAAGGTCGGTTATTCGATGAGACATGAGTGTATGATGAAAAATAAAGTGACTTTTTTCTCAAGCAGAAATGAAAATATCAACCATGACAAAGTGTTAAATTTTGAAAACAATGTGATGTATTTATATCATTCCAGAAATGCAATGTGATTCTACCATTCCAGAAATGCAATATGATTCTACCATTCCAGAAATCTATTATACATATATTCATATGAATCAAAGAATCATTCCTGTTCAGATACATATGTCAATATCAATTTTTATCAAAATAAGCACAGTATTTGTACTTGAATCCTATCCCTCACTGTGTTAAATAATTGCTCTCATTTGCATTATAGTATGTAGAGGTAAAAATAATAAGGTCATTTTAATTTAAATAACCCTTATATATGTATATTTAATGCATTAATTGATGTTTATAAAGAAGAAAATTTGGGATAGAGGGAAGTTCTTGTATCTTGTAATATGTCTGCCTCTATTGACAGTGTGTCATAACATGTGAACAAACAACATTAGCGTTATTGTAATAAACAATATATAAAATACAGCTTTTATGTTATTCTGAGTTCATCATGTTAATTCTTCACAGAATATGAAATAGGCATGGTACAAAGCACAGTCTATATAAAAAGGCATGAGAAGCCTTCATTTAGTACCTGGTATAGTACCAGGCACCATAAGGCAATTAACTTGGCGTAATAACACATTGTACCAGGCACAATAAGGCAATTAACTTAAGCTTAATAAGGCACTGTACTGGGCATAATAAGGCACTGTACTGGGCATAATAAGACACTGTACTGGGCGTAATAAGGCACTGTACTGGGCGTAATAAGGCAATTAACATAAGCATAATAAGGCATTAATAAGACACTACTGGGCATAATAAGGCACTGTACTGGGCATAATAAGGCACTGTACTGGGCATAATAAGGCACTGTACTAGGCGTAATAAGGCATTGTACTAGACATAATAAGGCACTGTACCAGTAATAATAAGGCACTGTACTGGTTATAATAAGGCACTGAACTGGGCATAATAAGGCACTGTACGCGGCATAATAAGGCACTGTACTGGGTGTAATAAGGCAATTAACATAAGCATAATAAGGCATTGTACTGGGCATAATAAGGCACTGTACTGGGCGTAATAAGGCAATTAACATAAGCATAATAAGGCACTGTACTGGGCATAATAAGGCACTGAACTGGGCATAATAAGGCAATGTACTGGGCATAATAAGGCACTGTACTGGGCGTAATAAGGCAATTAACATAAGCATAATAAGGCATTGTACTGGGCATAATAAGGCAATTAACATAAGCATAATAAGGCATTGTACTGGGCATAATAAGGCAATTAACATAAGCATAATAAGGCATTGTACTGGGCATAATAAGGCACTGAACTGGGCATAATAAGGCACTGTACTGGGCGTAATAAGGCAATTAACATAAGCATAATAAGGCATTGTACTTGGCATAATAAGGCACTGTACTGGGCATAATACGGCACTGTACTGGGCATAATAAGGCACTGTACTGGGCGTAATAAGGCACTGTACTAGGCATAATAAGACACTGTACCAGGGATAATAAGGCACTGTAACTGGGATAATAAGGCACTGTACCAGTAATAATAAGGCGCTGTAACTGGGAAAATAAGGCACTGTACCAGGGATAATAAGGCACTGTACCAGGGATAATAAGGCACTGTAACTGGGATAATAAGGCACTGTACCAGTAATAATAAGGCACTGTAACTGGGATAATGAGCCACTGTACCTGGGATAATAAGGCACTGTACCAGGGATAATAAGGCGCTGTAACTGGGCGTAATAAGGCACTGTACTAGGCATAATAAGGCACTGTACCTGGGATAATAAGGCACTGTACCAGTAATAATAAGGCACTGTAACTGGGCGTAATATGGCACTGTACTAGGCATAATAAGGCACTGTACCTGGGATAATAAGGCACTGTACCAGGCATAAGGCACTGCACCAGGGATAATATGGCACTGTATCAGACACTCATTAATAATGTGAATTTATAAAAACCCCATACAATCTCTTTATATATATATACAATGGCCTCCCCCACGTTACCAATTACCCTTGTTTACTTCCAGTGTGGCAATTCCATTTTTCATTACACTATTGCGTAATTCTATTTTAAGTACATTTATTTTTACTAAATCATAAATGACATGAATACTTCATAAACTTTCAATGGTTTATTTTCCATTTCAGTGACACATAATCTCAGTTTAATTATCCACATGCTTATTGCAATATCTGGTAAAAGTGTTAACCTGTACTATTTTAATGGGCTAAGTTGATGACTGAAGTCATCTCCTTGTCAGTCATTTCTTTATTGTACTCAAAACGATCATTTAAACCAGTTATTTTATTTTAAGAATTAGTATAATCAGAGTTACTTTTTTTCAATGACAAATAAGAAAATGTAAGCCAATGGCCTTAGGGTTGTGCCAACCATTGTGTATGAAGCAACTCTCTGATTGCCACTCTATTTTAAAACAAAAATCCATTACAAAATTGATTGACATACAGAATGACAGGAAAAATCCCCCCTCACTGCATAAGCTTCCTGACATGGTCAGCAGAGCTAAAAGCGAAATATTGAGCACAAGATTTACAAGGTCAAGATTTTTTAGGCCAGTTCATGACTTAATTTGAGTTTGAGATATGTAGATAGATAAATTATAGATGTAATGCCTTTGGACTTGCTACTTCAGTATAAAAGGCTATATATTTCAGCTTAATTTTATTCAAAGCGTTAAAGATATTCTTTTTGCACAATATACATAATAATGCATGGTATGGGGATAATTCCTACAAAAGATATGTTTCCATGAAAAGATGCTGAACAAAAACAAGTCAACTCACTCTCCTGGTTCAAAAATCTCATGAACTGAAGCAGGAAGTTTGTAATGCTATGGTCCAAGTTTGTGAAGCACCATGTAAATAGGAAATATCCAAGGTAATTATTATTAGGCTGCTCTTCTGAGACAAACAAAATAGATTGCATTTTCCAAAAAAGTTTTAATTTTACCATAATGTACATATTATATTGCAGCTTACATTAGTATAATGAAAAAAAAACATTTCATCATTTTTAATTACAATTTTTACAACATTACGTAAATTTACAAAGAAATATTTAATATACATATATACATTCTCCTTATATAGATGTACCTTAGAAATAGTGTCTCATACAACCACAATGTGGAATGCACAAACTGGGACTGCCAGAAGACAAAGGCCCGACTTATTATCACTGCTTAAATTATTAATCTGAACTCAATGTAATACTGTGTCACTTTATACACTGAACAAATGGAAGTTCACTGTATCAAAGTCCTTATGTAAATATCTCAAAATATCTCAATTTCCATGAACCTAATTTCACCTTCCGTTTGTTTTTTTTATTTAAGATTATAGCATCACATTATCAGGTGATAATAATGAGTTTATTTTACTTTGGTTGTCTTACCTCTCTGTATATTCTTTTTGATATATTTAGTACTCTCCTTCTATATAGCATATAAATCTTGCCCGTATTTTAAAGAAAGAAACAACTTTTTACACTGATATGATATAGTAGAATGGAAATAATCTTAGCACCATTAAGTATTGTATTGACATAAATGTCACATTTTAAATGGATGTCTGTGGTTAAGCAACAATACTCTATAGCATCAAACTATTCTAACTGCAATATTACCCCATTGACCTGCCATAATAACCTTGAAAATAAATTCAGTTTATACAGAAATCTTGGATTCTTCGGCAATATACTCTCCTGAAGATTGGAAAATAAATGCATCAAAAAGGAAATGATATCATACATTTATCACAATGGTTTGTTTTATGTACAGAATGATAATATGAATTAATATTCTTTGGTTTTAAGAGTGACAACATACATTTGCAACATTGTATGAGTTCGTAATATCCTGCTGTCTCAAAATCTATCTTAATCATTTTCAAGGCAATAATAAAAATGTTGCCCACCTAGCTTATGCAAATTGTTAATAAATCAATCAGAATGCAAGAATGGCACCTGACACAGAATATGCAATCTCAGACAAAGTATACTACATTGGCGTGAGGTTACTGCCTTCCGACCAAGGCAATGTTATCCCACACAAGTCAGTTACATGAAGTCATTCACAGATAAATGATCTGCATTATCAACTCAGCATGATGCTTTACATAAATAAAATATCATCATTGATGTTGTATATTTGTGTATTTTATGTCAATATGCACACATAGATGTTTGGTTTGTTGTATTCACACATCCTGGTAAATGACTAGGTATAGAGTGCTACAGTTTTAATCATATCAGGTGAGTTTTGTGGTAACTATCACTGGATCGACACTGACCAATCAAGCAATCACATATCCAGGTATTCACATAGCCAGGCATCCACATAGCCAGGCATTCGCATAACCAAGCATCCACATAGCCAGGCATCCACATATCCAGGCATCCACAAAGCCAGGCAATCACATAGCCAGGCATCCACATACCCAGGTATCCACATAGCCAGGCATTCACATATCCAAGCATCCACATAGCCAGGCATCCACACAACCAGGCATCCACAAAGCCAGGCAATCACATAGTCAGGCATCCACATACCCAGGCATCCACATACCCAGGCGTCCACATAGCCAGGCATCCACAAAGCCAGGCAATCACATAGCCAGGCATCCACATATCCAGGTATCCACATAGCCAGGCATTCACATATCCAGGCATCCACATAGCCAGGCATCCACACAACCAGGCATCCACAAAGCCAGGCAATCACATAGCCAGGCATCCACATACCCAGGCATCCACATACCCAGGCATCCACATGGCCAGGCATTCACATATCCAGACATTCACAAAGCCAGGCATTCACATAGTCAGGCATCCACTTATCCAGGCATCCACATGGCCAGGCATCCAAATAGCCAGGCATTCATATATCCAGGCATCCACATAGCCAGACATTCACAAAGCCTGGCATCCACATAGCCAGGCATTCACAAAGCCTGGCATCCACATAGCCAGGCATCCACATGGCAGGCATCCACATAGCCAGGCATCCACATAGCCAGGCATCCACATACCCAGGCATCCACATGGCCAGGCATCCACTTATCCAGGCATCCACATGGCCAGGCATCCACATAGCCAGGCATCCACATGGCCAGGCATCCACTTATCCAGGCATCCACATGGCCAGGCATCCACATAGCCAGGCATTCGCATAACCAAGCATCCACATAGCCAGGCATTCACTTATCCAGGCATCCACATGGCCAGGCATCCACATAGCCAGGCATTCATATATCCAGGCATCCACATAGCCAGACATTCACAAAGCCTGGCATCCACATAGCCAGGCATTCACAAAGCCTGGCATCCACATAGCCAGGCATCCACATGGCAGGCATCCACATAGCCAGGCATCCACATACCCAGGCATCCACATACCCAGGCATCCACATGGCCAGGCATCCACTTATCCAGGCATCCGCATGGCCAGGCATCCACATAGCCAGGCATCCACATGGCCAGGCATCCACTTATCCAGGCATCCACATGGCCAGGCATCCACATAGCCAGACATTCACAAAGCCTGGCATCCACATAGCCAGGCATTCACAAGGCCAGGCATCCACATATCCAGGCATCCACATGGCCAGGCATCCACATAGCCAGACATTCACAAAGCCTGGCATCCACATAGCCAGGCATTCACAAGGCCAGGCATCCACTTATCCAGGCATCCACATGGCCAGGCATCCACATAGCCAGACATTCACAAAGCCTGGCATCCACATAGCCAGGCATTCACAAGGCCAGGCATCCACATATCCAGGCATCCACATGGCCAGGCATCCACATAGCCAGACATTCACAAAGCCTGGCATCCACATAGCCAGGCATTCACAAGGCCAGGCATCCACATATCCAGGCATCCACATGGCCAGGCATCCACATAGCCAGACATCCACGTAGCTAGGCATCCACATAGCCAGGCATTCACATAGAGGTATATGCCTGCATGGTCAGTGCGGGTAGGTTGATGTGTTATTCCACTATGCCTCTGGGGGTAGATATCACTGGAGCAGTCTGGACCACATGTGAAAGCAGCAAGCATTCACAAAGCCCTCGGTGTGTGCCTGCATGGCCAAGGCGGGGAGGTTGGGGTTCATAGGGGTGTGGTTCAGGTCCAACATGGGTTCTCTATACACTGCACTCAGCTCCTACAACATATAAATAAAACAATTCATCTTTGCCATCATCACAATAAAACTAGTTTAGATAAACACATACATTTTTGCGTCATGTTTGGGATGTATGTTTGTAATAGGATGTCATATCTTACAGCTTTGCCATTAATTGTGTCCACTCCCAGCATCATGAAAGCATCCAGGTAGTTAGGATTCAACACAACCTGAAATATCATAATATAAAGAGGCAATGGTGAGTTATTGTTACCTTGGTGATAAAAAGATATATAACATCACTGTCACTTAAAAGTAATTAGCACACCTGTGTTGAGTTTTGCACCTTAATCTAAATGTTTGGTTCGTTGATATTTTATGGCATTAAGGCCAGAGTGCATGATGGGACATACCACGTATTGTATGAGGCCATCTGGTGAGGAGAAGTACCGGTGATGTTCATGATACTTGTTGGTCAGCACTCGTGCCAGACCCTGGTACCACATCATTGTCATATTACATATATTCTCCAGACGATGGTCAAGGTCACTTAGCGGGACTCGGGTCACAATGTCCAACAACTCCTGGAACTCACTGAAGGTCAGCAAGGTCAGGAACTGTAATCAGAAACAAAACATTCACAAATAAATGTGAAACATATATTTTTCAGAAAAAATATTTTATTCCAAATAGTACTTTATTAATTATGAATCCTAAGTTTCTACAGATATATGGAGAGCCATATCTTACAGGATCCTTGGCCTCGTCGAAGTCGCCTTGTCTCTCACTCCGCCTCTTTCTGCGTCCTTCCTCCTCCGCCATCCGAGGCGGCAGTAACATGCGGTGCCACAACAAATCTCGCCGACACTGAGACATCGCATTCTTCACAATCGACAAGATCTTTTCTCTGAAAAAAACATGCAATATCTTTTGACACATGCAATAGGATTCTGCAGGTAAACCTACTTGGTGGCCTGTATTTACAGAAGGAGGGAGGGATACGTGGGTAGCCCTACTTGGTGGCCTGTATTTACAGGAGGGAGGGATACGCAGGTAAACCTACTTGGTGGCCTGTATTTACAGAAAGAGGGAGTGATATGTGGGTAAACCTACTTGGTGGCCTGTATTTACAGAAGGAGGGAGGGATATTGCCTTTACACCTACTTGGTGGCCTGTATTTACAGAAGGAGGGAGGGATATGAAGGTAAACCTACTTGGTGGCCTGTATTTACAGAAGGAGGGAGGGATACGCGGGTAAACCTACTTGTTGGCCTGTATTTACAGAAGGAGGGAGAGATATTGCCTTTACACCTACTTGGTGGCCTGTATTTACAGAAGGAGGGTGAGATATTGCCTATACACCTACTTGGTGGCCTGTATTTACAGAAGGAGGGAGGGATATTGCCTTTACACCGACTTGGTGGCCTGTATTTACAGAAGGAGGGAGAGATATTGCCTTCACACCTACTTGGTGACCTGTATTTACAGAAGGAGGGAGGGATATTGCCTTTACACCTACTTGGTGGCCTGTATTTACAGAAGGAGGGAGGGATATGAAGGTAAACCTACTTGGTGGCCTGTATTTACAGAAGGAGGGAGGGATACGCGGGTAAACCTACTTGTTGGCCTGTATTTACAGAAGGAGGGAGAGATATTGCCTTTACACCTACTTGGTGGCCTGTATTTACAGAAGGAGGGAGAGATATTGCCTTTACACCTACTTGGTGGCCTGTATTTACAGAAGGAGGGAGGGATATGAAGGTAAACCTACTTGGTGGCCTGTATTTACAGAAGGAGGGAGGGATACGCGGGTAAACCTACTTGTTGGCCTGTATTTACAGAAGGAGGGAGAGATATTGCCTTTACACCTACTTGGTGGCCTGTATTTACAGAAGGAGGGAGAGATATTGCCTTTACACCTACTTGGTGGCCTGTATTTACAGAAGGAGGGAGGGATATTGCCTTTACACCTACTTGGTGGCCTGTAATTACAGAAGGAGGGAGAGATATTGCCTTTACACCTACTTGGCCGAGTGAGCTTGCTGGAGCAGGAGGCCGTAGACTGCTGCCTGGTGTTTGTTGGTGTAGCCTAGGTAGTTGACTGTCTCTTGCCAGCTGTTGGTCTCCTGTCTGGCCATGAGGTGCTGGGTGACAGGGAGCGGGTGGGCCAGCTTGCCATCAGCATGCTCCTCCACACTGCACGGCTCAAAGTATCCACTATCTGCAGTTACAGAGGTATCACATGATATAAGCCAACTGCTTAGTTTTAAAATGTCACATCAAACTTGTCCTTAGCTGAGACCAAATTGTATGTAGACCAAAATCTTTAATTCATTATAAATTGAAAATGACTATGTTAATCATTGATATAATTTGTGAAGAAAAATCTTTACAATTGCATGAAGTGTATTTTTTATTATGTAATCATTTTCTTAAACCTAAGTACACAAGGTTGTCAGCTATACTGGTGTGCATATCTTTTAATAAAATGATAAAATCCATGCAAAATGAAAAACAATGAACTTGACAGTTACTTCAACCTATGGAGCTTACATAAAATATAACCAGGAACAGATCTTCTGTCTATTAGAAGCAACAACATTGTGGAATTTATGACATTAAAGAAACACATTAACTTTGATAGAGTGTAAGTCTGATGTTATTGTCTATCGTATGGGAAGGATTTGGAAACCACACAACTCATACAGTCAGAGATAAAGTCTGTGTACTACGGTAATCTAAGATGAAATACAAAATATTATAATCATCTCAAATATCTGTGAATACTAGAAATAAACTCAAGAGACAAGCTTGAAGGGCAGTGTCAAATGCTGAAAATAATGCATGCAGACAAAATTTGGACTTAAAAATTATTAAATATTAAAAACTGTGACTCAGTACCTGGACAATTCAGTAAATATATCTCAATATTTTAATATTACATAAGTTTGATTGGTTTGAACTGAGAAATTAATTCAGCAAATGGCAGTGGATGTTAAACTTTCACATTTTTATTTGAATTCTTTTAAACTATTATAATCTTCATCAAATTATATCATCTAATCCAAAGTTTTACATACATATTTGTATTTAGATTTATTTCTTTAGATCTCCACTTGAATTTTGGTGATAAGTTATATTGTAATCCTTCAGATTTTTCTGTAGGGGTTTAAAAATAAACTTAAATGCCATTATGAAACTGCTAGATCAATGGATAAAGTTAAATATCAATTACTTTTTGATAAAAGGTACCCCACTGACTCACAAAATGCAGTTTCCATGTAAGTGTATGAGCTTTGATCACAGCATAACAAACTAAATGTGCATTCTCCAGTAAATATTGATCAGTGGAGCCCCCTGTGGGACAAAAACGAGGCAAAGTTAGATACTGGCATGCTATTGGCTATTTCCTAATAACCATGGTAACCATTACTCACCCTTGCCTTTTGCGATGCAAGAGGCATAGAGAACACCAGCTAAGAGCAGGAAAGGGACAAAAGACAAGTTACAAACACACTTATTCATCCAATAAATTAAACTAGTTGGTATGCACATTTAACCAAAATATGCTAAATATTCTCACAAAATATTTTTTTTTTCAAATTTCTCACCTGGGAAAAAATTAAAATATGGGGAGGTTGTAAGAAATGTACATGTGACATATTTGAATAACATGTTGGGCACTTAAATACATGTACTTCATCATTATAAATTCCATTCACAATTCAGTTAGGCCTTTGAAACTAACTCATATGAATGTTATTACAATTTTCTGCATTTCCTCACTCTGTTGTTTATTTCATATGATCAATTCTGATTAAATTACGGCTTCAATGAAAATGTTTGCAGTTTTTCATTATTCTCTTAAATTGCGTTATTTCAAGTTAAGAATAAGATAAGATTCAGACAAAGTAAAATCTTAAATGATTCACTCAAATTAGCACACACGATGAAAACAGAGTTACTTCTATATTAAATATGCATCCTCCTTATCTCTCCTATATCACAATGACCCATCTGGGTCACTCATGTGACTACTTCTCCCTCTCCATGATTCCACAATGACCCATCTGGGTCACTCATGTGACTTCTTCTCCCTCTCCATGATTCCACAATGACCCATATGGGTCACTCATGTGACTTCTTCTCCCTCTCCATGATTCCACAATGACCCATCTGGGTCACTAATGTGACTACTTCTCCCTCTCCATGATTCCACAATGACCCAACTAGGTCACTAATGTGACTACTTCTCCCTCTCCATGATTCCACAATGACCCATCTGGGTCACTCATGTGACTACTTCTCCCTCTCCATGATTCCACAATGACCCATCTGGGTCACTCATGTGACTTCTTCTCCCTCTCCATGATTCCACAATGACCCATCTGGGTCACTCATGTGACTTCTTCTCCCTCTCCATGATTCCACAATGACCCATCTGGGTCACTCATGTGACTTCTTCTCCCTCTCTAGGATTCCACAATGACCCATATGGGTCACTAATGTGACTACTTCTCCCTCTCCATGATTCCACAATGACCCAACTGGGTCACTCATGTGACTTCTTCTCCCTCTCCATGATTCCACAATGACCCATATGGGTCACTAATGTGACTACTTCTCCCTCTCCATGATTCCACAATGACCCATCTAGGTCACTAATGTAACTTATTCTCCCTCTCTAGGATTCCACAATGACCCATCTGGGTCACTAATGTGAAATCCTCTTTTCCCCTGTGATACCACATAGCCCATGTGGGTTAATAATGTGAAATTGTCTTCTTATCCATGAGAGGCCACAGATAACCAGTCACTACTGTAACATCCTATTTCAACTCAATATGTCACAATGACCTACATTATCTACTTCTGAGACATCCTCTATTTCTTATGTCATAATAACTCATCTTGATCATTACTGTGGTATAAGTTTCTATTTCTGTGTGTTACAATGTCTGTCCATAATGATGAAATGGACAATGTAACATAAGTTCACACAGCACGACACAAGTTTATGCAGCATGACGTAAGCTTACACAATTCTACATAAGCATACACAGTGTTACGTTACCTTACACAGTGTGACATTAGCTTACAGTGTGATATAAGCTTACACAGTGTGATGTTAGCTTACACAGTGTGATGTTAGCTTACAGTGTGATATAAGCTTACACAGTGTGATGTTAGCTTACACAGTGTGACAATAGCTTACACAGTGTGATGTTAGCTTACACAGTGTGACATGAGCTTACACAGTGTGACAATAGCTTACACAGTGTGACGTTAGCATACAGTGTGATATAAGCTTCCACAGTGTGATGTTAGCTTCCACAGTGTGATGTTAGCTTACACAGTGTGATGTTAGCTTACACAGTGTGATGTTAGCTTACACAGTGTGACATGAGCTTACACAGTGTGACAATAGCTTACAGAGTGTGACGTTAGCTTACATAGTGTGACATTAACTTACACAGTGTGACGTTAACTTACACAGTGTGACGTTTGCATACAGTGTGACGTTAGCTTACACAGTGTGACATTAGCTTACACAGTGTGATGTTAGCTTACACAGTGTGATGTTAGCTTACACAGTGTGACGTTAGCATACACAGTGTGACGTTAGCTTACACAGTGTGACGTTAGCTTACACAGTATGACATTAGCTTAAACAGTGTGACATTAGCTTACACAGTGTGACGTTAGCTTACAATGTGACTTTAGCTTACAAAGTATGATGTTTGCTTACACAGTGTGATGTTAGCAAACACAACATGATACTAGCTTACACAGTGTGATACTAGCTTAAACAATGCAATATTACATAATATAATATGACATAAGCCTCTGAGACAATACACATTTAAATAAATATACTCTTTTACTGGAACAAGTGTAAGAACTCAAAACACAAAATGCCAACAACACTCTCTGAAGAACAGAATTTAACTGAAAAATAGATTTACATGAGAGAAATAAAAGTTCCCTGAGGGAATAATCAGAGTTGAGTAAAACACACAATGAAAGTGAATTAGATTGAGCATCACAATCTACTCTACACTTCTCAAAGACTGTGTCACATTCTAAGGCAAATCAAAATGTAATTCATAAAGAAAATTACGTAACAAAATAAACATAATTCTTCATATAACCTGGTGTTTCTTTGATATAAACAAGTACTGTTAAAAACAATGTTAAAATGTTGTGTTAGTACGATAAAAGGACATTATTACAATATCTAGACGGCTACAACAGAAATGTTGTTAAAATAAAGACCACAAAAGTAGGACAACTTAATCCAACATATTATTAAAGGCAAGCCACTGTTTTACACCTAAGACAGGAACATATTGCTACATAGTGGGTATGAAGCCATAGCCAAGCACTGCATGCCTACATGACAAACGTAACCTACTTGCTGGATACTGCCGAATGTTGGCAACTTTAAACACGCCCAGTTTCTTCTCCAGTGTATGTTTGGGGAACAGATCCTTCTTACTTGTCAGAATGATATAGTATCGCAGCCGCAGTGTCGTGCGGTCCACGTCGGTGAGGCGAGGTCCTGATGGGGCATCGTGGGTAATGACCAGGCCAACCTCGTAGTCCTCCGCTCGCATTTTAAGACTTTCCAGATCCTCCATGTTGCCCTGGCAATCAAACTGGGTCAACAAGCCAAACTCGTGTTCCTACAAAGGTCACCAGAGAATAATTAGTCAGAGGTGTCACACAGGTTCAGAATCATAGTCAGTCAGGGGTGTCACACTTACAGGTTCAGAATCATGGTCAGTCAGGGGTGTCACACTTACAGCTTCAGAATCATGGTCAGTCAGGGGTGTCACACTTGCAGGTTCAGAATCATGGTCAGTCAGGGGTGTCACACTTACAGGTTCAGAATCATGGTCAGTCAGGGGTGTCACACTTACAGCTTCAGAATCATGGTCAGTCAGGGATGTCACACTTACAGCTTCAGAATCATGGTCAGTCAGGGATGTCACACTTACAGCTTCAGAATCATGGTCAGTCAGGGGTGTCACACTTACAGCTTCAGAATCATGGTCAGTCAGGGATGTCACACTTACAGCTTCAGAATCATGGTCAGTCAGGGATGTCACACTTACAGCTTCAGAATCATGGTCAGTCAGGGGTGTCACACTTACAGCTTCAGAATCATGGTCAGTCAGGGATGTCACACTTACAGGTTCAGAATCATGGTCAGTCAGGGGTGTCACACTTACAGGTTCAGAATCATGGTCAGTCAGGGGTGTCACACTTACAGGTTCAGAATCATGGTCAGTCAGGGGTGTCACACTTACAGCTTCAGAATCATGGTCAGTCAGGGATGTCACACTTACAGCTTCAGAATCATGGTCAGTCAGGGGTGTCACACTTGCAGGTTCAGAATCATCGTCAGTCAGGGGTGTCACACTTACAGGTTCAGAATCATGGTCAGTCAGGGGTGTCACACTTACAGCTTCAGAATCATGGTCAGTCAGGGATGTCACACTTACAGCTTCAGAATCATGGTCAGTCAGGGGTGTCACACTTGCAGGTTCAGAATCATCGTCAGTCAGGGATGTCATACTTACAGGTTCAAAATCATCGTCAGTCAGGGATGTCATACTTGCTGGTTCAGAATCATCCTCAGTCAGGGGTGACACACATACAGGTTCAGAATCATCATCGGTCAGGGATGTCACACTTACAGCTTCAGAATCATGGTCAGTCAGGAGTGTCACACTTGCAGGTTCAGAGTCATGGTCAGTCAGGGATGTCATATATACAGGTTCAGAATCATCGTCAGTCAGGGATGTCATATATACAGGTTCAGAATCATCGTCAGTCAGGGATGTCATACTTAGAGGTTCAGAATCATTGTCAGTCAGGGATGTCATATATACAGGTTCAGAATCATTGTGAGAGTTGTCATACTTACAGCTTCAGAATCATCGTCATTTAGAGGTATCATGCGTATGGCTCTCATCCCGTACAGTTTGTCATGGTTGAGCATGTAATCAAATAGCTGATGTGGAGAGCTGTTGGTCCTCACCACTGATACACTCCCTGAAATATATCGATACTACATGAGTACCCATGACAAACATACCTCTAGATCTAAAGATGTAATTTTACCATAAAATGTTGCATGTTATGTGCGGTTACATGATATAATTCAAAACTGTGGCCCAATAGTTGGTGTTTCATTACTAAATGTTCTTTGCACCAGTCTGAATAAAGGGACACATTTAAAATTTAGCTCTGTATTTTATTATGAAAGCTCATGCTGCCGGGAGTGTGGTGTGATTTGCTGCCTAGAGTGTGTGGTGTGATTTGCTGCCAGGAGCGTGTGGTGTGATTTGTTGCCTAGAGTGTGCAGTGTGATTTGCTGCGGAGAGTGTGCAGTGTGCTTTGCTGCCTAGAGTGTGTGGTGTGTTTTGCTGCCTGGAGCATGCGGTGTGATTTGCTGCCTGGAGTGTGTGGTGTGATTTGCTGCCTAGAGTGTGCAATGTGATTTGCTGCCTAGGGTATGCGGCTTGATTTGCTGCCTAGAGCGTGCGGTATGATCTGCTGCATAGAGTGTGCGGTGTGATCTGCTGCCTAGAGTGTGCGGCTTGATTTGCTGCCTAGAGCGTGCGGTATGATCTGCTGCCTAGAGTGTGCGGTGTGATCAGCTGTGCGAGCTCATCTTACCCTCGTAGATGTAGTTCCTGGCAAAGCTGGGCACATAAGGGAAGTGCTTGATGAAGTCGGTGAGGAAACCAGTCAGGTGGTAGCCGTGTGTGAACACCTGCTGCCACCCGGAGACAAACGACTGGATGATCCGAAGGTGGAAGTCATGGGCAAACGAGTGGGCATGCGTCAGGTCCTTAAACTTATCACACTCGTCTGTAAATATCACTGCAAGCTGCAAAGGAAAATTTATAATTTTTACCATTAAATGTAAACATCAAGGCTTGTTTAATCGCAAGCAAGGTTGGCTTGGTAGTAACTAACATATGCTGATTGACATGTTATTTCCTTTCAATGTGTTTGTTGCACCCATATCTGTCTTCATGTTTCTTCTTAAGATTCCAAAACTGAATAGTTTTTTTTTATCTGTATGTGCATTGGTAGTCAAAATATTAATGTATTCCATTCATGGCATACATAATGGAAATCATCATATCGGCTATCACATCTATCCCAGCATGCATTATTATACTTGACACAAGAGACACCTGGTGGTTCACTAATGTTGAAACTCAAGCAGTGAGAATTAACTCATCTTTCATTTTGATGAGGTTTAATTTGACATGATCGTCTGCAGTCATACCTGTGGATTGACGTTTTTGCCTGCGGGCAGTCTGGAGCACTCGAAGGCATAGACATGTATACCGAAGTAGCAGTCCTTGAAGCCCATCTCCAGCAGCATGATGCCCCCTGGTAGCGTTTTCTGCAGGTAATGGTAGTTGGGGTTGATGGCCGACCTCTGCTGTTCCTGGGTCTTCTTCTCCCCACTTCGCTGCCGAACCCTGTCAATCAAATATCACAAGCTATCGGGTGATATTATAGCAAATAGAAAAAACTACTTGTATAAACTCACCTTCAGTGTCATTCATAGTTTTCTCCTCACATCTAATAAAATTTTCGCAAATAAAAAAGGTAAAGGCAAAAGGTAACATTTATATTCTAATGTCTGCACATAGCGATTGATGGTAACTGGACGGGATTCAAACCTGGAATCCATGGGTCTCATGGCAAATAATCTACCAATTGAGCTATTTCAGCCAACTGTATCATTTCAACATATACATTTAGCAGAATTTTCTTTGGCAATGTAGCAATTTTATTCATAATAATTAATCAACCAAGAAAATAGGAACGGTACTTGTGCCCGACCAGTTTCCCTCGCTACCAATTACCGCCGATTACAGCAGCTAAGCTGGAGAAGACCCTTGTAGCTGCTGGCAGTCACGGTCTACTTCATTGGCGGAAACTGGTCGATGACGAGTAGTGTGACAAGAAATGGTAAATTTTCAAAAAGTGCAATCCCATATTCCAGTGGTGGAAGTGTTCCATGGGAGATACTCACGTTCTCTTTGGCGAGGTTGGTCTAGTCCTTACAGGAACGAAGCCCAGCGACTGTAGATACTGTATGTACTGGTTGACAAACTTATATCTGAGCTCCACATGCCATTTCTCCTCCTGGTACATGTGGGCCTTGTGACCTACATCTGGCGAGTCCATGGACAGAGGGCGCTTCTTGCTGTCCATGCTGTCTGATCTCTTGCTTCTTATGCTTGCACCAGAACTGTGTCTAGATCGCTGAAATGAACAGACTAAATCAACATCTCACCTTGCCAATAAGCATTCTGAATTTAAAATGGCTAGATTATCAGATGAATGTTATATGAAACCAAAATCATCTCAAGAATAATCTTACAGGTTTAGCATCATTAGAGGAATGGCTATCATTCTTCTTGACAAAAGGCTGTGGTTTATCCTGGGCCACCCTCCGCCAGTGGGGTGAGAAGAGTAGAGGGGTGGCAACACTATGAATCAACCGGGATGATGTTTTAAGTAGCTCCAACCAATCCTCCTACAAAACAAAACAATTCTCACTGTAACACATGTGGTATCATCTTATATCCCTATAGAGATACACTCGGCATGCATGTGCTTGACATTATATGTCAGAGATACACAAGCCATGAATGTACTCTCATTATATAAGTCAGAGATACACCAGGCATGAATGTACTCCCATTATACAAGTCAGAGATACACAAGCCATGAATGTACTCCCATTATACAAGTCAGAGATACACAAGCCATGAATGTACTCTCATTATATAAGTCAGAGATACACCAGGCATGAATGTACTCCCATTATACAAGTCAGAGATACACAAGCCATGAATGTACTCCCATTATACAAGTCAGAGATACACAAGCCATGAATGTACTCTCATTATATAAGTCAGAGATACACAAGCCATGAATGTACTCCCATTATACAAGTCAGAGATACACAAGCCATGAATGTACTCTCATTATATAAGTCAGAGATACACAAGCCATGAATGTACTCCCATTATATAAGTCAGAGATACACCAAGCATGAATGTACTCCCATTATACAAGTCAGAGATACACAAGCCATGAATGTACTCCCATTATTTAAGTCAGAGATACACCAGGCATAAATGTACTCTGATAATTAATAGAGATAGGCATGCATGGGATACTATCATATAATTTACAGAGATATGATTTTTTCATATAACTTACAGAAATATTCATGTTGGGGATTTCTTCTATCATATAATGTACAGAGAAATGTATGTATGGGATTCTATCATAATTTCAGAGATAGACATGTATTATTCTCTCATATAACTTACAGAGATAGGCATGTGTCTAATTCTCTCATATTACGTACAGAGTTAGGCATGTGTCTAATTCTCTCATATAACTTACAGAGATAGGCATGTGTCTAATTCTCTCATATAACTTACAGAGATAGGCATGTGTCTAATTCTCTCATATAACTTACTGAGTTAGGCATGTGTCTAATCTAGAAAATTTTATTAATGTTAATGTTCCTTATAACTAAATACAAACCCGACTGACTATAGGACCGTGATCAGCGGTCGTGTCAAATCGCCATCTTGCGATATAACAAAAACAAAATCCGCCACCAGAGGACAGCCCTGAGCCCACATCCGGTCGCGCATGCGCGTAGAACCGCGCCAAGAACCGCCATTATTATAATTTTGACACCAGTCCACCTGCGGGGAGGCGGGCGGGAAAGTAGATTCAGTCGGGTTTGTATTTAGTTATAAGGAACATTAACATTAATAAAATTTTCTAGGTTCCTTATAATATAATACAAACCCGACTGACTATAGGACCAGAATATAACTTATGGAGGCGGGAGATGCGACCGGATGGAGTGTGGATTTTGTTTCTTTAATTCTTCTACCAACATATGTCAGATAATATAATATTTAAATTTGCAGTACTTATCATCTTGTTTAGTACTGTCTTGTTTCTTGTTCCTCCTTTCTCGTTTAGAGGAACTGTAATCATCTCAACCTTCCAGATCCTCTTATCTCTGTCTTAGTGATCTGTCCCATTCTATCCATCCCCCAACTTCACCATACTTGGTTATGGGATAAGTTGGACACTTTAAGATAATACAAGGCTCAGGGCGCAAGACTTAACTTAAAAGTGTATGTTATGACAACAGAGAGTATCTGGAGTATAGCCTAAGACCTTTCTCTGTGCCTAACTTTATATAGATCCTCCTCTATATCTTCCACCCTCTCTCTATGTCCCACATCTTTTGTTGTATATCTGCAAAATAAAGCATAACAATTCAAATTATACTCTTACATACCTGTGTATTCCACTGGTACTTGAGACATTCTGTACGAGAGAGGGTTGTATCTAGTTGTGTTGCAGAGTACTTGAGGCTACCATTACTGGACCCAGTCTGTGTATTCCATCCATGTCTGTAGCCATGTCTCTGAGATAGAATGTGGTGAAGGTTGTCTGTTGGGCCCATCTTGCTGATTTCGTGATCTTATCGATGGACACATTTCCATAGAATGCTGTGGAAGTAGCTATGGCCCTTACTTCATGAGCATTTAAGTTCAATACTTTGAGAGTAGCATCTTCACAATCTTCATAAGCTTTCTTTATAGTCTGTTTCACCCATGAAGAAATGGTATTCTTGCCCACATTCACTTTCTCTCTCTTCTGGTAAGAGATAAACAGTTGAGTACACTTTCCTCTCAAAGTTTTCGTCCTGTCTAAATAATATCTGAGTGCTCTTACTGGACATAGTAGAGCATCTTCTTCCAGACCAGCTCCTAGTCTATGTTTCAGAGCTTCAATAGTAAAGCCATAAAAGTTCCTTCCTCCTTTACTATAGTCATAATTCTTAGCCAAAAAACTAGGATTGGGTGCTAAGGTAACAAACTTCCAGTGCTGTTTATGAACAATTTCCTTAATGTCTAATGCGTGAATTTCTCCCCTCCTTGCTCCAGAAGCCAATAACATCAAAAACACAGTTTTGAAGCTGAGATATTTTAAGGAAGCTTTCGCTAAAGGTTCATATGGATGTTTTGATAAGGCTTTAAGTACAATTCTCAAGTCCCATTTTGGAAAAATTCTCCTCTCAATAGGTCTTTTCCTTTCGTAAGATTTTATGAGATCGGAAATATACTTGGAATTACTGATATCCACTTTATTAGTGTACCATAAAACGGCTCCCAGTGCAGAACGATGCCCTTTTATAGAGTTCACTTGTTTGCCTTCTTCAAACAATTTCTGCAAATAATTGCATACATGAATTTCAGATGCTTCTTTAGCTATGATATTGTTCCTCTCACACCAGACACAAAAGTTCTTCCATCTTGCTTCATATACGGTTTGTGAGCTCTTAGTAACTGCTTCAGATATTTGTTTAGATACTGTAGAGTCAAAACCTTGTTCTCCTAAAGCTTGCTGGATAGTTTCCAGGCGTGAAGGTTGAACACTTGAGGTCTTTGATGAAACACTGGAGTTAATGGTTGTTTCAGTAAGTCTTCTCTGTGAGGTAACTGAATCCCTGTCCCTACTTTTAACAGTTCTATTTCTGGGAACCACGTTTTCTCTGTCCAATAAGGAGCTATGAGAATTAGAGAGCAATTCTGAGTGGTTTTCAACTTGTTCATGATTGCCTGAATCAGTCCTGTCGGAGGGTAAGCATACGCATACAGATTTTCCCAGTTCATCGTCATGGCATCTACTGCCAAAGCTAAGGCGTCCGGTACTGGGCTCACGTATGATGACAGCTTGTTGTTGTACTTTGTTGCAAATAAATCTACTAGCGGTTTGTCCCAAGTTTCCCAGAGGGTTTCCCACACGCTTGGGTGTAACGACCACTCTGTGCTTAACACTTGATGTTTCCGTGATAGCTGGTCTGCTAGCACATTCAGCCGTCCTGGAATATGACGTGCCCGCAACGTTATCTGTAGTTCTTGTACAATTTTGAATAAAATCTGTGTCTCTGTCAACAGACTTTGTGATCTTGTGCCTCCCTGGTGATTTATGTAAGATAAAACTGTTACATTGTCTGTTGCTATTAGAACTTGTTTGCCCTGTAATTTCTCTGCAAAACATTTGCAGGCCAAGATTACCGCTCTCATCTCCAGTAGATTTATATGTAATTTCTTCTCTGTTAACTCCCAAAGACCTGATACTTCTATTCCATTCAAGTGTGCTCCCCAACCTTCCATGCTTGCATCTGTAAATATCTGTACATCCGGTGAAAACTGGGTTAAAGGGACTCCCTTGTGTAGATCTTGACCTGTCCACCAATCTAGATGTGGAATCATGTCCCTGTGAAATAGTATCATTGCATTCCTGCTGTCTCGACTCATGGACCAATGAGCTGCTAGGAATTGTTGAATCGGTCTTATGTGTAGTCTCCCTAATGGTACTTGATCTGCCACTGAGCTCAGAAGACCTATCAATGACAACCAGGTTGACGCTGGTACTTTCACATTGTCTTTCAACTTGAATATTAACTTGACTATTTTCTCCACTCTCTCTGGTGGTGGAAAAGCTCTCCCTTTGGCCAGATCGTATAGGACTCCCACAAACTCGAACTTCTGAGACGGCGTTAACTCTGACTTCTTGTGATTTATCAACAGTCCCAGATCTTGACACAGAGTTATAATAGCTTGGATCTGTGCTGTTAAACTGTTTGGGTCGTCGTTCCTCACTAGCCAATCGTCTAAATACATGTGGATTAATACTCCGTTCTCTCTCAGGACTCGAGCGATCTCCTTCATCACTTCCGTGAAGATTCTTGGTGCAATTGCCAACCCAAAAGGAAGGGCTACAAACTGATATGTTTGCCCTAGTACTGATATTCTCAGATACTTCCTGAACGCTGGATGGATTGGTACATGGAAATAGGCATCTGTCAGATCTACGGAGCAGGCCCATTGGCCTGGAACCAGTGCATTTTGAATTGTTCTGGCAGATTCCATGGAGAAATTTCTGTTCACAATTATCTGATTCAGTTCTTTCAGGTCTATTATTGGCCTCCATTCTCCCGAAGTTTTCCTTCTCAGAAACAGGATACTGTAAAATCCTGGGGAAAACGGATTCCTCACTTCTTCTATTGCTTTCTTCTCTAATAATTGGTTGATCACAGACTTCATGGCTGCTTCCTTTTGGCTTGTCATATGTTCCTGAGCTTTCCATGGCTTCCTTCTCAACCCAGGAGACCTCGTAAAGGTCCATGTTAGACCGTGTTTTAAAATGTTTATGATGTTTGGCTTTACGCCCAGTGACTCCCATACTTCCCAAAAGTCTGTTAGTCGTGCTCCCACAGTACAAATGGAGGTGCTCACAGTGCTGTATGTTAGTAATTGCTCCGTCTGACGACAGGTGTCACTTCTTCTGTTGAGCGGCATTTCCAAGGTTAACCTGTTTACGGTTTCCTCCACTCTGCCAAGCTTTATTATATCTTCTTCTGCCACGAAAATTCTTGGAAGTATTTGTGTTTTCTGGTTTATATGGCTGGTTCTGGTAGTTTCTAGCTTTTACTCCAGAAAAGGACTTCCGTTTCTTATATTCATGCTTCTTCGCTTGTCCCACTTGATTTAACACAAAATCTTCTGTGGCTTCTCTTGCTGCTTCTTGTTTTCTTTCCTTCACCATACCATTGAACAATAGGGGTCCTGTCAAAGGTTCTACTTTCAGCAAGGTTTTAGACTCTTCACTCAAGTGTAGCTTGTGTGCTTCTTCTAATAGGCCGCTTCTGTGAGCTGCCGTCAGATCTGCTAGGTTCCAAGCTGCTACATCTGTTAAATCTTCCACAGCTTTACCAATTGACTTTTGATTTTCTTCTAAGTCCTTCATATCTGGAACCATTGTCAAGATTCTGTTAATGCTTGCCTTGGTATCCCGCCAGCTTGCTTCATCACTATTCAACTCTTTCTTCACTTCTCTCAGAGCTTGCATCATTTGTACTAAAGCTTTAGTACATTTCTGTTGAGTTCCTGCTATGAAAATATCGAGCATATTCAACATGTTAAGTTGTGTACAAGCGTTCTTTTCCCATTCTGCGAGTCTACCTGATGTTACTTTAACTTTGGTCTTGTTTGAAACATATTTGGCCAGAGCTTGATCTAAAGTGTATCCTTTCTCAGGGTAAGGACCCTCTTTCCTCACTTTATACTTCTTGAATTTCAGTTTCGGTATCATTCCCTTCGGGGGTTTTGCCGGTAAATCTACATCTTCGAGGTTCCAACTCTCTTCCCAAGGCTTTAAACCACACATCAAGTTCCAAGCCCCTTGAACTCTTTGACCCACAGAGTCTGTTATAGGAAAAGCAGACGGTATTCTATCATCTTTGTGTAGATCTCTGGATAAGGCATGTGCCATTCTTCTATTATCTCTTGAAGGGGAATAACCTGCCTCCTTAATCAACTCCTCCGCTCTTCTTCTAAAAGCTTTACCTTCATCGGCTTTAGATTTCTTAAAAGACAGATCTGCCACCTCATTCTCTGAATCATTATCACTGGTACTGACAGATAACTGATCCTCTCTCTCTTCCCGATCATTATGATCAGTCTCTGATGAACTATCTCTGATTGGAGTTTCTTTATTTGAGATATCGTGTTCAGAAAGTCTCCTTTCTTCCGAGCTGAATTGGGATGTACGTGTCCTGGACCGTTGTCTGTCCCTCTTATGTCCACGCATCTCCCTCACCACCGACCTAAGTCTGGATCTGCTTCTGTTATCACTCATCACGGCGTTAATGCTATTGATTAAACGCAATTCCTTGTTGTTCCGGCTTTCCTCTTCCTTGCCGAACACGTGGTACTCTAAACTCTATAATTTTACGTTAATTATTCCATATTAATTTGATAAAATCCATTTTAAACTGTTCTCCTATAAGATGGCTTCTTAACACGACACGTAGACTCCAGCAAACAACTTGCGAATCCTGATAAAAACACGAGAGAAGGTCGATAACCTTGTTGCTGCTCCGTGTCAAATTTAATAATGGCGGTTCTTGGCGCGGTTCTACGCGCATGCGCGACCGGATGTGGGCTCAGGGCTGTCCTCTGGTGGCGGATTTTGTTTTTGTTATATCGCAAGATGGCGATTTGACACGACCGCTGATCACGGTCCTATAGTCAGTCGGGTTTGTATTATATTATAAGGAACTCTCTCATATTACGTACAGAGTTAGGCATGTGTCTAATTCTCTCATATAACTTACAGAGATAGGCATGTGTCTAATTCTCTCATATAACTTACTGAGTTAGGCATGTGTCTAATTCTCTCATATAACTTACAGAGATAGGCATGTGTCTAATTCTCTCATATTACGTACAGAGTTAGGCATGTGTCTAATTCTCTCATATAACTTACAGAGATAGGCATGTGTCTAATTCTCTCATATTACTTACAGAGATAGGCATGTGTCTAATTCTCTCATATAACTTACAGAGATTGGCATGTGATTTTTTTTATTTGATTTGATATGATATGTTGGCCACTCCACTTTTGTCTTGTCTAATTCTCTCATATAACTTACAGAGATAGGCATGTGTGTGGTTCCCATCCTCTGCTGCCATATCAAATATAGCTCCTCCAACTTGCATCTCTTCTCACTCTCTGGAATAAAAGATTACCATTATTAGTATTATTGCATTGATATAACTTGCATTGATATAACTTGCATTGATATATCTTGCATTGATATAACTTGCATTGATATAACTCATTATGCATTGATATAACTCATTATGAATTGTCACAAAGAGGGCTGTGAAAAGCCAGAACTGGGCCGAAATCTAATACAATGCATATTCTGCACAAAGACATACCATCTAAGCTGCACCCATATGAAAGACCAAACAAAGCCTTATGTGTGTGATGAATGTAGAAGCATTGTACCACAAGTAAAGCAGATCACTACAGATCTGTCACACATGAGGCAGAACTACATGAAACAGGTAAAGGACCTGCAAGAACGCCTTGATGCAAAGACAGATGAATGTGCAAAGCTCTCCCGTGAAAATGCAGAGCTCCATGGAAGAGTCACCACACTGACTAACCAGATGCAAGAGGGTAAATGGAAGTCATTCACAACTGCCTCTGCATCCCCTCCCCACCCTAAAAATCTGGTTCTGAGTGACTCTATGTGTCGCTTTATTGATGAAGGGAAATTAATAGACACAAAAGTGGTCTCACTATCGGGAGGTAAAGTGAAAGATGTACATGATGAGCTGAAAAAACCTATGTATCACGGAGCCACATATGAAAACATCACACTGATGGTTGGCACCAACGACCTCCAGGTGGACGGCACCCCAGAGGCCACAAATGACATCATATCACAGTATTCAGACCTCATTGATGAAGCCAAGGCCATATCAGAAAATGTGACCATATCCAGTCTCTGTCCCAGACTGGATGACTTGGCTGGCAAGGTAGAGCCATTTAACACCAATCTCCAAGTGTTGTCCGATGACAAAGAATGTCAGTATGTGGATAATGCACCATCATACATACTGGGAGATGGCTCTATCAATGACGGATACTTAGTGGATGGAAAAGGTCCACATCTTACTAAATCAGGGCTTAACAAACTTGTTAAAAATCTGAAACTGGAATTAAAGCCAAATGTAACAGATGCAACAAATTACCATCAACACCACAATACTCGCCCAAATGATAGAAGAAACCATGCCAACTACAGGCCAGGACAATACCATCGTCCAGGCAGAGGACCAGGAGGGCCTCCCAGGTCAACCACACCACAGGATCGCAATGCTGCAGTCAGATACAATAGGAATGGCTGTGTCCTATGTAATGAAGGAGGCCACAGTTCCACTGAATGCAGGCATCGCCACCATGGACCAGTAATTTGTAACCTATGCCGACAAGAAGGACATAAGGCCAAACATCATGTCCTTGCCCCAAACAGTAATTTCTAGGTGTCCGGCAATGACACAGGGGCCGCTTCAGTCTCAGAAACTAACAGACAAACTGCACTTAATGCAGAGATAACTGCATTGTACAAAGATGAACGTTCACTGAAAATATGTGACCTGATAATTGAGCAACAGGATCGTCTCATGGAACTCTCTGCCCAAAGGAATGCCCTAATAGGGAGGGAGACACAAGCAAGGAGACGCCACAAAAAGCCACAAAACCACACTACAACCACACAATATGACCCTGATTCACAAAGAGATGGCTCCATATGGGATGAACTGAAAAAATATAAGCTAAATCACTCAACAAACATGACTATTGGATGCCTCAACATAAATAGCATTAGAAACAAATTTATTGTGATGAAAGATGTGTTTGAGTTTATGGATGTGTTCTCTATATGTGAAAGTAAGTTAGACATCAGTTTCCCACATGCCCAATTCAGTATTGGTGGACACAAGGTGTACAGAAGTGACCACACTGCCACAAGTGGTGGTGTCATGACTTGGGTGCGTAGTGATATTCCCCAAAACCGAAAAACTGAAATGGAAGAAAGTAATGATGATGTACAATCACTATGTATGGAACTTATAATAAGGAAAAAGAAGTGGCTCATAATATCCATATACAGGCTACCAGGTAACAACATGGATGTATTCAGTAACTGTGTGTGTAAGATCCTGGATAGAGCTTATGCTATGACGGATATGGTAATGATCATTGGAGACTTGAATATTGACCCATTTAAAGACGATAGTAAATCGCGAGAACTACAGAACATCATGGCATGTTACAATCTCACAAATATCATCAAAGACCCAACGTGCTTCAAGGGCAACACACCAAGTGTGATTGATCTGTGCATTGTGTCCAAACCAAGATGCTATAGTGGTGCTTTGAATTATAATTGTGGGTTAAGTGACTGGCACAACTTAATTGCCACTTCCACAAGGATTAGTATACCAAAGCGCAAAGTACAAGTCATAAAATACAGGAGCTACAAAAACTTCAATGAAGGAAGTTTCAAGGATGATGTTAACACAATTCCATTCCATGTCACTGATATCTTTGATGATGTTGATGATCAGTGCTGGGCCTACTCCAGGCTTCTTGCAGATGTTGTAGACAGCCATGCCCCCATAAAGACTAAGTTCATTAAAAAGCCACCTGCTCCACACATGCACAGCTCCTTAAGGAAATCAATATACCAGAAACGTATGACACAGAACAGGTACTGGAAAATGGGAAAAACAACAAAGAGTTGGAATGAGTACAAAAAGAACAGAAATGACTTTGTTGCTAAGAGCCGGAGATCAGTCTCTGGATATTTTGGGGCCAATTGCTCAGATGGTAAGCAGAAAAAATTCTGGAAGACTGTGAGGCCATACATTAGTGACAAAGAGAGTGAAAGGTCAGAGATAGCACTGAAAGATGGTGACAATATTGTGAATAACCCAGTGGATGTATGCAACTTGTTCAATGAATTCCTCAGCACCATAGCAGACACAATTGGCATCAATGATGATGTTTCCTCATTGGACATTGAGCAAATAATCATGAAATACAGTGACCATAAAAGTATAAAGACAATTAGAGAGAAACATGATGGGAGCACTTTCTCTCTGCATAAAGTTACCATAGATGAGGTGAGGAAAATATTAGTAAACACAGATGCAAATAAAGCCACAGGTTTTGACTTGATACCACCACGTATGATAAAAACAGCTGGCAATGAGCTAGCCCACTCAATGACCTCACTGATTAACAACATGATAACAACTTGCAAATTTGCAGAACCCTTAAAATGTGCTGAAATCTCACCATGTTATAAAAAGGATGACTCACTGGACCGTAAAAATTACCGTCCACTCAGCATATTAACATGTATTTCAAAGGTTACAGAAAGAGTCATTGACAAACAGTCTGGAATATACTTTGCCAAAATGTGGTCTGAGCATATATCAGCTTACAGGAAAGGGCATAGTACACAAACAATGCTTCTCAAAGCAGTTGAGGACTGGAGAGAAGCCTTAGACCAAGGAAAGTATGTTGGAATTTTACTAACTGATCTCAGCAAAGCATTCGATGTGCTACCGCACGGATTACTATTGACAAAACTGGACGCTTATGGCTGTGACAGGAACTTCCTGCAATTAATGCACAGCTATCTAACAAACAGAAAGCAACGAGTAAAGATTGGCAATGTGAGAAGTGATTGGAAGATCATAACCAAAGGTGTGCCACAAGGGTCAGTTCTTGGCCCATCACTCTTCAACATGTTCATTAATGACCTTTTCCATGCCATACAACATAGTGACCCATATAACTATGCCGACGATAACAGCTTATCCCATGTAAATGAAACATCTCAAGGTCTGAAAAGCAAACTTGAATCTGATGCAGAAGACACCACTGACTGGTTTGAAGACAATGGCATGAAAACTAATGTTCCAAAGTACCAAGGAATGGTTTTAGGAAACAAAACTGATGCACCAACAGAATTCCATGTGAAAGGAAATGTAATAAAGTGTGAAGAAAATGTAAAATTAGTAGGAATAATCTTGGACAAAAAACTCACATTTAACAAGCAAATTGAAACCATATGTCTGAAAGCAGGAAGGCAAACAAGTGCTATAATGAGACTCAGCTCACTAATAGAAACAGAAGTGAAGGAAGCAATGTATAAAACATTCATAATGAGCAACTTTAATTACTGTCCGGTTGTGTGGATGCTGTGTGGAACTGGAAATCTGAAAAAGATGGAAAAAGTGCAATTACGTGCATTAAGATTTGTTTACTGTGATTATGTTTCAACTTATGATGAACTTGTTAAAAGAAGCAAGCAGCCATCCATATCTATCCATTTAATTCGTACCATGGCAATAGAGGTCTATAAATGTCTTAATGGAATTGCACCAGAATATTTATGTAAACTCTTTGAAAACCATAACCTGCCATACTCAATGAGAGACAATAGCAAGATTCACCAAAAGAAGTACAAAACGAAAACATATGGCTATAGCTCATTCACCTATATTGGAGCAAAATTGTGGAATAATATGCCCTGTAAAATAAAGAACTCAATGTCATTGGAACAATTCAGATGCAGCCTTAAATCATGGGAAGACTGTAAATGCACCGAATGGGTGTTCTCTAAAAGGTTTTAAAGATTTTTGAAAAAAAATGATTTTAATATGTTGTATATACTGTACATATTACCTGTCATGCAATAGCTTTTAGCTAATGTTTCCTGTTACCCAAATCATGACTTTAAATAAAATTTTTGTATTTGTATTTGTATTTGTATTTGTATTGATATAACATGCATTGATATAACTTGCATTGATATAACTTGCATTGATATAACTTGCATTGATATAGCAGAATGGGACTAAATGACTAAGGTTGGTATCCCTCTTGACTACAGTTATAATGACTTGACAGCAGAATGGGACTAAATGACTAAGGTTGGCATCCCTCTTGACCCCAGTTATAATGACTTGACAGCAGAATGGGACTAAATGACTAAGGTTGGCACCCTCTTGACCCCAGTTATAATGACTTGACAGCAGAATGGGACTAAATGATTAAGGTTGGTACCTCTCTTGACCACAGTCTGTAGTTCCATCATCTGAGCCCCGTGCCTGTGTACTGGGTCCTTCATCTTGGCATAACTGGAGTGGTTCACCGGTTTGGGAGGCTTCGCATCTCGGTAGGTGTGCTCAAACACTGGGTGAATAAGGGCCTGCTGGATCATGCCACGCCCCGTGGTGGAGGGTCGTGTCTGCCACTTGTCTGTTGGAGGTTTGTAATACTTCACGAGTAAGTCTACATCTCCAACTGACTGAATGAATGGATTGGACTCCTGTAATAAATAATTCATATAAATTATAACACAGATATAAAAAAATAAAGTTTCACAACATTTAATGCCACATACCGGTATGTCAATGAGAAAAGAGCTCATAACATAGTCCACATTCCTACGCCACACACCATGCTGTGAAGAAGCTATGAGTAAGCTATGAGTAAGCTGGACATCCAAGTGCATCTTCTGTCTCCAGATTAATGAGAACTTCCTATGCATCTTTTGCGGTATGTCTTCATTTTGCAATTTTAGGTTGTGTAAGTCATGCAGAAGTACCAATGGAAGTTGAACTCACCTGTGTATATGGGTCTGTCATGTGATCCATGAAGAGAGTATGCTGGAAGAGGCCGGTTTTCTGACTGATGATACAGGAAAGCAGATGACTGCGTGCGTTGTGCCACTGAACGACCTTCTGCAGCTGGCGGTCAAGACTGTTCTGTAGGTCTGTTGCCCAGTTGTATGTGTATACTGTGAACTGTGACACAAACATTATACTTTGTTACACATCATTTCTGTTCAGAGATTACTTTCTTAAAAAAAAAAAAAAATAAATAAATAAAATAAAATAAAAAATTAAAATTAAAAAAAATTTCACCAACAGAAACATAAATTTTTTACAAACCTCCTTGTCGTTGACAGTCATGAGCAGGAACCTTTGTCTTGGAACAAACGCACGGTCACACAGATCCACTGCAAACGGTTGCCCGGGACCAGCCATGGAAGCATCTGGGGGTGCGGGAGTGGTGCCCCCTATGAGCAGACCTGGAGTGGTGGATGTGAGGGGGGTGAGGGGAGCAGCAGACAGAGGTCCGGGGGTGCTGACCGAGGCTCCCCCGTCTGCCCGCTCGGGCTGATCTGGATCAAGTGCTGCATACTTCTGGTACTTCTTATGTACTGAAACCGAATAAAACCCATTCTATTATTTACCCCACACAAGCAAAATATCTGAATCATTCATTACATTTATAAAAAATAAAAAATAAGCTGTTCATTGGGACTGAAACAAGTCTCTGCTACTTACTTCTGGGGTTGGCTTGGGATTTAGCATCTTTGTTTCCGGTAGCATCTTCTTCTGCCCTGTCCATTGAGGCCTGCCACTGCTTGACATTGCGGCCCACTATAATGTAATAACTCATCTTTCCTGGTACAGAGGGCTCTCTCGGCTGCCCAACGTCTAATGAGGACTCTGTCTTTGTTTCGTGTGTCTTTAAATCATGAGATATAAGATTGATAAATTTAACATTATTTAATCATCTGAAATTCTGATATTGTTTTGTTGACCTATCTGATCACCAGGTGGCACTCACAAAAATGTATCTAATTGGATAAAAGTAAGCAGATTGGCTATAAACTTGTGGATTAGAGTGGAGTGATTTGAACTCACGTGTACTGGAGCTCTGGAGGGGGTGTATGGATAGAAGAGACTTTCCTGCTCTGCTCCGGATGCCTCATTCAACTTAAACACCTTAGGACTGATATCAGGAGATATATTAGTCACGATAGTCTGGAATTCCCGGAGCACATACTCCAGAGCAAACCTGGATGAAACACCACATCGGATCTGCTGAATGGAGGGGACCCCTGCAAGACAGTGACGTGTCACACCTAAACCTTGTCATGCATAAAATCTCTCTTTAATTTAAATCATTACTTTGCTGAATCTTTATATTTTAGACCACAGACTATTTAAAATTCAGTTTCAAAATGTTAATTTGATGAAAATTTCTGAGCAATACTTTATGTAGTGGTAAATTATGAGACCTACCTATGACGTTACAGAACTCGAGCCAGTCCTTCATGATCCCGGAGAACACAGGGTTGAGCACACCTCGGTCCCCGGTCTCGTACTTGTGCATCTTGCTTCTCACCTCTGACTCCTTGCGCCCTCTACTGTCCATATCTGTCCACGTAGAACTGTGGTTTATGCCTGAGGCAGGACTCATTGAATCTGCTGAGGGCTGCAAATATTATGCAGATACACATTTATGAAATCCCTGTATATTTTCAAGATTAGATAAGAATTAATCTTATAGACCTGGATATTCACAATTTTTTCTTTCATAACTAAGGATATTTTAGAGACAAATTAGCATGATAATACTGGCCGGAATTATTTCTTTTTTTAGTATTTGATATGTTTTATATGAATCAAAATCTCTACCTTAGGACTGTCTCTGGAGGCTTTGGATTTGAACACATCAGAGAGAATGCCGAATGTTGAACTCTTCTCTTTTGGAGTCCTTGCTGTCGAGTCCGAGCTCTGCTTTCTGACGCTCTCATGGCCTGGCATGCTGCGAGGCTCTGTAACACACGCACCATAATACCAATTTAAAAACATATCATTTCTTGTAAGTTTCATAATTTTATTTAATATATCAGGATCAAATAATTACACCTATCAGGATCAACAAAATTTACAAATAACGCACCTTGCAGCATCTTTGCTGTGATGATGGGTGAGGAGGGTGCAGAATGAATGGGAGAGTGCATGCCTGCAGTACAGTGGTGGGGTAGCTCACAGATGGGTGCGGTCAGCAGCCTGTACTCCATGATGATGTCACAGACGGCGTGCTTCATGGCTTGTACCAGTTTGTCTGTGAGCTGAGACACGTCCACGTCTCCACGCTCCCAGATGTTAAACTGCACCAAGGCAGCGGGCCCTACAGGACACATACACACATCACATCAGCTCCTCCCTTTGCAGCTTTATAGAGCTTCACCAACTGGGAAGTACAGTCCTTGTCACCACATTAAAAAAACTAATATGTTCTGGGTATTCAAGCCTGAGTCATATAACAGTGAAGATATCATGATTCCTGATGATGTAATAGCATATCTCTCCACAATTGAAATCGTTTATAATATTTTGTCCCACTACCATTTCATATAAAACGAACATGTCAGAATATGTTTTTTTTTTGTGGAGGTGTATCTCCCAGTTGGTAAGAGTGATTGTTGCAGACTTACAGAAGTAATACATATCCCTGTTATAAGTCATCATACAAAGAGATACATGGTGTGTTAAAGTATATGATCATAACAAAAGAAAAGGGTTAATCACTATTATTTGTTTTCAGCACGATTAGAAGAGTATATGAACAGAATATATAAATATAACAAAAGTAAGTCATTCAGGCATAAATATCTTAATTATGTATTGTAAATTCAGTATAGTAGAATGTTTTAATGCAAAGTGCCTGATCTTAACTAATATATAAAAAAATGTGTATTTTGACTAATTGCTCAAAAGTTCCATTATAAATGCTACAGCAATGATATATCACATATCATATATCACAAATTACAGGATCACACAAACCAGTCATAATTCATACATTATAACTCCATCTAAATCATATCTTGTTTTTTTTATATCTAATCAACTAATAAGTAATATGTAAGTTCTGAGGTTCCCGAAACTAAAAAAAGTTTATTGCATCAATACTAATCAAGAGCTACATTGCAAGAGCTAATTGGTAATCCACAAAATTGACTACAACTTGGGAATTACATGCGAGGCTGACGCTCCCCTGTTATGCCACATTATACTTGGCTACGGTGGTAACTATCGGTGGTAACTATCGTTCTCCTCACTCTCGCACTACTCACTCTAATTATACTGACTGGGAGTCTTGTTTGTATGGATGACAAACTGACAAATATTTTGATACATACAAATATAGGGTAAGACAATAATTGAAACACAGACCATTATATTCTAAGTGTCTAACTACTTTTTCTTTCACAAAGAGTTTTCTGGCTTGTTCTTAACAAGACATCTCCACTCTTTGCAACATTAATAGGTCACACCACAGGAACAAAAATTGTGAATTCACTAATTGCATATGAAGTCATATTTGTGTACTTGTGTTGAGGTATCTTTCTGTAATAGATAACAGAGTGATGATGTGTAAAGTGTTAGCTAGGTTTAGTTGTCTTAATCATCATGGGAATAATTATAAGCAAGACAGTTAGTTGCCATTGAGAGCTAGTTGCCATTGACAGTTAGTTGCCATTGACAGTTAGTTGCCATTGAGAGCTAGTTGCCAATGACAGTTAGTTGTCAATGACAGTTAGTTGCCATTGAGAGCTAGTTGCCAATGACAGTTAGTTGTCAATGACAGTTAGTTGCCATTGAGAGCTAGTTGCCAATGACAGTTAGTTGTCAATGACAGTTAGTTGCCATTGACAGTTAGTTGCCATTGACAGTTAGTTGCCATTGACAGTTAGTTGCCATTGACAGTTGTTGCCAGTAATCATTACATTCATAATATATCATATTAACCCATAAATATGCTGTGAGCCAGCGTGGTCACTTATGGGCTATACCTTTTGTACACTGAATTGTTATCAACTGAAAAGAACATCAATTAATATGTACAAAAATAAAATATTTCAGATATACATTCATACCAAAAGATTACTGGCAACAAGCTTGTGAGTATAATACTGTAAATGCTGACTTATTGACTTATTTATATACCTTGGTGATGATTATTTAGAATTTCACAGTGTAGATTATACAACAATTAAACAGGACCAAAATGTCCAATCCCAGATATGACAAAAAGGGTTTATCTTTTTCAAAGACTGACTACCATTTTATAATTCTTCTATGGCTAAGGGAATGACTGGAGCTGAGGTTGTCTTTGAATAGTATAAGGTGAGGGAGGATCGAGACACCTATAGTGTGAACCACATTAAGATATGAAGGATTTATCATGATATGACATATTTCTTGCCTTAATTAAATTTACCACTATGTAATTACAAACAGCAACAACTTGAATTCTGGTAGAGTTAGTGAAGAACCATGAAAAAGTGATCGATAAAAAAATTCTAAAATTTTCATGTGTATCATTGTGCATGAATATGAAAAAAAAATCAAAATATAGTCATACATCTACATCAGTACAGTGGGTTAGTTAGATCATGCAGGAAGGTATATTTGTGTGTGTGTGTGTGTATGTGGGTGTGGGGGGTGGGTGTGGGTGTGGGTGTGTGGGTTGTGAGGGGTTAAAGCGTGCAAGGCATGTGTGCAACTAGACCCCTACCATCACTGCCGTCTGAGATCAGACCATAACCAGCCTGCGCCATCTCATCCTCTACATCTGAAACAATCCCATCACACCCTCCACATCATTCAAAAACCGACGCCGCACATTCCTTTATATATACCGTAGATAAAAGATTAAGGTGTCTTTCTCTCAATAATAATAATAGAGGTTATATATTTTCTTTCTGAATACTTCAACACTGTTTTATTGCAAAAGGATTTTCTTAATCTTGGCTGTTAATGTCAAACATTTCCACACAGTACAAAATCTCCCTTAGGCTATCTATCCAATTTAGATATTTTTAGAAATCATGCAAAGTATAAGTAATCCATAAATATCCAGCCAGGAAGAAAAACCTTACGCATCAACATTTCATTGCTGAAATAGGTCAGAAACAAAGCAGGAACCCACAACCTCTCTGCAGGTGGGGCTGCCCACATATTTATTTCTAGAAATCTCTTTTGGAATTTGAAAAACAAAAACAAGATGAACAAGCCATAAAAATGAGTGGAGAGCCTGAATGAATTGAAACTTGCTGCACAATATTTTGGAAAAATTAAAGAGTAGTAAAAGATTAAATTAAAAACAACAGAACGAGAAATTATTGTCAATCATTTAGAAATCAAAGAATTGAAGTAATGGTAATACTAATATAAGTATCTTGAAAAATATGTATGTTAACACAATTTTGATAAGTTAAATGACAACAAATAGCTTCAGTAGGAATATAACCACATAAAACGAGAAAACATTGCAGGGCTGAATACTACGCATCTACTGATATTTCTTACATTGGAAGCTTCATGCTGCCACAAAATCATTGCATCTTTGAATAATACTCATAACAATTTTGCACTCACACTAAAAGCAACATAATCTTATTTAAAGCCTGCAATCAAGTTTACATAACTTGAAAATGGGTGGTATCAAAATGCACATTGAGTTAGTCATGACTACCCTACTGTGGTAATTATAATACATATTAATATATAATATAGAGTCTAATTTGATAGTTCAGTGTTTCATATGAAACTGTGATGTAAAAAGTGATTTGCACCGAGTTTTATCTCAATTTGTTTTACTGATAGCATTTTGAGGCGGTTGTCATGGTAACGGGAGTGTGGTGATGTTACCTGGTTGTTTCTGTCCGGGCTTGATGTGGTAGAGAGTGGTGTTCACCATGGTGTCAAACATGCTCACATCAATGCTGTCCTTGTAGGCGTGGCTCACCGGCTTCGGGGAGCTGATCAGCTGGATCTGGTTCCCACGACCGTCCACAAAGGACAGCTGTAGACATGCTATGCCTAAAACACACTCAACAATTGTTACTATGACAACCTTACAACAAACTCAACTTAAACTATGCATCTGACCCTTTTCACAACACTGGGGTCTACTAATCTTATATTTCAACAATGATCACCTAATCTTGAACACCAATTATATGTTCCAATTTAATCAACTGAATTTTCCACAGGACTCAGCTTTATTTTGGATTCTTTCCATACCTTTGCCGCCGGCATGTTGTGGGCGGTTGTAGAGGAACGCGTGGTTCTCCTGCAGGATGGGATGGTTAGGCTGGGTGTAGTCTCGGAACACCCACTCCTGCTTGTTGTCTGCATACTTGGGAGTGCAGAGGAATTGCAGCAGGTTCTGGCGCAGGTAGTAGCCCAGGGCAAACTGCTGCAACATGGCACTGCCCGGGATGGTCAAACGCACCACCTCTTTCGGCTGCATCTGCGACGGTTGTATGAACTGCAAGTGAAAACGGATGCAAAAAAATATAATAGTTAACAAATGAACCTTTATAAGATGCATTTATGGTTAAAGTTTGAGGAACTAAACATTATTTGTTCTCAAGTTGTCATAAAAAGGGACAGATAACCAGAGAGCAGAATAACATAGCCTCCGAAAATATCCCTTTGGCACAGTTAACTGAGGGGTAAAAAGGGCCTATGGAGATAAGTGAAAGGTTTAAGAATGTTGTGGTACCTGTATATCCTCATTGGTTAGTTTACACATGGGGTTCCTGGCCAGCATGACGGTGATGACATCCAGCACAGCCTCATCCAGCTTCTTCTGCAGCATTCCCACCAGGCTCCCACTGATCTCCTCACCTGTCATACAACACATAATTAGTATGTATATGCCATTCATGGCAGTCTAGACAATGGTGTGAGACAATGTCAATCATTTCGACCAATCAGAAAGCAGCTAACAGACAAATGTTCATTGTTACTAACAATGGCGGGAAGCGGTGATGATGTTTAACAAGTTGAGTGCCAAGATTTGGATGTCTATTGCCATATAACTGTGCTGTCTATAAGAGCAGCATATAGAGCGTGGACCTTACCGACAGGTGTGATGCCGTGGGCAGACAGCAGGATGCACTCCTCATTCCTTCCTCTGGCGGACATTTTGTTTGGTGTCAGAGACAAGCTGTCTTCTTCTCTCTCCCCGGCTATAGAAGTCCTCATGCCATACTGAACCATAAAATATACATGCAGCTCTATCCTTAACATACAGTATATTCTAACATTTAAATTAATTTGATTTTAATTGAATTGAAACTGCTCAGTGTCACCATTTTATCAATAATACAAACTCACTTGATGAATGGGGTTATCTTTTATAAATATATTTTAATCTCATCTGAAGCTGACACCTGTCAGAGCATGTTGATGGAGGAGACACGTTTAATACATACTGATGCGATGCTGGGTTCATCCTCAACCTCTCCTGCTCCGGTCTTCTTCACTGGTAGGGATAGCATAGAAGAACTTCTTGATGCTGAAACATTCATCAAATCTTCTTCTGTCAAACAATCACCACCATACACTTGACTATATATTAACTGAAGAAGTGTTTTTGTTTTATTTTTTACCCGAGAGTGACATTTTCTCCTCCCATTTTGATATATATATATATATATATATATATATATATATATATATATATATATATATATATATATATATATATATATATATTAATTGAAGATGAGTTATTTACCTGAGTGATATTTCATCCCCTCATCTTGATATGTATATATTAATTGATGATGAGTTATTTACCTGAGAGTGACATTTCCTCGTCCCATCGTTGACTCTGGTTCATGCTGACTGTGTCTGGCACTGCCAGTCCTCTCACCTCAGACACACTCTCATCCAATCTGCAATACCAACAATAATCCACAACTATTATATGATAAAAGAAATCAATCATTATATAAAAATGAATAAAACTAAAGATTTGGGCAAAGTGTAACTAAAGTCAATCATGTGGAGCCAAAATTTTTTTTCTGTTGTGTTGAATTACTTTATAGATTTGATTGGAGATGGGGACTACAGAATATTGAATGTGAAAAAAAAACAGAGAAGAGAGATCACAAGGTTTGTTTTAATTCATATCCTGAGATTTTAATCCCATGAGCACTCAGAGTAAAGTTTGTACTGACCTCAGATAGAAGACATTCCCGGACGTCTCCTTGATGACAAACATGTTCTTCCTGTTATTGACATTGAATCTGTTGAGTACTGCTCGCAGTGCCTGCACTCCTACACAATACAACATTGCAATCTTGTAAACAAGTTTCACAATTTCAATATTTTCCTTTTGCAAAACTTTGCATGAATAATTAACATATCAATTCTAAAGGAGAGTATAAAAGATATTTAACCTCGAGAAGCGTTGAGTTTTCCAGGTCCAGTTTTGAGTCTGGGGTGGAGCACGAACTTGGTCTGCCATACCATATCACAGGCAAAATGACCCGGCATGAACTGCATCGTGGCAGCCAGGTACTTATCCTGAGGAGCGTCCGTGTCAGAATCATCCGATTCTACAAAACCAGGAATGAAAATAAATCAATTTCCTAACCAAATATGGCCTAGTGTATGTTGTTATATTCTACTGAGAACTCTGATTATACCAAATATGGCCTACTCTATTTTCTTATATTCCACTGAGAACTCTGATTATACCAAATATGGCCTACTCTATGTTCTTATATTCTACTGAGAACTCTGATTATACCAATATGGCCTACTCTATGTTCTTATATTCCACTGAGAACTCTGATTATACCAAATATGGCCTACTCTATGTTCTTATATTCCACTGAGAACTCTGATTATACCAAATATGGCCTACTGTATGTTCTCATATTCTACTGAGAACTCTGATTATACCAAATATAGCCTACTCTATGTTCTCATATTCTACTGAGAACTCTGATTATAACAAATATGGCCTACTCTATGTTCTCATATTCTACTGAGAACTCTGATTATAACAAATATGGCCTACTGTATGATCTTATATCCCACTGAGAACTCTGATTATACCAAATATGGCCTACTCTATTTTCTTATATTCTACTGAGAACTCTGATTATACCAAATATGGCCTACTGTATGATCTTTTATCCCACTGAGAACTCTGATTATAACAAATATGGCCTACCTCTTATACCCATAACTAGGCCCTTTGAAATAATTTCTAAGCCTTAACCTAGAAAACTCTACCTTTGATATTATATACCTGAGGTGGTATAATATAGTGCATATCCTCGATAATCCATCCCGCGACGTCCACAGATAAAAAAAATCCAAGATGAGCGGAAGCGATGACAGCGCATGCGCGTGGTGTCACTTCCGCTCACGAGTTCAATACAACATCCTCTTTCCTCTATGCACTATATTATACTACCTCTGGTATATAATATCGAAGGTAGAGTTTTCTAGGCACGGCGTAAGAAATATAATAATGATGACTACTTATTACCCTCAGTCCTGCGTCTGTGTGGAATGCTGAACTTGTCTTGGGTCCACCTGACATCTTCGTCGGCCTGAGGCACCAGCAGCGAGTTACACATGCGGGTAGCATACAGGTCTCCCAGCAGCAGCAGCTGATTGACACTGCGACACTTCTCAAAGATGTGGTGAATGACGTCATTATACAGACTCATCTGCTGAACAAACTCCTCACCGTCCTCCTTACGTGCATCTCTGCCAAATTTCAGTATATAACGAGTTTCATTAAAGTTTCAATATTAACACAATTATGCATTTCTTGTATTAATTTTATCTACACTTTTATTATATCAGTTTCAGAAAGTTTCACACCAATATGCATCTACTTGAAATATGTACATGGTCACATGACAGGAAAGCTTTCACATTAATCACAAATTTATATCAACATATCGTTAACTTAATTAACATAGTTCAAAATGCTGTGATGATTTTTTTTGAGTTACTGACCTTGTGTGGAAGAAGACATCCACTTTGTCCTTGTCGACCTTCATGATCAGCCAGAAGTTTGGCAGCAGGGGGCGCCGTATCTGTGTGTCACTGAAGGACATCATTGGACCATCCTCATCTGTGTCACTGGAATCCCCATCATAACCAGCTGCAAGAAAAGTCAATTAAATCATTTCACTTCGATAGCGTTTTTTATGGTATCAGTAGGCAATTCTCAAGGTCAATTCTCAAGGTCATAAATAAATATAAAAATATTAATAAAAAAATGATAAAGTTCAAATATATGATATCTATTAAAGATTCACTTTCATCACCAATTAAATCATATTACTTTGATAGTTTTCATGGTATCAGTAGGCAATTCTGTGCTCAAGGTCATAAATAAAAATAGCTTTACATTATTTACAGCTATGTGGCATAAAAAAATATAATAATGATTGTGGTCATAAAGAAATATAAAAATATTAATAAAAAGATATTAGAGTTCAAATATATGATATCTATTAAAGATTCACCTTCATCACCGACACTACTTCGACTGCTGGTGTCAAACACTGATCCAGACAGAGGTGTTTGTAGACCTGAATGGTGGCGCGACCTGTTGGGCGTTTGGGGGCCTGACGGTCTTCTGTCAGGTGTGTTTCTCCCTGACAGAGTCTGAGACTGGCTGGATTTATTAGACTTATACTTTTCAAAGCTTGCTGAGCTATGAGCTCGCTTAATGGATTTCCGGTCTGCATCTAAGCCGAGGACAGTCAGAGGACTTAAAGTCCTGAGTTGCTTATCTAGGTCGTTCCCATCATCCTTCTTCTTAATGACAACCTGCCCATCAGATACAGATCTTAAAGGTCCCTCTTTCTGCATCAGCACCTCCTTCTGGTTCTCGCCACAGTCGCTGGTTATCTTAGCACTAACATCTGTCACGAGTGGCACATCTTCCTCCCCATCCGCAATATCCAGAGATTCTATTTTGTCTTCATCCAGAATCTGGATGGAGCTTCCACTTGAGTTCTCCATCACGTCTCCCTTATCCTTCTCCGTGTCCTCCACTTCAGTGCAAACACGCCTCGCCTCTTTCACCGGACTGGGCCGGATCACGGATATTCGGATGTCCTCGGGGCGGAAGGTTTCCACCTCTACTCCTGCGAGGTCTCTGTGTTGTGCCTTGTCATCTTCCTTCTCCGGAGATGGAATCACTTCCACAGAATTGTCCATTAAACCTGCTTCGGCAGCCTCCTCTACTTTGACTTCATTCAGTTCACATTGCACATCAGTTTCTGCAGTTTTTGAGTTCACATTAACCAGTTTGGATTCCATTACTGTATTTTGGGACTCATCCTCAATCTTCAACTCGGGCACCTCAGATTCTGTTTTGATGTCCGGGTCACTTTTAAGCTGGGTGTCCTTTGTGTATCCAGGGCTCTGCTCACCTAGGTTTTCCAGGGCTGAGGTAATGGCCTGAGCATGGGACTGGGGGTCCAGGGCCTTGGGATCCAATGCCATTAGCCCATGGACGCGATCCAGGCACAAATAGTAAAAAGATCCCTCTTTGTTAAGATGATAATTTGGCAAGTTCATACGCTCAAAGGTCTGAAATATACAAGCAAATTTGAAATTGGTTAGTGGTATAAATTAAGAAAAATGGCATATTTGAGCTTCTTTTATTAAAAGAGCCAAAAAGAAAAAAAAAGTTCCCACCTCTATAAAGTGTGTCAAGCTTTGTTCAGGACCGTACACAAACTGTAATGAGACCTGTTTGTCGATGCATTTAGGTTTGTCAATCGAGGCTTTGACGTGGGTAGCTACCATCTCCAACGTCTCGGACGTCACTGGCACGATGAGACGCAGAGCTGATGCTATCTCATCCTGAAGCAGCCATGTCATCTAAAACAAAATCAAAAACAAAAAACATGATTAATCTTATCTAATATAAACCTTCTTCATGGTCTTCAACACTATAATATTTAAGAGTCTTTCTAAGGTGTTTTTTGAAAGAGTTTTCAGTTGGTTGATAAAATAACACAAAGGATATATTTACCTGATCCCGACAGGTTTTCACAACTTCCCTCTGAGGTTTTGGCAGGATGCTCAATGGATCTGACACTGTTCGTTTGTAGTTGTGCATGCTGTATCTGCATAGAGGTAAATAATTAAGGTTAGCAGAAAGGATGACACCAAGGACTGAATACTCCCATGCTCTGATAACTACTCCTAAACCCATTGATCTGATAGACTGGTTAGACTAGGTTAATTTTCTTAAACTTGACCTCTACTGATTAGCTATTTTTGTAATGAACTGTGTCACTATCTTTCCCGATCATAATGTCTCTAAACAGAGAACTCTTTGCTGTCTGTCATGCACTTCCTTCAACTCTGATTCGACGAGATGATATAATGGATATGCAGACGGGGGTACTTTAATTTTATGTCAGAGGAATGACTGCCATTTATCAGAACCAGGTCATTTGCCATCACAACTACAAACAGACTGAACCCTCTTTGCAATGCTGAGATCTTGAAATGACACAGATATTTCTTCTCACTGGAATTACATCTTGACTTGAAGAGTACGTGATCATTTTTTATTGTAAGCTGCCTCAGGTTAAGTTCTGTCAGAATTGTAGCTCAAGAAGGATTGGCAAACAATGGTGCATCTGAAAATAATGGATTTCATGTCCACATGGCCGATGGGTTTGGGATTAAATTAACACCACAATGTTTGAAACATGAAATGGCTATAGAATTAATATAACCTAATCTTGTCATTAATGATCTTTGCTATCAATCATTATGGACTAAAATACAATTAAAATTATTCATTGCAGCTGAAAATAAAGTAAATATTCCTCAATATGCATCATAATACATGTAATATGAATCATCCAGGCCAACCAAAAAAGTACTGAAACTCGCAGAGGTTGATATACAGGTAAATTTCCTCATATTCTTGGAGCAGAGAAATATACAGGAATATTCTAAAGTGTGAACTAATAGCTTAGCCTCCCTCTGTGGAACCTTGGAGTAATAATGAATGGAGGCGTGACGGCCGTTATATGGGATATGGCATCATGGTAACGCATTGTTTTACACAATGGATTCAAAATCCTTTGATCCTATCATAGTTGCCGACTTCAGAACAGTGAAAAATTGAAGATTCATATTGGCCAAGGGTTTATTGAGATATTATACCACATTTTGGTTTATCTTTTTTTAAAGAACAATTCAGAATAGTTTTGATTGCTTCAATGATAAATATTCTTAAAAAAAGAAAAATACATATTCCAAACCTTTAATTTTTTATACATGTTTTAAACACATGTGTCACTATTCATATTACTTTTTTAAAACTTTTAAAACAATATATTGTTAATGATATAGCATTTATAAAATTATATGTTGCAATTTTTTATTGATATTTTTTGTTGACTTTAAATGATGACATAATATGTATTAGGTCAATTTATTTATAACGGCGCATATTTTGGCAGGGCTATAAATTACATTTTCTGATAGAATTCTTTTCACTGAACAACGTGGTATATTTTTCTAAGCTGCCAATTTATGCGCCAATAACTAAAAATAAACTGGAAAGAAAATATGACAATAAAACACGTGGTTTCCTCAGTATCTGAGGTCGTAATAACTAATTTTGATATATTTTCATAACTTTGATATGAATGTACATGTACAAATCTTATCATAAAATCGTCCAAACTTGGAGCAGAGAAATAAAATTTATATCCCCATAATCTGTATGAAAAAACAAACATTTCATCCGCGATATGTTTAACTCTAAATCATGGTTTTGATGACTTAAAATAGCTCTGAAAAAAAATAACGTCAAAACTTTCATATCTTGCACCTATATGGCGTCATCATAACAATGCCCATGGCGGCAACTATGATGTCCCTTTTGATCTTGCGACGTTGCGCCTCCATTCATAATTACTCCAAGGTGGAACTAACAGCTTACCCTCCCTCTGTGGAAGTGACAGCTTACCCTCCCTCTGTGGAAGTGACAGCTTACCCTCCCTCTGTGGAAGTGACAGCTTACCCTCCCTCTGTGGAAGTGACAGCTTACCCTCCCTCTGTGGAAGTGACAGCTTACTCTCCCTCTGTGGAAGTGACAGCTTACCCTCCCTCTGTGGAAGTGACAGCTTACCCTCCCTCTGTGGAAGTGACAGCTTACTCTCCCTCTGTGGAAGTGACAGCTTACCCTCCCTCTGTGGAAGTGACAGCTTACCCTCCCTCTGTGGAAGTAACAGCTTACTCTCCCTCTGTGGAAGTGACAGCTTACCCTCCCTCTGTATAAGTGACAGCTTACCCTCCCTCTGTGGAAGTGACAGCTTACCCTCCCTCTGTGGAAGTGACAGCTTACCCTCCCTCTGTGGAAGTGACAGCTTACCCTCCCTCTGTGGACTGTGAATTAACAGCTTACCCTCCCTCTGTGGAAGTGACAAAACTGAAGGTGTCCTCCCTGTCGTCAGCAGTGGGTGATGTGCTGGCGTAGGACATCTGACTGGCATAGGATGCCATGCGCTGGTAGCAGGGCCTGTTATTAGACGTGGATATGTCCACCTCTGGAGGCAGGGTGAGGCATAGCAGGTCTAGTGTGATGTACATGGTGTTGAGATCTATCTCCAGGGGGAGGTCATCCAGGCACGACTGCAGCTCCTCTGCAAGAATAACAACACATCTACAATGTACACTTTTCCTCTATCTTAGACTGCAAACACATGAATCAACTCATTTGGGTCCTAACATTAATCAGCTTATTTGGGTTTTAAAAAATTAACCAAAGTAGGTGTGGCTATAGAAAGGAGGTGTGGCACTGCTTACTGAGGCAGGTGGGCAGATTCTAGTGAGATATTATAAATGTTATAGAATGGATTCTAGTGAGATATTATAAATGTTATAGAATGGAGTTGTGGTTGTAGAATGGAGGTGTGGTTATAGAATGGAGGTGTGGTTACAGAATGGAGGTGTGGTTATAGAATGGAGGTGTGGTTACAGAATGGAGGTGCGGTTACAGAATGGAGGTGCGGTTATAGAATGGAGGTATGGTACTGCTTACTGAGGCAGGTGGGTAGATCCCGTACGGGCATACTCTTCAGAGTGGAGCTGTCCGTCCTCACGGAACATGTCAGGTATAGAAAGAGTGGCGGGAAATCCTCCTCTTCCTCCTCCTCGTCAATGTGGATGCCGTCTATAGAGCCGAGGGAGCTGAGGGAAGCCGAGTCCTTGGTGGAGGCCACCGAGTCGCGATCACTCAGCTTGCCCACGTCAGACAGGAAAATATCACTGTCCTCATCTCCACCGTCGTTCCTGCACTCATCTTCACACTGCTCAGCCTTAGCATCTGTGACAACATGATTAAAGCATTGTGAAATCCTATATTCATGAATGTTTAGATGATTGAATAAGCTATGCATCACAGCTGTATGAGATAAGCATGTGATTTTATGTAAGCAAATATAAAAGTTTGAAAGTAATGAACTTGACATTGAAACTCACCAGATATTTCCACAGTGCTTCCTGACCTGTCTGTAATTTGGCCTACATTTTCTCCTTCCTGGAATAAAAAAATATAAATGCTCATCTAAGGTACAGATTACAAGGAATTTTATGCTGTCATGTATGAAATCTTTGAGTTGGACAAACAAGAAAATGCAGAATAGCCAACCTTTTCTCCCTCCTCTGAGGTGTCCTGGAAGGTGGGAGGACAGTAGAAGTAGAAGTCAGGATTTGAGGGCACCGGTTTGAAGTAGTTATGCATGAGTTCTGTGAACTTTGTCTTGACGAGGTCATGTAGACCAGTGTTAGATTCACAGTTCCACTCTCCCTGCAGCAGGGCCAGTGGGAACTTAAGGACTGGATGCGTGGTCAGGGGAAGTTTACTGTGGTGCCGTGGAGATATCTGTCGCGATGGACTCCCTCTGTAATCATCAAACAAATTCCTCTTTGTAATTAGAGAGATCTTTCAAACAAAATTTTTATCATCTTTTCGATAGATCTTTAAAAATTTTTTTTACTTCTACTAAGATTTTAATGTGGTAAAGAAATATGTCACATTTATCTTGCAAATTGGTGGACTGCTTTTATTGATGTTTTCCAACAAATCTGTATAACATTATAACTCAAATTAGACATTTTGCAAATATTTCTTACCCGGGTGATTCCTCACTACTCTCACTGTTCTCAACAGCCTTGGGCAGTGTTTTCATTAAGTCTTCACGCATCATCTGCTCAATGTTAGCCTTCTCCACTAGGTGGCGCACATGGCCGCAGATAGAGTGCATGTAGCGTGTGATGTCGACCTCGAGCGGGAGAGACTCCTCACAGATGCCGTTGATAGCTGCGTCTATGTCCTGGCACAACACATTGTGGTTACGAAGCAGACTCTGAAACACTCCTGAACAAAACAAACACATTACCACCACATCATTACCAAAATCACCAATTTAGTAATGTTATCTTTGTTTGTTGATTGAAAAGTAGGTCAAAACCAAAGACAAGCCCACCATTTTGAGACATTGATGTGATGCATCCATGGTTTAAGTTTGGTAAAGCTAGCTTGATTTATGACCTTCACAAGATTTTTAGGTCAAATAACCTTAAAATGCAGGTCAAAGTCACCAATAAGGAAACCTTTTTGAAACATTAATAGAATCTATGGTTTGGTAATGTTTTCTTGATTTGATTTCAGCTTGTTCACAAGCTTTCCAAATATCAGGTCACATGACCTTAAAATGAAGATCAAACTCATTGAACAGCATTACCATTTCAGGATATTGGTAAGTTGCAATCATTGCGCAAGTTTAATAAAGCTACCTTCATTCATTCTCAACAAGGTTACTATTTGAAGAACTTTATAAGAGGCAACTATGTTTAAGTTTGAAGGACTAAATACTATTTGTTCTCAAGTTATTACATCTGCAAAAAGGGACATAAATCCAGATTCCTGGATGCCCAGACGGGGTAGGTTTCAACAACACCCCACCAGACAAGTTAAAGGAATGGAACTAAAGAAGCAGAGTGACTAAGCATTTAAGAAGTGTCTGTACCTATGACAAAGCATCTGAAGTAATGTTCTGAGATGAGGGTACACTGCTGTTTGAGCTCATCTTGGTCTCCATATATGTTGTCTAATATCACTTCCTCCCGACCAAATCGCAGTTTCTCCCGTACATTTTCACCGCTCTCAGTTCTTGTCCGACGACGTTCTGTGCTTGTATTTAAATCTTCACGTGCAGTTGTGTCAGATTTCTCGTTTTGGGTGGCGTCTTCCTCATGAGATGGCATTTCAACTTTGAAGGTGAGATCTTGGAATATGTCACAAGGTTGAGTGTAAGTCCATTTATTGACCAGCTGGTCCGTGAGACTGCTCAATGGGCAGTTGTAGACAAATATAGGCAGATTAAACGAGCGATGTCCGGAGGGTAAATCACTGCCCTCACACTCGACATTCTGGGCTGTCTTCTCTGTGGCTTCCTTCTGGGTATCCATCTCTTCTGTATCCTCTTCTCGACTCTCCTCCTCTTCCTCTTTCTCCTCATGTTTCTCCTCCTTCTTCTCTGCCTCATGATCTTCACCAATCTTCTGCTCAGAATTTATTTCTAGTGACCTACATTTTTCTGAGTTATTTTCGGTGGTAGCCATTTCTTTATCTGATTCCGATTTCTCATTGTCTGGTTTCTTGTTTATTTTGAGCACGTATTCTACACCGTCCACTGATTCATAGTGAGCAGTCACATGCTCCACACCGTCCACATTTATCTTCTCTACCAGGTCCTCTGCCTCCGCCTTAGCTTCGTCCTTGACATTCTGCAGAGCCTCTCCCACTCTGAGGATGCCCTGACCCTGCACTAACAGCCTCAGGTCATCATACGAAGCGGGACAGAACGTAACAATGATATGAGTTGAAGTGAGAGATTTGATATAGCAGCGCCACCTAGGTGTGACTCTCATCATGTGGTCAAGGTCATGCTGGCAGATGGCTCGTTGCCCAAGGTCAAGGCCTGGGTGATCCTCGCTTTGCATTCTGAAAGGTGTACCAGGCCCAGACACTGACCCACGTTTCTGACCGCTCACGCTATTCTGCCACTGAGAAGTCAGTACTTGCTTTAGGGTCTGATTCGACTGACTTGTTCTGCCTGACATTCCACTCTGGGAATGCATGCTGGCTGTGGCATACGAAGCCAGAGACGTACTTGTCGTCATGGAAAAAGTACTTTCGCTTCTGTCCTCGTGATCTTCGTCCACATTTTCCAAGGTTCCCTCGTCGACGAGGAATGGGAGAGGATGTTTGGCTTGGTCTCTCTCCCTCTGCTTGACTAGATTCAGCAGCTGTTCACACTCAAAATCAGAGAGATGAACTTCCCGGTCATGGAGGTCCTTGAGGCTGTCCAAGAGGAGGCCGAACAATAGGTCATTGGGTAGTTGAGGGGTATCTGAGGTGCTGAGCAGAGCCTCGGGGGCATCTGGCGTGATGGTGTCTGACCTCAGGTGGGGTACTCCTAGCTCAGTCAGATCTGAAAGGTATCATAATCAAACGTCAATTATATCAATGATTTCATTTTTGTCAATACCTAATAGGAGAAAAATTAACAAAAACAAAGACACCCACCTTGTATGAGTGTGGAGAAGAGAAGTTCCACTTGTTGGCACTTGGGTAGCAATCTCATGAGATCAAATGCAAATGGCACATGTTGTATTGTGGGTTCTTGCTGATGATTTCGAGACCACATGCCCTCATGATAGGACATTGCCGGAGGTGTCACACTTCTGAAATCAAAAGAATTTAAGATGTATATACTTCTATTACTAAATGTTAATAGTCAACTGACACGAGACTTTATTAATGTGGCAGACTTCCTCTCCAGTGAGGATTTGTGTTGTTGATTGTGCTCCAGTTAGAATGGGCATTGATGATTTGTACATAAATATTGACACTATTTTTATTTTAAACATGTACCCAGCACGACACTTACCCTCCTCTTGTCTGTGAGGGAGGATATACTCAGCACGACACTTACCCTCCTCCTGTCTGTGAGGGTGTATAGACCCAGCATGACACTTACCCTCCTCCTGTCTGCGAGGGTGTGTAGACCCAGCATGACACTTACCCTCCAGTCTGTGAGGGAGTATATACCCAGCACGACACTTACCCTCCTGTCTGTGAGGGAGTATAGACCCAGCACGACACTTACTCTCCTGTCTGTGAGGGAGTATATACCCAGCATGACACTTACCCTCCTCCTGTCTGTGAGGGAGTATATACCCAGCACGACACTTACCCTCCTCCTGTCTGTGAGGGAGTATATACCCAGCACGACACTTACCCTCCTCCTGTCTGTGAGGGAGTATATACCCAGCATGACACTTACCCTCCAGTCTGTGAGGGAGTATGGACCCAGCACGACACTTACCCTCCTGTCTGTGAGGGAGTATATACCCAGCATGACACTTACCCTCCTGTCTGTGAGGGAGTATAGACCCAGCACGACACTTACTCTCCTGTCTGTGAGGGAGTATATACTCAGCACGACACTTACTCTCCTGTCTGTGAGGGAGTATATACCCAGCACGACACTTACCCTCCTGTCTGCGAGGGAGTATAGACCCAGCACGACACTTACCCTCCTGTCTGTGAGGGAGTATAGACCCAGCACGTCACTTACCCTCCTCCTGTCTGCGAGGGAGTATAGACCCAGCATGACACTTACCCTCCTGTCTGTGAGGGAGTATATACCCAGCACGACACATACCCTCCTGTCTGTGAGGGAGTATAGACCCAGCACGTCTCTTACCCTCCTCCTGTCTGCGAGGGAGTATAGACCCAGCATGACACTTACCCTCCTGTCTGTGAGGGAGTATAGACCCAGCACGTCACTTACCCTCCTCCTATCTGTGAGGGAATATATACCCAGCATGACACTTACCCTCCTGTCTGTGAGGGAGTATATACCCAGCATGACACTTACCCTCCTGTCTGTGAGGGAGTATAGACCTGACACGACACTTACCTTCCTGTCTGTGAGGGGTTATAGACCTGACATGACACTTACCCTCCTGGTATAGCAGGGGATGGAACACTCAGACTCTGGCACATCAGGTTCAGATGCTCAAATGTCACCATAGTAGATATGCATTCCAGATCTTTGGGAAATGTCTACAAAGATATCCATAATAAAATCCATTAGCATTATGTGTATTACACATATTGCGCCTACAATTTTTAATCAATGCATTATCATAGACCATACAATTTTCTTTATTACAGACACTAGTGTCCGTTCTTCAGATTTCATCCATGTCAACTGATAGTAATATGTAAATATCTTTGACCTAAGGAATATTGTTCTTGGCAAAATGTTAGCACCAATAAGAAAATTATTTTGGCACATCCAAGGCAGCAGAACCAGCAGATCTTTTTGCAGGCCGTAGACACCCAAAATACTTTACATTCAAACTGTTACCTTTATTTATTATTTAAAACTCAATTAAAATTGATCCGCTACGTCCGATATCCGTTATTTCGAAAATACGAACATAGTAGTTACATTTTACCGTAAATACTCGTGTATAAGACCATTAAGGTCTTATACACGAGTAAGATCTTGTTATATAAGCATATTTACGTTTCACTGTTAAAATGGCCCCCAAACTTGAATAGTAGCAGTGCCAATGTCTCAAGAAAAAAAAAACTCGTCTTATATTCGGGAATTGGTCTTTTCAAGCAAAATAACCTAAATTTTAGGGGGTCATCTTATACATGAGTCATCTTATATAACGAGTAAATACGGTAATTATTTTGTCTATGAATTTCAATGTATTTACGCATCTATGATCATCTAATCATGTAATTTATGGAATTTATTTTACGAGAAAGTATCTCTTTAATCTGTGCATGAGAATGTCCTTATTTTCCAAATCAAATTCTGCACTTGATTTTCTTTAAATCAGCACTTGTTTAGAATGAGAGATAAAGACAGAAAGAGAACATTATTCAAACCAAATGTCCACCAGGTGGCACTGATCACTTAACAGGCAGATGTTTTATGTTGAAAACATGTCCAGTAGCATAATTCATTTATAACAGATAATGATATCACAGTGGCCATTGTTCTTATCAGGGGTTACTGGAACATAATATATATTTATGGAAATTAATGAACAATGTCTGGCTACATTTCTCCCAGGATTGCCTTATCTAGCATAGACGATATCATATATAAATTTCAAAAACTGTTGAGAAAATGTCCTACTGCCTGGTGGTTTTGAGCTTGACTGGTCCCTAAGATATAATAGATAAATCTGGATAACTTGTCCTGAAAATGGCCCCTGTTGTTGAAATTAATCCTCCCTTTTGGCTAGGACTGGTCAGAACTATATGTACTTATATACCAAACAAACATATCCCATAGGAACCCCAACATAGTTCACAATCACTGGAATCTTAGAGAATAATCTGTTGAACAGAATAGAAAAATCTATCGAAAAATATTAGAAAAGCTACCGGAATAGGAGATGCAATTATAAACATCAACACTTTATGTATGGATCATAACATGTGTTTGTGAGAGCCAATTGAGATGATATTAAATTAGAAATTGAAAAGAAATTTACAAGTTCAAACTACATTCTTGTCAAACCTCTCTCCAAAGGAAATAACCTTCTAATGAGGAAACCTTCAATCTGCTTAAACATTGGTATAACAGGAATTTTTCATCAGCAAATGTTTAAGATACCGGTATATAGTGTTATCTTGACTTTTTTAAAATGGACTTTTAAAAACTGACTTTTTAAAAATATGATTTTGCAAAAGTAACAACACAAGGAAAAATTTGAACATTAATACTTTCTTTTGAATGCCAAAATCAAAAATAAAATTCAGATTATTCATATTTTGTCAAGAGTATTCACTTTGTTTTATTAACTTCACTCCCCTCCCTCTTACCACCTGTATGAATAAGAGATTCAATAGATATTCCTTGAATAATTCCCGGAGATTGTCATTTTAACCAGTAACATTATGGAAATAAGCAATCAAGAATTGTGATCAATAATGTGATAAATCGCCCTTTGATCCTTTTATTTCTTTAGAATTTTACATGGATAGGATAAGTACCAATGTCAAGTTCATTACCCTAATAACAAAGCTGGACCCCATGTTATCTAAAATTGTAACAACAACAAAAAAATCACCAAAAAAAATCATCTGTTCACAAAGTTTAAGTTTGTCTAAGTTCAGACAGATCCTGAGATCCAAAGTAACAAAATGAAAGAGTAAAGATAAGCAAAAGATGTGGAGAATCTAGATAATTCGGGTCAACATGCTCTCAACACAATGTCCTTCAATTTACATTAATTTTAATCTATTAAAAATGGTGGCAAACATAATATATAGGAGTGTTGGACAGTTCCAGAGCAAACATCTATACTATATACCTGTACAATGTTTGTACAGCCAAAGATAGGAGTATTTTTGTTATCAGTGTGCAGTTTTAGATAATATGGGACAGACATTGAACAAAGATTACAACATAATGAGAACATCTCTCTGTAATTCAGGTGTACTATAAATGTACTATATGCTGAGGGGATTGTGAGAAGTGCGTTTGTCTTATGGCCTATGACATGTTATGTCTCCACAAGGGCCCTTAATTAATTAGGTTTCACCTGTGATATATCTCTACCTCTCATGGGGCCACTCCCACATTTCTAAAACTTCCATGTGACACATTTAAAATATGAGTAAAATTATTGCCATTGAATATATTATCATAAGATATATGTGTCATGTGTCTGAGTGGATATGTGTCATGTGTCTTATTAGATATGTGTGTCAGTTCATTTTAGCAAAACACTTGGCAGATCACTGTCATAAGATATCATTATCAGATATAACACAATCAGCTCAATGTCTAAAGATGCTAGCAAACATGCAGCGATCGGCTCAATATCTTGAATTGCTCAAAGATGCACTTAGTCAGATACTTGAAAATACACAGGGTCAGATCACTGTCATATGATACTTTGAAATATTCAAGAGTCAGATCACTGTCATCTTATACTTTAAGACAGGCAGGTCAGATTCTTGTCATGTGACACTGTCACATGTTGGGTAGATCAGGTCCTTGTCATGTGACATTGTCATATGTTTGGTAGATCAGATCCTTGTCATGTGACATTGTCATATGTTTGGTAGATCAGATCCGTGTCATGTGACATTGTCATATGTTTGGTAGATCAGATTCTTGTCATGTGACACAGTCACATGTTGGGTAGATCAGATCCTTGTTATGTGACACTGTTGTATGTTGGGTAGATCAGATTCTTGTCATGTGACACTATCACATGAAAGGCAAGAAAAATCAATGTGAAGTGAACATATTTTTAGATGGGCAAGTCAGATCATTGTCATGTGACACTCTCATATGCTGGGTCAGATCATTATGGTGTGCCACGTAAGACAGGCAGGTCAGACCACTGCACTGTTAAATTTTACCAGTTATTTTATCACTATATGATTTAAAGTGTTAAATTGGTGTGTTATCCACACTCACCCAGCACCACCAATACAACCCAACCCATATGATTAATTTCATAATAAACCTTCAAACTCTAACACGTAGGTAATGATTAATTATGTACAGCAGCCAGATCAAATGATAATGAACATTTTATGGGTGGATACATTGTTCCTTGACACAGTGATAAACCACCTGCAGTGGGTGGGTGGGACCTGTGCATTGTGGTACATACACCTCATATCTCATTTCCCAAGGACATGACAAACATGGTGACATATCTTATTCCTATTCATCACATTTGAGCGATTGAAAGTTTCTATTTCAAACGGATATCTACTCTGCATTACATCCGTAGTAATGCTTGTCCTCAATCTTCTCACTCCCTCTGTTATCATTGCAACATATTTTATTTATATCATTCGGAATTTGGAATTCAAGAGCCATAAATACTACTCTTGACCACAAAAATATCATCCAATCAAAACTGACCAATGACAGGTCATAACTACTTTCCTCGGCAGTTCCTGGGTTTTATACCAGGCTCTGCAAGTAAAGGCTGGACATGACAGCTGTAGAAGACCACCTCCAGTACCAGCCTCATTATAGTAGGAATCTTATATTTTGTTTAATATAATGACACTGCCAAATGGTGTCATTGTTATGATTAGAAAGTGAGCACACCAACAAATGTATGAGTAAAGATGTCAGTGACTATTTACCAAAACACTCAAGACAAAAATAGTCATGGGATGGACCATTGATCTTCAAGGGGGCAAGAAGAATAAATCTAGATTTTTTTATTTACTCAAGCAATGTCATTCCAAATATATGATTTTCACACCCATAAGTCTTTTCATAATGTGTTTATCTTGTCCATTCTAATCCAGAAACACTGACGAGTGACTGATATGAGAGAGAAGTCTGGTATTGTAGGGTAAAGGATTTCAAAACACCTATGGTCACCAAATTACCCTTCAAATTTGTTTAAGTTCAAAATTTGTGTTGACAAAAATTCAACTGATAACTGAAACACAATATCTCATGATAAATGATAAATGATAAATGTTGCGGTTGCAACTTCTAACAGTTATTTGAGTTATCATAAGTCTATTTAAAGTTTTTCAAAAGGAATATATTTTCCTTGCTCTGTTGTGTGTTGTGTATGACCTATAGTTCCCTTTTGGTTTATTCTTATTTCAAAGTCATTTTATGTTCAGATATATTAAGATGATATTTTCTTTGAGCATATATGAATAATGGAAAGAGGTTTAATGTCACATATGGGTTCCAAAAGCAGAAAAAGTTGGCATGTGTGAACCAGTTCCTCTTTAGTTCCTATTAAGTCCCTATTTAGTTTCTTTTTAGTCCCTAATAAGTCCATATTTAGTTCCTATTTAGTTCCTATTTAGTTTAAGTTCATGTGCACCTGACCATGAAATGATGTCTAACAAATCACATGATTACCTTTATTAAATTTGCAATTGATAGAATCAACAGAAGTCAGCTTGCTCCCATTTTGTACTCCAGAGCGCAAAGCCATGGTATCACACAGGACACTGGCACAAAATACAAGATAGCCAGAACACTGGCACAAAATACAAGATGGCCAGAACACAGAACACTGGCACAAAATACAAGATGGCCAGAACACAGACCACTGGCACAAAATACTAGATGGCCAGAACACAGAACACTGGCACAAAATACAAGATGGCCAGAACACAGAACACTGGCACAAAATACAAGATGGCCAGAACACAGAACACTGGCACAAAATACAAGATGGCCAGAACACAGAACACTGGCACAAAATACAAGATGGCCAGAACACAGAACACTGGCACAAAATACAATGGCCATAACACAGAACACTGGCACAAAACACAAGATGGCCAGAACACAGAACACTGGCACAAAATACAAGATGGCCAGAGCACAGAACACTGGCACAAAATACAAGATGGCCAGAACACAGACCACTGGCACAAAATACAAGATGGCCAGAGCACAGAACACTGGAATAAAATATAAGATGGCCAGAACACAGAACACTGGCACAAAATACAAGATGGCCAGAGCACAGAACACTGGCACGAAATACAAGATGGCCAGAACACTGGCACAAAGTACAAGATGGCCAGAACACAGAACACTGGCACAAAATACAAGATGGCCAGAACACAGAACACTGGCACAAAATACAAGATGGCCAGAACACAGACCACTGGCACAAAATACAAGATGGCCAGAGCACAGAACACTGACACAAAATATAAGATGGCCAGAACACAGAACACTGGCACAAAATACAAGATGGCCGGAACACAGAACACTGGCACAAAATACAAGATGGCCAGAGCACAGAACACTGGCACAAAATACAAGATGGCCAGAGCACAGAACACCGGCACAAAATATAAGATGATTTATCCCGGGTCAAGTGAAGGTCAAATGACCTTCTTGGGGGAGATTTTGTGAGCATGAAGACTTATTGACAAACACCTAAATGCACATATTAGTCTGTTGTTCATCAACCGGCATTTAATTCATTAATTTATTTTATTGGTAACCATTTATTGATGACATGATGCAGTTCTTTAGACTTTCATTGCCATTCAACTATGCACTTGCTGTACATGGCGTTCAATGTCTAAGATAAATTAAAGTAAACTTGTCCTTAAACCGATAAACCAGTTAAACCAGTTCAAATATCCTTCAGATAGTGACTTGGGATTAGAATAACAATAGGGACATGTGCAGCCATTCTCATGTCAGGATATATATATATATATATATATATATATATATATATATATATATATATATATATATATATATATATATATATATATATATATATATATATATAAAACACAATATATAACACAATATTGCATATTAAGGACCAATGTGGCTAAATGCTAAATAATTATAAAAATTAGTACCAGTATTTCTGAAATTTGGTCTCAGTCTTGTCCACTATATTTAAACAATAAAATATAGTAACAAAGGTCATGGTTTTGTCATTGTTAGTAAGAAGCAATGACCCTCAATATTATCAGCTTCATGTAACCAAGATATCTTTGGTTATGTTATCTGTTTATATATACAGGATCTTTATTGGTGGAAGGTCTCATACCAAACTTCTAAACAATATTTATAATTAAAAGGGCCACAAAGCACGTTTAAAGAATTTTAAAAGAAAAAATATAAACACATTCTAGAGATAATTTAACTTACTGAATATAAAAAATATTTTCTTAAATATTTATTGTTCTTTTAATCGAGACATAATTAGGCTTTTATACTGTTATCTTGTTATCATTATAAAGACCACATATATAATAGTAAGAAAGAGCATTTAAACATAACAAAGCAAAGACAGATTGATAGAGTTTAATTCAAGTAGGGCAAGGGTCAAAGAATTCAACTTTATTGTGGGCAGTCACAGGGGAAGAAAGACAGAGAACAGTTACAATGGCAACTGGGAATTTTGATTCTCTGCTGAAACAATGTAAAAGAACATATAATCTCATTAATACTGAAATAAAGCAACATGCAAACAATTAAGTATAATATCCAGTTTCTTGTTTGATAATGTTCATTGTAAAAATGGCGGAGTTGTTCTGGTCATATCTTTCTATATAGCATTTATCAGATATGAAGCACTCGATATGCTATTCACAATTGTGCAGGCAGTGCAAAGTGCAAGAACTGTACTTGATACATCCTTAACTCTATATTATACAACACATAGTGCACTGTAACAATGATTACGATCCCTTCTCCAATGAATACAGGTCAAATCCTAGAGTGACACTGCCAACTAGATATCTCATCTAGTGGCCCGGACTGGGTGAGAGTGTGGGATGGGCTGAGGCTTACCTAACCCATGGAAACTTATATCCGGACCCACAACATTTTACCACGAAATCATGTTACACAATAGCAGTGCTCACTAGGTTTATGCTTGCTTTTAACGGGTGTGAGAGCCGGTGTGGAATGTCTGCCCATTTCTCCCCCTCACCCTGGGAATTAAGATACAGAATATCCAGCAACATGATAGCCCAGTTCAGGAAATGACCTACATTGTGTTGCCTCCCCTGGGTTCTATAGTCTGCCTGTGGTAGGCCCTCTCAACTTTCCTCAGATCCCGTTACATTTACCCTCTACACTGTACTGTTATAATCATAATTGTTCATAAAATAACTTGCTGAGGGATAGTTTGTGTAGCTTGAAGTAAAAGTAAGCAAAATAAGTGTGTAAACTAAAATAAACTAAATCTTAATAATATTAGTCAAAGCAAAACAGTCATGCAACGATGTCATGTTAAATTATAAATTAATATATAATATAATATAAAACAGCATGCAAACTGAAGAGTTAATCCAGCGCTGAGTAGGGCGGGGTGAAGCACAGACAACATGGAAGCAGTTGGAGGAGTTGAATCTCACCAATAAAACATTGACGATGAGATAGAACTCTCTCCACTGCTCCCATAGTTGTATCAACCAAATCAAACCAAAAAAAACACAACACCGCAGCAGACAGCAAACCACCACTTGTAGAAATGTGCAAGTTGTTAGAATTCCAATCATAGTTTGTGTTAAGTCACACCACCAAAGTTGTTGTTCCTGTCCCTCAGGTCTGACACAGTGTGCAATATGGTTCCTAAGTAAGACAAGCAGACTGGCACGTGTGGGTAAGGGGGGCGGTTCCGATCCGATCGAGGTCCATATGTCACTGTCTTCCCCTTCATGCTTCCCGCAGATAGACTGACTGATTTCCTGGCATCGCCTCTCCTTTTATGTGCACTAATTTGCGTGATGCTTCCCCCAGCTAAGTGTGTGCATGTTACATGTTACGTGTGCTGGTCTATCCACTGCCTGAGAGTTGCCGATCACTGTGATCACAGAGCGGCCACGGTGTCACACAAGATAACAAGCCTAGCATGTGCGCAGAGTCTCAGGCCCAGAGTGACTGATGCACAGGATAAGGCTTGACACACATTCCTACTATCCCACCCCACACTCCTCCCTCCTGCCTATATATATATTAACATATATAACACTTCCTTGCATTTCCCACTCACTCACCACCCAATATGGTGAATTCCCATATATCTCAACTATAACCTAACTCTAAGTGGTGAAAATTATTAAATGAATTTATGATAAATCTCAACTAGGCGTAATATTAATGCTTCCTCATTCATGGAGAATCCTGTATCATATCTAATATATGAGTACATGCACAACATTCACTATCCAGTGACTTCTTCCTCTTCCATATAAATTTATCCTGTGTCCTACAAATCCATTTAGAGTTTGCTGAAAGTTCCCAGACTGAGTCATTATTTTCTCCCTGTCTTTCTCTGGCCCTATATCCCTGTGTTTTCAATCACAATCCACCAGTTAATCCTAAACCCTTTGTTTCAATCTGAGTGTATACAACTACTTGCGGATCCTTATATGATCCAGGGCTGCTGAGAATGTGACTGCTTACACAGAGGCCAGGATTGGCGGCATCCAACCCTTGCGTTCACCCCGCAGGCTTGGGGGTGGGTGACTGACCTACTGAACTATAGCCTGGTTGGCTGGTTGCTGAGGCTGAGGGCCTGGCATGACCCAGATGATACTCACACACTAAACACCCTGGTGCCTACATAGTGCTGCCACCCTGTGGTAATATGCTGCAAATTCAACTGACTTCCTGAAGCCATAACTACTTTATCATAACACTTTTGCCTGTTCTAATGAATATGCTTTTAAAATTTTAGCAAAATACATTCGTTTCCTTGCAAAGTATAAAACTGAAATGAGTACAACCCTGAATTCTGCAATATTTTGTATATTAATGAGCTAATAATTTTATTTTTTACACACCCACCTGACCTTTAAAAAGATAAGAATCACTGATAATTTTCCCTGAGCAAACTTCTAAGATGACAAGTCAGGAGGCCCACGTTGACCTTGATAGTGAATCACAAATGACTAAGGGGGTCCTACTTGAGATTAACTCTGCCAAAAGTATCAAAAAGATTATGATAAACTTACTCAATATGACAAAGACAGAAACATGATGTCCTAAATGAAATAATGGTCTAGTTTGCGATAAAGCTATTGACACAAGATATGTGCTTGCGTGGCACTGTCAGGAGTGATAAGCATATCAAAGTTCCCATGATGCCCAGGTAACATCTCTATCTCATAATGGCCAAGAGAGAAGACATTTGGCACTTATCTCAAAACTAAATCCATCCTCAAGTTTTGACCTAAATGCTACATATTCAGGACTTAACTTTCTGCTTTGTATATCCTAGATAATGCTGACCATGAAAGAATATCATCAAGTATATTATAATCTTGATAGTTGCAAAATGACCTAAGCGTCACATATCTAATTACCTGGCTTAAAAAATGCCTGTCTGATGGAATTTGTTCGGAAGAGATCAAGATATCTGTCTCTAGTGATTTAGGACCTTATCACAGCCTAAGCTACCTGTGTACTGATAAGAGGCCCAAAGTCCTCAGCTAATATGCCTTGGCAAAGTCATCCTGTCCTCTGTGTTATCTCTCTCCTGATAACTGTTGCTAATCAACGCCACACAGTCCTATTGACCTTGGCATTTAGGCCTGAGTATTACCTGCTAATTTGTCACTGATTCCTCACTTGATTTTACAAAATTTGGTTCTTCATGATACCTAACATATTAGTCAAGATCAGATTTATATCAACTTGCTGATGTACTATGATACCTGCTGATCCTAAATAATCTTGAATTTGATTTATAACACTTAAATTCCTATTCACATTCACTGCATCCAAAGTTTAAAGCCACTTGAAACAGCATTGCCTATGATTTTACAACCTTTTCCCTATAAATCTGAGTGTTTTATGTTGAATGTCCTCAACATTTCCAGCTATCAGCCCTTGACTAACCCTCCTGTCCTGAGTGATAAATCCTGATTTGCCTGGCTATATCTTGCTTATCTCTATGTAACGCTCATTTTAAATGTGAATAAGTTCCAAACTGAATCATGAGATCACATATATTAAACACACCTAATGCCTCTTTGGTGAATGAACATTTTTAACATAACTATCATCTTCATGAAACTAAATGCTATCAAACTTACCAATAACCAAACAGAAAGCTTTATCCAGTCTCAATTGACACCATACCAGTGAATATACTGTCTATGCTATATAAACTATAAAAAAAATCATGGCAGCTAAATACAAACCCCAATTTTTCAAAACCTAAAACTAAAACAATCCTAAACTAAAGTACCATGTATATTACCCATATTCCATGAGATCAGAGTGAGGCTGAATGTGTTGCACCAGTATGAGCTGGAAGAGTTAGATCTGGCAAGTCATACATGCTATGTGCCGGAGACCTAGCGTTCCAGCTCATCCTCATGAACAAAGTGGCATTTTCCAACACTGTTCCTTCTCCATGACAGTCCTCAGGTCCCCGGTCCACTGCTATGTGCTCAGCATAGAAATACGACCAGAATGCTCCGAAAAAAAAAAGTTTCATCATAAATTCCAAGAATTCTAGAATCCTATGAATTTATGGAAATGGTAAGCCAAAATGTGCAGTAAAATGCAGCAATAATTTTGAGAAAAAAAATGTGACAAAGTTGGCCATGTCACTTTGTTAGAGCAATAATCTAGAGAGCTAGAGAGGTACTCTAGGTGAGATATGGTTCCATACATTCTCCAAGAGATCTTCCCAAATCACTGTCACATTCTGCAGCATGGGGACCTAATGTAGTCAGTGGTCCAGTCCATCATTCTCACCTGGGGGTGTCAGCCTATGGATTATGCCACTTGTTCAATCTCTGATCAGCCAATCACATACCTTCAAGCCATACCCTATTTAGCGAATCACACAGCTTTCCCTCCCCATCACCACCCTACTCCAACTCACACACCTTGGCATTGTTGATTCAAGACTGATTACAGAAGACAGAACACAGAAGATGCTCTCTGTACACAAGCTGCCCTCCCTGGGTGCACAATCATTGTCTCATTAAGCCAAGGTGATAATAAGGGACAATGTCAATGTATGCCCAGTGATAAGAGTTCCCACGTTATCAAAATGGCAGCAGCGTGTTTAAACGCTGCCCTGACTTGAAACTGACAAAAACTTTAATCCTAAGTCAGCTATCTTGGTGAGTTTGACCTGGCAGATAACAATAAGATAACAGTGTCCCAGACATACCTGGTCTGCTTGGATACAAGTCTATTCCCTGACATCCTACCTGTAAAACTTACATTTCTCTTCAAATAAAATTATAATTCATTTTAGATTTGTTCTCATGAATGATGATTTTTTCATGATGTTGATTGTCTTAAAGATAACAAAACCCCAATTTCAAACTTCAATCATTTAATCCTTGTTACTGGTTTTTTTTCAACTCATTCAGTTGTGCCCTGAGACCCTCCCCCCCCCCCCCCCCCCCCCCCCCCCACCCCCATCCTGTACTGATGAGTGTTTTGTCCAAAAAAACTGACATTTACATTTACCTTTTACTGATCACTGCCCAGTCTATGATTTAGAACCTGGCTTTCTCAATTCTAGAGTAAATTATAACATCATGTTAGAAACAAGTCTATGCTAATGACTGCAATTAAAGAATGATCTGCGCTTTGAAGAAAGCAAAATAATGCAACTTTCTTTTTGGCTGATGGCCGATCTCCATGTTATCTTTTTCCCACATGGAAAAATACACACTGGAACTGTAAAATTTACCAGAACTTTACAATTCCTCTTAGTTTAATCATTACCAATGGAGACTAGCAGGGGGCATATGACTTCCTGTCATCAGTATATGGGATATAGGTGTCTTGGCTGCCGTGAAATCATGTTTAAATTAAGTGCAATTGCCATTTTTTTCTTTTTATAAAGAACCTTTACATGATATGCCATATTTGTTCATAAAACAGTGAACAAATTTAACTTTTTATAAGCCTCATACTTGTCCCTCATATAAGGCCAAGTATGACCAGTTTTCTACCTGTTAAAATGACTGCTTTTTGTCACAGGTGTGAATGCATAAGCACCTTTCTTAACCACAGTTTGAAATGTCCAGGTGACCCAGATAAAAATGTGTACCATGTTTGAGGTAAACAATAATACTGATACATATCTATTACAGGATTTATTTAACCAGATTTTTTTGTAATGTGCAAAGATGATCATAAATACAGAAAATTTGAGAAAAGTAAAAAATTTATAAGAGTGTCTCAAAATCTCCATTTTTTGTGAGGGTTTCCTTCCCCTTTAAGTCATAAATATTTCAAAATCAGTTTAATCTTCAAGTACCTTCTGGTCTTCAAACATCTAAATTTGTAACAATATATCTTTAACACAATAATATATGCAATTTATTATCAAATATATCATACCCTTGCAAATAGAAACCTTGATAAAGCCATCCTGATTTGCCAATTTGACGGAAAGGATTATTTGGAACATGTGATTTAAATTTTTATCATGTAATAATTAGAGTAATACCTCCGACAAGGCTTTTTCATGTGTTCTTGTTCCAACCCAAATGTCTCTCTCATACTTGTAATAACAGAACATATTTTCAATGAATTAAATACTATCTTCAATTTCAGGAGGTTTATAAATTTGCTTTTGGCGACTGTCTCTCAATAAATCCTCAAATTATACTCTTTGCAAACTGTTATATTGCTAAATAAAACATTTGT